>JASAUF010000121.1:292500-943024 GCA_030180095.1 Magnolia changhungtana
GCCTTAAAGGTGTTCGGTCAAATGGGGAGGAAGGGTTGCTTGCCTAATGTTAAAACTTACAATGAGATGATTAATGGGTTTTGCATGACTGCTAAGATTGAAAAAGCGATGGTTCTTTTCAATCGAATGCTAAAGATGGGCCCGCCGCCGAATCGGATAACGTACAACACACTGATCAATGGGTATTGTAAATGTGGCTACCTTAGCAACGCTATGAGATTATTGGATTTCATGAAAGAGAATGGATGCAAACCAGATGAATGGACGTACACTGAACTTATATGTGGTTTCTGCAAAGTGGGTAAACTTGAATTGGCGTCTAAAGTGTTTGATGAAATGGTGGAACACAGTTTGAGCGCGAATGAGGTCACATACACTGCATTGATTGACGGTCACTGTAAGTCCAGGAAGGTAGATGTTGCATTGTCATTATTGGAGAGGATGGAGGAAATGGGCCACAAACTGAACGTGCAGATGTACAATGTTGTCATCAATGGTTTGTGCAAGGAGAATAGGTTGTGGGAAGCGGAGAAGCTCCTTGAGAAGATGATTGGGCAGGGTTTTCTGCCGAACGTTGTGACGTACACGTCATTGGTTGATGGGCTGTGCAAGAACGGGGCGGTCCACCTTGCATTTAGAGTTGTCGATGAGATGGTGAAGCAGGACTGCATGCCGAACCTCCACACGTACAGCGTGCTGGTTTACGGGCTATGTCAAGAAGGTAAGGCTGAGGAAGCGGAGGCGTTGATTGGAGAAATGGAGGCAAAAGGATTAGTTCTTGATGAGGTAACATATACCTCGATAATCGACGGGTTTGTTATGTTGGGTAGGCTAGATCATGCCTTTTCGCTTTTGAAGCGGATGGTGAGTGCGGGTTGCAAGCCCAACTACCGAACTTTTGGCGTGTTGATGAAAGGGTTGCAAAAAGAACGCCAAGAGCTCAAAGAAAAACGTGTGGGCTTGCATGAAGGAATCTATAATTGCGGTTCGGATGACAAGGGTGCACACTTAGATACAGCTTCCGATCTTTTAGTCAGATTGTCAGAGAATGGATGTGATCCTACTTTTGATACTTACAGTATTCTAGTATGTGGGCTATGTAGAGAAGGACGTGCATATGAGGCTGATCAGTTGGTTAGAAGCATGGCGGAAAAGGGCATGTGCCCAGATGCAGAAATGTGTAGTTCGTTGATAGTTGCATACTGTAAGCAGTCCAGAGTTGATGCTGCCATAGAAGTCTTCAATAAGATGGATGTTGGAGGCTTCGAACCTCGCCTAGGTATTTACAAAGCATTGATATGTGCTCTATGCAAGATAAGCAGGATAAAAGAAGCTGAAGCTTTGTTTGAGAGAATGCTTCAGCAGAACCGGAATCCGGATGAGGTTGTTTGGACAGTGCTCATTGATGGGCTACTGAAGGAAGGAGATTCGAAGTTATGCATGAACTTTCTACATGTCATGGAAGCAAGGGATTGTGCTATCAGCTTCCAGACCTATGTGATTTTGGCAAGAGAACTGTCCAAGGAAGATAAATCTATTGATACAGACTGGATTGCTGATAAGTTGAGAGTCTGAGGGATGTCTTGTTGGTTATGGCATTTGAAATTCAGCATCTGTTGGAATGATGGATGATTGCCTATTAGCAATCACTGTTCCTCAGTCAATGCGGGCCACATCTTTTCAGCTTGTGAGTCGGGAGATTTCAACTGAATATTGGTGGCAATCAGCTCTCGATTGCATCGAGTAATAAATGGTATGTGGATAATGTGTGTGCCCCGATTATTATTATTATTTTTATTTTATTTTTGTTTGTTTTGAAGTAATTGGAGGTTTGCTAGCACCACACCCACTTTCTTGACATGCACATCTACACCACAGTTAAAAAACCTGAAAACTCGACTCACTGGATGTTCATTTGGTCGGGTTAACTTGAAGACCTCGACCTGACTCAACACAATAGCTAATAACTATTAGCTAACAAATAGTGGAAATGGTAGTAAACATTTAAATACTTGTATATGTATTAAATGGAAGTTTGCCATTTCTTCTTTTGTTTGAGAGCTTTAGATTGTATTCTTTTCCTACCTTTTGATGGGTGTCTTAATAAATTCTGGGTGTCTCCCTCTCTCTCTCTCTCTCTCTCAAAAATAAAAATAAAAATAGAACATTTAAATTAGTTATATTTGTACATGTATTATAATATAAGAAAGAAAGCAACATGTTTTTCCTTAGCTTGATGGTTCGGTACTTTGCACCTCTAAAAGAGGTCTTAGGTTCAAATCTTTCCCATGTCATTTTTTACCCTTAATGAAAGGAGGCCTGACAAGGTGAGTGATTAGGCCCGAGTTAGAGTGAGTTGCATAAAGTTGACCGAGTTAATGAGTCAACTCGATTTGTCTCGCTCTGCTCGACCGAGTCATGGTCAGATTCGAGTCTCTAAGTGACTTGGCTTGAAATCTTGCCAAGTTGAATAGACTCGGACGAGTTTTGCCTATCTCGGTGAGTTTTAGGACTATGATCTATTGGCAGTGAACATGCCCAACCTGGCAAGTTTGTGAGACATCTGTGTACTGCATGCTGTGGCCCTCACCATGGAGATGGCTATACATAAAGATCAGGCTGGTTGAGTCATCAGGCAGAACCTGAGTTTATGTTGAATGTAGACTGTTGGCTAGTTTCATTCTAAACCATATATTTTTTCTCATTAGTCCAGCCTGGTATTTGCATATGGTTCATGGTGGGGGCCACCGTATGCACTGAGCAGATGTCCCATACACTTGCCAGGTTGGCATGTGCACCTGTGGGGCTACGAAACCTTTTCATGACTGTTAGTGGTAGTGCTATGCTAACATTCTTTCTTCTCAAACAGAACATTTTAAAATGCGATATAGCTTTGGTAATCTAAATCCATTCTTCTTTTGTTTTTGCCACTATTGCAGCGCATGAGACATGCTGGACATTTTTGAACATGGGGTTCTGGAATGGCTTTCTGGTGTTTAAAATGAAGACTACAAGAATTTTCAGGTAGGGAATTCACATGCTTACAATCTGAGAAGTCATTGCTGAAAGTGAATTGCTATTAATTCATTTTGAGTGCATCTGGATTCATTATTGAATTGATTTGCAGTTCTTCATCTAAGGCTATATTTGGACAACAAACATTTGAACATCCAGATTTTCAGGTAACCTGGATTTCATGGGGTCCACGACTGCCACAAGCAATAGCTTGTTGTTTTGCAAGTAACTCCTGCAAAATCACGAAATTCAAAAGTTACTGCAAAACCAAGAATGTCCGAACTTCTTGGTTTTGTGGTAGTTTCCCCCAAACTAGACACTACTGGTAGGTGCGGGCAATGTGACAAAGATCGCTGAGATTTTGAAAATCTTGCAATAATTTTACGAAAAAAATACAGAAAGCAATATTATCATGACATTTAAAAAAAATATATTGATGGATCATAAAATATCATGTTTTTATTGCGACATTATCTTGAATTTAACCTGAAAAATACTAAAAACCTTAAAAATTGTTATATATTATATATTTCAAAATTAAAATTATTTATTTATTGATAACGAACATTTTTAACTATTTTATTTTCTGTGAGATTTTCCCAATAATTTCCCGACCCAAGAAAATCCTCATGGGGCGATCCATATTGAGGTGGTAAAACCAAACGGGGCAGTTTACATGGGAAAGTATTTTCTCATCGGGTGGGATGTGAAATTTTTTTTTTGGTCATTTACATATGTAAATGGGTAGGTGTGAAAATGTTTACATATGTAAATTGGTGCTGACGAACATATGCAAATTGATTTACATATGTAAATGGCATGGGAACAAACACACCCGAAAGCTTTGGGTTAGCTTAGTACTGCTTCGTGGATGTAAGGAAGAGTTTTGTTTTTGTGATCATGGTATCATACAGACTATTGCAGATTACTTGATTTCTCTTTTCAAGAAGGAAATCTTCATGCTTTTGTCCATGCTTTTCCAGATGAAGACAGATTTGTTGTAGCTTAACATTCAGATCTTAAACTTCATGAATATTTTGTGTTCTGCTATTCTGTCAAGGGTTTAGCAAGTTTGTTAAAGACATGGAAAGTTTTCATTTTGAGAGAGACAACAACATTCACATATAATTTACTGGATAAAAAGTTGGAAAAGTAATTCTATGCTGAGCATTGCACATTCCTTTATTGGCTGTTGTGATCACAAACAAGAGTTTTCATTTGAGTATAGCAGTAGCATAACATAATCATCCTAGGATAATTTCTAGAAATAGTTTCCACCAAAGAGCTGACAAACATGAAACAACAAAGGAAGTAAGGAGCTCTGTAGTATAGATGCTGATAAGAATGACAATCACAAAAATAAGATCAGCTGTAATAGGTTAGGTGTAGAAATGCAGATCTACACCCAATGTATGCTTCTCGATTAATCTCAATTTTTGGAAGCAGTATCGAAATTTTACGATAGTGGGACCATAAGCTGTGTTACCAGGATATGGGAACAGGTGTCCTGTATGGGAAGGATCAGAGTATTGTGATCCTCCAAATTACAAAATTGTAAAATAACAGATTTGGCAAGCATCAGACAGGTTTTGAGTAGATTTCCTTTTTCTACTGCCTCTCTGAGTAGATTTCCTTTTTCTACTGCCTCTCTCTCTCTCTCTCTCTCTCTCTCTCTCTCTCTCTCTCTCTCTCTCTCCCAAGAGGTTTAACATCAAGTACGTTAAAGATATAGTTGGAAGTGTGTTCTTATTGTGTCAATAGCATTAGGCTTCTTTCTCTATCTCTGGATTGCTCTTTTTGAAAAGTCCCTGAGGAGGAAAATAGTACGGCCAATTGCCTCACTAAGCAAGGGGTTGTGGAATAGATTTCTATCCAGTGCCTTAGTGGATCTATGTATTTCTTTTCCCTTTGGACATTTTTAATAAGATCTTTCTTTATCTTTTGTTATAAAAAAGCTTGTAAAGTCAACAAAAATAAGAGGTTAAGGTTGTCAAATCGATATGAAATTAGGAATGGGTCCATCTATATTTGGCATTCAATTTGGAAAATTGGAACTTGGTACATCTGGCCCATGCGTATATTGGTAGCGAGCACGTGACAAATGACCATACTCTACCAGTGTATCAAGTAATAAGAATTGCTTTAAATAGTGATGAAATGTCAGCCTAGTGTAGCGATTTTCTTCACCCATTGCATTGCAACCAAATCCCGGCAGTGAAAGTCTCCCCCCATCCCTCTCCCTCTTTGGCCATCCTAACATCTCTCTCTCCATCCCATCTCAACATCCATGAGGAACTCCCCCCCCGAATCTCTCTCACCTAGTCACCTAGTTGTAATTTGTACCCACATCGTGTCATGTCGAAGTGAGCACTCTCAGGTGTTTTAGAGGATCTTGGTAATAAAGATCATAAGGAGTGATGGAGGTCTTGGGTTTGTGTCATTATCCTCACATCATGGGATATATCTATAAAGTGATCTCTCTCTCTTTCAGATCTAGTCGTAAGTTGTACCCACATCATATCATGTCGAAATGAGTACTCTCAGGTATTTTGGAGGATCTGGGTATCGGAGATTGTGAGTGATGGAGATTTTAGGTTGTGTCATTATCCTTGTGGAGTGATATCTAAGATCCTTGCAAACCAAATGAAAAAGGTAGTGTTTCATATTTCCCCATCCTAAGGGTGTCTTCATTCAAGACGAGAATCTACATGGATTCTTATAGCAAGCATTTTGAATCATGAATTAAGGAGTTTTTTTCCCCCATGCATAGTATGTAAAGTGGCCATGGAAAAACATATAACATGGATGGGACCTTTCTCTTTAATTTACTCGGAAGAATGGGGTTTGGGAAAAAATGGATGTGAAGGATGAGGGTTGTATCACATCAACCTAACTTTTGTTCAAGATTAATGGATTGCCAATAGTTTTTTTTTTTTTTTTTTGTCTATGCTCGAAAGGTGTGATGGTGATCCACTCTCTTTCCTAAATCTCTATCATGGTTGAAGGATTTTATTTGCCCGTGCAGAGTGTGGCCGAACAAGGACTTTGAGGTTGTAGATTTGGAAATTGCAATATCACATTTGCAAGTTGCTGGCAATACTTTAGACTTTTCATTGTTTTCACAAAGCCAAGTTCCTCGAGCCACATGTTTTCGAAATTAAAAGGGGATGGCCTCAATGTAATACCACAGAAATCATAAGGTATAGGGTGGCTGTCCGAAGTCAACATTGGAAATATTTGTCCCGGCAGATTTGGAAAATGTTTTTCTCACCCTTTAGATATTGGGAATCAGTTGCATTTCCAGTTGGCGACTCTTTTTGGTTTCTTTCATCATGTGAATATGCCTCCATTGAGTGTATATCTTTTAGCTTGTTTTAAACCTTTGCAAAGGTATTATTCCATAATGGTAATGGTGGCTGCAACGGCCACCATCATTACCGTTACAATATGGGCCATAGCAGCAGTTTTTATTTATTTATTTATTTATTTAAATTAGGGGTCCATAACGGATCATCTTCTCTGTAACGGCTGTTAAGACCCCGTAATGCGGACCGGTTGTCACCATTACCGTTATGTAACGGCAGTTGCGGCACACCATGACCTTTGCATACTAGTAGTCAATTGCGCCTGAACTTCTTGAAAGTAAAGTGAATGGCTTGATAGCTGTCACTTATACATCAAGGGCCTGTTTGGATGTGTGAAATCCATGGAAGAAGAAAACATTGTCCTTGATTTAACGTTTTATGCTATTTGGATTGCAAAGAAAATAATGGATTCCGTAAAGTAATCATTGGCCTTATTTACAGTCAAGATTCTCTGGTGCAAGATATAAGATAATTTTTGTCTAATGCATTTGGGATTTCTACTTGCAAAACAAACAAGACCTCTAAAAATAGAATCCGTTTAACAACAATGCTGGTAGAAATAATTATTACTTTTTCCATGTCCTCGCCTTAGATTCTTTATATCCAAACACACCCTAAGATAAATCCTAAGATGTGGAGAAGAAGTTAGCTCCATCCAAAAGGCCTCCCTTTTAGCAAGATCAATAGACCCATAGACATTAGAGAGGTTCCATTAGAACCCATCTTCTTTCGAAGAAAAGTTTTTGGAGATTGAAAATTCGCCAATTCGTCTTGCTCTCATATGCACCACGTCGTTATTCCACGCTAAGAGTCATCCTCCCAAACCCTCCATGCTAAGGAAAAATGGACCATGAATACACCCCCTCCCGCAACGTTCTCTTATCGAGAACGCAGATATCAGCTGGACTTCCAGTTGTTGATGTCCACTTCAAATTTCTTAACATACTCCTTGGTAGGCAACCTTTTCTCCAAGGTCCCCAAACACTAATATTCCATGACAAAAATCTTCATTGAGAAACATTATTCGCCATTCCAGATTTCCTAGACATCTTGCAAGATTTCATGATGCATCTAGGCTACATGTGGGCATCAAATAAGGCTCGGTTGAGTCCACAAGCTGGGAGATTAACGTTCAGGCTTGTAGATGTTATATCATGCCCTTATTAGGTCCATCCATTGGTTTTATTAAATATCTGACAAAATTGACCGCCCAAGTTAAAGACCTGTAACATCCAACCATCTAGATTGCTGGTCTATAGCACATCTATTGGACAGATTGGTATGATTGACGATTTGAATCAAATCAAGGGCCTGATGTCAATATTGACCTGATTCAATGGCTCGATTGTATTGAAGGTCTACATGTCTAATGGATGGAGTTAGATGACCTTAATACTCCTGTGTATCGTCATGTGCGTGGGTGGTTGGCCCCACAAGTCCATATTTTTACAACCATCCCCCGAGTTATTTTGGGATCTATCTTGTTTTATAACTTTTTTATTGTCTATTTTATTTTTTTTTTTTTTTTTTTTTTTTTTTTTTTTTTTTTTTGTGGTTTTAAAGCAGTATAGGTGACGGACTATCTTATATTTGGTTAGACGAGCTAAAAATGGCAAGAGTCCATATATAGTGGGATTCTCTTATCTATGGAAGAAGATCTTTAGAGAGTTTTTGGATAACGTTGTGTTTGGATATGAGGAATCCAAGGCATGGACATGGAAAAAATAATGATATTTCCATTGGTACTGTTTAAAAATGGATTCCATTTTTAGGGGTCTTTTTTTTTTTTTTTTTTTCCAAGCGGGAACTTTGTATTCATTAGACAATGGTTACGTAGGATGTTGTATCAAAGAATCTTGACTCTGATAAGGCTAATGATTACTTTGTGGAATTCATTGTTTTCTTTGTAATCTAAATAACAGAAAACATCAAAGCAAGGAAAAATGTTTTCTTTTCTTGCGGATTCTGCCTATCCAAATGGGCCCTAAATGAAATCTAAAGTGTGCATACGGGAAACTAATGATGATTTTTGTGGAAATGGAACGTTGTTGATTTTGATATTAATTTTTGTTGTTTGTTTTAGAGTGTAATTTTTCATGGAAAACCTTGGAGAGGAATCGAAATCGGTTTAGCTCACTTCTTTTGTGGGCATGGATATCAATTTAACATCTGTTTGGGTGACATTGATTTCTAGGATTTTCTTGGACAAATGGGAAGGACATGCTTGAATGGCTGGCTGTACAAAATAACGACAAGTACATTGGATCATTTTTCCTTGAACACCACTCAAGCCCCAAATCGGCATCCCTCCTGAAGGCCAACATGATAGGGTTGAAATCCTAACAGTGTTAACCAATGCTCTGAAAACCCTGTTATCCCATGATATTGAAAATGCATTGTCGTGTAAATTTTAGTGCATCAATGAATGAGAGTTAGAAAAAATTATTTACATTTCTTGAGATACATTAGAACTATGTAAATAGTGTATAAATACTACTAAATAAACAAGCAAAAGATAAGTTTTCCTATAGTTGTATCAACGTTGCATCCTCTGTGACAGTTCTTTAGCAAAGTGGGGTGTTTTGTTGCATAGCTTCTAGTGTGTCAAATAGGGTAGGTAAAGTAGCTGCACTTCTTGCAATTAGGTCACTGGTATTGCATGCAATTGTTCTTCAACATATACTGTTGAAGATGGGGTCCTTGGTGGGAATAATTGTCTAGCATTCAAAATGGGAAAATTTGATCTAATTGTGTATGCCTGCACACATTAATGTTGTTAGATGGTGTAATGCGTAAAGACAGTTGAATCACCACTAACATGTTTAGATACTCTGATTTCATTAATATGCGTGATGCTGTGGTTTTCTTTTCCTAAGGCAGATTCACAGTCTACAAATAAAATCCTCCCATTATATGGCTCCTTTTTTTTTATTTTTTTTTATTTTTATTTTTATTATTATTATTTTTTGCCTTTTCGCTATCTCACTCAAATGCTAAAACAAAATACATAAGATATAAAGGATGATTTTTAGCGAGCCATTTAAAAAAAAAAGCTTCCATTGATTAAGTAAAAAGGAAGAGGTTTTCATTTAATTTTTAGAGAGATTCTTAGTATTCATTTTGAAAAGAAAGAGGTCAAATGTTTGTTGCTGCTTTTGGGTGTAGGGCCAGGAAGTTGCCATCCATGTACCTTGGCCTTCCTGTGTGTTGGTAAGCCAACTAAGCAGCTGCGGGACCTGGTAGTAGAAAGATTCGAAAGGAAGCTATCAGTGTGGAAGGGGAGATCTCTCTCTTGGGAAAGGATTACATTGATTAAGTCAGCTCTTGCCAATATGCTCCTCTACTTTGTCTCTTTTCAAATGCCCAGCATTGGTGTTGGAGAGGATTTAAAAAATCCAAAGAGATTTTCTTTGGAATGGGACAGAGGTACCCATCACAAGTTCCATCTTGTAGAATGGAAGAAAGTTTGTAAATAATTTGAGGAAGGGGGAGAAGGTATCAAATTGTTGAGGGTTATGAATATGGCTTCCAAGGAAAGTGACTTTGGTGATATTGGTGTAGAACTGAATCACCTTTGGAGCTGTATTGTTGCATGTGAATATGGCCCCCACTATGGTGTATTGTTCACAGGGTATCATCCCAATATCGGGTGTTGGTGGCTTGAAAGGCTATCTTTAGGATGAAAGGACACTTTGCACAACATATCAAATTTGCTCTTGGAGATGGAGCAAGAATAAGATTTTCGGAGGACCACTGGCATGGAGAACAGGCCTTTCAGCTAGCGTTCCTGCTGCTTTACAAGTAGCAAGAGATAAAAAATCATGTGTGTGTGATCATTTCATCAAAAGAGGAACATCGATATCATGGGATGTTCATTTGAGAAGAGGCTTCCTTGACAGCGAATTTAAGGAGTAGATTAGATTGCTTCAGATCCTTCAATATCCATACACCCAAGAGAGACAAATGAGATGGAAGAGGGAAAGCAGTGGCTTGTTTTTGGGTGAAATCTTTCTATGAGCTCATCATGGGGGAAGTAGCCGGGTGAAGGCTCCTACACTCAAGTGTGGGCTTGTCAGGGCCCTCAAAAGGTAATGGCTTTTGCTTGGCTTGTGGGGAGAGGCAAGGTCTTAACTAGAGACCATCTTAGAAACTGCAGAATGATTGATCATTAATGGTTTTCCCCTTTGTGTCAAGGAAGTGGAATCTATCACTCATTTGTTTTTGTTCTGCGAGTTTGCTTCATACGTCTGAGGTTAGTTACGGAAACTCTTTATATTGTCATGGGTCCCTATGGGATCTATTGCAGCTCTTTTAGAATCATGGGAGTGTTTCCATTGGGAAGGGAAAGGAGGCTCTAGGTGTCTCTCTATAGGTGGGCCTTTGGTCAATCTGGAAGGAGAAAACAACTGGGTTTTTCATAATATTGAAGCTACAAAAGAAGAGAAATGACCCGGTTTTCTGCGATGCTGAAGCTAGAAACAACTGGGTAAGCAGGCTATGGTGCTTCCTAATGTCTCCTATGCATGAAAGAGGTGGAATCGATGGATAATGTTCATCCTTGCCTCTTTGCTAGGGGAGTGTGGGAGGCCATCTTGGATGTTTTTAAAATCCCCTTGTTGATGCTGGGTTCCATGGAAGGGTTATTCCCTCTTGCCATGAAGGCGTCCCCAATAGAAAAGAAAAGCTGAGACGGTGGTTGGCTTTGCTCACTGGCCTTTGGACTCTTTGGGCTGAGAGAGGAACAGTCACTATTTTAGAAATCATAGTGGTTCCCTTTGGGTTCTAATGTACATCAGGGAGTGGGCTCCCTGATTTGAGGGGATGCGTTGCAGGTTACTGTTTGTAATTTTTCTGCCTTTGGGCTTTCTTAATAAAATTCTTTATTACCTTTACAAAAAAAAAAAAAAAAAAACAAGTAAAAGAAGAAGACCTGTTTCAAGAGATCCAAGAGAAAGTTATCGAATGGGTCCGTGGCTCTTCAGTTTTGAAGCATTGTAATCCTGATGGTATTTATCATTTGTTGTTCTTTAGATGACCTTTTCACTGGCTTCTTTGTAATTTCATTTCGGGGTTTTAATAAATAATCGAAGGTGATGGTTTATTAAGTATAAGTCAAAAGTTCGAGGTGTTGGTGCCATCATCTTAAAAAAAAAAATCCAATATTAAAAAAAAAGGAACTAAAAAAAGGTTAAAGAGAACTGAGAATCCCTCAAGTCAATTGATAAGGGCTGATACATAAACAAGGGTTCTTAACACATTCCTTAGCCAGAGTGTCAGCTTGTTCATTGGCCTCAGGATTTTAGCCACACTGACAATAAAGGATTTCCATTCCGTGATTCCTTGGTGTCATCAGATATGCCACAGTATGCAGTATTCACTCTTTGGATCCCTCTCCACTACGAGTGGCCTGAAAGAAGATTTTGTAACCAAGCTGTTCAATCCAATCAACAATCCTCGTAAACCAGAATTCCCCAGATTGCTGAAAGAGCTCCTATCCATAGAAAAATGCCATATGGCAAAAAATGGTGTGGGAAATTTTTGTGTTTAATTCAGTTTTGATCTTTAAAATGAGCAAGGGGAATCCGGACGAAGATGGAATCCACGTTATTTTTTTTCACCTAGTTCAAACTCTCTTGAGGAGATGCAACCAAATGGCCACACAAGTCGATTGATCAAGATTTTAAGAAAAGGCTCACAAATTTTTTTTTTGAAAGATGAAAATTTATTAGGCAAAGCCAGAGAACTGTACAACAGGAGACCTTGTTACAAATCAGATGAGCGGGCAAAAAAGAGAGCCACTTTCCACCTCCTTTTCCTCACAGTACCAGATCCTCCAAACACCCATGCTCGAAAAAGACCATTGATAGAAGCAGGCATCACCCAATAGATTAAAGCATATCCTTCAACATTCCAGGCCAAGCATAGGAAGAAAAGGGGCAGTGTAAGAGTAAGTGATCAACCGATTCTTCCGCATGCAGGCAAAGAGGAAAGGCATTGGGTATAACCATTCCTCTTTTGATGAGGTTGTTGACTGTTAAGATTCACTTTTGACCTGCCAACCAAGCAAAAACAGCAACTTTCAAAGGAGCTCCAAAATTCCAAATTCTAGAGGTGTGACTTTCTTCAACGCTCTGACCTTATTCCGCTAGAAGTGAATAACATGATCTTACTGAAGAAGTCCGTCCTAGAATATTTCCAGCCCATGGAGTCTTGAGAACCTTGCATCAATTGTATCCCCTGCAGAAGAGATAGAAGCGCAATACGATCTAGAATTTGATCCTCTTCTAAAATTCTACGACAAGGGGGGACCCAAACACCGCTCTCCAAGTCAAAGCAATGGTCGACAGGGATGTCGAGAGAAGGGGAACGGTTTACCAACCTAGGGAATGAAGAACACAAAGGGTGGTCCCCAACCCAAACATCAGTTCAGAATCTAACTCTAGATTCGTCCCCCACTAAGAATTTAACACCATTAAAAATGATCGGTGCAATAGCAGCCACCCTTTTCCAAGTGAAAGAAGCCTTATAGATGAAGGAATTCTGCGTCCACCACCCAAGGGGAGCCGAGCCATATTTAGCCTGGATCACCACTTTCCAGAGGCTCGTCTCCTCCATACCATAGCGCCAGACCCATTTAGCAATCAGAGCGTGATTAATCTGCTGCAATCTTCTAATGCCAACTCCCCCATCCCTAAAAGGCTGACAAACCTCAGGCCTTCTCAAAAGATGGAACTTCTTTCCATCTTCCCCCCTTGCCATAGAAAGTCTCTACGCAATTTATCCAAATGACTTAGAACAGAAGCAGGGCAGCGAAAAAGGGAGAGGAAGTAAACCGGCAAATTAGAAAGGGAGTGTTTTATCATAATAATCCTGCCCCCAAGGCATAAAGATTTATTTTTCCACAGTGATAACTTGCTTTCCATTCTCTCTACAATTTTATCCCAAAGGTGAATATGAGGTTTTCCCAAACACAGCGAAAGCCCAAGGTATGTAGACGGGAATGATCCTGCATTGCATCCAAATAAATCGGCAAACGTAGCAGTTTCTGCCTTCGATACATTGATTCTAAGAATCTCACTTAAGTTAATATTCAGCCCATAGACAATTTGGAACCATCTCATAGCTATATGCAGATTAATTACCTCAGACTTTAGCGCATCACAGAATAACAAGGTCTCATTTGCAAACAAAAGATGAGACATATGGCAAGGTAAATTAGGAATAGAAAAGCCAGAAAAAAGACCCCTCTCATCCCCTCGAGAAATCATTCTACTCAGAGCCTCTGCTACTATGACAAAAAACAAAGGGGAGAGTGGGTCACCCTGCCTCAATGATCTTGTAGATTGGAAAAAGCCAAAAGGAGAGCCATTTATGAGGATTGAAAATTTCGCAGAAGAAATACAGGCCTCCATCCATTTTCTCCATTTTCCCCCAAAACCCAACCTGGAGAGCATGTAGCTCAGGAATGACCAACTAACATGATCATACGCCTTCTCCAAGTCTAACTTACAAACTAGCCCTTGAGCCCCATTTTTCACATATGTATCCAGAGTCTCATGGGCTATCAGCGCGCTGTCTAAGATTTGTCTCCCAGCCACAAAAACACTCTAGAAGGGGGAAATGACTTTATGAAGAACTCCTTTCAACCTGCGAGAGAGAATTGTAGCCAGAATTTTGCAAGGACTTCCAAGTAGGCTAATAGGTCTGAACTGATTCAGCGTATTTGCCCCTTGGATCTTAGGAATAAGAGTTAGAAAGGTGCATCTCCTACAATATAACCAGAATCATAAAAATCCTGTGTAAAAGCAAACAGATCGACGCACAGAAGATCCCAGAATTCTTGGAAAGGCAATCGGAAACCCATCAGGACCAGGGGCCTTGTCCCTACAAAGGTCCCACACAGCTTCCTTCAATTCCTCCAAACTGATGGGGGATTCCAGAGACTTCGCTTCCTCATTGGAGAGCGATTGAAAATTTAGGTGTGCCCACTTTTTCTTTTTAGGCCCACATCTCACTTGTGCACAAGAAAATGCCCACTTTCTCTTTCAAGGTCATCTCTACTTCACTTTTTTTTTTTTTTTTCTTTTTCTTTTAAATCTCTACATTAGGAAATATGTTTACTTTTCATTTCTTTTAAACCTCTACATTAGGTACTTTCCTTTGATATCTTTATATTAGGCAAGAAGTAATGTTAGATTCTTCTTATTTAAGTGGTTTCTTATTTTTTAGGTCTTTGATAGATAGGAATTCTATTTTTAGATTCCATAGTTTTTGTTGCATATTGTGAGGACTGATTATAAATAAGGCTGAGGCCCTATGGAATAAGGTAAGTTGAATGATGTTTCTTTTGAGTAAATTCTCTTATTTCTTTACAGTAGTCGTTTGCTCACAGTCTTGCACTCGCAGTCTCTAGCATTCGGCTAGAGGATTGTTGGGTCTTTTCCCACAATCTCTTTCTTCTTTTCTTTAATCTATTTGCTCCCCCTTTTGGGGTTTGCATTAAGGAGCTTCAGTTCATGAACAAGATGAAGCGATCCATCCTTTGGAATCTCGGATTGGGAAATCAGTATCTCTAAAGGCCAGCGAGCACATTCTGGCATGGTGAGGCGGCGTCCCCAATCCGATGGTCAATGACTTCTGCCGGACTCGCAGGGTGACAGTTTGGGCACTAACTGGTGGGGTTTAATCCGTTCTAGTAAGAAAATGAAGTGAAAAACGGCTAAGTGAACCAACGCAACTAGGAGCACTATAACTTAATACTATGAGAACACTAGAGCATTTCTCATTTTATTTATTTACCCGAATGTAACAATTTTAAACAATTACTACTAATTTTAATTTATATTGTATACCGTGTCAGTCACATGAAAACCCAGTCGAGTTGTTAAGTCGACCCATTCCGCTGGACATGGAGTCAAGTTTTTCAGCTACTGGTCTGAACTGTCCTAAAACTTTTATGATTCTTGCTGGTTTAGGTAACTAATCTCCCATGACTGTTCTTTTGCAGGACTAACTTGCATCGAGTGATGAAGTCAATGCAGCAGAGCAACTTCTTCCACTCAACTGTTTACACCATAAAAAGGCAATTTTTAGGTAACATACAGCACTGAATCATTTTTCTGTTAACATACAACACTCAATCATTCTGTTGTATATTCCATAAATTGATTTTTTTTTTTTTTTGGGCCACCAATAACATTCAATCAAATGGTTGTTTCGAATACACTGAAATGTACTGATTTTGAGATTTCTAAATCCAAACTTGCATCTTTAACCTTGGATTTGGAACTGAATAATAATAATAATAAAGGTTGCAGTTTTTGGGGTCTTCAAGAGCAGCAGTATAGATTGAAATGACATGATGAGCTTTGCTGGGCCCTACTCCAGTGCAATAAAGCTCATGTACATGTCACACATGTGCCAGCAGGGCATGATAGAGTTACTAAGTACCCGAGGAAACTCTGTTGGGCCCACCGTGAATGTATGTCGTTTATCCACACCGTCCATCCATTCTTCAAGCTCATTTTATGGGTTTATCCCAAAATTGAAGCATATCCAGAGCTCAAGTGGACCATACCACAGGAAACAGTAGGGATAATGATATCCACCGTTGAAACAATTCTAGGGCCCACAGTGATGTTTATTTGTAATCCAACCTGTTCATAAGATCACACAGACATGGATGAAGGATAAAAACAAATATCAGCTTGATCCAAAACTTCTGTGGCCCCCAAGAATCTTTCAATGGTAGACGTTCAATTCACACTGTTTCCTGTGGTGTGTTCCACTTGAGCTTTGGATATGCTTCTTTTTTGGGCTGATGCCATAAAATTATCTGGTAAAATGGATGGACGGAGTGGATAAAATAGATAAATCACTGTAGGCCCCACAGAGTTTACTCAGTAGGCTATCAATCCACTTGGGGCTTGATAGGTCCTAGATCCAATCAGAGGGTTGAAATATTACATCTGGGAGTTTTTCAGGCAGCCCACATTTACGGGGATCCTTATCGAATATATGGTTTGGGTCATTGAAAAACATCCCAAATCCAACGGCTGTGATCCCGGCATATCTTATTGCAATAGGAGGGAATGTATCCCAGGGAAGCTCTGTTTTATGTACTGATATATAAATCTACAAGTTTATTGAAATGCCAAGGTCTCCCGTCTAACCAGTTGGACTATAGCTACAGTCCACCTGTTGGATAAATGTCAACCATTGAATCGCATGTGACATCCAACCCGTCCAATAGGTTTGCCCCACCATCAGGATCATATTTTGCAAAATTCAGCCATATTGAATTTCCGAGTGAACCACATCTATTTACCAATGACTAGGCTTTGTTTTCTACGGTGTGGCTCATCCAATGAGTAGATCGGGTTGATTTCTGTACCAGGTGATCCTCATGGTAGGCCCAACCTATTTGAAGGGTTGGATGGCAAATGCACTTAAAAGGTTGGAATTTACCCGCTGGGTGGATCGTACTTGTGGTACAACCGGTGGACTTAACCTTCTCGAAATGAGAAATAATAGCAATGCTGTCTATCAGGTTTACACAGGGAATTTGTACAAACCATCTGTACCTAGACCAATCGTCCAGTCGGTGGGTCCCAGGCTAGTGAACGGCCAGGATATTTGCCAAAAAAGTGGATGGCAGGAGAAAAAGAATGAGATAGATCTAAAGTTCAAGTGGACCCACCACAGAAAACCGTGAGATCAGTCACACCCACCGTTGAAACATTTATAGGCCCACCATGGTGTATTTTTTAGATCCAACCTATTCATTAGTTAACATAGAGATAGATGAAGTGAAAAAATAAAAAAAATATAAGCTTGATCGGAAACTTCTGTGGCCCTTAAGAAGTTTTGAACGGTGGATGTCACTGTCCCCACTGTTTTCTATGGTGGGTCCACGTGAACTTTAGATCTATCTCATTCTTTCTCTCATGACATAAAACGATCTTTCCAAATGGATGGACGGTATGGATACAACACATGCATTATGGTGGGGTCCACAGCTTAGTGACGTCACTTTAGTAACCATTTGGCCACTGACCTTGTCTGTCTCTAATCCGCGCCCCCTCAAACTGTGCCTAATCATCGTAGCGTCAAAGGCTTGTGCTGGGTTCAGGCCGAGGTTTTACTCCGCAGGCTGGGCTTCCACAGATTCGGCTAATTCAGAGCCCCTCAAGTACCAGCCAATTAGAGCTGGGCACCGGACGACTCGGCTTGACTAACTCGACTTGTTCGATGAATGGGTGAGTCGGTCCGAACCGAGTAGGCTTCGCCCAATATGAACTCAAACTGAGTTGGGTTTAAGTTATCCAATAACTCGACCTGACTTGACCTGAAACTCGATCCGGACAAACTTAGACTCGATCCGAAACCAACTTGACTCGGATTTGGGTGTATATATAATAAAAAATTTTAATTTTTAAGTATCTCTAACCTTATACGCCGCATCCGACCTTACCCCGACCCAATCCCAAACTCTTTTACTCTCTCATCCTTCTCTTCCAAGCCCGGCAGCCACCCACTACTATCACCACCCTCCTCTCTCTCTCTCTCTCTCTCTCCCCTCCTATTCCAAACCTGACAGCCACCCACCACCATCACCACCCTTCTCTCCTCTCCTCCCTCCCTCATCTCTCGATCTGAATCCGTGCCAACTCGAACTGATTCGGTACTTTTTACTGAGTCGGACTCGGTCCGGATTAGTCCACGCCAAACCTGGATTTGGATTGGTTCAGGCATGCTAGACACGGTACCGAGTCGAGTCGAGATCGGGCCAGGCCTATTTCAAAACTGGATCGAGTTGAGTCAGAGCCCAGCTTGAATTGACAAAATCCCAGTCATTCAGTCCAATAGACCCTCTTTGGATCACTGCTTGTAAGCTATGGCAGAGGTGAGATGATACGTTAGGGCGAGTTGGACCCAAATACGGTAGGAGCCATCTCGATGTGGTGATGTTTCAATTTGGACTGTCCATCTAGTGGGCCCTACTTTCAATGGCAAAGGGTTCCAAGGTACACAGATTGGCTCATGAGCTTTCTGACTGAACAGTGGCCTTAAAATAGACGGTGGTGAAGAAAAAGGGTTAGTGGTCAACATTAAGTGCTACGCCACTGAAGAAAGGTGATGGACAAGATCTTCTGGCAAACATTAGCCATCCATAATGAAGCCCACTAGGTGGACGGTTCCGATTGGGCCATCTCCCCTGCCACTCTAACATATCATCTCATGAGACCACATCTGGAGATCCAGACCGTTGATGGGGCTGCCTGAAAATCTAAATTGGAAGACCCCAACCTTGACCTTGAATTTGGACAGTTGCTGTATACTTCTTTCCTAACTGTCTAATTATAGGCCATGGATTGAAAATGGACTGTTGGAAAAAAAAAAAAAAAAAGATAAGAAAAGTTGAAAAACCCACCGTGATGTGTGCATGACATCCAATCCTTGGTAATGCCACCTGTCAAATTAGCCCAATCAAATCCTTCAACTTTGATATCAGCTCAATCATTCGGTTGATATTCAATATATGCCCAACTCAACCATTGATCTTTAATATCCACCCAATCGGACCGTTGATATTCAATATATTCAAATCAAACCACTTCATCATTGATCTATCGTACTATCCACCCAATCGGACCATTGATCTTCATTATCTAACCAATGCACTGTCCACCTCTAATTTTAGTCAAACCAAATCATTCATCTTTGATATCTGTCTAATGTACCGTTGATCTTTAATATCAACTCAATTTGACCATTGATCTTCAATACCTGACCAATCGCACCATTTATCTTTAATTTTGGCCCATCAGCTTATTCATCTTTTATATTGGTTCAATCAAACCGTTCATCTTTTATATTGGTTGAATCTTTCAAAATTGGAGCTTATAAATAATGAAGATTAATTGGATTCTCCCAAAGTAAGAAAATAATGCATTATAAAAGTATAGTGTATCCTAATTATGATCATAATAAGTGTTCTAAATGACCTTCATTAAGATAACATATTACGCTAAGATACATTACATTTAAAGTATGTTTGAATTGGGTGAAAACAAAATAAACCTGGATCTTTTGCTTGCCACAAACAGAATTTTTCTGTTTGTTGCAATGTGATTAGACCACATCATCACATATTACATTTAATGTAGCAGTGTTGACAACGTCAATGATGATGTGGACCATTGACAATGCAAAAAAAAAAAAAAGGAAAATTCTGTTTATATATATATATATATATAGAGAGAGAGAGAGAGAGAGAGAGAGAGAGAGAGAGAGAGAGAGAGAGAGAGAGAGAGAGAGAGAGGTGTTTTTCATTTTCAATTTTTAGCATTTGGATTGTAAATTTTAGAGGAAAATATATTTTTCCTCTAATATTGCCATTTAATACATCATAATAAAAGAAAACTCATTTTCCTATTGATTAACTTTTTTGGGGAAGTTTTTTTTTTTTTTTTTTTTTTACTCTCTTGTTGAGGAAATAAAATTGATTTTCGTTTTTTTTTTTTTTTTTGATGTTTTCCAAACTAAAGAAATGTTATACTAAAGGAAAGCTACTTGCTTTTATTAATTTTCGTTCATTTTCCCTTAATTTGAGCACACCCTTATAAGTTATAAGTAGGTCCACGAAAGTTATCCAAACTAGCTCTTAAAGGTCTAAATTCAACGAACAAATACTCAATAATTAAAGGTTACTATCATTAAATCAATCTAAAATTTGTATGATAATAAATCTTCATTAGTTCCCATAATTTAGATAGTTTAAATTAATTGTGTCGTGCATATAACTCTTGAGTGCTTGCATATCAGCCATCCATTCTACCACAGTATCAAACAACTAGTATTGATGTACATCTCCATTTGAGCACCTAGTTATTGTCATATGATATATATGATTATATCAGTTGTGGGTTGACGTTTAGATGATCTAAAGCCATTTATACGATGGGCTCCACTAGTGACGGAGGATGCTGTGGGTGCAACTTGAGTTAAGCTTAACCAAAACCTAATTGGCCCAACCTAAAATTTTGGTTACATCTGGTTGGGTTGGGTTGAGGTCATGATGGGCTCGGATTAGAAATCCTCAACTCGGCCATAAGTTGGGTGTCGAGTGGGGCTTAAGTTGAGGCCTTAGACAACTAATGCAATTTGAAATTTATCGTATATTACATATATAGTATAAATTGTTATATCTAATGTGCGTGTAATATCAAATATTGTAGAGTATATATCAAGGTTCACAACCACTTTCCTCCACCTAGTATTTAACATCACACCGAACTTTATTAGATAGTCTTGTAGAAAGATCGAATGGTTTTGAGAGTCATTGTAGTTGTTCTTAGCCTTTATAATCATTGAGACAGTTAAAAATCGATTTAAAGTTTTTGTACATGTTCATATTTGTTTAAAAGTCTTTACCCCTATCCAAGGATGTCTTAGCCTTTGCACTTATCGTAGAGCATCTTCAGGCTGTTCTCATCAAATGAGAGAATGCCATATCATCATAACTACCTTTTTCACGAAAAATCAAGCCATTGATGGCTATTAGATACCATTTGTAGCCTAGTTAGTAAAAATTACACACATGAGACTTTAGGCATTGACATTCTCCCCCTTAATTAAGATGAGCTTCACTAGAATGAATACTCCTACTCACTTAAGGGAGAAAATTCTCTTTGGTTGCAGGCCTCCCTTAGCGGAAAGGCTGTACCTTATAAACAAGTGGATTCTTTCAAGAATCTAATACCATGTAAACAAGAGTGGAAGATAGATAAAATGATCTGCACTGGACTTAAGAGTTTCATTGTTACTTGTATACATGTATAGGTAGATAAGGATGAGATAGTTACAATAAGTATTTGTTTGACTTTGAAATTCAAATAATTTAAATTCAAATTGACTATCCATTCAGAGGAGGCAAT
The DNA here is from genome assembly GCA_030180095.1 of Magnolia changhungtana. Lineage (NCBI taxonomy): Eukaryota > Viridiplantae > Streptophyta > Magnoliopsida > Magnoliales > Magnoliaceae > Magnolia > Magnolia changhungtana. The sequence goes on from JASAUF010000121.1 coordinate 313,820, forward strand.
TGTGATCATACAATAACGTACTTGACAAGATATGTATTTTGTAATTTGTTGTTGAGGCAATTGGTGTTAAGACTTGACTCTAAACCTGCTCCACATCCCGACTTCTCTCACTCACATTATGTTCAAAAGCCACATATATAAATGTCACTATAAAGACATTAAACATGCTATTAAGCGTATACACCAAGTGCTAGCCTATCTTAGTTCCAATAGTAGACGTTAGCCCTATTTTGCTGCCTACAATATGTGTTAATCTCTATATGCCTTAAACGGGTAGCCTTAGACACTACTTGGCTATTAAAGCATCGACCAACATCTTCTGTTAATGGATGTGAATTAATATTCTCTCTCACCAGTGCTATACATTGCTAAGAGTTGTGACTTTGCTCAGTCTTGGATCCTTGTTGCTATATGTTGTAGAGTAGTAGTTAGCTTACCTCATGTAGTGATGCAATATGGTTAAAGTGACAAACTCTCTTATTGCTATTATTGTTATTTAATTCAGACACGCGGCCACATGTATAACGAATGACCCGATTTTTGTTATGCATGTGCGAGTATATAAGTGTCGGGCATGCCAAAGTCATATTTGACTTGAATCGAACCAAATGCCATTTGACCCTATATGTTGAGATAGACTGATTAAGACCAAATCTATAAACATTGACCGCTTATTCAGCCACCGATTTGCAAGGTGTTCAAAGGAGTTGTGAAGGAGAGGGTTAGTCTTTCGAATAAATTCTTTTTACTTTGAAAATAACGACTTTTCTTACCATGGTAATAACTTGATCACTTTTCTCAATAAAGTAATATAAAGATAAGAAAATTGAAAAATAAGGTTGTGTCGATTTTATTAATCTAGATATAAATGTATTATGATTGGCGGATAAAGTAAAGAAAACATAATAAATTACCGATGATACATCAAGTTGGCGAAATGATTTCGTGTTGATGGTCTTCCAAACTTGGATGGTCGTGAGAAAATCTAGACGGTCATGTGTATTTTGGTTAACGGGTCGTGACCAGAGAATCATTAATGACTTAGGGATTTAGGGGATCCAACAATGAGGTCGTGGATATTTACCATAAATTAAATCAACTTGCGACAACGGTACAATGGACAGAAGCATAAACTAAACTTAGACTAAGCTAAACACTCTGAGTTTGTTGCAGCGCGGTGTTAGATAAAAGTGGAGGTATTTGAAACTAAATTAATTGACATAAGTGTCCATGAGGGATAAAAGATAGTCAACATTGAGCTAAAACAAGTTGTATTGGAGTGAGGCTTGGAGCTCTTCTTTCCACGCCACTTTTATAGACTTGGAGGGGCGATAACCTTGAGATCTCGTGCAAATCTTCTTGATCCTCTACCTAAGTGCAACTTATCACATTCGATTATGTGTAAAAGAGAGATCATATTTCCAATAAATATCTCCTATTGCCATTTTGGTTGCAATGTGTATAAGAAGTTTTGTTGGAGAGTTTGGACTTTTTGCTCTGCTAGAATGTTGCTTTTGTTGGAGACTTACATTGCAAATAGTTGATTTTGTTGGTTTTTTGCATTTAATGCTTTACAAAGAGTTTCTTTTGTTGGAGACTTGCATTACAAAGTTATTTTTCTTTAGTGCATAGCATTTAATGATTTTCAACACAAGCACATCTTTAGCATCTTGGCTTTGATGTTCATTTTCACCATGTGGCCAATGCTATTAAAATCGTACGATTTACGATCTAAATCATACGCATTGTACACTCGTATGATACAAATTGAATAGCCAAATCACATTTTAGTATGAACCATGAATTATACGATTTGACAGTACACAATTTTCTTCGTCTTTAGAAAATCGTATTTACATTAATAAAAATCATATTTTTTCATTTAAAAAAAAATTTTAAAATCAATTTAAGGTCCACATGCATTAGAATATCGCTTGTTTTATTTCTTTTAAGAGAGTTTGAAGGATTTTGAAAACCTAGAGAAAGAAATTGGCATATCGTTTTCGTCGCTCAACGAAATCGAACGCTGCTTGCATTTGATTTCTACATAAAAATAAGTAAGAATACATATAAAATATTTATTTATTATGTAAGAATACATATAAAATATTTATTTATTCATTTCATTTAATTTCTTTCATATTTAGGTGAAAATATACGTTTTTTATAAAAACAATATATTTCAATTTTTTTTTTCTATTTTTTACTCAAAATTTAGGGCTTTTGCATTTAAAATCTATTTAGACTACACATACATCATAATATCATTTTTTTTTTATTATTTTATTTTTAGAGATAGTGGTGAAATTTGGAGTTTATGTGGGACTCAATAGTTTTTTCATTTATTTCAAAATTTCAATATATATTTTTATATTTTTAATCATTTATAAGCCTTTATATTTGTGTGGGGCCTAATTTTATTTATTTTTCTTAATATATATAGGCTTGTCACTTGGTGTTGATTTTTATTGAGCATTTGAGATGGAAATGAGATCGAAGACCAATGACAATAATCTTACATGAAAATATTGTTCAAAGATGGATGAGAACAATAATCTCCACATAAGATATAATTTTTGTGAGAAAATATATTAGGAAAGTGTATTTCAAATGAAACATCACTTAACCCGAATGAAGATAAATGTAGTGGCATGTTCCCAAGTCGGTGATAATATAATAATTTTTTTTTGAAAATATGCTTGATAGTAATGTTTGTGAGAAGAAGCAACAAGAAGAAATAGTGTACGGTGTTGGACGAGTTTCTATTATAGATGATATAGTTGAAATAAGTGGAGGAAAATGAAAAAAGAATTATGTATGATTTTATAGGAAGAAAGAGTGAGCTAAAAGAAAAATAATAAGCCACTTTAAACAAAATATAGAAGAAATGAGATAAAGACAGTGTGTGCTTATTTATTTCTCATTTTCTTTATACAAATACTCTATCATTTAACCTTATAAAGAGCTCATTCTTTGTATCTATGATGAAAGCAGTTGCTGCATTTGGGCCGATATTGAAGCTTTTATCGTTGATTGCTTACCTCCAAGTGCAGAGGTTCGTAAGTAGTATCTTGTGAATACAGGGTCGATCTCACAAGGAGATGAATTGCGAGAAGGAGAAAATCAAATGTAAAACAAACTAAGGAATAAAAACTAAACTGATGATTTGATTTTAGGAGTTTTGAATGGATGTAAGTCAACCGAATTAAAACAACACCCAAGCTTCAAAGTTCCACACATAGGTTAATGTTCCAAAATCATGATGACTTGGATAACACAACTAGGATCTGAGCACTATGGTCAGCTTAATCGGAAAATAAAACAGTTTAAATATTTTAATAAATGATATAAAAGATTAGAAAATCATGAATTTACACCATTGATATATATTCTTAAGTGCCAATGATTTTAAGAATTCAATATCATGGGATAATGAGTAAAAAAAAAATATAGTAGGTTGAGAACCTCTCCTATTTAGAAAATCTAATTGATCTAGGGTAAGCCTATCCATAAATGTGAATCTCATATGATGGAAACATATGGATCTCACATTAGGATAAAAAACTAAACCTAAATAATAGATAACATGCGTACACAATTCTTCTCATCATTAAAACAATCAATCATCATAACTATGAAAACATTAAACCAATATGCTTCCCTTCTAGATTGGGCTAGAAGGAACTTAGAAAAACATAATTAGAATAGAAAAAGAAAGCAACAAGAAAGAAATAAGTGCAAATAGAAAATATCTAATTTTTTTTATAAAACTTAAATAAAATTGAAAACCCTCTAAAAATCCTAAATCTTGCTCTTGAATACTTTGCACTTATTTATGAGTGGAGAACTCCAATTTTCGTACAAAGTTGGAAAACTTTAAAAATTGTCTCAAATTTACATAGTTTCCCAAATTAGACTTCTCGTTGCACAGTTTGTTAAAACAGATTTCAGATTTCACTCTGTGCACTTTTTCAAAATAGACTTTAGAGCTTCAGAATACACTTTTAAGAACGATTTCAGAATTCTTTACTTCAAATCTTCAATTCTCTTCATTCATCACTTGGTTTTCTTGGATCTTTGACATGTAAATTCTTCAATCTTGGTCTCCTAAGATCCATCCATTGCCTTAGTGATTCTTGAGTATCAAATCCATGCTTTGAGCACATTTTTTCAATCCAAGATCTTAAATTCACCTTGCAACACATACATAAGTAAAATAAAGCATTAAGCTGATTCATGTTCATAAAACCAAGATATAAATTGGGGAAATTATGCAATATTTGAGTCTCAACAATCATATAATGAAGTAATGAATAATTTTTTTTTTTTAAAATGAAGGTTAAGTTGATAAAGAAATCTATTGATGTTTATAAGACGGAATAGGAAAAGATTGGATGCATAATAATGTCAGATAGGTGGACTAATAGAGTGAATCGGTTGATTATAAATTTTTTGGTTAATAGTCCAAATGGTACTATATTTTTTAGATCTGTTGATACGCCTGATATTTTAAAATACACGTACAAATTGTTGGGCTTACATGAGTCAGTTATTGATAAAGTTGGCAAAGAGAACGTAGTATATGTAATTAAGAATAGCACATCTACTTATGTGAAGGTGGGTCAGATGTTAATGAAAAAGAAGAAGACATTGTTTTGGTTTCCATATGCGGCCCATTGTATAGACTTGATACTTGTAGACATTGAAAAGTCGCAAGTTCATTCAGAGACGAGGTGAAAGCAATGACTATAATGATTTCTATTTAAAACAATGTTGGGTCTTGAATTTAATGAGGAAGCACACAAAGGGAGAGTTGACTCGACATCTATAACACGGTTTGCTACGTGTTACTTGACGTTGAAAAATATTTATGAAAACAGAATTGGCTTGAGGTTGATGTTTACCTCAAAAGAATGAAAATGTGATAACTTCTCCAAGATCGCAAATGGGAAGGATGTTCAAGACACGGTTTTGGCCGATGTAAATTTTTGATCATTTATTAAATTTTGTTTGAAGACCACTCTCTCATTTATGAAGTTGTTACAACTAATTGATTAAGATGAAATGCCGGCTGTGGGATATATTTATCAAGTAATGGATCAGGCAAAAGAGGCTATAGCAAAAAAATTGGTAGAAATGAAGAATTAATATTTGACCATATCGAAAATCATATACCAACTGTGGAATCTTCAATTGCATAAGCCCTTACATGCGACGATTTATTTTTTAAATCGTAGATTTCACTATGATGACAATTTTCATCTGGATTTAAAGATTAAAACCGGTCTATATGACTATATTAAAAGAATAGTCCCGAATTCAAGGCAAATTGTCATTATTGATCAGCATATAGATAGGTTCAAAATGACTTATGATTTATTTGGAAGAGAGATTACAAAATTAACTAGAAAGACAAAGCAAACAGGTAATTTTATTTACAATTATTTTTCTTCTTCAAGTTTGATGGTCCATGTGCATATGGTTTATGAATTAGTTTATTTATATAATTATACATAATTTTTTTTTTTAATTTTTAATTTTTTAATTTTTTTTTAAAGGTTATGGTGGGAGAGTTACAGACATGAGCATTCAAAATTATAAAAGCCGGCTATTCGTATTTTGAATTTGACAACACTTTTAATCAAATGAGACATTATTTAATTCATTACTCAACTTATGAATTCACCCTATAATGATGATCAATAGGTTTACGTTATGTAATATTATGTTCATTGCAAATGCATTCAAAGAAGAGGAATAGACTCGAGTAATAAAAATTAAATGTGCTCATCTTCATAAAATAAAATCTCCAGCTTGAAGTTCGTCATGTTAAGAGAGGACCACTTGCTTAATCTTATATGCTTATCAAATATGGAATCTGATGATAAACGGATTACAAAGAAAGATGATCATGCACTTCGTACAAATAACACTTGGACGAACATAACCGATGCTTCGCGGAAGGATTGGAGGATGTGCAAATTGAGGTAGATCCACGTCAAGACCGGATGTGCAGTGTGATATGTTTACATGTCATATGATTTGTATTGTTATTGTTTAGTCTTGGGGTCTATTTGGGCGGTGGGATTAGAAGGGATTAGGTGGGATGGGATTCAAAAAACATAATTATTACCCATGGCAGGGATTGTCCCCTTCTGCCATGGGATAAGATTAATGACATGCTTTGTTGATAATACGGTGGTATATTGAATGGATATACCCACCATCATTTGAAATTACTGAGAATAACACACATGTGTTATATCTAAACCGTTCATTTGTTTTGTAACCTCAATTTATGGTATGGGCCTAAAAATGAGGTAGATCCAAAACTTATGTGGCCCCAAAGAAGTTTTCAACGGTAAGTATTCAATCCCCGTTGCTTTCTATGGTGGGGTCCACTTGAGCTTTAGATTTACCTGATTTTTTGGCCCATGCTCTAAAATAATCTCAATAGATGGGTGGATGGTGTGGATATAGCCCACACATCATGATGGGACCCACATAACTTGCTAACATTGAGTGAAATTGGTAGCCAAACCAATGCAATTCCATTTAATGTAACTCCAAGCTTTTCCATTCTTCCCAGACATAGAGTGGAATTGGCACACGACCAGATGAATCCCATCCTACCTAATCCCACCGCCCAAACAGGCCCTTGTAGTCTTATAATTATTAATTAATAGTGTCATATTATAATACATTATGCAAAAACTATTTTGTAGGTTTTAGAAAACTTGTTACTCGAAGTAAAGCGAAGAGAAAAGTGAAAGTGGCAGAAGAAAAGGAAGATGAGTTGATTTCAACATAGAATTATGAAGAAGAAGATGATGTTGATAATGTTGATCTCATTGATGATGATAACATTATTGCAGCTGATGAAGAATAGATTTGTTTGAATTTTTTAATTTCTATTTGACTTATAGAAACAAGTGAATAGAGAATACATTATACATGTAAATGGGGATAGGAAGAATGTTATTTTATGAATCATATATAGGCCGGGCCTAGGTTTGGCCTCGACCTAGAATTTGAACTGTTTCGGCCGGGCCGTCATTTGGCCCTATTCAAAATTTTAATTTTGTAGGCCCGAGCCCGGCCCATTGACACCATGAAATATCATGAAATTTGGTGACATTTGATCCAACCGAGTGCACCCAAAAATCTCCTGAATTAGATTATTTAAACCATTTTCTTATCTAAACCTTTCCTTTGGATATTGACCTGTCTAACCCATTGATTTGGAGGCTAATCTTCTGAAGATTTTAGAGGCGGTCACTGTCACCTACGTATCTTGTGAGATCAACGGTTCGATCACCGATCATGACCCAAAGTCGGACAGATATAGTAAAGACATGTGGTAGCAAACCTCCTCCATGGGCTACATGGCCCGGATCACTCACACGTACCCCATATCGGCACGTGTGATGCGAATTGCACCTTTAACCTATCCTCGCGCGAATCAATAGACCATTTGCCCAATAATAAAAAATAAAAGCTAGGCGCGCAGCAGCCGCAGCAGCATCTACAGCTTTCTCACTATCATGCCATTCCCATCCAAACGCTCCCTGCCAAAGCAGAAAGTAGAGAGAGAGAGAATTTCTCTCTCTTCTTTTCTCCTCGATGCTTTCTAATTCCACACGCGTGTGGGAGCCCCACCCATCAGCCTGCAGTGGCACGTGCCAATAGAAAAATGTGCAATCCAAGAGCTTTCCATTAGGTGGGCCATATCATAAAAAACAAATGGACGGCTGTAAAAATTTACTTCAAAAAGGCCCACAGGAGGAGTTAAAATGTCTCATTTTTGGGGCTGAAGATCTGAGGATTATTTCCAGAAAGATGGAAAGATCTGATCTAGCACGCGTGTTTTGCTTTGAAACGTGTGAAGCATGCGGTGATGATTGGGGATGTTCCACGCGCGCGTGGAATTAGAAACTTCCTTATTTTCTCTCTCCTCATCACAAATCATTTCATCAAACCCAAAACTTATTCCCTCTTCCAACCCTTGTCTTGTCTCCACTCAGCTTTCTCTCTTCTTTTCTTAAACCCCCAACTGAAACAAATAAAACAAAGACGGAGTATTTTATGTTAAGTGCACTCAACTCGTACGTGTAATCCAGGCACACGTGTTTGATATCCGAACGGTTCATTAGATAATCACAAAACTCTAGTTTTTACTTCTAGAATTTGGGAGTTGTCCGATGGTTATTTTGGTCACACGTGCATGACACAAATGAACGGTGAGATGAAATATCCAATGTCCGTACTCGATTCAACCAGTAGGGTTAATTTTTGAGACGTGGCATCCATACAGCGAGGATAGGCTGATGAGCGGCTCCTAGATCACAAACATGTGGGGTGGTCCGCACATGTGGGGGGAATGTTCCTTCGAAAGGAATGATACGGTGCTCTGGCAGAGTACGACATGTCCTTTGCGTGCATGTGAGTCGCTGTAAGCCGTTCAATCATGGACCCATATACGTGATGTTTGTAATGCAAAGATGATCTTGACCGTTGAATCAATGGGTACTATGGCCGTGCGGTGGGCAACTATTGATGAGGGGGCCACCTAATGAGCGGCTCTGATGTTTGAAACATGGCATGTTGTACAACTATTTAGGGTACCCTGATGAGCGGCTCGGATCTCACAAGTGTATTATTCATTCCCACGTGTGAAGGGGGAAGAGAGAGAGAGAAGTTTTTATTTTTATTTTAAATTATAACAAAGGCCACCCAAAAAAAGCACATCTTCTCCGATGACAAAAGGTGGGCCATGAAGAGAAACCGACAAGGCCATCATCCAACCATTTATTCCACAGGAAAAGCCCATCCAAACGCTACAATCCATGTATGTTTGGACTGTATCTCCCAACCTTTTCTCCCTAAAAGCTCTTTTGCCCCCCCTCTTCACATCCACCAACCCAGCTCCTTAGATAGCTCTACAGCCTTTCCTTCTTGGACTTTCCACTCCCTCAGCCGATTCTCTCTCTCTCTCTCTCTCTCTCTCTCTCTCTCTCTACTAGATCAACCACGTTCAATCAAACGACCCTAAATTCCATACTTTTTTAAGTGAAAACTTTCCATTGTGTGTCTACCACCATTTCCTAATGGTGGTTCTTTTTTCATCCTCCATGTAGCTTAATTCTAACCGTCCAATTGTAGGCCAAAAGAAGAATATAAAATCTAAACCGTTAATCTCGCTTATCCGACCATTGGATTGAGTTTTTTTTTTTTTTTTTTTTTTTTTTTTTTTTTATAAAATTTTTTGGCTATTTGAGATCAAATCAACACCACCAGTTTACATCTTGGACTGTGTATACTCGAACGATGACAATTTAATCCTACATTTGATGCTAAAATCCATTTGATCCTACATTCCTAACCATCCAATTAATGACTATCAAATGGATGGTCGAAAGAAAATGATCATCAGTGCTATTAACAAGCTAATCTCCATGGAAGGCCGTGATTTGAACGGTCTGGATCATTAAAAGAAAATTGAATGGTTAAAAGAAAATGGTCGGTGGTTCAGACCCAACAGATGATATCAGATGGTTGAGATCATCCTGATATTGTATCCTCAATCAATTATGAAGGCCCACAATTTGAATGGTCTGGATCAAAATGACCAGTAATTCATAATCTTGTGTCAGATCACTAAGATCATCCAAAAGGCACCATTTTCAGGCTATGCCCCATAAAAATGATGGACCACAATCCTGACGGTCCAGATCGACGTACATGCATGTCATACGTACACCACAGTTTAGAAAATGGTGACAAACGTACACACTAGTCCACTCCTTGTGTATAAAACTATAAAAGGAAGAAGACAAAATCCACTTCCTATATATACACATACAACCCATACTACCCTCTTTAAGTCTCCTACAACATAAAAGACTCTCATCAATCCCACCTGTATTAGGACTTTCTCTTCTTTACAAATGGGTAGGGAAACTACTAATTCTCCTACAACCACTGTACATTCTTCCTCAATTGCACTCCTACAAGAGAGGTTTAGACAGTTGCAAAGAGTCAAGGAGATGAGGGAGGAGAAAGAGCTTCTAAAGCTCTTTACTGATGCTGATCGTGCAGGGCCCACCACCAGTTACGAGCCATCCAAGCCCTTCTTCCATCCAGACCTGATCCGACCGTCCAGGCCACAATCCCTCTCCGTTCGATCCGATCCAAGGGCCAAGATCGCCGATGGACCGCTCTCGATGACCTTGTGGCCCGATAAGCCGATCGTGCGGCCGACGATGATTGATCTTGATGATACGGACGTGGACACATCTCTTCATCTGTAGACCTGCGTACATGCTTGTTTAGTGGCATTTTGTTTTGTTTTTTGTTTTTTTTTTGTTTTTGTTTTTGTAGTAAGAAGAATGTAAAGAGTGGAGGAGTATTAGTCTCCAATTTCATGTCACTGTTGTTTCATTCTTACCGTACACGTGGCAGACGTGCAGTGATCGGGACTGTCCATCAAGTGGGCCCCATTTGGAGATTCTGTAGCCTGAAAAAATGGGAGTGACTGGGAAACTTTGAAGATGGGCAACTGCGAGTTTTGAGTGTTGGATGGCGACCATTCTCTGTTTTGATTAGACCGTCCTTTTTTTGGACCATCTGGGTGGACAGATTCGCTGTCCAATTACCTTTTATTTTTGGACATCAGCCATCCACGTGGAATATGAAATAATCAACAGTCATGATCACCATACGATGGTGCACCCTCAGAGAAACGAGCTGCATTGTATGGTCAAGGCAAACACATGAACGTGGCCCACCACTCATCAGATGGGCCATAGTATGTTCGGAACTGATGAATGGCTCAGATCTTTCACACGTATGACAAGATTTAGCAAGTCGAAAACCCAGAGGTAATGAGTCCGTACTGTTTCTGCACATCCAAAATTAGTGGATTCCGTATACACGTGCGCCGCATGCACACTAATCGAGACCTCTTGAAATCTAGCCCGAAATTCATGCTGACCGGATGATTCTGACCGTCCATTTTTCTTTTTTCTTTTTTAAAGAATTGGAACTGCTAATCATTTTCGTCTGGACCGTCTAATTCATGAATACGAATTGGACCTTTAAGACGTTGAATCAGTGGGAATTTTGCCGATGCACCATTTACAATGGGCTTCCATGAATTGTACGGTCTAGATTATGGTAATTATTGTTTACACCTGGCATTCATAATCATATTCAACGGTGGAGAAGCCCTCGTGTGTTGGCGCTATCTTACATGATATCATACAAAAATACTCACGGATCGTTAATCGTCAGGGACACCTGTCACACATCAAGAGAATCGAGAGGTTATGAGTCCTGCGATTGTCGGGATATGATCGGTTGTATTTTTTATGTTTCAAAATAAATAAACAAATAATTATAAATAATTTGAAAAATTCTCTCTAAAAATTTTAAAAATAATAAAGTTAATTTGTATTGCAGTCCACAAGTTAGTTTTTTTTTTTTTTTTTTTTTTTTTTTTTTTTTTTATTTTATTTTTTAACACGCGTAAACGCCGCCACACTCACCCCGTAGTAGGTTTTCACCACCTACAGGTGCTCGAACCCTCCTGAGAGTCTACCACCAGAGCAAGGGTAAGGACCACTGACACAAGTTTAATCTTACCTCAAGTGAAAAAGAAAATTTTAAATTTATAGGAAGAATATTTTGCATAAGACTTAGCCCCTAGCTCCTTTTAGGGTAACTTGAATTTGGTTATTTGGAAGGACTATGCCATCAGTCTCAATTTATTTTATGAACCATGCAGGCACGCATTCCGCACCACACTACGCGCGCTAGGCATGGTGCAGTACGGAGTGTGCACATATGTGTGATTATACTTGTAACCTTAAAATGTTTTTATTACCCTTTGAAATTTCATTCTGCAACGGCTGGCCAAAACAATTATGAGTTTTATATTTCTGAACATAGCTAAAAAATGAAAATGTTTCTTTTCAAAAAACTCAACAACCATTATTGTTGGCAAGAGCGCATAAACACCCGTTCCAGACAACCTTTGAAGTATATATAAGGAACTTCTCTGGTTTCGAATTTTAATTATTATTTTTTTCAATCTTTCAGCTCTCTCTCTCTCTCTCACTTCGAATCTCAACAACGATTTCATTTGGTCCATTATTCAGGTTAGATGTACAGTGACAGCTTAGGTCTTCGTATATACAATGTGCTGGTGTGATGAGATAACATTTGAGGGAGTCCTAGAGATTGATTGATCAATATACATGTTGCACTACAAACATCGTTCAAAGGAGGACAACTTAATTTTAAGTCGAGTAACTTTTGTCGCATCTTAAATCAAATGAATTTTCTAAATTCATCCATATTCAAAATTTTAATTTTGTTTTAATTTCATTTTACAATTAATTTTAACTCCAAACTTTCATAATTGTAGATTTATAAATACAAAAATTCCCACAACATGCACAATTAAATTCAAAAACTACATGTATTTGAAGAATATAGCCACAAAAGATTGCGCAAGCCGATGAAATATTAAGGCAATGATGCATATTGATATATGGCCACATATAATTGGCTGCATGCATTTGAAAGTAGGTGGGTGAAAAAGAAAAGCCATTAAAAATTAGAACATAATAGGCCAAAATTACTAATTATAGTTAGCTTAATAATCCCACAAGCTAAGGAAGACATAAATCCAAGTTTATATGACGCTGGGGAGGACGTGAGGTTGAGCACCGTCTTCCTCGAGAGGATAACTGTTCCAAATCCACAGAACTTATCTGGACTCCTCACGGAGGCTCCTCGAATCTACGAGGAAAAGAACAAGAAAATAGAAAATAATTTCTATAAAATTCAAAATTGATTGGTGAATGAAATAAATGAGTTCACAATCCTTTAAATAGGGATACCAAGCAATGAGAGAGAAATTAAAATCAAATTATAACTAAAACTCCTAGAATTCGCAACTTACTATAAATAGTAAACTTACTATTTATAGAGATCATGATGTCTATTAGTGAGCAAGGTTTTCGGCCAAAAATAGTAAGTGTCATATTTGGCTTCACCAAGCTGTTCTCCTAATTATTCTAAGATCTTTTCATGTTGGGCATAACTCCTAAAGCCCAATGGATGAAGAGTTATAATCAAACTAAAACTTACTATTTATAGTAAAAATGGAATTAAAAAGGAAATGATCATCGATCTGGTGGTATTTCGCAAATCCGGCTTGCATAACCCGACGTAGCGGGATTGGGTGGCTAAAGTAGCTCGTTTTACCTCAAAATCGTATATTTTACGTCCAATAACCCATTTCGGATTGCAAGATACGCCTGATTTAAGGTCCGAGGTCCGGATCACTTCTGTCGTCAACCGGGCCTTTTCTGATCCATCCTAGCCATGAAATTATCCGCTACCCTCTCTACATCATTAAAAAAATAGCATATAATAAAGAGTTTTATACCCTATTCAATTCAAACGAACAATTTCTTTATCCACCGTAATGTTACCTATCTTTTCTTTTATTTCACATAAATGCTTATCATAGTTTAGTCTCTCCACTTCTATCCAGCATAATGCTGGAACAAGTCTGAATCAATTAAAGTAGTTTTAATTTAATTCTCTACTTTTATCCAATGCATCGCTATGATAAATTGACTTCAATTTGACTTTTCATACATAATCTTATTGTTGAATCTTAAATCTTTAAGTTCTTACTAAGTCATTTCACTAGGCTATGACCAGTGGGTTAGACCATGACCGTCCCACTACTACTACGATTTAACCAACGGTTAATCATCCACAATCGATTTGCTCATACAAATTACTGTTGGAAATATTTTTCTATTTTATTTATTTTCTTACCGATTATACTACATTCTTTATCAATTTAATAATATCAATTCTTATCCTTATTATTGTTAAACAATATAAGTTATCATTATTGTAATAGAATACAGTTGTTTTCAAGGCAAAAAGAACTCATTGAAAGGATTAACCATCCCACTAACAAATCACTTGAATTTTTGTATTCGATAATAAGATAGATGGCCAATCTTCTCAGATCTGATCCTAATTTATCTATTTCAACACCTTGGGTCACAAGATGTTCAGTTCAAGTTAAGCCAAAATTGATAATGCCAAGCTCGACATATAAGCACATATGATCACAACATGTGGGACCCAATTCCAAGCCAACAAAATATATGCCATATATACGGTGGTAGATCGGTTGTGATTGTATGGTCTACCTATGGATGGAAGTGGATTGAGTCTTGCTCCGGCGTGGACCATAATCCAACCGTCCAGGCAGGGACTCCGTGGGGTAGAACTGGGCATCGAGTCAAGTCAGACCAAGTTGGGGCTGACTCAACTCGATCTAGTTTTGAAATAGGCCTGACCTGAACTCGATCCGACTCGTTACCGAGTCCTGCATGCCTGACTTGATCTGAGTTCGGTCTGGCCCGAACTAATCCAGACCAAGTCTGATCCGGTCGGAAGTATCAAGTCGGGTCGAGTTGGCACCGAGTCAGATTAAAAGATGAGGGAGGGAGGGAGGGAGGGAGTGGAGAGGAGGACGAGAAGGGTGATGGTGGTGGGTGGTTGTTGGGCTTGGAAGAGGAAGAGGAGGAGGGGATGAGGGATGGAGTGGAGAGGAGAGAGAGAGAGGAGGAGGAGGGTGATGGTGGTGGGTGGTTGCTTAGGGCTTGGAAGAAGAAGAAGAGGAGGATGAGGAGGGAGTGAGAGAGAGGAGAGGATGAGGGAGGGAGTGAGAGAGAGAGAGGAGGAGGAGGATGGTGATGGTGATGGTGGTTGTCAGGCTTGGAAGGGTAGGAGGATGAGGGAGGAAGAGAGAGAGGTTGGGATCGGGTTGGGGTAGGGTTAGAGAGTCGGTTCAAGTCAGGTTTCAAATCGAGTTGAGTCTACCCGGATCGAGTTTCGAGTTGAGTTGGGTTTCAAATCGACTTGAGTCTACCCAGATCGAGTTTCGGGTCGAGTTATTGGGTAACCTAAACTCGACTTTGTTTGAGTTCGGATTGGGTGAAGCTTACTCAGTTCGAACCGGCCCACCCATTCAGTTCAGGTCGAGTCAGATCGGACTAAGTCGGACAAGTCGAGTTAGCTGGATCAGGTAGTCCCGTGCCCACCTCTACCGAGGGGTAAATCATGATGTATGAGTTCTATCCACTCTATCCATTAATTACTTTTTTAAGATTATTTTAAGTTATGATAAAAAAATAAGTCAGATACAAAGTTTAATTGGATGATACCACATAAAACAATAATGATAATGACACCCACCATTGAAACCTTGCCATCTAACATATTTATAAGGTTATATAGACTTGGATGAAGGCAAAACAAAAATATTAGCTTGATCCAAAACTTATGGGGCTACTAAGAAGGTTTTAACGGTAGGAATTAAATCCCTACTGTGTGGTCCAATTGAGCCTTGAATCTGTAACATTTTTGGGCCAATATCGTAAAACGAACTGCAAAAAATGGATGGACAGCATGGATGAAATATCAACATCACGGTGGGCCCCATAGAGCAGTGCCTGGACAGATTAATGTACAGGCGGGGGCAGGACGCAATCCGCTTCCCCTTTAGATGGCTAACAAGAGGTACATTGATTATGCACACGTGTGATGTGATGCCTGTGCTGATCCACAGGCAAGCTCACTTGGCTCCTCACTCGTATGGAGCATGGCTTGGAGAACAAATGATGTAGGTTGCATTATTACTATATGAGGTGATTCCATGCTTTTGAGGCCATTAATTTGGTGATCCATACTGTTGATCTTTTAGGATTCAACGGATAAGATGGACTTTTCAAAAATATCCCGGATCGAAAGATGTTACCCTTTTGATTGTTTGGCTATTATCTTTTGAATGTGAGACATTTCTTTTGTTTCATTTTAATCGTACATTTGTAGGCCGAATATCAAAGGATTGACATCTTCTAGTCTGCAAATATTTTTCAGAGTGCCCCATTTATGGTGGGGCCCATCACATAAACCGACTGAACACAAGATTGGGGTCTTCCTCTCCATTGATTTTCATATCTAGATTCCTAATGAAAAAGCTGTGGTTGTACCTTAAAAAAATAGGCTGTGGCATGGAGCTGAGAGTCTGTGACCAACTGATCATCTTGGAGTTCCTTGTTACTCTGGCAGAATGTAATGGTTCATACACATGCACTCAGCAGCTGCACGAATTCACGTATATCTTCGTTAACAATATGTAAAATAACAGCTGGGTGTTGATTGCGGCTAGGGACCCTCCAATGCTTAAGTCAGGCGTGCAGATCTAAAATGAAAGTGGGACTTGAGTTGGGGTGTTTTTGTTATTTATTAATTACGATGGGTATACTTATAAGTTGTTTAGTCAGTTTCAATACTTATGTATCCTGGTGAGATTCACTGGATTCATTAGAGGGTTCTTATTGAAATGGGAGATCTACTTCTGAAAATATCGTCCAACCCATTTCAATCGGTGTGATCTTTGGATAGAATCATGCCAAAGCTTTCTTTTCTTTGATTCGAGGTAAAATTTTCTCTTAATTTTTCGTTCCTCTGGTCAGAATCGATCTGATTAGGTTGTGAGATGATTTCCATCACTGAACTCTGCTCTTAAGCAATTCAGCTCAGGGTCGCCTCATGGCTCATTTATCTATGGATACATTATCATCTTGGAAAGTTCATCCTAATATTCTCTAACGATTGGTTGCATTTTATGTACAACGGTTCAATTTTTCCAACGACACGTGTAACCCAAAATTAATCGTCCAAAATCGTAGTACCTGCTGATAAGCCTAGCATAAAAAACTAGACTCATGTGCCTCCTCACGTGTGGCACTCTAGTAGGGTTATCCAGACCATCTAATTTGTGGTGGAAATAGTGAATGGTGCTTATCTCTAAAACCGCACCGATCAAGAAATTCTAACCGTTCATTTCACGGATGTCAATATGGATGAGTTCAAACTGAATAGTGAGCGGTCCAAATACCAATGGAAAAATCAAATGTTACTATCATATTCTCAGCATAACCTCTTGTTTAAACTTCATCTACAATTGGGTCAGCCATTTGGACCATCCGGATTGCCTTACAACTATAACATGTGTACGGTTCCAGAGTCACCACCATTTAAAAATGGTGGCGAAATTGTATATTACAGGTGTCACCATCGAGTGTCTGGGGTTCATTGGTCCGTGTGATCTTATCAACAGGTTGGATGGAAAATAAACATTACAGTAGGTCTTAGGAAGTTTTTAATGGTGGACGTTCAATTACCACTGTTTCTTATGGTGTGGTCTACATGAGATTTGGATATGCTTCATTTACGGAACCATGCTCTAAAATAATTTGGAAAAATTGATGGACGGCGTGGATTTACAACACACATCAAGGTGGCCCCCGCGGTCACCACTCCCGATATTTGTTACCACAACCGTCCATTAGACGTCCACAAACTGGTCTGTTAGAAAATTAATCTAGTGTAATTTTATATTATTAAGCCAAGATTACTAACTTATCGGAATGACAATTCCAAAAACCAAAGGACCTTACACAAGGTCATCAATTAATCCAGCCATATAAATGCAACACAAAATAATGGGCTCCAAGCTCTCACCAATCTAATCAAATACAACTCTTTTCAGTTCAATCTTGCCTATGAATCTTTCACCCCTTATGGACTTCTGTTAACATTTCATCCTTAATCGTTCATCTTCGAGGAATGCTTATCCTATCTACTTCTGCCCAACACCATGATGTAGCAAGTCTGGATCGATAGCATGGCTTAGTTTATTTTACACTTATGTTCAACGCATCATTGCAACAGGTTAGCTTAATTTAGTTAAATATCTACGACCCCATCGCTAGATCTCTTCTAAATCCTCAAGTCCTTCGGGATTTCTTGGCCACATCTTGCTAACCAAAACCAAGAGCATCTCACAGCCAACTCACAACCATTTAGGTTTGGAAGATCATTTGGTCCAAGGCCGTCTCGCCTACTCAAACTCTCATCGATAACTTTTTCCATTTTATGTACTTTTATATGCTGATTGTACCACATCTATATTCATACTAATAAAATCAACACTTGGCTTTTAAATTCATGTTTTATTTTCTTAATGTTATTTATGTGAACAAAAACGATTAAGCTATCACCATTGTTATAAGAAGTCCTTATCTTCAACGCAAATAGAATTCATTCAAAGGACTAATATTTCCCTTTATAAATTACCTAATCACATTGACAATCGGTGATTGAGTAGTCAGGCTAATCTTTATAGATCTGGTCCTAATCTGACCATTTCAACTCCTGAGATCACAAAGTATTCAGTTTGTTCAAGTCAAGCATGACTCTAACATGCTTGACATATGTATACACATGCATAATCAAAATCAACCATTTGTTACTTGTATGGCTGTGTGTCCGAATCGAATAACAACACTTACACATGTGACACATTGGCACATAAGACAAGAAGTACGATAACTTACTTCTGGGTTATAGACAATTAGGGTTGTACACGAGTCAAACTACCTCGAAAAGCTTGCTCCACTTGGCTCAATCTAGGTTGGTTTAACTTAGCTTGAACAGGAACTCGAGGAGAGCCAAGCTTCATTTAACCCAGCTCATTTTGAAAATGAGTCGAGGTCGAGTAGAGTGGAGCTTGACTTTGATCGACTCAAAATTAGCTTAACTCGAAGCTCGAGCTCGACTTGGCCTGAATACAATATGTGTGTGTGTGTGTGTGTAATATTCAAAAACAAAAAACCCTACCCTACCCGTCCCTTCTTATATTTTCATTTCCTTACCCAACTCGTCATGCATGCCCGAGCTCTCTCTCTCTCTCTTAGTCCACTCACTACCTCTCTCTCTCTCTCTCTCTCTCTCTCTCTCTCTCCCCCCCCCAATGGCCACTTCTCTCGACTCAACGTATACTTAGCTCGGTGTCCTCTCGGCACCGCACATACCCACTATACAAACTCTCTCTCTCTCTCTCTCTCTCTCTCTCTCTCTCCCCCCCCCACTTGGCCACTTACCTAAGCTCGACTCAACGTATACTTAGCTCAAGTGTCCTCTCGCCTGCACCGCACATACCCACTATACAAAACACTCTCTCTCTCTCTCTCTCTCTCTCTCTCTCTCTCAATAGTAAGGTACCTCTTATCTTTTATTCTTTTTTATTTATGTAATTTTTCGAAAATAGAAAAATCTTAAATCCCAAAATTAAGATTTGGGGGTCAGGTATGGTTCGAGTTAGGACTTGGTTAGGTTAGGTATGGTTCTGGTTGGGTAAGTTGGGTTGGGTTGGATGTGGGTCAATTTAGAGTTGGTTTGGGTCGGGTATGGTTTCAGTTAGGGCTGGGTTGAGTCGGGTTGGATCATGTATGGTTCAATTTAGGGTTGTAGAACTTTTTGGACTTAATGTTGTTGACTTTTAATTTGTATTTTGTAGCAAAAAATATAATAAATTGAGGTGGGAGTAGGCTCGTCTCGACTCGATCTACTAACTTGTCTTGACTCAATTCACTAGCTTGCCTCGAGCTCACCTCGAAAGGTTTGGCAAACAAGCCAAGCTCCAATAGTAAGCTCAAGCTGAAGCTTAAGGAGAACATGGATGAGTCAAGCCAAGCTTCGCTCACGTGGACTCGACTCGGCCTGATGTACAACCCTATAGATAGATAGTACTCTATTCAATAATCTAAATGTGACGTCCTTACGATGTCACTTTTTGATCGTGATGTTTGTGTTTTATGCACTCCATCTATCTGTCGCAAGCTAGTCTGAGAAAATATGGCAAAAGATGCAGGAGATCCAAAACTCAAGTAGGCCATACCAATTAAATAGTGGGATTGAATGCCCACCATTCAAACTTTCTATCTAGCCACAAGGAAGTTAGTTCAGGCTGATATTTGTGTTTTGCCTTCATCCATGCTCACCTTAATATTCTAGTAGAAGTGGCAATGGTCTAGCATGATGCTGGTCCTGACCTAGCCCTAGCTCGGTTGAAGCCCTAATGGGTTACAAAAGCACCGACCTTCTCCTCACCTTAGTGGGTTGGTTAGTGCTAGGCTAGGATGGCAAGGCGGGTCTAATAAGTTAAAGATAAGTTGTATTTTGTTTTGTGTATAATTTATTTAAAATTGGTGTAAATTTGGCAAGTATATGTTCATGAATTTATACTCTTCACCCCACCTAATTACTCTTCATATGCATGGACTTTAAGTACATTAATACTGTTCACCACCTAAAGTGGGGTCCATAGTTTCGATAACGTAGTAGTGCTTGTGTATCATCTATCATACTTTACCAGAGCATTAAAGTTCTTATTGCTATTTATATTAATGTATGGAATCTAAAATCTAATATATAGGGAAAGAGGCCAGGCAAGGCAAGCTGCTCATCATTACCCTAGTATAGCTGGCATGAACATTAAGCTAGGGCTTACCTCTCGATCCAAGTTTAGTGGCTTAAGCTCTTACTCGTCAGCACTGCGTCACTCAGATTGGGCTAGGTAGCCCATTGCCAATGGAAACAGATTAGCTACTCATCGCTAGTTAGGGGTGGGCATCGAGCCGAGTCGAGTCAAGGTGGGCCAAGCTCGGCTCGGCTGGTCCATGATCTACTCGAGCTCGAGCTCGAGCTCAACATTGAATCTTGGCTTGTTTGCCAAAACTGTCGAGTCGAGTTTAAGTCGAGCTAGTGGTTCGAGTCGAGCTCGAGCTTTTTCATATGTTAACCATTTGCGCTTTTGATCTTTTCATCAAAGAAACCAATAGACTATCCAGTAGCCAATTCTTAAAGAGGACAATTACATTAGTTGTTTGTGCTAGTGATCTTTCCATAAAATCAGTCAGTAGAATATCAATGATATCATTACTGATCTTTCCATAGAATTAAGTTTGTAAAATATCAATGATATCATTACTGATCTTTCCATAGAATTAAGTTTATAAAATATCAATGATATCATTACTTCATTTAGATTTGAGAAAAACATTGTTGATGGTACCTCAATTCATATTTAAGAAAAACATTGTATAAGTTTCAATCCTAGTTATGAAATCATGACCATGGATTTGATTAAGTAACAAAAATCGACAATGGACACTCAGATTGGTCATTTATTTGTGATCTTACAATAAATGGGGCCAGCAAGATGTCCTGGGTTAGATTGGGCATTTATTTGTGCTTGAGATCTTTCCATCAATTGGGCCCAAAAGTACATCCACTGGCTACATCTTGAATATGGATAGTCGAATTGAGGATTGATGCTTATGCTATGTGCTAACTGAGTCGGGATTAATGAAAATCAATGGATTAAAAAAGGGGGTGAGTGCTAACCGAGTCGGGATTAATGAAAATCAATGGTCTTCTTCGCTTGATGAGATCGATCGGGTAGGCAGCGGGCAGGCCGCAGCAGGAAGGTAGTGTGCTGGTCGTGCCCCGATGGTGGTGGTTCGGTGGATTATTGCAGGTCAAGCGTCGGGCGGGCGTGCGATAAGTAGAGAAATAGAAGGGAAAGGAGGTGCGTGCGGGTAGTGTGTTGCGTGCTGGTCTTGCTAGAGAGTGGAGAAGACTGGTGGTGGTCCGAGCGGACGTGCGGCTGGCAGCGGGTAAAGAAAGAGAAGAAAGGGAAAGGGGGTGTGTTGCGTGTCGTCAGGTAGAGTAGATAGGGTTTCTTCACTTAAAAAAGTTAAAACTTATAACTTATATAATAATATATATATATATATTATATAATATTTAATATTATTACTAATCGAGTCGAGTTGAAATGCCCCTTGGTCGAACTTGGCTCGAACTCAACTCGAGCTACAAAATATAAGCTTGACTCAGCCCGAGTCAACCATTCAATCCGAGTCAATCCGAGCTGACTCGTGCCGAGTCGAGCGAGTTATTCGAGCTAGCTCGACTCTTGAATAGCCTTACCGCTAGTGGTTGGTGCTTTGTGAGTCCCACCATGATGTATGTGTTTTATACATGCCATCCACCCATTCTTCCTAATCATTTTATGGTATGAGCCCAAAAATGACATTGATCCAAATCTCAAGTGGATCACATAGTGTTGATTAAACGCCCACCATTAAAAACTTCTTGGGGGCCACAAAAGTTTTGGATCAATCTGATATATATATATATATATATATATATATATATATATATATATATATATATATATATATATATATATATATATATATATTCCCTTCATCCTCAAATAACCATTATAGTGGTCTCCAGGAAGTTTTTAATGGTGGACATTCAATCACTATTGTGTTTCTCATGGTGTGGTCCACCTGATTTTTAGATCTTTCTCATTTTTGGGATCAAGCCCTAAAATTATCTTTCAAAATGGAAGGACAACTGTTGAGGGTCAAATATTGCATATGACCTATTTATTGGAACATAGAATTAACGGTTTAATTTAATCGTGTTTTCGATGCAGGATGTATTTAGGAACTTAAACTGAAATTTGGTACTAAAAGTGTGGATTTGACTCTCAGAATTCACCAGAGCAAAGGACGGACCCCAGGGTACGAAGATTAATGGAATTACACGCCAAAGACCTGCGGAAATTGAGCGAAGCTCAGTGAGAAAGACAAAATAGATCACGGGGTTCCCACCATCCGTTCTACTCGAAACTTTATACATGAAAGCCTAAATGAACCATACACTTATAGGACTTGGAAGTGCTTCAAACAATAGATATATATATATATGGATAAGACTCACTCTTGGTTTACCCCTTAAATATGGAAAAGTGAAAGGAATATTTTCAAACATGATTACAATGGATGTGTGCACGGTGACGTGCACACGGGAGGTGCCGAGCTCGACCAGCGTCTTCTTAAAAAACGCAACAAAAGCGTTTCACGGCCGACGCTTGATTTTTGACTGTGGGACCCATCCAATATTTATGTTGAAAATTTGGACCGTCCACGGTGATAAAAAGGGGTAATTACCCTCGCCTAGGTGTCAGAAACTTAGAAGACAATGAGGATTGCAATCCATTGTCCAAACGGAAGATGGACGGTGGACCAAAACGGTGGTGGACCACACTAAAATCAACCGTGACCTTCACTGGACGGTTTTCGTCGTGAAGTCGGTATGGATTTCTCTAATCATCAATGAAGTGGGCCCCATCACACAATGCGACCTCTGTGCGAAGGAACAGCGTCCGCACGAACCGAACGCTGGTATTGCTAGTGGGTCCCATGATGGCTCAGATCAATGATCGGAACCGTCTATTAAGTCCATAGGAGGGGTACAAACATTGCTAGGTGGTTGGTGATAATGGATATTATTTTTTTGTCCGTTCGAAAGGAAGACGGACGGTGGGAATGTTTGAGATGGTGGGCCGCATTAAACTTAAGAGAAATACATATTTCTCGGTGGTTTTTCGCCACTAGTAGAATGGACGGTGTTTGGATTTATCATGGGGCCCGCGGACACCACACCATTCTTTCCTTAATCATTTTCGAGTATGGGCCCCACTCGTCGTTATTTATCGAAGCCCATAAAGGTGACCTTTTGGATCCAAATCACAAGAAATAGTTCAACATCAAGATGGTGAATGAAAAGATCATGGGTCACCATGGCTTGGATCCAAAGCGATCATACACGAAGGGTTTTCGAGTACATTAAGGGATTTCTCAACCGATATCAATCATGGCCCACAAGCATCCAACGCAAGTGGATTCATCTCCTTGTGCGGAAATGATTTCTTTCTGCCTCCGATTCCAAGCTTATATAAAGGAGGCTGGACGTGAGGAGGGGGGCTATGAGGTCTGGGAGCATCTCACGGCTGGCTTGGGTTGGGACGTGAGGAGGAAAAGAGAGAGAGAGAGACAAAGGCCAAGGACGGGTTATATTTTTCGAGAGATATATATATAAACCTATAAGATAGCGTGATATATATATTTGATATATATTAGGGAATGTTTTCGGTCTTTTCCCTTCATTCCAAGAAATGTCAAATGAGCATGTTCTTTTCCTCTTTATGTTTATGACGTCGAAGCCCCTGTTGTTCACCATCGTCCCCTGGCAGATTTTAACCTTCATACACATGATCAATCTCCTGGGCATAGTTTGGTGATGGAATCCATTCTAATTCATATACCTCTCATCTCTTGAAAACTATATCAACAGCGATTCGGTTAATTTCACGATTTAATCCGGTGCATAAGATCTCCACGATTTTACAAGTGGATCCTCTCAATCCCTAGTTTCCTTTTCTGAATTTTTCTAAATTTTAGATTAATATTTTCACCATTATACCCTTGATTTTTCTGATTTAAATTCTAGTTCGACCTCGGTCTTACAGAGTTTAAATGGAAGGAGTGAACAACAACGTGGATAAAGCATATACATCATGATAGGGTCCACATATCACCAAATGAGACCTTCCTGATTGTTTATACGGACACTAAGATAAGTCTCAAACATCCAACCCATCATTGTGTGTGTCCTACTTGGATGAGGGGTCACACTAAATTCTAGGACATTCTGAAACTTAGGTGGGCCCCGTCAAGTACTATTAAATGTTTTAGGCATTACTTCACGTGATATGGCTTACTTGAGTTCGATAGACGGTTGAGTTTTCAGACATCCCATCACGAAGAGAGAACCCATCAAATGCACGGTGTAGATGCATTTCTTACACACATCAAGATGGAAAGGTCTCAAATTGAAGTAGTTAGATCATATAGTAGGTTCACTGAGCAAATAACTCCAAATGCTTAAGTGCATGTGAAATCCAATCTTTCCAATAGATTGGGCTCAAAATGAGGGGTCTCTTATTGTAAAAATCAGCCATACTTACTCATCAGGTGGGTCACACCATAGATAAAAATTTCTAGTCATTGACAAACAATAAAATAAAAGTGTAGTCCACTCAGTAAGCGGATGTATGTGATTTTTACCAATTTTTATCCTCATGATGGGGCAACCTATTGAATGGATTGGATCTCTCACATATATGAAATGTTAGAAGTAATACGCTAAGTGGGCCTTAACTTATAGTCTAACCTATACCAGTTGGACTTATACTTTCTCTCTATGCCTAGTTGAACTTTAATATGGGATGGTATATAAAAATGAGATTTTTCATATAACTGCCTATTGTTTTAAGTTATTTCTGAATAAATGCATGGTTTCAAAATATTTATAGTAAAATGGACAAAAAATTGACTTTTAACTTAACTAACGCTCAACGGCAAATTTGTGTTGTTAACTTCTCTGAATGATGGATTTATCCTTGTAGACTTTATTTTCTACAGTTATGACTCTTGCAGTATTCTATGGACCCACCTTTATATGTATGTGTGATCTATGCCGTCCATCCATTGTGATCTCATTTTACACCATGAGCCCAAAATGAACCAAATCTAAAGCACATGTGGATCCATCACAGGAAATGCTGGTGATAAAAAATGCCTACCATTAGAAACATGTTTGGACTATGGAAGTTCAAATCAAGCTAAATTTTTAATTTTCCTTTATCTATGTATGTGTGGCCTTAACAACAGGTTAGATGTGAAATTGCGTGGTGGGATGCCTCGACTAAGTGTAGAAGCTTGGTGGAGCTAAGGAATGATGGTTATGTCTTAGAGGGAGGTGATTAAGACCAATTAAAAATTATGCCTTTAAATTTAATTGTCTACATAAACTAATATGCAATTCAAACTAAGAAAGACAATTGACTTTGAAGCTTTCAAGTCAATAAAGGGTCCAATCACATAGACTATAAACAACTAGTCTATAAACATGATATTGTACATATGTGTATGGGATATGTTAATTATCAACACATAACATTCATCTAATCATGCACATATATAATTAAACATTCACTACATAAACATAATTAAACAAGTGTTCAAGTAACAATCTCAAATACAAGCATGTGTAGTGGTTCGATTTTCCTACTTCACTTTCCGCGGACGCACTCAACCCATAAGTATACCAGATTTTACTATCAAATGTATTAAATTATGTTCACCTCTAACCTTTACATATCTTACACAAGGACTGACTCCCGCAGGAGACTCTACATGATTTTCTATAGGCTTGCCACGAACCTTGGTCCTACACAAGAATCTACTAATGTACACTTCCATCGGAGGCTCTTATAAGAGACTTTAGTTAGTTTTCTATAGGCTAATCAACAACCTCGGTCCTAATCCAATAACTTATATTTACTTCCATCGGAGGCTCCCACGGAGACTAACATGTACGCACTCATTTCCGGTGGCCTACATAAGTAATTTGATTTAGGACCTACACAAGAGCCAATCTCTTACACAAGAATCTAGTCGAGTTTGGTAATTCAAACTCTTAAACTCAATCCTGCATAAGAAATTAATGTATATAGACTCTTATACTTGACAACTTGTTGAATTGAGCCTTTATTGTAGCACCTTATCGGGTTACTTGATCGATGATCTCTCGTCTTTTAATCAGCTCCCTTTTGCTCCCCCGATCACGATGACGATGTTTTGTTAAGGCTTTATCTCCCAGATCAAATACCTTGTATGCGATGATCCGATGTAGTGGCCAATGTGACGGGATGTTGGGTACGAGAGTCTTTATAACTAATGGAAAGTTTTAAAGCCTATAAGATTTTACTTGATGGACACTCTAGAGGTTGATAGACATTTGGATTCGACAAGAAAAATGATATCTTGTTGAGGGTCAAATATTGCATATTAGACCCCACTTATTTCTCAAAATTACGAACATGATACTGCTTAACGGTTTATTTTAATCATGTTTATGATGCTTCTAGGAGCGTTGGAAAGAGGCTAAAACATAGATTTAACGCTCTGACATCACCAAGGAATTGGATGGGATTCCATGGGACCAAGATTGAGGATTCACATACCAGAGATCAGAGAAATTCTAGCCACTCGCTTCAAACAGGCCTGAAAAATTTCCAGAATGCAAGATCACAGGGTTTCCACCATTTGATTGGTTCGAAACTTCATACATGGCCTGAGGACCATAAATTAACTGTACACTTCAAATTTCAGCCTTCAGATCTCTCGGGAAGTGGGCCAGCGGACAGATCAGCCCCTTAATTCATTAAGTGGGATTCACATATTATCTGGATATGCTTCAAAATTGTCCTTGACGGCTAGAATAAGATGAGAAAAAGGATGGACGGTTCGATTCGATAAGCATCATAGTTATCTTTGCATGTACATCATGTATATTATAATACCACGCCACCTTCCAATTTCAACCGGCGCCCGCGATCGACTCTATTCAAAATGGTTCTTTTCGGCCTTTGTAATCGGACGGACTCTGTCCGTTTTACGGACGTCAGTGGGCCCCACTCATGGCCCGTGAGCCAATCCAGAACCATAAGACGGCCATGAAAACTTCAAAACCATGCTGACCTTTCACATCCATACGTGCACACGTGTGCGGTACAGAGGCCAAAAAAGGACTGCCCTGCGACGTTCAAAACGGTTGCAGCATGATTTCTTACCTGGGCCGTATCAACGGATAACCAAAATCGTCCATCTCCGGTAGAAATACCGAGGTGAAGACAATGGATGGAGTGGATTTCTCTATTAACATCATTCAGGGGCCCCACCACGCAACAGCGCAGCTGCCTCACTCACGGAGTGCGTCCACGAGTTCCGGATGTCCCGAGACGTTGTGTCCTACTATCTTTGATCGGACCATCGATCTGGACCGTCCAGATGAAGCTTAAGACAAGGAGGAGATCTAAACTCTAAATGAGGTTCTCCCACATTTGCCAAACGTAAACCAGATTATGGCGTTTTCTTTGTTCTGATGCGTAACTCCCTGTTCTCCAAACCGAGACTTCTACGTGAAGTCTCCACGTTCCCAGTCGACCTCCAGCAGCTATATAAGCAAGAGAATAGAGAGAGAGATTCATTCAATCTATGGTTGAGAGAGATATAATTTAGGCTTTTTGTTTTCTTTTCTTCTTTTATTATTTTATTTGAATTTTGGATAGCCTCATCATGTCGGTTAAACCTCTTATAGCTAAGAGGTGAAGCTTGTGGAGTGAATTTGATTTATGTTTGACCGAATTTGGTGCTAGTTTTATTTGAAGGAATTTTTTAATGGTTTATTGTTACTTACATTTAGGGATGGCTTGAGTATTTTCCTTTTCCTTTCTAGAGTGATTATCAAATCGCTTGGACAAAAACTCTTCCTAACATCATTTTCATGAAAAGTTGTTTGCTTTGTCTCATGGGCACGGTTTTGTGATGGAATCCATTCTAATTTACACCCGTTTGATCAGAAAACTAGATTAAATAAAGAAAATTGAGTTATATCTTCCAATGAAGATCTCGAAGTCAGTTGAGTTCATGAATCGACCGTAGATCTTCGATTTCTACAAGTGGATCATCCAATCCCTAGTTTCGATTACGCATATTTTAGTTTACTATTTCACCATTATTCCTCAAAATTCATCTGATTTAGATTTCATCTTTTTCCAGTTCTAGTTCTTATTACTTTCATATTACATACAAGTTTCAGTCCCTGTGGATTCGACCTCGGTCTCATCGAGTTTATTACTACATCACAACCCTACACTTGGGGAGTGAACACATCTAAACTCTAAATAGGACTTGCGATTATGGTCTTCTTGTATAGGAGCTTTGAATACTCATTAGAGTAAAGAATCACTAAAAAGATAGTATGGATCTCATTGAGATAGAATATAGGAAGTTTGGTAAAGCTTGGGATGCATTAGAGTATCTAAAATGCAAAAATTCATCATTTTCATAAAGATTCGGTTCCTAGATTTATAAGGAAAAAGCTCCAATGGATCTACAACGGCTAGTCTTCGATCACACCAAGTTATGTTCGGTTGCACTGATTTTAAAGTTCTATTGTACCGAATTTATTTTTTTTCAAACCTTGGAAATTTCATTGATCAGGCAATTTACAGGCATTCGGGTGGGCCCAACCAAAAAAAGATGGCGGCCGCACCTATCATATAGCGCAAGGCTAAACTGGACAGAAGCCGCTGGACAGATTTGAGAACTTTCGGTCACACCGAATGTGGTCTTTGAAAGCATCAAATGTAGTCATTGGTCGCACCGAAAGTGGTCTTCGGTGAGACCGAAGGTGGCACTCGGTTGGAACCAAATTATCTGAAATTCATCCCTATCACGTTGTCATGTTTTTGCCGTTTTCGATGGGATTGAATATAGGTTCAGTGAGACCGAAGGTTGCTAAAATTGTGCAATTTTCTTAGCAACACGGAACCTCTAAAGCTAATTTAAGGATGGTCAATGTAGGCTCATATCGCTTAAGGTATAATCAATAAAAGTTTCACCTATTGGGTTTAAAATTATCTAAAAGTTTAGGTTGTTTTGGGTCAAGGGTTAGAGTCACCAAGGCACCATGTTTACCCGTTCTTTGCTACTTGATGCTCCACCTTCACTTGTATCTTTGGTCTTTAGCTTTCAAGGATTCAACCGACTACATGACACAAAAGACTCACATGATTACAAATATGGTGTATAAATCAATGCACTAACATGATTACCATGATAAACATCAAGAGTGGGCTCTAGAAAGTTTTCAATGGAGGGTGTAAAAATATGAGATGCTGCTTGATCAGGGGTGGGCGTAAAGGAAGATGCGGATGACCTGACTCACCCAAAGAGGGTGGTCCCTTACCATGGGCCCCACCTTGATGGATGCATTACGCATCCATGCAATTTATCTGGTTTTTTTTAAAAATTTTTTTTTTCTAGATCATTTTAAGGGCATTATTCAAAAAATAAAATAGATTCAATTATCAAGTCCACCATATGACAGAAACCGTGGTTATTAACCATTAATGGGACATAAAAGTTTTGGATCAAGCCGATATTTTTTGTCCCTTCTGCCATGCTTATGCGACCTTATCAGCAGATTGGATGGTAAATAAGCACTACAGCTTATGTGACCTTATTAACAGATTGGATGGCAAATAAACACTACCTAAACATTAAGGTGGGCCCTAAAAAGTTTTTAATGGTAAGGTGTTCAATCACCACTATTTCCTATATATGGTATGGTCCACGTGATAATTAGATCTGCTTCAGTTTTTGTATAATACCCTAACATGATCTCCAAAAACAGATGGACAACCTGGATACAGAATACATACGTCAAATGATAAGGACCGCGCGGTCTTGGGTGAGGCCACACTCTGTAAAAACAGGCCGCCAATTGCGTAATCACGCTACCAGTAGTAAGGTGGCTACTGAACGGTGCTTTATAGGCCACTATGATGTATGTGTTTTATCCACTATAGCAATCTGGCCCACTTGGGAATGGCCTGAATTTTTAGGCAGAAGCATTAATGTTCCCAACTAGTTAAGAGGGCTCACATCTTGCAAGTGTTCTATGTTGGCACGTGTGCCAGTACTGGACCTGAATCCTCTTCCGCACCATCCAAGCTTGGTAGGACCCACCATGTTGCATACGTGAAATCTACTCCGTCCATCAGGTGAGAACCCTCGTGTTCACCGTATATATACACAAAATGTCAAAGCTATAGAAAAAATTAGATGGACCACACAAATGAGAACAATGTCTAATAGTGCCATGTTTAGGAGCGTGGATTTGGAATCCCTGGATTTGAAATCCTCCGGTTGCATTTGGCACCCTGAATTCAAAATCCCCTGGATTTGAAATCCTCGTGTTGCATTTGGCACCTTGAATTTAAAATCTCCTCTAGTCCAAAAATAGTTATGGCTATTACCGGAGTTTGATTTTAATTACTAAATAATTTAGTTATGTATAATATATTTAGTGGGGTTTGAATTTAATTACTAAATCAATTTTAATATCTCTAATTAGTGTACCTACATCATGTTTGACACATCGGTTTGTAATAAGTAATAAGCCAGTTGAAATATATATTTTACCCAAAAATAATGAAATTTTAAGTTAAGCACGGGATCACATTTGAGTGATTAACCAACAATTTTTAACAGTTGATTAACATGGACAATGTTTGGGGATTTGAATTATGGTATTAAAGTAATTATAGTGATGCAATTGATAATATAATTGTTTTGGGATATTAATAATCTAGTGAGACATGTTACACATGCATATCTTGGTAGGATTTTAGATATAATCCAAGCTTTCGTCTTAGATTTCAAGCCCCCTCACTTTGTTTGTACTGATCCATATGCAATGCACATATGCAATCACAGCCATCTAAAAGTTGTGGGCCTCTCTAGATTTCCATGATGAGAAAATCACAATGAACACAATCTCTGATAGGCAAATGGTTAAGATCCAAAGGATGGTTAATAATCTCTGATAGGCAAATAGTTGACATCTAATGGATGATTAAGAAGAAATTGCCCAGTACTATTTGGATGGTTTCGATAATGCCAGGTCGATGGATTTAGATTCGCATGAATGATTTGATGGCATGACATGATTATATTAGGTCCCTTTTGGAAAAAGGAGAACATTAATGGGGAACTGACCAGAGGTACCATAACCTATGGTACCGTACCATCCTTTTTCCCACATGCCCACTTGCGTGGAACATCAGTGCAATGAAAATGGTAGGTCCCACCATGAAGATGATGTGGCACAAAAAGCCAGCCCATCCGATCATCAGATGCACCGCAGCATTGGAAGACTCAATGTACAAATGGGCCTACCGAGTGAACGATTCATATTGATTTTTGAAAAGGCCATGTTCTGGTGAGGCCTCATGTTTCCATAAGCGTAGATGTAAGGCCTGTTTGATTTGATTTATTTACATGTATTTTCATATTCATAATTTCTCTCAAATCAGCATTAAATGCATACATTAAACAATAAGCGTACGTGTTTGTTGGATAGTGGAAGGAGTTGCCCCCAAGCAGATCTCATGATAATTTGATGGGCTCATGACGCAGGGATGAACGTGATAAGGATAAATACTCCGAATCCATGGAGCTTCTCTGGACTCCTCACAGAGACTTCTCGAACCCACGAGGAAAGAAAGTAGAAAATAGAAATAAATTCTAATAAATTAGAAACTGATTAATTGATGAATAAAAACGAGTTCACAACCCTTTAAACAGGGATACCAAGCAATGGGAAAGAAATCGGAATCAAACTACAACTAAAACTCCTAGAATTCGCGACTTACTATAAATAGTAAATTTACTATTTATAGACGATCGTGATGTCTACTAGTGCGTAAGGTTTTCGGCCAAAAATAGTAAGTGTCCTATTTGGCTTCACCAAACCGTTCTCCTAATTATTCTAAGCTCTTTTCACATTGGGCGCAACTCCTAAAGCCCGACGGATGAAGAGTTATAATCAAACTAAAACTTACTATTTATAGTAAAAACGAAATTAAAACAGGGAAATGACCGTCGATCCAGGGGTTTTTCGCAATTCCGAGCATCGCAACCCTGCATAGCTAGGTTGGTTGGCTAAAGTAGCTTGTTCTACCCCAAAATCATATATTTTACGTCAGCTAACTCATTCCGGATTGTGAGATACGCCCGATTTAAGGTCTGATGGTCCGGATCACTTCTGTCGCCGACCGGGCCTTTTCTGATCCATCTTGGCCATGAAACTGTCCGCGACCCGCTCTACATCAGTCTCCTCCACTTCAAAAGAACTCGTCCTCGAGTTTTCATCTTGCTCTAGTTCATAAACTCGGTCAGGTCCGTGACATTGAAAGTCCGTGAGATTGCCATATCATCTGGAAGATCAACAACATAAGCGTTGTTATTGATCTTTCGAATGATTGGGATGGGTCCAATTTTCTTATTTTTCAACTTGTTGTACGTCCCGGTCGGAAATCTCTCTTTGCGCAGATGAACCATAACGTGATCGCCCACCTCGAATACCTTTTGTCGCTAGTGCTTGTCTGCTTGTTCCATGTACTTCTCGTTCGAGGCATGTAGCTTGGTCCGTACTTCCATATGAATGCCCATGATCTTGTCCGCCATATGTTCTGCTGCAATGCTCCTGCTTGGGTGCTTGGGCAGAAGGACCAAGTCAAGTGTATGGCGAGACACTCGTCCGTAGATAATCTGGAACGGTGATTTCCCAGTCGAGCGGTTCACCACGTTGTTGAATGCGAACTCTGCTTGAGATAAGACCAAGTCTCACTGCTTCGGTTTTTCTCCTGAAATACAGCGAAGGAGGTTTCCCAACGTGCGATTCACAACTTCGGTCTACCCATCAGTCTGTGGGTGGTAAGCACTGCTAAATTGAAGTCGTGTATCAAATCGAGTCCACAAAGTTCGCCAAAAGTGGCTAATGAACTTCGTGTCACGATCAGAAGTAATGGTCTTGGGGATCCCGTGTAGTCGTACGACCTCCCTGAAAAATAGATTCGCCACGTATGATGCATCGAGGGTCTTCTTGCATGGGATAAAGTGGTCCATCTTGGAGAAACGATCTACCATCACGAACACTGAATCCATACCGCGTTGTGTTCGTGGGAGACCAAGCACGAAGTCCATTGATAAATCCTCCCAAGGACCGTCAGGCACATGTAACGGTGTGTAGAGACCCGTATTCTGAGATTGTCCCTTGGAGGTCTGACAAACATGACAACGTCGTATGACTTTTTCCACATCACGTACTAATTGCGGCCAGTAATACCGATCTTCCACAAGAGCTCGCGTCTTGTCTCACCTAAGGTGTCCACCGAGGTCACCTCCATGTAGCTCCTGAATAATCTGCTCCCTCAGAGAACTTTAGGGGATGCACAATCGATTCTCTTTGAAGAGAAAATCGTCCTGTATATGAAGGTCACTGGGGTGACCTTCTTGGCACTTCACCCAAGAATTTTTGAAGACCTCATCCTCGGCATACAGCTTCTTGAGACAGTCGAAGCTGACCACCTTGTTGCTCATCGTAACAAGTAGTGATGCACGACGGCTAAGTGCATCAGTTACCTTGTTCTGCTGCCCTTACTTATGCTTCAGAACGAACATGAATTCCGGTAAAAACGCAACCCATCTAGCATGCACACGATTTACGTTAGTCTGACTATTAATAAACTTTAATGCTTGATGGTCAGTGTAAAGAACAAACTCTCTTTGAATCAGATAATGCCTGAACAACTGCGTACAACTTAAGCTCATAAGTCGACCACTTCTTTCGGGCATCGCTGAGCGCTGTAGAAGGCTACCGGTCTGCCTTCCTGTGATAATACTCCCCCAATTCTGACGTATGAAACGTCACACTCAACCTCAAACAATTTATCGAAATTAGGAAGCACCAAGACTGGTGTTGTAGACAAACGATGCTTGATCTCATAAAAGCTCTTGTCAGCTTTATCGGTCCACTGGAATGGTCCTTTTTTCATGCAATCTGTAATAGGGGCGACTATGGTGCTAAAATCTCGCACAAATCGACGATAGAAAGTCGCCAACCCGTGAAAACACCTCACCTCATGAATGTTCGTCGGGATTGGCCATTCCCTAATAGCTCGCACCTTTTCATCGTCCACACGAATGCCTGTGGACGTTACAACAAACCCTAGAAACAACAAGCTGTCAGTTAAAAAACTACACTTCTTCAAGTTGAGGTACAACTTGTTAATTTGTAGGACCTGTAGCACCGGCCTGAGATGTTTCCTGTGCTCCACCTCGTCCTGACTATATATCAATATGTCATCAAAATATACTACCACAAATCGGCCAGTAAACGGTTTTAGCACTTAATTCATCAAACGCATAAAATACTTGGTGCATTTGATAGGCCGAAGGGCAAGACCAGCCACTCATACAACCCTTCCTTGGTCTTGAATGCTGTTTTCCACTCATCACTGGGTCGGATACGAATCTGATGGTACCCTATCCTTAGATCTAGTTAGAGAACACCTTGGCCCCTTCTAGCATATCGAGCATGTCGTCCAAACGTGGTATTGGGAACCGATATTTGATGGTAATTTTGTTGATTGCCCGACTGTCGACACACATGCTCCAGCTTCCATCTTTTTTTGGCGTAAATAATGCTGGTACGACACATGGGCTCATGCTCTCTCTCAAAAGACCCTTACGGATCAATTCCTCCACTTGCCCCTGAAGTATCTCACACTCCTTCGGACTCATCCGATAATGAGGGTGGTTGGGCAGGCTAACCCCAGGGACGAGGTCTATGTGATGTTGGATGTCCCTCATGGGGGGCAATCCATCAAGTAAATCCTCAGGCCAGACTTCTTTGAATTCGTTTAGCAACAGTCTTAAACTT
Source organism: Magnolia changhungtana (assembly GCA_030180095.1). Classification (NCBI taxonomy): domain Eukaryota; kingdom Viridiplantae; phylum Streptophyta; class Magnoliopsida; order Magnoliales; family Magnoliaceae; genus Magnolia; species Magnolia changhungtana. Next base: position 349,046 of record JASAUF010000121.1, read on the forward strand.
GGAGGGATGTTTGAGGGTTCCTCTCCCTCGCCCTTCACCACTATGGCGTATACCTCGCTGGTTTCTTTGGATTCCTCCATGAAATCCCGAATGGTTAAGAGGGAACTCTCCTCTACTTTAGAAGCTTCAGGGTGGTTCTCTGGTGCCATAGGGCAAGGATTATTTTCCGACTATCCTTGACGAATACGTAGATATTGTCTCGTCCCGGATGGGTCGCATCACAGTCCAACTGCTAGGGTCGACCGAGTAGCATGTGGCAAGCTTCCATATCAACCACGTCACAAAGTATCTGATCCTTATAATTTTTACCAATTAAAAATGAGACTGCATTGTTCAGTTACCTTGGTCTCATTCACCTTTTTTATCCAGCCAATTGAGTACGGGGAAGGATGTTTCGTCGTTGGTTGCCGCAACTTGTCCACCATCACCCTTGAGACGATGTTCTCGCTACTACCACTGTCTATGATCACATCACAGACCTTTCCGTTGACAGTGCACCAAGTATGAAATATATTGTGTCGCTGTGAATGTAATTTCTTTCGTGGGGTATACAGTAATCGCCTCACAACTAGAAATTCACCACGATCCTCGCCCGTCATTTCATCGCCAATTGCTATTTATTCAATGGCTTGCTCATGTTCATCATAGTTTTGACATTCTTCTGCGGCCTCATCTTCAGTGCCCCCTTCGTTTATAGTCAAGTGTGTCACGGGACGTTGAGGACATGTATTTGATAAGTGGCCTGGCTGGCCACAGCGGTAACAATTGTTCGACCTTGGCCGAGCATAAGGATTTGGAACCCTACTTAGGCCCACTGTTGTGGGCGCTGCACGTTGAGGTCTGGATGAGCTGCTCCCCGTATCACGGTTTGCGATTGTAGGAGGTTGAGGACGTTCTCCTATTGGATCTTTTCATCGTGCCAGCGCTGGATCCTGCGTGAGACCCGTCATGGGGGGTCGAGTTGAAGGATAGGGATGAGCAGGAACTCTTGCAAGTTGTGTTTCTACCCTACCTGCCAATTGAACTGCTTCATACACGGTCCTGACTGGGTACATCTGAACTCGGTCCTGAATTATCAGCCGCAACCCACCTATAAATCGTGCCACTTTCTATGACTCAGATTCTGACAAATCGTTTTGTGTAGCCAACTGCTGGAATTCTTCAGTGTAATCTGTGACGGTTCGATTTTCTTATCGGCAATTTTGATATTGCTGGAATAGTATCTGCTCATAATCACTGGGGAGAAATCGTGATCGAAGAAGACGTCTCATCCGTGGCCATGATGAGATGGGCGCCTTGTTCTGGCGGGCTCGTGAGAGTTGTAATTGTTCCCACCATGCAGAAGCACCAGATTTTAATTTAAATGCTACCAATTTTACCCTTTTATGATCTGACACGTCCATATAATCAAAATATCTCTCTACTTCGGCTAGCCAATCGAGGAAATCTTCTATACGTAATAAACCATTAAAACTAGGAAGTTCAGCCTTACCTCGATAGTCTCTTTCAGCACGATCTTGGTGATCGCCTCCATGGATTGGTCGTCTGGCAAAACCCTCATTAAGGTCCTCGTCGCTAGAACTTGAATCATCTGGCGTAGCCCTACGGTTTGCCAATAGTAGTACTCTACGAAAATTGGGGTTGTGTCGTACAGCAACCACGGGTGGTGGAGCCACCCTGGGCGGTGGAACAACCATAAGTGGTGGAGCACCGCCTAAGGCTTGGGGTGGAAGTAGCGCATCCGCAAGACGGTCGAGAGTTACCTGCAGCCCTTGCATGGTCAACTGACTCTCCTGGTGGAAAGCTTCCATTCTTTTCGAAAGATAACGAATCCCTGGATCACCGTCTACAGGATCTTGATTCATACCTTCATTGTTTGCCATCGGCCCGAGAGGAATCCTCGCTTTGATACCAATTGACATTGGGATGAACGTGATGATGATAAATACTCTGAATCCATGGAGCTTCTCTGGACTCTTCATAGAGACTTCTCGAATCCACGAGGAAAGAAAGCAGAAAATAGAAATAAATCCTAATAAATTCGAAACTGATTAATTGATGAATAAAAACGAGTTCACAACCCTTTAAATAGGGATACCAAGCAATAGGAAAGAAATTGGAATCAAACTACAACTAAAACTCCTAGAATTCGCGACTTACTATAAATAGTAAACTTACTATTTATAGACGGTCGTGATGTCTACTAGTGCGCAAGGTTTTCGGCCAAAAATAGTAAGTGTCCTATTTGGCTTCACCAAACCGTTCTCCTAATTATTCTAAGCTCTTTTCATGTTGGGCGCAACTCCTAAAGCCCGACGGATGAAGAGTTATAATCAAACTAAAACTTACTATTTATAGTAAAAACGAAATTAAAACAGAGAAACAACCGTCGATCCAAGGGTTTTTCATAATTCTGAGCATAGCTAGGTTGGTTGGCTAAAGTAGCTCGTTCTACCCCAAAATCATATATTTTACGTCAGCTAACTCATTCCGGATTGTGAGATACGCCCGATTTAAGGTCTGATAGTCTGGATCACTTCTGTCGCCGACCGGGCCTTTTCTGATCCATCTTGGCCATGAAACTGTTTGCGACCCGCTCTACATCACCCCACCATGATATATGTGTTATATCTACTTCATCCATTCATTAGTAAATATCAATGTCAGGCATGGGCTCAAAAATGAGGTAGATTCAAAGATCAAGTGGACTACATAAAATGCTAGAGATTAAGCGTTAACTATTTAAATGTTCTTCCCATAGTTTGGTCCAACTGAGTTTTGGATCTATCTCATTTTTTGAGGCATTACGTGGAATAAGCTGGCCAAATGAATGTATGGTGTAGATATTATACATGTTGTGGGACCCACAAAGCCATTGATGGGGTTTTTTTTTGACCTGTGTTTGACCGGTCATGAGCCTCACACAACCGGTCGAGGGCTGGTGCATGACTAGTCGTGGAGTCGAGCCTTGACTCGACTCAAAGTTTAGCGACGTTGGACTATTTTTTTCGGGGGTGCTCGACCGGTCGTGGGTGGCGCTCGAACGGTCATGGTTATGCAGATTCGTTCCGTGATTTTATGCGAATTGCAGATTTTAAGTCCTTTTACAACAAGGATACAAAAGAGAGTTTCCTAAAACTACAAATAGGGGTCCCTAGGGTTTTCTAATATATGAAAAACACAAGAGGGCTATCAAAGGTGCGAGAGAAAGAGAGAGAAAAAGCTTGTAGAAGGGAGGTTATGCTCGTGGAGGTTATCTACTGTGCAATTTATATCTCAGCGCTCCTACATCCTCGTAATCAGTTAGATCTCTCCGTTTTTCTTTTATTCTCTCATTATTTATCCACTCCTGCGTGAGTGAAGACAGTTGTAACGTTCTACTTCATAGTGGATTGTTGATCTGAACGAGGTCTCGTGGTTTTTACCTCTTCGAGGGTTTTCCACGTAAAAATCTCTTGTGTGGTGTGTGATTTATGCTTTGATTTATTTCATTGCTTTATTATCCATAATTTTGATTTGTTTCGGGAGGCTAGATCCTAAGGTTTTTGTCCAAGGCCCCCAACAACCATTTCATTTTTAGTACCTAAAAATTGCTGTCAATGTCATACACCATCCCTACCATCATAAATTTCTATAGTATTTAATTAATGCTTAAAATTGTAAAATACACATCAAAATACATCCAACTAAACAGGCCCTGAGAAATATATAGAGGTTGATGAGATAATGGCAATCAATCCTACAATGTGATGAGTTGTACATATTTCAACAAGGGAGAAAGAAACAAAAGATCCAAAAGTTTAAAGAAATCCAAGATACATTTCATTATATGTATTTCTTCAAGGTGGCCCCCACTAGGGTAACACCCACTAAGGTGTTACCAGGGTAACAACATTGTGCGTGGAAAACTAACAACGATTTACTATTTTGAATGGCTTTTTATTTTTATTTTTTCAGTACACACATACCATCGATAATCCATTGTATCCCGGAAAACTAACAACGATTTACTATTTTGAATGGCTTTTTATTTTTATTTTTTCAGTACACACATACCATCGATAATCCATTGTAAAGATAAAAAAATTTAAAGAAATCCAAGATACATTTTATTATATATATTTTATGCTCCGTGAATCAAATAAAAATAATACATGTAAAGATTGAGCTGAGAATGTTGAGAAGAATGTGTGAGAAGATTGAAAAACATATAATTAAAAATTGAGTACTCTAAAACTATCCGCAACTAGGAGCCAATAAAAATGATCTAATCATGTGCAACAAAGACAAAAGACTCTTCCAATAAGTAGGAGAATATTGATTAAGCAAGGAAATATTGATTAAGTTGAAAGACCTGAAAAGAGAATGGGAGGGAAAAATTACCTAGATTGAGGAGGTACCTGTTAGTTCATATTAAAGAGATGACTAAAAATAATTGCAATTTTGAAGACTAAGGTAAGTATCTAAAATGTGATGATCATTTTTCCGACGCGCACCCTCTCTACACACACACACACACACACACACTGGCATGTGAGTACCCGTCTAATCTTACATATGATTAATCTTGCGGAATGTCGCTGTTTGGGACGAGCAAAAGAGTGTTTGGAGGTAAGGGTGGCATACTAGCAGTGGGCCAGTAGACCCACCTGACCCAATAAGCCCAATCTTGTTCGTCCAATATCTTTATCATCTGAAATCCAATCAAAGCAAGTGACCACTCAATTTGAAGTGGGAAAAATAGGTTGATATTACTCACCCATTAAGACATGTGTGGGTCCCACATCCCAAAATGGTCAAATGGCTTAGATTGAACAATGGACCCAAATACCAAAAAAAGCCCATAGGGCCCATATAGATCAGAAGAGACAAAAATAATAAATAATCAAAAAGTGAATTCCAAGGATGGCCCTGAAATTGAGCCTTGATGCATTAGAAAACAAGAAGACTTGACTCGACTTGATGTCTAGCTGGGTTAGGTCAATTCAAGACTTGACCAAGTTTGTACTTAGACTGGCCTTGATATTTTAATATTAATTTAAATTATTTAGTTTAGATATTAAAAAAAAATTAAAAAAATCATTCTTTGGAATCATAAGCAATAGATGATGGATCTAATAAACAAATGAATTGAATTGTTGATTGGACTCAATTTTTATGTAAATGGTCTTCACCATTCATATCAAAGTCCATTGATCAAATGGTTAACATTTGTCGCATCATCATGATATTTGCATGCTAACCCTTGAAATGCATGCTACACCAAATGAACAGTATAGATCATAGATTAAAGGATTGAATCATCATGATATTTGCATTCTAGCCCATGAAATGCCTGTTGAACCAAATGAACAGCGTAGATCATGGATCAATGGATTGGAATCATTGTCCCCATTCAAAGAATACTATAACTTAGTACTATGAGAGTACAACTATAATACAATTCACATCAAATATACCAAAGCCTTTTTTTGTTTTTTTGAAATTACAACAGAACCATGTAATTTAATTTCATATTAATTTCCTTTATCACTTCTTATCACCTATCTGCAGGTTACAGTCTCCTCTCTCTCTTCCAATGTATTCCCATTATAGGCTGACAAACGCATTTATATAAATTTTAGCCGTTTTCAATTACAATCCAATATCATATAGATTCAATAGTAATTGCCAATCCATATCTACACGCTTCCAAAATTTCTGTTAGTATTAGTTGCAGTTGGACCTTACCCCAAATCCCAAACTCACCTGATTTTAATTGGGTTCAACGTGTTGCCCGACCCAATCCTCCTAGAATTTTAGCCATGCCCGCAAGGGCAGACTTGAACCCTACCGGCGCTCAATAACATCCCTACATCCCATGTGCACGTGATCAAGAACATTGGGAGGGTGGTCCAAAGGCCGTGAATGTTTGTGGCCAAAAATTTCCAATCCACACTTCATGTTGCAGGTTGGTTATCAATCAAGACGCCTATCAAGTGGATGAGAGTTTGTCCAAGAGAAACAGGGATAGGATGATCATGATTATGAAAAATGGATTATTAATGATAGGGTTTATTATATTTATGATCCAGCGTGTGTACTGTGGAGAAATAGCTCTACATAATCATTTCTTGTTTGGTTTCCATCTCATGGCTCAATAGTGGCCGGAGTGCATTTCAACACTGAGGTCATGGTTTGGAGTGCCTAAAGGTTCAAAAGAAAACATTTCTTGTTTTCCTTTGCTCGTGTCTATATCAGTTTGTCTAACAACTTACAATATGAGTCCTTAACTATATGGCCCACCATGATGTATGTGTTGTATATTCATTCTATCCATCACTTTTTCCAACTGATTTTAGGGCATGGTCCCAAAATAAGTAGATCCAAAAATAGTGGTAATTAACTATTATAAACTTCTTTCCCAATGTATTTTATCATATTTCATTTGTTATTAATGGGTTTCTCAAACCCCCATGAAAACTCGGCCGATGGCCCTACTTCCTAAAGGAAGGAAAGAGAGAGATGAGACATCCGGTTGCCCAATGCAACCCTAATTTTTTTTTTAAAAGAAAAGTTTGATGCGATGATATCATACGGACGATTCAAATTGATCAATTCACCATTCAAGTGGACACTCCATATTTGACTATTTTGGCTTCCTATGAATTTTCCCACATAAATGGCTCAAAAAATTCACTAAAATCGTTCCGAAGAATCCACCACAATCGATGCATAAGTAATGAAATAAAACGAAAAAAAATCAGCTCTCTCTCATCTCGGGCATTACTTCAGAGCGGCACAACGGACACACGTGATTCTGTCCCAGCCACTCGGTTATACATTCATTGTGAAAAATATGTGAGCATGGCATCTGTATAATGTCCACTCCTTTCGAAAATTTCTCTAGGCATATGGTACACTTACTCTGATCTGAATCTCTTCTTTTGTACTTCCGTCTCTTCAACGATCCAATCGATGCTCTCGATGCTGGGACCGCACCGAACCCACTTTGTTCAGCAAATTCGGTCGATTCTGCCAATGCCCATGCTAGTGATTCTTCCTCTGTCACGACCGTCGTTATAACCAATTCTACATCCACAATGATAAACAACTTGCTTTGTCCTGCTTCCACAGCTCTTACTGCCATCTCACATGCACGTCCTGATGTCTGAGCTATTAATCTTTCATGAATATGTGGATGGATATTCAATAAAGAAAACATTTCTGCAATTTTAAAATTCGATGACTCGGGAAGTAATAAATCGTAGAGATTGCATGATAAAGTGAGCTCAACTGGTTGTACTTCCATGTCTATGATCGAGGGGAGAACTCCCAGCCTGCGCCAGTATTGCTCTTTAATGCAAAAGTAGAGGAATGCTGTAGGTTCTAGATCTACTACATGTTCAGGTATTTCAGTAAGGAACTCGGACATAAGTAAAGAGAAGTTGGGTTCAATGAATGACATGGTTCAACAATTCCCTACTCACCCAAGAAAGAAAGAAAGAAAAGGAGGAGAGGAAGAGGGGAGAGAGAGAGAGAGAGAGAGAGAGAGAGAGAGAGAGAGAGAGGAATTCTCTTGGTATATGGGCTTTTGGGTGCTTGAGAAGGTGAGTCAGGTTGGGTAGAGTACCTCGGTATATTAAGTTTTTGGAGCTGAGAATGGTCGTTATTTATAGAGATGCTGACCTTTTAAGATAAGAAATGGAGTTGGTTTTTTAAAACAATAAGGAAAGTCGGCCTTGGGCCCACCTTGATGTATGCATTCTACATCCATGTTGTCCATCCTTTTTCCCATATCATTTTAGGGTATGATCCTAAAAATGAATCAGATCCTAATCTCAGGTGGACAACCATACCATCCGAAACAGTGGTAATTGACCATTAACAACTTCTAATGTTCTATAAAAGTTTTGGATCAAGCTGATATTTGTTTTTTTTTTTTTTTTTTTGTTTTTTTGTTTTTTTTTTGTTTTTGTTTTTTGCCCTTCATCCATTAACAACTTATAATAGGCCCGAAGTTAGTTGGCTTCGTTGCAAAACCCAAAAGTCTAGCCTAGAGGAGTTGAAGGATATGAATAGGAAGCGTGTCTGATGGTGGCTTTTCAAGTCCGCCATCAAATCTCAGGGCTTAACCCTAGACATGCGGTGGAAACTACCAAGCAAGAGTACGGTAGGGACTCTAGAACATACTCCACTCCGGATAGGCGGCGTTGGTTAGATCGAAAAGATTCGACCATCCCTAACCCCACCGGCAGTGGACACTTGGTAATAAAGGGCATCATCGATTTTAAGAAAGGTATCAAAATGTAAATTCTATATTAAGTAGGTATTATTATTTTATTTTTTGTAAAATTCCCTAAAATTAATATGACTTGGGGACATGTCATTGTTCGAAAATATGGCCCTGGTCGGGTTCAGGTTGTACCCTACCGGCTCTGTACCCATATGTTTATTCATGGCGTGGGATAGATGACCTAACCCGACCCAACCCAACCTAAGCCAATCCAAAACCTGAAACAAATTAATAGACAATGAATAGATAGTAGCGCATAATATTGTATGGTCATAGTTATTCACTGATTAGGCCATACCCTATTCTCAAAACCCAAATAGGTCGGGTCCAATCTCGTAACAACTATATGGGTTGGGGTCCGATTAGGCTTGGTTTAGGTGAATTTTAATTGGTTTGGGTCAGGCTACAAGGAAATGATTGTAGGTTGGGTTTGGGTTAGAATTTTCGGCCTGTTTAGTAAATGAGTCAGGTTTTGACTGACCTCAACCCAGACTGAACCCAACTTATTGCCAACCCCAATGGCGACGGTCTGTCACCGTCGCTTTGCCTTTGCAGTCCATCATTTTGTGGGCTGCAATCATCGGATCACCGCACAATGTCTAGCTGGGTCCATTCAACTTGAACCTCAGACTGAGTTTAGACTCGACCTGATATTAATTAAAATAATATATAAAACATTCAAGTTACACAAATGTGGAGCCCATGGGCTTACCTTTGCCAGGCATGTGATTCAATTCAAGTCACAACGAATTCAGTGAGTCAACTCGATGAGTCTTGTTGAGTCTGTACCGAGTCACACCCATGGATGAGTTTCCTTATGACTCGGCTCGATGTCTCATCAAATAGAGTTGACTCAGACGAGTTTTGAGTCAAGTTAGTAATTCTCCAGAATTCACATACAAACACCACCACAGTTTTAGAAACTTCAACTTAAAGAGGAGGCCTCAAGTCCGGACCGAGTGGACTATAAGTTGCGCTAAATGCGGTCCACCCAGGACAGACCATTTGTCCAACCGGGTCCAGGTTCTTTCATTTAGACTGCAACATCTAACCCATCCAATGGGTTAGATTCATCATGAGGACCACTTCCCTTGTAAAAATCACACATCCCACTTCAAAATAAAATACAAACTAGTTTGAAAATAAGATAGACCTCCTTGATTTTATCTCGACCCACTATGTTGTTTATTTGAGATCCACTCAATAATAGATGTATAATCATTAGTTAATCCCGAGGGCAAAAACATTAGGTCGATTTTTTCTTGAGATTTAGGTGTAGTCCACCTCAAAGGAAATAATTGGGAAAGAAAGGTCCAATGGAAGCCCATTGTGCTGATTATATGAAATCCACTCCATTCATTAGATGTCACACAAAATCTAGCCCTTTTAAAAAAAAAAGTTTATAATTTCGCATGAATTGAACTAAGGTATATCTTGTTTAATTCTCAAAATTTTAATTTTGTTTCTAAAAACTTTAAATTTACAAACATTCGTTTGAATGATATTTAAAATAATTTTGTTTTTGGAAAAAGTTTATTTATTTAAGGCTAAAAATAAAACTACACTTCTCATGGTCAACAATGTTGGATAGACCGTTGGACCCGTTTCTAAATATCGGATCCAAACAACGAAATATCTCCCTCTAAGACCCGGACCCATTTATAAATGTCTAGATATTACCAACGGACCCGCCCATAAAGGGTCTGGGTCTAAAATTTGGACAACATTTAGTAAATTCACTTCGTCCAAGACCATTTACAACCCTATTGACTATAAGTCCCGCCGAGTGGACTATAAGTTGCGCGTGCGGTCCACCCAACAGATAACTTCCAACCTTTCATGCGTTTGCAACATCTAACCCATCCAATGGATTGGATTCATCATGAGGACCACCTTGTGCAAAAATCAGCCACATCCACACGTCAGGTAGACTACACTTGTATTTTGCTATTGATCAATGGTTAGGCATTTTTTTTCTATGGTGTACCCACCTGATGAGTAGAAGAGGCTGATTCTTGATGCAGGTGATCTTCGTGGTGGGGCCAACCTGTTTGAAGGGTTGGATGTCGCATGCACTGTAACTTATGCTCCGACCGATTAGTCTAGCTAAAAATTGAATTCAAACTCGTTTAACTATAGAAATTGTGGATATATTCTCGTTAGTACATAGATATTACCAACTAATATCATCCAACAACTACATATTCAAGATAGTATGTAGATATTACCAACCAATATCAACCAACAACCATTCACTTCGGCCAAGACCAAAGGAAAGAGGTTAAGGAATAAATTAGCCAGAGTGATGACAACCCAACTGCAAAGATTTTCCATCCAAGTACACCAGGAGACGGTACAAGTCTGGCTGCCATATGTTCATATCACACCCACCACATAAGGATCACAACCACTGTTGGGCTCTCTGTTTACAGCTCGATCAAGTGTGAAATGTATGAGTATGACAACCTACTATGCTGCTCAATTTCAATTGAACAACTTTGACCACAAGTGCTAAGATAGACAGATATGTCAGAAAAAATATTAGAACTGAGCGTATATGACCGAAATCCGAGAAGAACAGTCAACTATTCAGCCACTCACGAGATGTTATTTATGATGATCAGGCAATTATCAAAGGGTAGGGTTGGTCCTTCGAAAATGAGTTATACATTGCCTTCCGTACAAAATGACTTTTAGATACAAGAGAAAACAAAAACGAGATACTTACAGTCAATCGCAGGAAGAAATTGCAAAACACCTTTCTGAGAGAACAACTTTCACTATTAAGACAATTGTCCGGGCTATGAGCATAGACTTGAATTACAGCTACTGGATTACTGTTACCCCTAATGTAGGGTTAGGCTATCGATTACGCTAAGGAACATAAAGGGTATATTATGCTGAGGAACATAAATGATAGTGCTAGGATAATTTAAAGATAGATTTGTTTAATTGATTTGGTTGGTATGAGATAACTTGCTTTGTTGAAATCCTCTGCTATTTATAAACTTCCTTGATATAGCAATTTAGATGCTTCTTTCCACATTCGATTAATTATATAGTGATTGCTTCGACACCACTCTGTCTTCTATATTCTTCTTGGATATGTCCCAATAACCGCTCTAGGTCCGCTTTTCTCTCGATCGTGTTCCGACTTTCACTACTCAACCATGCTCTGTCTTTGTGGATGGCGTGTAATACCCTTATCAGTGTCAACTGTTACTTCCTCAACATGCACTACATGTATCTTAGCAGATTTCATGAGTATTGAACACTTTTCGTGTAATGACACATGTCCTCTCCTAATTGACTCTTCCAAAAATGGTCAAAATAAGGTACAACATTGCCCCCCACTTCATCTTTTGTTGAAAAGGTGAGAGCGATGTTGGCTCGTTGTCCAATGCAATGAATGTAATTGCCTTTCTTTTCACGTGTCAAATCCCTATTGAACTTGTCTTATCGACACGAAAACCCTAATGATTGCTTTTCTTTAGTGGCATGACATTTCCTTAAATGACCAAATTGTATGAGGGGCCATGATTATCCTGTCATTAATGCGCACATTTTTTACCGATATATATATGTGTGTGTGTGTGTGTGTGTGTGTGTGTGTGTGTGTGTGCGTGTGAGGCATGCTCACTGGGTGTCTAGGATCGAATCGAATGGTCCGTGATGAGGAATCTCATGAAACCTCATGAAACCTCAAGGAATCAATTTTCACCATAACAAAAAAGAAATGCAAATTAAGGGAAAACTCGTTTGCATTTTTCATGGCCATAGTAAAATTGGTAAGGGGTTTAAGAGGCTGCTTCATGTAGACCGTTCAAATTTTCGAGACTCATCACATATGATGAAAAAAGTTCATAGGTAGTCCGTGTGAAGAGTGAAATTGTGTTGTGTTTTTGTGTGGACCATGAAATATTTGAATCAAATATATAAAGTTGGGCCTTAGGGGTTTCATGCTATGGGCATCTAATCAAATAGTCTATGTGATCAGATTATGACTCAGGAATCATCACGTGTGATGAGTTCTAGCAAAAGAAAAAAAGTTCAAATCAACGAAAGTTCCATGTAAACTAGTGATCAAAGTAAAAGTTGGGCCCTAGGGGTTTGAGCATTCGACATATATATATATATATATATATATATATATATATATATATATATATATATATATGCAATTTCGAATTAGTTTTGAATTTTTTTCTTTTCTACAATTCTCTCTTTACGTCTTTTCTTCTTTATTCAAAATCTTCTATTACTACCATGGCTGCTTCTTCGTCTTCTAACCCTGCAGCCTTCTATCAAGAAGACTTCATAAGAGAGATAGATGCTTTTTCTCCCAGGGTTGTCAATGAAATCATCTTCACTACCCTTGTCAAAAAAGATAAGTCATATTTTACACTCAGACCAGCCTTCCATCTTGAGATTATCCATGAGAAAATTGGCAAGGTGGATGCTTATTCAAATTCTTTCCAAAGGAACACCTTTGCCTCAAGATCCTAGCCGAGACCCATGAAAGGAAAATTACAACCTTTATTCAATCTGAAATCTCATTTACAAATGCATCATTCTCCTACGCATGAATATACGCCTCTCTCATTGCTATATCTTCAACTTTTTTGATCTGATCGACAAAACACCTTCCACTTCGGATGTGGTCCCATGAGTCCAACGAGACCCATGAATGGATGCTTAGAATGGTACAACCTTGTATTTGAACAACATGAGACATTTTAACTTCATGAAAACATCAACGATGGCATTTATTGAAATGCATCGTTATTTACTATGTGTGAGTGTTATGCATATGAATATGGTCGAGGCGCTAGCTGACGAAAAGCTCTGCTTCATTCATCTCGGCCACCTATATCATAACATGTATGAAGAAACAACTAGGGGCTTTTTTGGAGGGATTTGAAATTCTTGCCTTTGTAAATTCTATTATTCCCTCCAATTCTTATACTTCCTTTGGCCAAAGCAACATCCTTTACCCTAAGTCTACATATTCATTTGCGAATTATATGAATTACTTCTCTCTTGTCCCAAATAAACCCAATAGTTCTTTTTGTCCTTTTAGCAATAAAAAATTCAATTTGTCTTGGTTCACAGAGGAATATGAGATAATCGATGTCAAAATGGCTGAGCTTAGAGAGAAAGCTTGGGAGAATTATCTCATCTGCAAAGATCTCCTCTATTGCTGCACCATGGAGACAGGTGTGAATCTTAAAGTTGGGATCTAACAGTATTGTCCCAATCTTCTTGCTCGTTGATTCAACTTAGCTCAATGCATTCCTTACCCATTCACCCACAAAACTTGCAATCAACCTTCAAACCATCACTTTCTTATAGATTCAATTGGTACTTTCTAACTTCTTCACAACAACTTTGAAACCGTAGGTTCTACTTTTGAACCTCCTTTCTTCCCTAACTATCATCACCAGATGCTCACTTTCTATAATTGGTGGAGGAATTACTATGAGAGATTGGTTACTAAATCCATCGAACTCATCATCATCCGACTTTTTCCTTTTATAACAAGGATAGAAAAATCTACAGACGAGAAGAAGAAACTAATGACTGAGGCTAATAAAAAGACAATAGTATCGAAACCAATCATGGCTCTAAGTCAGAGCACAATACAGTTGCGAAAAATGACATTAACCACCCTGACCATCTCTCCTTCAACAATAATAAGGATAGTCAATCCAGCATCTCTCAAGCCAAAACATCAAAAAATTCCAGTTGCAAACCCTATCGAGACGGAACTACCAACTCAACTGGCCTCACTCATTCTTAGGAGGATTTCAAATCTAGGACCTCTTCCAGGTCCTATACCTAAATCTTCTACTACCACAAGTGCACCAATAAAGCCTCTCATAATGACTAGTAGTAGTCAAGCTATTGAGAAAACTTCAGGTATCTCCTTTATGGCCAATGTTGTTTTTGTCTTCGATAAATATAATAATGCAAAATTAGTTGGGAATATCGCCTTCGAAGTATTCTTAAAAAATGGAAGAGGCTCATAAAATACATGCGGAGGCCAACTTTAATCGAGCTTAGAATAATTGGGAGAAAGAAAAGAAAAGATTGAATGATCCCAACCTCCATTTTGACCGATATCTTAAACCTCTACTTTCACCATTGCAAAGCATCTTCACGAGAGAACTGCTTTCACTATTACGGAAATCGTTCAGCATATAAGCATAGACTTTAATTACAGCTAAGGATTATAGGTATTGGATTACTGCTACCCCTAATGTAAGTTAGGCTACTGATTACACTAAGGAACGTAAATAATAGATTATGTTAAGGATCATTAAGGATAATGATATGATAATTGAAAGATAGATTTGTTTGATTAGTTTGGTTGGTATAAGATGACTTGTTTTGTTGAAATCCTCTCATATTTATAGATTCCTTAAGATAGCAATCTAGATGCTTCTTTCTACGTTCAATGTGTTATAACGATTGCTTTGGCACCACTCTGTCTTCTGGATTCTTCTTAGACACCTATCTCAGTAACCACTATAACATCGCTTTTCTCTCAACCACGTTCCATCTTTCACTGCTCGGCCATGCTCCGTCTCTATGGATGACATGTAATACCCTAATCGGTGTCAATTGTTACTTTCGCAACACACGCTCCACACATCTTAGCATGTTGCATGCATGTTGTTGTTCACAACCCCAAGTGTAGGGTCGTAATGTAGTAATAATCTTAGTAAGACCGAGGTTGAATCCATAGGGTACATTTCTAAAATTAACTAGAAGTAGAACTAGAAGAAGATATGAAACTAATTTTGAAATATTTGAGAGAGTAATTGTAAATGGAGTAATTAAAACTAAGAATTTAAAGGTGGGAACTAGGGTGTTAAGGATCCACTTGCAATGATAAGGGAGCCCTCTTGCTTAATTCAAGTAACACAATTAGAATTGGAGTCATATTCTATTCAATTGGAAATATATCAATAAAACCAAATCTGAACTTCCATTAACCTAATTCTCAATGAAGGAGAACTATGATAATTAGCAGGGATTCCATTACCAAACTATGCCCAGGAGACAATGGCAAATAATAGGATTTACTAATCCCATAATCTCAAAGTAAGAGAATTGTGAAGATTAAGAAGGATTCCATCACCCTACCATGCCCAAGCGATGATGGTGAACAACAGATCTTACTAATTTTACAATCTCAAATCAGGAAAAGAAGATCCTCAAAGCTATTACAGATCTACTGTAATTTGAGTCACAATAAACCATTAAAAATGAAAGTATTCCTTAAATATCAAATTAGAATCCATAAAGTTAACCTAAACATGAATCAAAGTAATAGAAACATCTCATCATGCTACAAGCTTCACCTCTTAACTCTAGCTAAGAGGTTTAACCAACCATAGACATGATTGGGTCTAAAACCCTACAAGAAAGCGTGAAAATAACTAAGAAAGAAGAAAAACTCCTGGCAATGGCTTCTCTACCCTTTTGGTCCACTCCTTAAACCCTATAAGATGCTTAGGAACATCCTAATGAGTCCTATTTATAGTTGTGGAACTCCAACTTTCGCACCTAGTTGGAAACTATAGAAATCGCCTCAAATTTATGCAGTTTATTAAAATAGACTTCACTCTGCATAATTTTCTAAAATAAACTTCACTCTGCACAATTTCACAAAATGACCCAGAGTTTCAGAATATGATTTTTCAGGGCAATTTTAGGATTTCTTTTCTTCACTTTAAATATTTAATTCTCTTCATTTCTTAGTTTTCTTGGATATTTAGCATGTGAATTCTTCAGTCTTAGTCTCCTAAGATCCATCTCTTGCCTTGGTGATTCTTGAGTATCAAATCCATGCTTTTATCACCCTTTTCAATCCAAGCTCTTAAATTCACCTTGCAACACAAACATGAGTAAAATAGAACACTAAGCAATATCATGTTCATAAAACCAAGATATAAATGGAGGATAATATGCAATATTTGACCCTCAACACAATCCCTAATCAGCATTTTGCTAGTCCCGAGCAAAGTATGCGAAAAATATTTCAAGAACCACAGGATAATTTCTATAAGCTCAAGTGGTTTAAAAAAAATTTCAAATAATAGAATTCTAAAATACATCAATGTTGTGCATTACCTTCTCCTAAACTCTAGCACTCGGTAAGTTTCATAATCAAGTTTAAAGCATTAATCCTCAAATTAGAACAATTCTAAACATTGAGTTCCATGGGTGTATAATGAAGTCTAGATTTATTACAATTAAAGGTTCAATTTGTCACTTTCATGATAACATTGATAATTAAAAAAGCATTCAGGATGACCAAAACCTAAACTGAAACTTACCTTACAGTTCATCTTTTAGTTCCCTCTTGTATTCTTCTAGCTTTTGATTTTTTCATCGATGACTTTCACACTATGTCAACCTTTTTAAAGATCTTTAATAGGTAGCCCTTTTTGACGACAATTGTTTTTTTAGCTAGGTATTTTCTTTTTCTTTCTTTTCAATTCTTCCAATTGAACATGATGGACAAATTCTCCAGGTTGGTTCCTTCCATGCTTAATAATCATCAAGTTAACAATTCAATATCAAACTGACACTTTAATGTGTAAGTTGGATGTGACATGTGAAATCATGACTCAATCAATATTTAAAACTTCTAATCAAGGATCAATGACTTAATTTTAAGATCTCCCAAGTAACTAAAATTCAAGAGACATAAGGCATCAACATTTAGTATCTTGTAATTCTAATTCATGGATTAACTTTGAGTTCACTTAAATTTGTAGAAAATTCAGAAAATTTTCTCAATTTTTCACAACTTCTCCCAAAGACTAAGAAAACATTTATTAGCTTGTCTAATCCACACCCTCAACGTAAAATCTACAATGTCCTCAATGTAAAAGAAATAAACATGTAATGTAAAAGAGGTAATGAAAAGAAAAGGGAAGTGATGGAAAGATAATACCTGAAGAATGAATTTTTTAAGCTTTTCCAATGATCTCTGTGTGAAGATAGGTTATCACAAAAGACTTAACAGACAATAAGCAAACTATCATAAACAGTGGAAAACAAACTATCCTAAAACAACAAAAAACAAACTATCATAATCCTAAATTCTTTAAAAGCAGCAAACACAACTAGGAAAACAGTGGAAAGCTACTCAATCGTGCTGCAAAGTTTCTCTTCCGGCCAATATCTTGATAAATTTCTCAGTAGGTTTCTCAATAAGATCATCCAAAAGCCATTTTTACAATAGGCTTGGATATCTTGGAGCATGAATTTCTAGAGAAATTTGTGGACCTCATCATAAAGTTTCCTTTTAATCTCCTGAAGTGTCCAAAGTACATATGATTCCACCTGAGATAGAGAAAGTTTCAGAATTAACGCAACATGGTGAATCAAAGACTACAAGTAAATAAAATTCAGAGAAATTCTCAGTAAGTAATGTAATCTCAACATATTCCAAAGTTTCAGACTTCGATTCAACTTTCAGCTCCTCCTCCCTTAATGGTAAACATTCAAGATTTGTGAAAGGAGAGGCTTTAGAATAAGGGTTCTTTCAGTCAGTAACAACGACCGAGGTATTATTTTATAAGGCATTCATTATTTCTTTTATCATGGGATCATTTGAATCTGTTAATTATGTCAAGCGATCTTTAAGAGAGTTGAGATAGTCGGTTGAGAGAGGCTCATTTTTCACATTGAGGTTTGTGATGATATGTACAATGATTCCTTCGTCTTCTCTTAAAATAGAGAGAAACATGATCTCTTGCCCTGCACCTTGGTGAGAGTCAATTATCACCAGATACATCTCACCCTGCCCTGCATAGACAGATTATGGATCAGTAGGCGCATTGATGTGAAGATTTTGGTCATTATTACTACTCAATAGAGGCACTATATCGTCAAGGTTTGACAGTTCAGATGATGGCCTTAACCGGGTGGTTTCAAATTCCAGAGTCATATCAAGCGACTCGTCCATCTCCTTAATCATATTATAATCTAAATTAGGGAAGTGGTCTACACACGCCTCAAAAAAGCTAGAAGGGTCGATTGAAAGAGGTTCATCCTCCACATTTAAATCAGGTGTGTCAGATGGGTGGACTAGATCATTATAGTCAACAACTTCCTGTACCTTGTGATCACTTTCGTGAACCATAATTGAAATCGATTCCAGTGAATCTTAGGCTGTAAACTCATGATTCTCATCCCAATACTTATCATCTTCTAATTTAGTACAATTCACAAGTGGGATGAGATCACTTTCCTCACACTATTTTTTTAGGTTGAGTTGAGGTTCGAATAAACTAGCCTCTTCCTCCTTATTGAAGCCAAGTGTATCATGTGAGTGAAGTGTGTCAGTATCATTATATTAGAAGGATACCCATGTCTCTTGATCTTTACTTTGGACGGTCATCGAGATCGACTCTTTGGGAAATTGAACCATATGATCATTAACAGAATCCAACTCCTCATTCTCAATTTCAGTATTCTCCATAATTGCATCATGTGAACCTAACTGTTATATATCTTTTATAAGTTCTTGTAATCTTTGGAGTGTGTTTTGCTCGATGAGCTCTAGAGTTTGTGTGAAATTCTGAAGTGAATTCTCTTGGATCGTTTCTTGTTGGATCTCAGAGGTATAGGATCCAAAAGAATTGTCACTATGATGCATTGTTGATTCAACTTTTCAATCTTAATGTTTCCACTAATCATAAGTAGGTAGTTGGAAATGAAGAATTGGATTGGGTTGAGGTTGGGGTGAACTAGCCTCCATTAGCTTATTGAGGTGCGATGCAAGCGCTTTTATCATTTTTTTAATGCCAGCAAAATCGTCTGTGTAACCCTAAAGTGAATCCTCTTAGATCATTTCTGGTTAGATTTCAAAGGTGGAAGACCTAATAGAATTGTTACTGTTATGGAGATATTTGTACAAGGACAATTAGGGTCGGCCTAAGTTACACAAATCAAATAGCGAGGCCTCGGAAGGAGGATACCACGTTAGGGGTTAGCACCCGAGCTATGACTCAGAACTATAATCCTAATTGGCCGGCTCGAACCCTCATCCTCGCCTGAAGGAGAATGGTTGAGCCGAGTCCTGATCTCCGTTTTCGGCTCTGATCAACGAACTTTAACCTCAATGATCTATCAACAAACTCCGCATATTAGTACTCGGCCTCACGACGTTGCGATCCGAGGCCGAGTTAGAGCACAAATATTCCACACGCCGAGTCTAAAGATCGGCCCAGAGGTAAACGTGACCGACTATCTCGCCCAAAGATGCGTGCCATTAAGGAACGATATGCCGCGCGATCCAAAGATTGCGAATAATATCTCCATGATCGCAATATCCCGTTGATTGAGTGAATTATGCCTAGATTAACGGACGTAGATCATTTAAACCAGGTATAAATACCTAGGAACCCCACTGCTACAGGTACACACGATCTCGCACCCTCTCTCTACACTCCACTTAGACCTAGATTCCCTAGCCTGACTTAGGCATCGGAGGGTCCCTCGGCTTAGCCCAAGGTCTGCTTTGCTCACTCTCTTGTGTAGGACCAGGGTTCATCGAAGGTTTGCTGCATTGAGTGGAGGGTGGTCCAGATTTTGACCTCAACAGTTACTATGATGTATTGTTGATTCATCTTTCCAATATTAATGTTTCCACTGATTATAGTCATACGGGTCATAGGTAGGAGAATTTGATGGTTGTTGATATATATTATCACCTATAATATAATCTCTCATTGTTTTCTTCTTGTTGATGGGTGATAATAATTACCACTCCCATAATTATGATAACCCCAACACTCATATACTGTTTTCTTAATCCGTTGGGTGTAATTATTCTCCCGCATATGATCGTGTAAGGATTTCTTAACCGGTGGAGTATTATATTCCGTTTGGTTCTCGATGATGTTTACTAAAATTTTTTGAGACGTAGGTTGTTTTCTAACATAATCATCTGACAGCCCTTCATAATTTCTCATATTCTCTAAAACTAGCTCAGTATATTGACGTTCTCACTCTTGCATATACATGGTGAAGCCCTAATTCTGAATCTAATCCTAAAATAAAATAAAAGAAAATTCCTACAGTAATAGGGAAAGTAAGTAGAGGAGAAGTTAGAAGGAGTTTATCGGTTTGGAGAGTTCTATGTTAGGATCCTACAAAATAGAAAATAATGTTAGTTTCTAAAAATAAATTAGCAAAAACCCTAACATAAAAATAAAATAAAAAGTTAGTCCTAAAAATAAATTAGTTTCTAAAAAAAAAAATTAGTTTTTAAAAACAAATTAGGAAAGTTTCCAAATCTAGAAATAGAAAAAAAAAAAAATTAGTTTCTAAAAACAAATTAGGAAAGCTTCTAAATCTAGAAATAGAAAGAAAAAAATAAATTAGGAAAGTTTCTAAATCTAGAAATAGAAAGACAGAGAATTAGAAAGAATGTACCAAATTAGAAGTTTCTATTTTGGGATCCTGCAGAAGGAAAAGGAAAGTGAATTAGTTTCTAAAAAAGAACTAAGAAAACAACCTAGTTTATAAAAAGAAAAAAAATGAAAGTTTCTAAAAATAAAAAGTAAATTAGTTTCTAAAAAAAAAAAAAAAAGGAAATTAGTTTCTAAAAACGGATTAGGAAAGTTTCTAAAAAATAAAAAATTAGTTTCTAAAAACAAATTAGGAAAGTTTTTATCCTCGAATTAGAAAGTAAATTAGTTTCTAAAAATAAAAAAGGAAAGTTTCTAAACCTAGAAATAGAAAAATAAGTTAATTTATAAAATAATTATGAAAAAACCTTAACCTAAAAATAGAAAGTAGAAAAATCTTAATCTTAACCTAATTCTCAAACTAATTAAATCCAGAAAACGCAACCGTCAATCCCTAGCAATGGCACCAAAAACTTGTTCACAACCCCAAGTGTAGGGTCGCGATGTAGTAATAATCTCGATAAGATCGAGGTCGAATCCATAGGGACTGAAACTTGTACATTTTTGAAATTAACTAGAAATAAAACTAGAAGAAGATGTGAAACTAATTCTGAAGTATTTGAGAGAGTAATTGTGAATAGAGTAATTAAAACTAAAAATTTAAAGGTGGGAACTAGGGTGCCAAGGATCCACTTATAGTGATTAGGGAGCCCTCTTGCTTGATTCAAGTAATACAATTAGAATTGGAGTCTTATCCTATTCAGTTTGAAAATATATCAATAACACTAAATCTGAACTACCATTGACATAATTCTCAACGAAGGAGAACTATAATAATTGGCAGGGATTCTATCACCAAACCATGGCCAGGAGACAATGGCAAACGACAGGATTTACTAATTCCATAATCTTAAAGTAGAAGAATTGTGAAGATTAGGAAGGAATTCATCACCCTACTATGCCCAAAGGACGATGGTGAACAATAGGACTTACTAATTTCACAATCTCAAATCAGGTAAAGAAGATACTCGAAGCTATTGCAGATCTATTGTAATTTGAGTCATAATAAACCATTAAAAACTGAAAGTATTCTTTAAATATCAAATTAAAATCCATGGAGTTCAACCTAAACATGAATCAAAACAATAGAAACATCGCATCATGTTACAAGCTTCACCTCCTAACCCTAGCTAAGAGGTTTAGCTAACCATAGACATGATTGGATCTAAAACCCTAGAAGAAAGAACGAAAACAATCAAGGAAGAAGAAAAACTCTTGGTGACGACTTCTTCACCCTTTTGCTCAACTCCTTAACTCTAGAAGATGCCTAGGAACATCCTAGGGAGTCCTATTTATTATTGTGAAACTCCAACTTTCGCACCTAGTTGGAAAACTATAGAAACCACTTCAAATTTATGCAATTTGCTAAAATAGACTTCACTCCGCGCAGTTTTCCAAAATAGATTCACTTTGCGCTATTTCATAAAATGACCCAGAATTTCAGAATAGGCTTTTTCAGGACGATTTTTAGGATTCATTTTCTTCACTTCAAATCTTTGATTCTCTTCATTCCTCGCTTGGTTTTCTTAAATCTTTAGCATGTGAATTCTTCAATCTTGGTCTCTCAATATCCATCTCATGCCTTGATGATTCTTGAGCATTAAATCCATGCTTTTAGCAGCCTTTTCAATACAAGCTCTTAAATTCACCTTGCAACACAAACATGAGTAAAATAGAACATTAAACAATATCATGTTCATAAAACCAAGATATAAATGGGAGATAATATGCAATATTTAACCCTCAATAGTTTTACACTTCCCATGCAATGATGCATGTCCTCTCCTGATTGGCACTTCCAAGAACAGTAAAAAATAAGTTACAACACCTATTAGATTGCTAACAATGAAAATGTAGCAATGGTCCTGTTGAATCACAAAGACTACATTATGGAAAAACTAAAATTATATTAATTTCTATGAGAATGGCATGAATATATAAAGGAGATGGAAAATCTAAAGGCATATAGAGATGTCTTCACAAATACCTTATTTAAATAAATATAAAAACATCCCTAATTTATTCTGATACTTTAATTTATTCTAATATATGTTAGCAATTCCCAATGAACAGACTATTAATACGATCAAGATAATAACTCCAAAGCACATGCAATATCTTTATCTAATATATGTTGTCCCTACTTCTTAATTTTTATATTGAAAAATTGAATTTTCCTTTCTAAACCGTTAAAAAGATGATTAAAATGTTTTAAATAATGTACATCATGTGGTATACAAATATCATAAATTTAGTATAGTGCGTAATTTTACAATGGTAAAATCATAATAATAATACTTTTCTATTGATTTGAACCATCCGTTAAGTCCAAAGTATATTCATGAAATGAGATTAAAAAAAAAATCGATGATTCAATCTATACATGATTTGAGCTTATTTTTTACGACCATCCTTTATCCAAGCCATAGATAGGATGTTTAAAAGGTCCAATGAAAGTAATTCTTTAAAATCATAAGCAATTAGGGGTGTACATCGAGTCGAGTTGGCCTTAGCTCGACTCGGCTCGGACACTAGCTAACCTCAGCTCGAACTTGGCTTAGCTTGGTCCTCAAGCCTGACTAGCCAGCTTGGCTCGGTTCGGTCAGCAGCTCAGGCCAGTTTGAGCCGAGTTCGAGCCAAGATCGAGTCGAGTTCGCCTTTGCAGCATTTTCACAAGCACCTGGATTGCACCTTCAAAATCTCACTATATTTGAGACAACAACAATGGTTTTACAAGTATTTTATCAAACACCTTTTAAGCAACATAAAAATCAAGAAGGAAAAAAAAAGGGTGTTGGTTTCATATATATACCTTCCTTGCCACCCGCGACACTTCTTTGAGTCAATTCATCAAACACTTGGTAAGCAACATTAATATCAAAGTAACCGAGTCACTGAACTGGTTCGATCCGAGTTTGATTTGAGCTGGGTTTGATCTGAGTCGAGTCGAGCTAGGACTAGCTCGAACTCATTTTCGAGCTCAAAAAATCAGCTCGACTTGGCTCAAACTCAGCTTTGAATCGAGTCGAATCGAGCTTTTTCAAGTCGAGTCGAGCGAGCTAACTGAGCTAGCTCAATTCGTGTACACCTCTATAAGCAATTCATGACGGGTACTAACAAGTAGAATAATCAAACCGTTGATTTTATCTATTTTATGTAAATGATCTGGACCATTCATATTATAGGTCATTGAATAAATGGTTAATATTTGTTAGATAAGTTTGATGTTTGCATGATATATCAATGGATTAGACTACCTAATTAAGTGTCACGATGGAATGAAAGGAGAACTATAACTTATGGTTCTCTGATGGAGCATTTTTCATTTTTGTAATAGTTTGACCTTTTTACTTTATGAAAAGAACAATTCGACATTTGGACCGCACAATGTGAATGAGGCATAGCATACGATTCATAACAAATTCGTTTATAGCCATCTGATTCTACTATTGGAATTTACCCCATTCATTATGTTATTTTAACCATTAATTTTATAGGTGTTGATGCAAAAATTTGGTCCGCCCTCTTTAGACCTTCGAGTACCTGCACAGGAAGAAGACAAAGGAGACCCTGGCTAGAGCAGGGGACCCTCCGATGCCAAAGTCATGTTAGGAATCTGGGTCTTATAGTATTGAAGGGTTTTGGGAGAGAGTTTTTGCATACCTTTCATCTTGGAGATTTCCTGTATTTATAGGAAGGGGAGGATCCCATCGTGCCAGGATTCTTCTCCTGATCTTTTAGATATTTGGTGTCAATCCGTTCTTGAATTTCAAACGATTTCGAGATCTTCGAGATCGGGGATCCTTTTACTAGATTTTCGGGAAGAAGGTATTCCACTTTACACCATTTCATCCTTGCTCGGATCGGGCCGGGCCGACTCTACTGATGAGTGAGTCTCGGCCAGCTATAAAGGGTACAACTACTTGCCTTCTGTCGGATGATATGAAACTGATTTGCAATCAACGTACTCTTTTAGTCCGATAGCTGACTCAATAACCGACATAAAGAAGGGTCGGTTTTATGGTCGATCAGGTGGCTTTTGAGCTTTGGGCCTTGATCGGCCTCTTTGGATATCGCTGCCTTATTTATCGAGTCAACTTTATGTATCTCGTATACTTTGCCTTATGGCTCTGGACTCCGCAAGTCTCAGTCGGGATTCATTTCCCATAATCCGAGCTAAGTCTCTCCTTTAGGCATCTAGTATACTTGCCTCAGTCGGGCTTGTTGCCTCGGGATCCCGGGTAATGTCAACAGAGTTGGTCCATTCTATAGCTGAGTCTCTGAACTTGTCTTATTTCTCCCCAACAATAGGCATTAAATGATTGGTTAGGATTTCTTGATCAGCCTAATTTTCGAGACATGATCCATACAAACTGTGCCCCACTATTTGAATGGTCTGGGTAGCCTTACACGAGGGTAACATATGAAAAGGATGAGTCAGCACTTTTTTTAAATAGTGCATGACTTTTGGAGGCAGTGTTGCCCGAGCCGCCCCAGGTAGAGTTGTACACGACCCAAGTTGGGCTCCGCTCGACCAGCAGGCTATCTTAACTTGAACTTGGCTTTGTTCGGTCCTTAAATTTGACCGGCTAGCTCGATTCAAATTGGTCAGCAATTCTGGCTAACTTGAGCTGAGTTTGAGTTTGAGCCTAAGAGGTAAGTTCGAGTTTTGGTTTTAGAATTTTAAATACATGTAATATATAATTATATAACATATTATATATAACATATACTTTATTTAAATATATAAATATTTATATCAAGTGAACTCAATCTAAGTTGGATCGATTCAAACCAAGTTAAGTTTGAGTTGAGTTCTGAGTCAGGTCAAGTCTAGCTTGGTTTAGCTTATAGTCGACTCAAAAGTTTTTTTGAGCTCAAAAAACTAGCTTAACTCGGCTTCAACTTAGTTTCGAGCTTAGTTGAATCAAGCTTTTCTTAGTGGAGTGAAGCAAGTTATCCAAGCTAACTTGGTTCGTGTACAGTTCTACCCCAGCAGTGGTGTAGGGATGTGTTGGGCACTCTAAGATCACTGTGATTTGTGTTTTTATATACATGCGTTCATGCATTTTGCTAGGTCATTTTAGGATATGAAACAAGAAATGAAGAAGATCTAAAGATCAAGCAGTGGGGATAATAACACGCACCCACGGTTGAAACCTTCTTAGGATCCTCCATAATTTTTATTTGCCATTCAGCCTGTTGAAAATACAAACATCAGCTTGAGCCAAAAACTTTGTGGCCCCAAGAAGTTTTAAAAGGTGGACGTTCAATCACTATTGTTTCCTATGGTGTGGTCCACTTGAGCTTTAGAGCTCCTTAATTTTCCAGTGCATGCTGTAAAATGGGCTGGAAAAATGTACAGACGGCATGAATATAAAACACATACATCAAGGTGGGCCCACAGCGCCATAACACATCACCGCATCACAGCTGGGAGTGGTGTGGGCAAACACCCTGATCCATAGCCCAAGTGGTGGACTGAGTAAAAGATACCTCATCTCAACCATGAGGTCTTGGTATCGATTTCCTAGTGGGGGTGGCTAACAGTGAAGTGTGAACTGACAGTGGGTGTTGTTGGGGTTTTTAGCCTGTGGAATCACATGGATTTAGATCTGGGATAGCAATCCAATGGCACCAAGCACACAAGAGAACACACAGATTTAACGTGGAAAACCCTTGCGGGAAAAAACCACGGCACAAAGTGACAAGTCACCACTATGAAGATAGAAATTACAAAGAGAAAGGACTGACCCGATTCGAACAACCTCGAATATCACCCTTACTACACCCTTTGATAACCCTAAACCCTTTTAGGAACCCTTGGAACTACTTTAGAAAGCATTCTCATACATTCCCATTCCCTGGAAAAACCTTAGGAACACCTATTTATAGTTTAGGAAGCTTCCCTTCCGCATCCCAGTTGCGAAAGGACTCAAATCTGCAGTTTCACGCAAAATTGCGAAACAAACTGCTTAACCTATGACTAGTCTAGCCGAGTCTTCGACTAGTCGTAGGACACCTTCGACCAGTCGAGACATTCCTTCAACCAGTCGTAGCTACAGTAAAAAATAGCAAAAACTCACTGGACTTTGAGTCGTGCCAGGGCTCGAACTTACGACCAGTCGAGCATCTCCCACGACCAATCGAAGCTTCCCACGACCGGTCGAACGACCTCAAAACCTTCAGATTTAAGACTTTTCTCAATAATCTCCACCAAGTCTTCAATCTTCAACCGTGTAGCTCATTGACCTCTTCTCTTATCTCTGCTTCACATTATAGCTCAAGATCATACTCCATCCTTCTTTTCCGCCATCGCCAAGCCCAGAGAAGTTTCACAGAACTTGAACTGCTCTATAGGAATTTCTTGTTAATCATGTCTGCCGGATCTAAATCCACATGCTCAACCACCTTTGCTCCTATCTTCACAAAAGAATGACGTAGTCTTTTTACCATCTCACCGCTACCAAATATTGTTTGGCGAGGTACTTGCTTACAACACTGATAGCCTGTGAAATAACCGGTCTAAACCAGACCATGGCATATACTGCCCAGCACATTCGAATAAGGCTCATGAGATATCCTACTTTTCCTCATCTGTTTTGAGACATGTCCTGAGAAAAACTTAAGGAGAGACACGTAGGGAATGCTCTCTGGCTTTACCTGGCCCATCACATCCTGGATCAATACCTACACATAAGGCATTCATCCTGTGATTACCAAAGCCTACTCCTCTTTCAGTCTCAACGCCGAGAACCATCTTTGCAGCCCCCCGATCCTTCATCCTGAATGTCCCACCATGAAGGAATCAAACCACTGCCTAGGCGACAGGTCGAACCATGACCTCCTACAAAGTCTTTTCTCAACCCCTTTAACTTCGAATCGCTCTGGTTGCTTCATGTAGATCTGCTCTTCACTTTTCCTTACAGAAGTGTAGACTCCACATCCATCCTTCCAGTTCAAGATCACGTTGGCCAACCAGCGCTAATCACGGATCTAATAGACACCTGCTATACCGTCGGCGTGAATATCTCTGAGAAGCCGATCTCTTTTCTCTGAGCATAACCTTTCACTACCAACATCATCCTGTATCTATGTTGTATCCTCCTGAAGATTCACCTGCATCCAACCGCTCACCGGCCCACTAGAAGCTCCACCCGCTCCCATATGTCGGTCTGATACAACGAATCCATCATATCGCCCATAGTCACCTTCTACTTCTCAGCATCAGGCTCACCTAGAGCCATCTGAATAGAAGATGAATCCCCTGCGATATTGGAGTCGTTCATGTACCACGCCGATATCATGCGATCATGCCATATAGTTCTTCACACAGGTGGCTGCTCCACCTACTCTGTATCCCTGTCCGCACGTCTCAGCCTTCCTGCCCTGCCCGCTCATATGGCCATGTCCAACATGCCACACACATGCAGAAGTGGAATCCACTACATCTACTGTAGTTCCACCATTTGAAGTGCTCCCAATCAACCTGTACAAGTTACCGAGTTGTTGTGCTTTCATGATTACTCGTGCCCCCTTGGATACTGTAAGAGCACCATCAATACCTGTGTACTTGTATCCTTTTGCCTCAAGCATACCAAGAGAAATCAGATTCTGCTTCAAATTAGGAACATGCCTGACATCAGTCAGGGTACGCTCCACCCCATCAAACATCTTGATGCATACAGAACCAATAGCCACGACATTACAGGTAATGTCATTGCCCATAAATACCTATCCACCATCGTACTCCCTATAGCTGGCGAACCAACTCCGATGATGAGTCATGTGAAAAGATGCCCCTGTGTCTAGCATCCACTCAACCTTACGATCATCGTATGACCGTCTGAGTGTAGACACATATAAAACATCACCATCACATCCATCTGACGTGGCAGCATTGGCCTCCCTACATGAAGCCTCAGAATCTTCCCTCTTCGATTAGGATTTTCACAATCCCTCTTCACATGTCCTTCCTTCCCAAAGTTCCAGCACTTTACCTTCCCTTTGCCCTTGCCCTTGGATTTGGATCTAGAACCTGAAGAACCTGTACCTTGTCCAGAATTCCTACCCACTGTAAACAGTGCATCAGAAGACGTTCCCATGTCGCTGTTTAGTTGTCTCATAGCCTTCCCTTGAAGAGCCGAGATAACGGTATCGACACTCAGAGTTTTGTTCGTGCTGCACATAGTGTCTTTGAATGCCTCAAAAGAGACCGGGAGAGAATTCAACAACATACATGTCTGTTCTTCATCTTTCATCACTTCCTCCATATCCAGCAATTTGCAAACCAATTTATTAAAGTTGCTGATGTGAGCCTCCAGATCTCCACCCTCTGCCATCTTTAAGTTATACCACTGCCGCTTCAAGTACAGACGATTTTCAGAGGATTTCTTCGCATAAACATCCTCTAACTTCGCCCATAACTTAGCTGCAGTTTTCTCCCTCATGACGTTGTAGAGAACCTGATCCATAAGACATAAACGGATCGATGATAAAGCCTTCTTATTAAAAGTATTCCAATCACCATCAGTCATAGTAGACTTTCGCTCCTCAAGAGCACCATCTTCGCCTTGCTTGATTAAGGAACTCATCATCTTGATCTTCTATAACTCAAAATTACTTTTCCCTGAGTACTTCTCAATATCATACCTAGCGCTTGTCAATATTACCAATCCCTCATATTCAGATCTGTGCCCCAACTGATTTCTCTGATACCACTTGTTGGGGTTTTTAACCTGCGGAATCACATGGCTCTAGATCTAGGATAACAATCCAATGGCACAAAGCACACAAGAGAACACATAGATTTAACGTGGAAAACCCTTGCGAGAAAAAACCACGGCACAAAGTGATAAATCACCACTATGAAGATAGAAATTACAAAGAGAAAGGACTTACCCAATTCGAACAACCTCGAATCTCACCCTTGCTACACCCTTTGATAACCCTAAACCCTTTTAGGAACCCTTGGAACTACTTTAGAAAGACTTCTCATACATTCCCATTCCTTAGAAAAATCCTAGGAACACCTATTTATAGTTTAAGAAACTTCCCTTCTGCATCCCAGTTGCGAAAGGACTCAAATCCGCGGTTTCGCGCAAAATCGAGGAACAAACTGCGTAACCTATGACTAGTCTAGCCAAGTCTTCAACTAGTCATAGGACACCTTCGACCAGTCGTAGCTACAGTAAAAAATAGCAAAAACTCGCTGGACTTTGAGTCGTGCCAGGGCTCGAACCTACGACCGGTCGAGCGTCTCCTACGACCAGTCGAAGCTTCCCACGATCGGTCGAACGACCTCAAAACCTTTAGATTTAAGACTTTTCTCAACAGGTATACTAACAATCTAACAGATTAAAAAAAAAAAAAAAAAAAAAAAAAAAAGAAAAGTGGTGTGGGCAACACCGCTGGGTAGCGTGGCCCCTTTCGCCATGCGAGCATACCCCACCTAAGTCAGTTCTTCTAACCAAGAGCTACTATTGATGGAATTTTCACGAGATTCACACCGTCCATTAGATAAACTGCCCCATATTGACCGTAGAACTAAAAACTCATGGTTTTTCAAGAAATTTAGGTGGGTTAGACCAAAGGAAACTGTTGGGATGTGCACACGTATACATCCCATTGTGGTGCTTACGTGCCATCCAATCCATTCATCGGATTCCTGTCATTAGGAGGAACTAATTACCAAAACTCACACGATTCCAAAATTCTAATGGGCCATACCAAGTGAATTTAGAGGTTTTATATATAATTTTAAATTGTGTACCCCACCTGAGTATTGAATCAGCCTAATATTTGGGGATAAAGGCCAAAAAATGGTTGGTGTACATGATGGACGGGTTGGATTTCATGCAAGTTAAACCATTCCCTCACATTAAAGTGGCCTGATAACAAAGTCTGCATGTACTGCGATTATCTTGAAATGCAAAGTGCGTTACCGACGAGAATCTTCTACACACAGCAGGTAAAACACCTAAGCTCTGTGGGCCCAAGATGTCTATATGTAAATCTACTCCGTCCATCCTCTGAGAACCTTATTTGAACCATTCATACGAAAGATGAATCCAATGAAAAACTCTGATTGACTATGAAGAGTTGAACACGACAAGTAAATGTAATTTTATTTATTACAAATACTTGTACACAACAAGGGTATACTTTACAACACTCACAAACTATCACTCTTGAATGACAACTCTCACACATAAGAAAAAAACTCTTTTTGAACTCTTAATACTTGGACACCTTGCTTTCACTCTTGAATTCACTCTTTGTTTTTGTTAATATATTTTGTGTATGTACATAATGAGGCTCTCCCCATATTTATAGGGAGCTATAGAAGGTTCTAGAATCAATATAACTCTAAAGAGTTCTAGAAGCTTCCAAATATCCTACAAAGTTCTATTATATTCTAGAACATTCTAAGAGAATCCGGAAGGTTCTAGCATAGTCCGGAATGTTTTAGCATAATCCGGAACATTCCAGAAGAGTAAAGAAAACTCCATCAAACTCTAGAAGTTTCAGGAAGATGCTAGAGAATTCTAGAATTTTCCAGAAATGTCTGGAAGTTTCCGGAAGACTCCGGAATATTCAAGAGAGGTGGTGATGACATTTAAGACCCCCCCCTCAGCACCAACTCTCACAATTCTGCCTTAGTCATCATGCGAAGTTATTTTTTGAATTTGGTGAACTTAGCATTGCTAAGTCCTTTCATGAGTATGTCTGCAACTTGGTTGTCTGTCTTCACATCTTTAGATTTTAGTACTAGTTCCCGAGTTTGATTTTGGTTCAATGCCTTAATCTCTTCTTTTATCGCCTTCTGCCATTTTATGTCTCGGGATGTTTCTTCAAATGTCATTGGCTCTTTCACGGTCTCTTCTTCTGCTAAGGCAGCATCCACGTATCTTGGGTTAGGCTTTCTCTATCTAGTCGACCTTCTAAGTAGTGGGTTGTCTACCGCAACCTCCTGTTGACTCAGGCGAAGCTCTTTTGGACTACTTTGATGTACTCCAGTTTGCCATGGACTCATAAATTTATCTGGTGTTCCAAATAGATTAGACACTTGCTCACCATCTCGTACTGTAGGTGTTATCTTCTTAGTTGAACTAGGAGATTCTTTTCCTTCCCTTGTCTCCCCCATCTTCTCATGCAGTTCATCTTCCAAGTCTTGAGAGTTTGACAGCTCCTCCTTCAGTGGCGACCACCATGATGAGGCTTCATCAAAGATAACATTCCTCGATGTGTAGCACCGACCAGTTGTAGGGTTGCAACATTTCCACCCTTTCTTTTCACTGCTATAGCCCAAAAGGATGCAATGAATTACCTTCTTATCGAACTTGCTATGCAAGTGATCAGGCACAAACACATAGCATACACTTCCGAAGACTCGGAAGTAACTCAACTTGGGATTTATGTTCCATAGCTTCTCAAAGGGTGAGACAAAGCCTAGTTTTGCTTGTGGTAGCCTATTGATCACATGAGCTGCCGTTTGCATGCACTCTGCCCAGAATCGGCTGGGCACATTCTTAGCATGTAGCATGCTGCGACATATCTCTGCAAGGTGACGATTTTTTCTTTCAGCAACGCCGTTTTGTTGTGGAGTGCCCGAACAAGTCAATTGTCGTCGGATTCTACACTCCTTTAGATAATTTGAGAACTCTTTCGACGTATACTCTCCGCCATTATCCGTTCGCAAGCATCGGATCCTTCTATCGAACTCACTTTCGACCTTCTCCCGAAATTCTTTAAATTTTAATAAAGTTTCTGACTTCTCTTTCATGAAGTAAACCCAAACGTACCTTGAGAAGTCGTCAATGAAGGTCACCATGTAATGCATGCCACTAACCGATGCCTGTTTTACCCGTCCAAACACGTCTGAGTGGACAAGCTCCAAGGGTTCTTTAGCTCTAAACTTTGATTCTTCATATGGCAATTGGTGTGCTTTGCCATATTGACACCCTGCACAAATTATATCTTCTCGAATATCCAGCTGGGGAAAACCTTTGAGCATAGCCTTCTTCATCATTATCTTCAGCTTATAATAACTCATGTGCCCTAAACGTGCATGCCAGAGATCTGCAGTCTCATTTTTTTCGAGCCTTATCTACATAAGCTGATTCAGCTGACATTACGTAGATTGACTCCAAGCTTCGTTCTTCCATGATGGGTGTACCTAACGGTTTAAGGTTTCGGTACACCTTAACATCCTCCAGTCCAAATACCACATAATTACCAGAAGATGTCGGTTGTGATACTGACAACAAATTTTTCTTCATCTCTGACAGGTGATAAACATCTTATAACTTTACTTGATTAGGGCTAAATCGAGGTGTGATAGTAGTCATACCTACGTGAGTTATCGGCAATCTTGAATTATTAGTTGTTACCACTACCCGATCTCCTTTGTAGGCAGATAAACTTGACAGTTTCTTCTTATCACCTGTCATATGATTTGAGCACCCTGAATCAACAATCCAATTGTCACTATAGTTGATAGCTCCTTGATTGGAAACTGCGGCAAGGGCTATTTCACCAGTCTCTGTCACTATTGAGGAAATAGCTAATTCGTCAGTGACTGTGTTAGACTACTTGAGTGGTTCATCGAAATCTATCTCCTTCTCTCTACAATCTCCTTTGGTGGATTCAGACTCTGCTAAGGATGCCTGAAAGTCTCAGTCATCTTCACTATCTTTTTGGTGATTTCTAAAAGCCACCAAGTTACCTTCGGCTGATTTTTTCTTAAACCAACAATTTTTTGCAAAGTGACCTTTCTTGCCGCAATTGAAACACTTTATATCATACCTTCGAGATATGGAGGATCGTTGTTTATTTGTGTTGTTGTCGGATTGAATCCCCCTGTCCGAGGACTTCTTCTTTGCTCTTCTCTCTTCTTGGACTTTCCAAAGTTCTGCTGACTTTGTTCACCCTTTCTGTTCTGCTGTCGATGTCCGCCTTTTTTATTATTGCAGTAGAGTGCTTCCTCTTCCTTGTTTATCGATACTCTAGCCACTTGTTTGCATAAACTTTCTTGATTGGCCAACAAATTCTCCAATTATATGAGAGTAGGTTGAGTAGGCCAACCTCGTATTGCCGTGATAAAAGCATTATACTCGGGCTTCAACCCGTGTATAATGATCCTCCTCATTCTTTCCTTATGAATTTTTGCTTTAGGATCCAATTCTGAAATTTCTCGGCATAAATCCTTTACTTTTGTAAAGTATTCGCTTATAGACTTATCTCTTTGGGTGGTGTACATTAACTCATTCTCTAAATATTGAAGTCGAGTATATTTGTTTTTGAAAACAATGATGCAAAGGTGTCCCATGCCATCTTGGGTGTGACGTCATCCTTGATTCGCCCGAGCAACTCATCCTCAATGGTTGACTAAAACACATACATTGCCTTCCCGGCTTTAATCTTCCACTTTCGGAGTGCTTCAGCATTTTCCTTAGGAGGTGGGATAATCTCATCCCCATTAACAACCTCCCACAAGTCCTACCCTTCAAGGTAGGACTTAATGCGACTCCTCCAACTTTGATAGTTGTGGTTGTTAAGCCTTGTAACTCCGCTCGTTGTGTTCACAAGATCCGCCATCGTGACTTGGTGTGATTATCACTCCCTTTACCAAGCAAGCCAACAAACTTCATAGTCTCCAAACTGTGCACGATCTCCTTAGAAAACGGATCTCGACCAAACCTCGCTCTGATACAAAATTGAAGAGTTGAACACGACAAGTAAATGTAATTTTATTTATTACAAATACTTGTACACAACAAGGGTATACTTTACAACACTCACAAACTATCACTCTTGAATGACAACTCTAACACACAAGGAAAAAACTCTTTTTGAACTCTTAATACTTGGACACCTTGCTTTCACTCTTGAACTCACTCTTTGTTATTGTTAATATATTTTGTGTATGTGCGTAATGAGGCTCTCCCTATATTTATAGGGAGCTATGGAAGGTTCTAGAATCAATATAACTCTAAAGAGTTCTAGAAGCTTCCAAATATCCTATAAAGTTCTATTATATTTCGGAATATTCTAAGAGAATCCGGAAGGTTCTAGCATAGTCCGGAATGTTCTAGCATAATTCGGAACATTCCATAAGAGTAAAGAAAACTCCATCAAACTCTAGAAGTTTCTGGAAGATTCTAGAGAATTCTAGAATTTTCCAGAAATGTCTGGAAGTTTCCGGAAGACTCCGGAATATTCAAGGGAGGTGGTGATGACATTTAACATACTACAACAATGGCAACAATGTAAAAAAGCTCCTGAAACCTCTAAGTTAATTTATCAGGTGTGGTCTGCCTGAGTTTTGGATCATTTTATTTTCGTACCTTCACGTATCCCAACGAGATCAGTTTTGATAAGAGATAAACACTAAATACACCTGATTAAATACACCTGATTAACAGCCCATTTTTTTCTTCAAAGAATAGAATGAAAAAGAGAACTTGATGGACGGAGTGGATTTCACATATTCAACATGGTGGGCCATGCAGAGCTGTGCTTAGAGGATTCCAGTTCCCACACATCTGAAATCATCTACGGTGCTTATTGCATAGAAGATTTTATCCGTGGGCCATCATTCTACTCCGTCCATCAGCTATGCCTCTCATGCTCACCGTAAAACCCAAAAACCAGCCTTATCTACAGTCAAGTGGGCCTCACCGGAAAAATCACACATAAAACCTCACCTCACTCTAAATCAAGCTTTGGAACGTCTATCCACAGTGATGAGGTGAATAGGCTGGGGATGTAATATAAACACGATGGTGGACCCCACAACCAACCTATGTTTGGCGTCCACTCCCTTCTGTTCACTGTGGTGTGGCCCACATGAGTTGTGGATATGGATTATACCCCGGCCTAACATTAAGGGGCGCCTATGATGAACGGATTGGATGTAAAAAAAAAAAAAAGGGTATAGTTGGCAATATCTAAAATTATTAACGAAGATAGGCTATTATCCGGGTTGTACTTCGAGCCGAACCGAGCCGAGTCGAGGTGGGCCAAGGTTGGCTTGACTCGTCCATGATCTCCGCAAGCTCAAGCTTGGCCTTCAGGTTACCATTGGAGCTTGGCTTCTTTGCCAAACTTTTTGAGTTGAGCTCGAGGTAAGTTTACCTTGATCTGAGTTGAGCCTGCTCTCAGCCCAACTCAACTGAACACCCAGCTTGCACCCGACTCAACCTAATAACTCGATCCAATCAGCACCTGATTCAAACCAACCTGCACCCAACCCAACTAAACCAACCTGCAC
The DNA here is from genome assembly GCA_030180095.1 of Magnolia changhungtana. Classification (NCBI taxonomy): domain Eukaryota; kingdom Viridiplantae; phylum Streptophyta; class Magnoliopsida; order Magnoliales; family Magnoliaceae; genus Magnolia; species Magnolia changhungtana. Next base: position 385,089 of record JASAUF010000121.1, read on the forward strand.
CCAACCCAACTCCCAAATCAAGTATTCAAATAATTATAATATTATTATTATTATTAAATAGAGACATAGAGGTACTTTGTTGTTGATGTACGCTCATAAAGAGAGAGAGAGCTCGGGTGAGTGGCCAAGTGGAGAGAGAGAGGGGAGGGAGCTCAAGCACAAGAGAGAGAGGGAGGATCTCTGATGTGGTGGGTTGGGTAAGTAAAATGGTAAAAAAGGAAGGAAGAGAGAATAGAGTTTAAGTTTTAACTTATATATATATATATATATATATATATATATATATATATATATATATATATATATATATATATATATATATTCGAGTTAAGCTGAGCTCGAACTTTGAGCCAAGTCGAGTTCAAGTTAAGTCAAGTCAAGATCCACTATGATAGAACTCGGCTCTTTTTCAAAACAATCCGGGTCATATGAAACTTGGCTCTCCTCATATCATCGTTCGGGCCGAGCTAGATCAAGTCAAGCTGAATGAGCTTTTCGAGCTAATTGGCTCGTGTACAGCCTTAGCCATTATCCATATATAGCTCAAGGGATGCTGGGGATGGAATTTTAAAAAATACGGGTTTACTAAAACTTCATTAAGGTTCACACGGAGCTAGATGTTAGAGAAAGTTAAGGAGGGGCCCCTGGTAAATATGCCAGGGAAGAAAAGAAATTTTTTAATACTCCAGTAGAATGTGATAGATGATACACAGACGCTTACATATTATTTAGATTGTATACGTGTTGTGTTTTTTAGAATAAAAATAAATTTCAAAAATAAAAGTTATTTTTAAAAAGTAAATAAATATATTAATTATTTAAACTTTCCATAAATAGCGTGTATAGCCAGTCGGTAAGAGAAATGGTTTTTGCTTATGCAACCAGGGTACAAATCTCCTCGAGGACAGTGCGAAGCACCGTTCCCGCGCGCGGCGTAGGATGTAGGACTGCTTAGGCACTTTATTGGGTGCACTTAGCACTTCGCACGTGCACATCGTCGCAAGGATCAATAAGAGCCTTAGTCTTTTTGGCAAACGGTTTAAACTTTTTGGGCCATGGTTCAACTGGTATTGAACCAGGGTCTACCCTGTTGTTTTATTTCATTTTTTATGATTGAGAGTAATTGTGACATGATTGTACATGTGGCACTTATGCCACATGTCACTTATATGGATACAATTTTTCCTGTTAGATAACTGCTACTGTCTGAATGGATACAGAAATAACTGCCATAGGACAAAGAGTCATGTCCTTTTATGGAAAGATAATTATTTGCTGTGAATGGGTATAGATTTCTTAAAGAGTCTCTTTAGCACCTCTTCAGGGAGAAATTCATAACCTTTCAATTGATATAAATCCTGGATACTATAATCTACAAGGGAATACTCTGAATACTCTTTTGTGTAAAAAATTTTGATTTGATCTCTTGCTGAGTTTTTTCTGAACGTCTTAAGGCATATCGGTGTCAAAACTAGAGATCTGTTCAACACTTAAATGTGCAAATTTTCATGTTGAAAATCGGATTGAGAGTTCATCAGTATCCACGAAGACAATTTTGATTTCGCTTCATTATTACACTTGTTAGAAATTTTAAAAAGCAAGAATCTGTCTTGAGAAATTGGCTATTCAAGTCAAGCCTTGAACCTGATAGATATGATTGTTTCGTTATCATTTTCTTCTATCCTCAATACACTTTTCTAACAATACATAGCATACACTTAATTTAAGGTAAACCCTTCAAGTTATGTATACAAGTGTAAATGTGTCATAAACTAATAATTAGGCTGCTTCAGTTATCTTACCAACAGATATTTGGACATTTATTGGACGGTTACAGTAAAAAATATTAAATGGTTTTTTTAAAAAATAAATTCAATGGCCAACTTGAAGACAATGATTTCTGCAATGTATCGGGTTTAATATGAGTAAATGCAATCTATCGGTATAGTTTGAAGCGCCAACGTTTCAAGTGTCACACGTAGCCGGAGTATCGATAGTTCCGCAGGGAAGAGAATAAGATATGGATAAGGATAACAGGTCAGTACTATTTGCAGACTCTGACCCGGTCAACGTTTTGGAAGGTCCAGATCAATCTTATCAATCTTCCAAGTGTCAGGCTATAAATAATAGACGTTCATTCTCAATCCAGCGCAACCTGAGAAATCCACCTCGTCCATCCGTTTTATGAGACTCTTTTAGTACTTGAGACGAAAAGTTAGCAGAATCCAAGAATCAGATGGGCCGCACTAAAGGAAAAGGTGTGTAGGGAAATTCCTACCGTTGAAACTATTTGGGTCGACAGTGATGTTTACATGCCATCCATACCGTTAATAACGTCATTACTACTGTGATAAACTGAAAAGACAAATATTAGCCTGATTCAAACCTTCCATCGCCCTACGAATATTTCAACTGTGGACGTTCAATCCTCACGTTTTAGGCCCACTTGAGTTCTGGATACAGATAATTTTTGGCCTCATGTCCTAAAATGATCTCAAAAAACAGATGAACAGAGTTGATTTCTCACAAACATCACGGTGGGCCCCACCTAAGTTCCCAACGCAGGAACTTCATGCAGAGAAGGCTTAGTAGGAAATCCGCGTCCGATTTCAAAGGAACCTTCCCAAACTCCGGAAGCGGATTGGCCGGTGTACCACACACCACCGACTTGGCTGATGTGGATACGTGTCGTGCGAGGACGAGCGGTTACGCTCCTCAAACTCCTAGTTGTACCAAATGTTCAAAGGAGATCAAAATTACCTGAGCCCCACAATGATGTATTTATTATATCCACACCGTTCATCCATTTGGTGAGATCATTTTAGAGCATTAGTCCAAAATTGAGTTATATGCACAGCTCAAATAGACCTCAAAAGGGAATGGTAGTAGTTCAATCCACACTGCTTTTTGCAATGTGGTGCACTTGATCTTTGGATCTGTCTTATTTGTATGTTCAAGCATTAATACGAGCTAGCCAAACGGATGGACGGTTTGGATATAACACATACCTCACGATGAGACCCACAGAACTTGGTGACGTTAACACACCAGTGAAGTCCGTGGTGTGTAGTACAACAGCCCATCCTCAAATCCAATCTAGTCGCGACGAACCGCCTGGTTTATCGATACTAAAAGCACCGGGGTCGCGAATTGCGTCCTGCCCCCGCCCGGACGGTGTTTTATCTACTCCGTTCATCACTTTTATCATATCATTTTAAAATATGAATAAAAAGATGAAGTAGGTCCACAGCTTCAATGGACCACACCAAAGGAAGCTGCAGTGATAATGACACCCACCGTTGAAACCTCTCTAACGGCCACCGTGATATTTTTTACCATACAACATATTTATAAGGTCATAAGGGCATGTAGACGTGGATGAAGTGAAAAAACAAATATCAGCTTGATCCGAAACTTCTCCAGCTCCCAAGAAGGATGAAATGAAAAAACAAATATCAACTTGATCCAAAACTTCTCCAGCTCCAATAAGATTTTAATGGTGGAAGTTCAAATCCCACTTTGTGGTCCACTTAAGCCCTATAACTGCCTCATTTTTTAGTTCACACCTTATAATAATCTGAAAAAAATAATGAACAGCGTGGATAAAATACTTACATCACGGTGGGCCCCACAGAGTCCTGCCCGAACGGATTACCGTCCGTGCGCGGGTAAGACGCGTCCAAGCACTATGGAGTCCGTGACTTTGCAGTGAATACCTGAGCATAGGGGTGTACACAAACCGGGCCTAGCCCCGGTTAGGCTCGCTTCGACCTACCGAAAAGCCCGACTTAACCGAGTTCGGGTCAGACTGCCAATTTTCTAGGCCCGAAAGTTAATTCAGGCCGAGTTCGGATATCTCCCAGTTCAGCCCGACTCGGTCCGAAATCTGACTCGCCTCGGCTCGACCCGACCAAGCCCGACCCGACCCGTGTATGACTATATTTAATTTGTATAAAATGTTTTATTTTATGCTTTGTCAAATGTATGTAAATGTATGTAAATGTCCTGACTAGTTAGATTTTTTGTGGAGTCTATAGTTCGACTATCTAAACAGTTGATCGAGGGCCTTGTAATGGGACGTGGATTACCTGTCAAAGCTCTTCCCATGAACTTGTTGTAAGGTTCGAAACTAGCCCGAACTTAGGTTCGAAACTGGCCCGAACTTGAAGGTTCGAAACTGGCCCGAACTCGACCCGAACTCGCGCCGGGCCCGGTTCGGACTAGAGATGTTGGCCCGGTGACCAAGCTCGGTTAGGTTCGGGCCTTGTGTGGCTGTTGAACTGGCCTGGACGGGCTGAGGCGAGTTCGACTCGGCCCGACCCGTGTACACCCCTACCTGAGCATCCTTGGCAGGCGAGCGGATTAGGTGAAACCGGGCATCACTCACATGGGTGGGACCCCGACTCTGGGGCCAACAGTGATGTATTTTCCTTAAATTCACATCGTCCAACGCTTTTGAAAACGCATTTTAGGGCATGAACCTAAAAATAAAGTAGAATCAATCTTAGGTGGACTTCATGGATTCCACTGGAATGCATCCAACCTATTGATAATGTCATAAACACCTGCATGAAGAGACCACACAAATATAATCTTCATCCAAAGCTTGTGTGGCCCACAATAAAATTTGAATGGTTAATCACCACTGTTTCCTGCACCATGTCCCATCTAGACGTGTAACTGCTTCATTTGCTTCATTTTTCTAAAACGCTGATTGCGTCGTACCCCGGCCTGTCTCCAGCTGGTAATGAGCAGGAGCTTTGAGTGTCCACCGTGATGTATGGGTTTTATCCACACCGTTAATACATTTTTCCATGAAATTTAATGGTACATGATCAAAATTTAGGCAGATCAAAGGCTCAAGTGGACCACACCAGAGGGAGCAGCGGTGTTAATGATTTTCACAGTTGAAAATTTCCAACGGCCAAACGGTGATGTTTATTTCCCATCCAACCTATTCATAAAGTTACATACACATGGATGAAGAGAAAACACAAGTATCAGCCCAATCCAAAACTTTTGTGGCCCTTAAGAAGTTTTCAACTGTAAGAGTTAAAACTCCATTGTGTGGTCCACCTATATCTTGGCCTACATCCTGAAATGAAACAGAAAACTGTGTGGACGGTGTGGATAAAAGCCATACATCACGGTGGCCACTCAAAGCTCTTGGCCGTTCCCAGCTGGAGTCGAGCGGGGTAGGACGCGATCCGCGTTCTTCATTTCGGATCATGCCATGGGAATTAGCTTTCAATGCGGTGGCATGGATGTAGCCACATACAACACAATGGGGCCCTACAGTCAGGGGTCCCACCCACCTCGGTCGATCCGGGGTCTCACCTAATCAGCTCGGCCTAACATGACCGACCCATATCAGATGATCCCAGCCATTGACATGTTATCTTTATATAATAAAATAAATTTTACAAGTAAAATATTTAATTTTAAAATATAAATAATATATTATATGTGATTTTTTTTTAAACAACTATTCATATTAGCCCTAGGAGAAGAGGTACAAAAGCAAAAGTCATATTAATTCACAACTAAATCAATCTTTGCAAGGAATAAGTGACTCTCTCTTTATTAGAGACTTCTATGTTCCTTCAGATTTTATATAGACATCTCTTAATCATGTCAAGGGGAGTTTGATTTTGATTTTTCATTTCTTATATAAATACTCAATGAATAGCACATTATTACTTTTATTGTTATTTGAAAGACTCAGTATTTTTGCTTTGAAGGGGTAAAATTAAAATGACAGTTAAATTTATGAGCCCCACAGTGATGTACGGTATACTATGCCAAAATCATGATTTTGCAACGGATATTATTTGTTGCAAAAAAGGCTTAGTTTAACAACAGACTTAAGGCAGGATTTAGCAATGAATAAATCCATCGCTAACATGACATCTGCGACGGATCATGGTCTGTCGCAAAGTACCACCCCAAAAACCGAATAAACCTTTAGCAACGGATTTTATTTGCTTTTGCGACGGACCATGATCCGTCGTAAATTGTTCTTTTCCCTTTCCACGTTTTTTTTCAACTGTGTTTTATTGTAGTGTAATAAGTGTTTTTTAATAGAATTTCAGTGTTTTAATTGTATTTATTTGTAGCTAAGATTATTTTTGTATTAATTAATTGAATGCAACTGTTGGGGACAAAAGATACTAAGTCCGGAGACTCGGACTTGGTGCCTCGGGTCGCCGAAGGATACGTTGGATCCGAGGGAAGGTTATAAACTCATTAAGCTGAGACAAAAGTTAAGTCGGCTCGGACGACGAACCAGCAATCCGAGCATGCATCGGGTCAGACCCACTTGTTGAATCGGCCAAATGAAGGAAAGACAAATGTGAGAACAAACGTCATCCCGAGTATCTCGGGATGAAATCTCCGATCCCAGGAGGTCACGGGATCGGATAGAGACTTGAAAGCAGGCGAAATCCAATCTTCGCGATAATGGGAGAAGATCCGCACACGATGCATCGAGAGAAGAATCCTCATACGATAGAATGCTCCAGCAGCTATAAAAGAAGAACCTCCATCGTCTTGGGAGGTACGCAAAAAACTCTATCCTAGAACTCTCCAATACATTAAGACCCAGATTCCTAGCCTGACTTTGGCATCGGAGGGTCTCCTGCTTTAGCCAGGGTCTCCTTTATCTTCTTGCTCCGCAGGTACACGAAGGTCTAGGAGGACGAAGCAGATTTTTGCATCAACAGTTTGGCGCCGTCTGTGGGAACCGTACAAAAAGCCATCTCATATTCCTATATTGGATTTTCTCCTCATGGTGATGACTAGAAGGACAATCCCAGAAGAAGATCAAAATGAAATTGCGATTACAGGGCCAGCGGGCCTGATAGCAGGATCGGTGGCCCAGAACTCACCTAACAACCGCCAACGAGGAACGACCGGAGCGAACAACAACCAGCGGGCTCGGAACGATGGACGGTTGGACCAGGAGGTTCAAGAAATCCGATCCGATATGAATATGATGAAGCAGATGCTAGAACGAATGTATCAATAAATGCAACCACCTCCGCCCCCCAAGGGGAGACAGCACATGTACCAACTGCAGTGGTTGATCCTCAACCTTCCGCGCCGCAGTCTTTTCGGCTGAGTCAACCTCAAGGCGTATTTGAGCCATCTCTCGCCGTCGGCTAACGCTTCCTTGCCCCCTAACGACCTTCGGCACGAGATAGAACGAAGAAGGCGCAACCGACCCTCCATGGAAGGTACAGCAGAGAGCGGTGAACCTTGGAAAGCCGATATTCAAAATTTTAAAAGAGAAGTACGGGAAGAAATGGCGGACATGAAGCATGGCGGGAATATGTATCCGACCAGATCCGAGGCAAAGGCGTTCCCTTTTATTGATGAAGTAATGCAGGCTCGGCTGCCCGAGAGGTTTTGATTACCTCAAATCACTCCCTTCACCGGTAAGACCTACCAGACAGAGTATACCGAATGCTTCAGAACCTATATGGAGCTCCACGATGCCTCGGATGCAGTGATGTGTCGAGCCTTTTCTCTTACATTGACCGACGTAGCTCGACTGTGGTTTAAACAATTGAAACCAAAGTCCATCAGCTCATTCGCAGAGCTAAGCGACGCCTTTCTTACCAACTTCATCGGCGGAAAAAAGAAATTGAAGCCCCCTGCGCATTTGAACAACATAGTTCAAAAGCAGGGAGAGTTATTGAAAGATTACATCAAGTGTTTCAACTTCGAATCTCTTCAGGTTCGAAAATATTCAGAAGAAATGGCTCTCAATGCGCTCATGCAAAGAGTTAGAGACAAGCCGTTCCTAGCGTCTCTAGACAAAAATCCACCCGATACTTTAGCAGAGTTTATGGCACGGTTGAACAAGTATGCAAACGCCGAAGAAACGCGGATCATGCGTGAAAATAAATCTTTGGTCAAAGAGTCGGCCAAAAAGGAAGCCGACTCGACCGGAGGAAAGAAGCATAAAGATGATCAAACGCACGATGAGCGAAGGTCGGGTAAACGACCAGATCGAAGATTCTCCATATATACCCCCCTGAACAAAACTCAGGAGTAGGTGCTGATGGAAATCAAAAGCGAAGGCTTTGTCAATTGGCCCTATAAGCTCAAAAGTAATCCCAATCGGCGGGACAAGGACAAATACTGCCATTATCATCGTGATCAAGGACATAACACGAGTGATTGCCGTCACCTCAAGGAAGAGATCGAACGACTTATAAAGGAAGGCCGACTCAAAGAACACGTGGTCAAGGCCGCGGTAGCCGAGGGACGTCCGACCGAGAGTCAACCCATGGAAGAAATTCGCACAATTATCGGCGGTCCGCGAGGCGGAGGCGACTCAAACAATGCTCAAAGGAATCATGCGAAGAAACTTAATCAGCCTGAGTCCGAGCTCATGATTATAGATCGGCCCACAAAGGAAAAGAAAAGGGAAAAATATTGTGTTTCATTCACAGAGGAAGATGTCCGAGGGATCTATCATCCCCATGATGACGCATTAATCATCACCTTGACTATCTCTAACTGAAGAGTATTCCGAATACTCGTCGATACGGGATCATCTGCAGACGTGTTATTTACTCAGGCATTCGACAAAATGGGGATTGAGCGATCTATGCTACGTCCGGTTCGGACCCCATTAATCGGTTTTTCCAGAGGACAAGTACTGCCTGAGGGGACTGTCTCGCTACCACTCACCGCAGGTAGTGCCCCACATCAGACGACAACGATGGTCGAGTTCTTGGTCGTCGATCAACCCTCAGTATACAACGCCATACTCGGCCGACCTTCTCTAAGTCTCCTCCAGGCCGTGGTATCCACATACCATCTCTCATTGAAATTCCCAACTGATTCGGGAGTAGGAGTTGTCAAAGGAGACCAACAAGATGCGAGGCGTTGTTACATGATAGCTGTAAAAGGACCTCGGCACGACAAAAGTCCTGGCCAACATATCAACGATCGGAACTGTTGGACCCTCGGGCGAGAGTCATGAACGAGGGCAAAGTGGTTGAAGATCTTATATCGGTTCTCTTGGTCGAGACGGATGGGTCCAAAACAGTGCGAATTGGCTCGTCTTTGCGGTCCCCCTTGAAAGAAAAGCTGATAGCCCTGCTCCGAAGGTACGCCGACGTATTTGTTTGGTGTCATGCAGATATGCCCGGAATCGACCCGTCTGTGATTACTCACCGACTCAACATCGATCCGTCCTATCGACCGATCCGACAGAAGCGACGATTGCTCAGCCCCGAACGATATGCCATCATTGAAGAAGAAGTCAGCAAGCTTCTCCAGGCTAATTTCATAGAAGAGATACACTATCCAGAATGGGTCGCGAATGTCGTGCTTGTAAAGAAGTCCAACGGGAAGTGGCGAGTCTGTATTGATTATACTGACTTAAATAAAGCCTGCCCGAAGGATAGTTTTCCGCTTCCAAGGATAGATCAGCTAGTGGACAGTACCGCCGGACATGAACTTCTTAGTTTTATGGATGCGTACTCAGGGTATAACCAAATTGTAATGCATCAAACAGATAAATCAAAAACTACCTTTATCACTGACAAAGGCCTTTATTGCTACCAAGTGATGCCATTTGGTTTGAAAAATGCTGGCGCAACTTATCAAAGATTAGTTAACAAAATCTTTGCTCGGCTTATAGGTCGAACCATGGAAGTATACATCGACGACATGCTCGTCAAAAGTATACACGCGGCAGATCATGTAGATGATTTGGAAGAGATGTTTCTCATCCTACGAAAATTTCGGATGAAGCTGAATCCAAGTGTGCCTTTGGGGTGAGCTCTGGGAAGTTCCTCAGTTTCTTGGTTAGTCAGCGAGGAATAGAGGCAAATCCTGAGAAAATAAAGGCTTTGATTGATATGGAATCTCTTAAAACCATTAAGGACATCCAAAGGTTGACTGGACGAGTAGCTGCACTTAATCGATTCCTGTCCAGAGTCACGGATAAATGTCTCCCCTTCTTCAAGCAGTTGAAAGGACGACAGACAATGGATTGGACGGAAGAATGTGAAGCGGCATTCCAGCAGTTAAAATCATATATCGGTTCTCCACCCCTCTTATCAAAACCCGAATCAGGGGAATCCCTGCTCCTTAACCTAGCAAGATCCAGGCGGCGTGAAGCTTCGGCCCGATACGAGAATCCGAAGGAAAGCAACTGACCGGTTTATTATGTTAGCAAAGCGTTATTGCCAGTAGAAACGAGATACCCAAACTTGGAAAAAATAGCTTTGGCTCTAATAACTTCTTCTCGCCAACTTAGGCCGTATTTCCATGCCCATACCATCATCGTGATGACCGATCTTCCACTTCGCCAAGTGTTGCAGAAACCAGAGGCTTCCGGCCGACTCATGAAGTGGGCAATCGAATTAAGCGAATTCGACATTCAGTACAGGCCGAAAGTAGCAATCAGAGGGCAAGCCGTAGCTGACTTTATTGCCGAGGGCACACCGCCATCCGACCTCACAGTCGAAAATATGCCCGAAAATGTTGTAGTACCGAAAACAACCACTCTCCCATCCCTGCCCTGCCCTGTTCCATGGAAACTGTTTGTCGATGGCTCTTCCAACTCTAAAGCAAGTGGGGCTGGGGTAGTGCTAGAAACCCCCGATCATACCTATATGCAGTATGCCTTACGACTTGGATTCCAAGCCTCGAACAATACAGCGGAATATGAAGCCTTGTTACTCGGCCTCCGACTCGCAGCTAGCATGGGAGTTACGCACCTTAATGTTTTCAGCGATTCTCAGTTGGTTGTTAATCAAGTTACCGGTGTATACCAGACATGGAAAAACCAATTAAGAGCGTACATGAAAAAAGCGAAAGAAATGATCAATGGATTTCAATTCTGTCTTGTTACTCGGATCCCGCGTACAGAAAACGGCAAAGCCGACCTATTAGCGAAGCTCGCCTCCGTCGATGAAGATGATATACCCAGGTCTGTTCCTATCGAATACGTCGCTAAGCCAAGTATAAATGAACCAGTTAGCTCGGTCGTCAATACAATCGACTTGGAACCTTCTTGGATCGATCCAATCATCCAATATCTTGACAAGGGTAAGCTGCCTGAAGATCGCACTGAGGCTCAACGAATTAAGATCTGAGCCTCCCGTTACACCATACTCAACGGAACCCTATACAAAAAAGGTTACTACGCTCCATTGTTGTGGTGCCTCAAACCCAGCGAGGCGAACTGTGTTACGTGAAATCCATGAAGGAATCTGCGGAAACCATTCTGGAGGGCGATCTCTCACCCATAAGGTCCTACGACAGGGATATTATTGGCCCACTATCCAGCACGACGCTCGCAAGCTCGTCCAAAGATGCGATAAATGTCAAAGGTTCGGGGTAATTCCGAGACAAGCTCCTGAGGCATTGACGCCAATGACTGGTCCTTGGCCCTTCGCACAGTGGGGTGTCGACATTATAGGTCCACTCCCTATGGAAAAAAGCCAGACCAAATTTGCCGTGGTGACAGTGGATTATTTCACGAAGTGGGCCGAGGCAAAGTCATTAGCTAAAATAACCGAACAGAAGATCACCGACTTTGTGTGGAAGAATATTATCTGCCAGTTTGGAGTACCCCTTACCATTATTACAGACAATGGAAGACAATTTGATAATAGGAGCTTTCGTGAGATGTGCGACAACCTCGGAATCAGGAACGTATATTCTTCGCCCCATCATCCTCAGACTAATGGACAGGTTGAGGCGGTTAACAAGATTATCAAGCGACATCTCCGGACCAATCTTAACCAGGCCAAAGGAGCATGGGCCGAAGAACTCCCGAAAATTCTATGGGCTTACCGAACCACAGCTCGGACAGCAACAGGAGAAACTCCCTTTTCACTTGCTTATGGCTCTGAAGCCGTTACCCCCGTTGAAATCGGATTACCCTTGGCTCGAATCACTTCGTTCAATGCAGAGGAAAATGAAGAACTCCTTACATTCGGGCTCGACCTTCTGGACGAACAAAGGGAGGTGGCACGGCTGCGCATGGAAGCCCGGCAGCGACAAGTGGCTCGGTTCTACAATACCCGAGTTAAGATCAGACGGTTTCGGATGGGTGATATGGTTCTCCAAAAAGTATTTCCCAATACTAAAGAGATTGGGTCGGGTACATTGGGACAGAACTGGGAAGGACCCTACATTGTCTCGGGTACCATCCGACCAGGAACATACCGGCTAGAAGATATGAACGGACAGTCATTGCCTCATCCCTGGAACGCTGAGCACTTAAAGATTTATTATCCTTAGCTCGGCACTCAAAGCTCAAGGACTCCGAACTAAGAAAGATTTAAAGCCAAATCGTATGAATAAAAGTGCTATCTTTCATTTATCTTCAAAATGTTCTTACAAAAAAAAAAAAAAAAAAGGACCCATCATTGTTCCTCGGCGGGAACGACTCCCGGGGCATGTTCAGAAGGACCAGCCTCGACATTAGCAGGATTATCCTCGGGATCCTCAGATTCCGAGACTCCTCCTTCAATTCCTGAGAGATCGAGATCCGGGAAAGTCTTCTTCATGTCGTTAATACATTCCAAGTATCCACCTTAGAATAGACGATCCCTCTCATCCTCGAACTCCTTAGATTCAAGGAAGGCTTGAACGGCTTGGTCCCTAGCCTTCTCGGCCTCCTGAGCCTTCTCGTTGGCTTGCTGAATGAGCCCCGCCGCCTCAAGCTTAGCCCGGGCCAAGTCATCCGCACAAGAAGCATGAACTGGGAGGATTTGCCGGTTCTCTTCTTCAGCCTTAGAGAGGAGAGCCGACATCCGGGCTACCTCGGCTTGTGTTTCATCAAGAGCTCTCCTGAAAAAAGCCGCCTCTGCTTTTGCATCTTCGGCAGCTTTCCGGGCAAGGGCCACCTCGCCCATCAGAACATCGACCTGTATCTTGGCATTCTCGCGTCGCCCCTCCGCTTCCGACAAAAGAGTCTGCAGCCAGTGGGTTGAAGATAATTCCTTGCAGGCCTTAACCAAGCAAGGCGCAAGTTCAAAGAGCACCCTCGCCGCATGGCCGACAGTTTGTAACGTAGGAGCGTTGTAAAGGCTGATGAACTCTTTTTCGCTCCCATGGGCTAAGGCCCAGGGAACCATCCCCGACACCACCGTCTGCAAAACGGACGGCCCTTCTTGGCTCGTCTCCTCCCCTCTAGAGGATGCAGTCCTCGTCTCTTCTTCCCCTCTGGAAGACGTAGCCCTAGTCTCCTCCTGTCTCGGAACATCCGCCGCAACGTGTCTCGAGTCGGATGCCGCCTGAGGCTCCGCGGCCGCAACCTCCCTCACTTCCGCCCTTTCCTTCGGGTCAGAAAGTACGACGACAGTGGGGGCGGAAGAACTAGCAGGCTCCTTCTCCTTCCGCGTCACTCTCTGTTTCTTCAGCGGCCGAGGATCTGACAGAAGAACTGACCGCGGGGGAGCTTTTATCTTCGAAACAGCCCTAAGGGGAGGCCGAGCTCCAGTCATCTCCGAGGGGATTGAGGGGGCCGGCTCGGGAACAATCCTAAGATGGGGTCGAGCTTCGGCCAAATCTGCAAAAAGATGAAGAAGGTCAGAAAAAATTCAGAGAGCACATGAAGATACATCTTCAAATTACCTGTGACGGCCGAGTCTAAACCTGCGAGATGAAGGCGCTCTGGCTGTAAGAGCACCTTCCAGGACCTAACTGCTGGTTCCAACGTCCTCAACTCCTTGATCCGAGCTAAAGCACTGGATCCGAGCTTTTGCCGCTTCTTCGGGATATCTGCCAGACATAAGTCGGTCAGACTCAAAACATTATGAAAACAAGAAGGGCAAAAGAGGAGCGCCGAGTCACCTGCTTTCTGAAACGCCCGAGGAACGCGAGCCTCGCAGGACCCGGACTCAGCCGTCTCCCAGCGACCACAAGCCCAAAACTAACGTTCTCTCCAATGTTTGTTGGAAGTGGGAGGGTCGGTTATTAAGGAGCCGCCTCCGCCCCGCCAAGCAGCGAAGACATAAAAGCCGGGATAGTTCGGGTTTGCACGCACTTGATAAAAGTGGAGAAATTCGTCGACTGTTAGCGGTGGCTGCTCCATCTCAGCCCACAACACCGCACATCCGAATAAGTTCCTCCACCCATTCGAAACTATTTGCCCCGGGGCAATCCGAATACGAGATAAAACTCCCCGGACAATGGGCTGAAGGGGCAGACGTAGGCCGCATTGCATCGAGACTTGGTAGATCGCGACCGCCCCAGCAGGAGGATGATCCGGTAAAGCATTCAGACGGGGAGATAAGTGATAACCGATTCGGGGATATGATACCCCATTCGGATCCTGTCCAAATCCGCCTCAGTCAAGACTGAAGGAACTGGGCCGCTTAGATCATCCCCCGATCCTTCTCCTTCAGACTTGGCATGTGCCGACCTATCAACGGGAACCGGCCCAGAGGTTCCCTCGGCAATCAGCGTTTCCTCTTCCTCCTCCTCTTCCTCTTCCAAATCCATTGGAGGGTTAGGCCTTCCCGGGCGGGTTATCAGGGACGACCCATCACGAGAAGGACCAACGGAAGCAGGGCGTTCCGCCGGAGCTTCAGTGACCCTCTCAGAAAGAAAAGCAGCATTCGCGTCAACTGCTATCTCTGTCAGTAAGGAAGGCGATTCCGCAACGTTCCAAAAACGTTGCGCTTCGCCTTCGTCTCCGAAAATTCCCTCCTGGGGACTTTGAGAACCTCTAGCCGCCATTATCACTAACTAAAAGGAGGGAAAGACTCACCGGAGGGAGGAAGGAAAGCGAAAATGGCGGAGGGAGCCGCTGACAGTTAAGAAAGAAGAGAGGAAGAAGAGGAAGAACCGAAAAACTCCAAAGGGAATGCAGAGCGGGAATAGCAATAGAAGTTCGAAATGCGGGACCCCCCACCCTTTTATAAGGTTGCCATATGGCGGAAGCAATTAATAGGGAAATGATTCGACGCCTGCATCGACTCCCCCGCTCGACACGTGGCGCACGTCGACTGACGACGATAATGCCCTTGCTACATGTCCAACCCCCATTGGCGGGGTGAACGATTTGACGGCTGTCGGCACACGCGATGTCAGAAACTGAACCGTCTCCCATCAAAGGTGACACAGAATGCATTAAATGCCTACTTATTGTCTCGGACTAAGTTATGAACCGACTCAAAACTCGCTACTCCTTAGTGTCATACGAAACACACGGAGTAAGGGGGCTTATTGTTGGGGACAAAAGATACTAAGTCCGGAGACTCGGACTTGGTGCCTCGGGTCGCCGAAGGATACGTTGGATCCGAGGGAAGGTTATAAACTCATTGAGCCGAGACAAAAGTTAAGTCGGCTCGGACGACGAACCAGCAATCCGGGCATGCATCGGGCCGACCCACTTGTTGGATCGGCCAAATGAAGGAAAGACAGTGCAGAACAAAACGTCATCCCGAGTATCTCGGGATAAAATCTCCGATCCCGGAGGTCACGGGATCGGATAGAGACCAGAAACGGGCGAAATCCAATCTCCGCGATAATGGGAGAAGATCCCGCACACGATACTGAGAGAAGAATCCTCATACGATAGAATGCTCCAGCAGCTATAAAAGAAGAACCTCCATCGTCTTGGGAGGTACGCAAAAACTCTATCCCAGAACTCTCCAATACATTAAGACCCGGATTCCTAGCCTGACTTTGGCATCGGAGGGTCCCCTGCTTTAGCCAGGGTCTCCTTTGTCTTCTTGCTCCGCAGGTACACGAAGGTCTAAGAGGACGAAGCAGATTTTTGCATCAACAGCAACGATATTTTTATTTTGTTTTATCAATTAAGTGGAAATTATTATTAAATTATTTTGCTTTAAAACTGATATTTAAATGCTTTGCAATATCACATGAAAAATCCCACTCTATACCCTTCGTATTTTATTAAAAATTGAGATTTTAAGAAATGAAGTGTGAAAAAAAAAATGACATTAAAAAAATCAAGATTTTGATATATGATTGACCTTTTCAAAAAGAAATTTGAGAAGGTTAAAAAAAAATTATGATTTAAAAAAAAAATCATTGAGAAATTTATTTTTTTAATTTAAAAAAAAACAATTAACAATGTTTGAGAAAAATTGAGATTTTGAGAAAAAAAATGTGATTTAATAAAAATCTAGATTTAAAAAAAATTAAGAAAATTGAATAAAGTTGATAATTTTGAAAAAAAAATGATATTTTAAAAAAGAAAATTGAACATATCAAAAAAAAAAAAAATGACAAATTTCAAAAAATAAATGTTTTGAAAAAGAAATTGAGATTTTGTATTTTGAAAAAAAAAATTGAGAAGTTCGATAAGAATTGACAAGTTCGAAAAGAAAAAAATTTTTAAAGGAAAATGGAGAAGTTTGAAAGAAAAGAAATTTTGAAGATAAAATGAGATTAAAAAATAGAGATTTTGACAAAAACAGACATTTTGAAAAGGAAAATGGAGAAATTAAAATTTTCTGATTTTGATGAAAAAAAAAATGTTTGAGAAATTTTGAGATTTTGGAAAAAAAAAAAATAGTGTTCTCAAAAAACACCGAGATTTTGACAAAAAAGTATCATTTTGACAAGGAAAATTTAAAAGTTGAAAACAAAATGGTGCTTTTGAAAAATAAAATTGACATCTTGAAAGTTTTGAGAAGTTAGAATAAATTGCCAACTTTGAAAAAAAAAAAAAAAAGATTTTGAAAAAGAAATCAGTTTTTGTATTTTGAAGAAAAAAAAAAGTTTGACGACAAATATGAGATTTTGTTAAAAGTTTCAAAACAAAAAAGATTTAAAAAATGGACATTTTGAAAATAATTTTTTTTTTGAGATTTTTAAAAAGAAATTGAGATTTATCTGTGGAAAAAAAATTGAGATTTTTTACTAAATTACTAAAAACATCCACTAATTGAACCTCTAACCATTTATGCTCACAAAGATTCACTTGTGAAAAAATGATAGCCCAAGTACAGTGAAGTGTAATTGGAGGAATAACTTATAATGATGAGATTGATCAAATTATATGATCAAGCCATCCTAAGGTTGATCTGAACAGTTAGATATGTTCGGAAGGTACTAATTAGGATAGAGAACAAAAATCGACTCAATATGATCTGAAACGAATCATATCCATCCAAAACACTCTTTAAATGGGCATGATCAGTTTGTCTAGATCTAGACTGATTTTGGACAATCTGATTGGTCCAAATTAAAGAGTAAATAACTTCGATGTCTAGATTACATTTCACTCAAATCTGACCGTTGGATCATAAGATATGGCCCATGAGATTTTGTTAAAAGTTTTGAAAAAAAAAAAAATTAAGATTTTTAAAAAGAAATTGAGATTTATCTATGGAAAAAAAATGAGATTTTTTACTAAATTACTAGGGACATCCACTAATTGAACCTCTAACCGTTTATGCACACAGATTCACTTGTGAAAAAATGATGCCTGAGTATAATGAAGTGTAATTAATTGAAAAAATGATACCTGAGTATAATGAAGTGTAATGGTAAGAATAACTTATAATGATGAGATTGATCAAATTCTATAATCATGCCATCCTAAGGTTGATCTGAACGGTCAACTATGTTTGGAATGTGCTAATTAGAATAGAGAACAAAAATCAGCTGAATATGACCTGAAACGAATCAAATCCATCCAAAACACTCATTAAATGGGCATGATCATTTTATCTTGATCTAGACAGGTTTTGGACAATCTGATCGGTCCAGATAACTTCATATGTTTATATTACATTTTACTCAAATCTGACTGTTGGATCACAAGATATGGCCCATCATGTTGTTGATCAATCTTGTCCACCCAATATCTTTCTCATCTGAAATCCGATCATGGCGCGTGACTAGTCAAATCGAAGTTTGAATATTAAAGAAAGGGCATTTAAAAAAATTTGAGAAGTTTGAATAAAATTAATAAGTTTGAAATTTTTTGAGATTTTTATATTCAAATTGAGATTTTATATTTTGAAATAAATTAAGAAGTTTGATAAAAGAAAATGAGGTTTTGAAAAAAAAAAATTTGTGATTTTGAAAGAAAAATTGAGAAGTTCGAAAACAATGATATATTATTATTATTATTATTTTTAAAAATGATAATGATTGAGAAAAATTCAGATTTTGAAAAAAAAAAATTAAGATTTAAAAAATATTGAGATTTTGACAAAATTTTGACATTTTGAAAAAGAAAATTGAAAAGTTTTAAAAATAAATTTGTGATTATTGAAGAAAAAAAAAAGTTTGAAATTTTAAAGAAATTTTGACAATGTTTGAGAAATTTTGTGATTTTCAAAAAAAAAATTAAGATTAAAAAAAGAAGCAATTTTGAAATTAAAAAAAAATTGAAATTTTTATATAGAAATTGAGATTTTGTATTTTGAAAAAATTGAAACGTTTAGTATAAAAAAATGAGATTTCGCAAGAATAACTTACAATTAGAGGTGGGCATTTCATACCCGATCCATTTGGATCCGACCGATCGGACCCGATTCGAACAGTAGCCCAGACGGTCAAGATCGGGCGGAGATCGGTAGCGTAAAACCAGATCCGAAATATTTTCGGATCTTCGGATAGACTATTCGACCAGACCAGACACGAATCCGACCAGGCCACCCGTATATATATATATATATATATATATATATATATATATATATATATATATATATATATATATATATATATATATATATATATAGAGGTTCGGTGCCAAAAAATCCCTTGAGAGAGAAGAGAGAGAGAGAGAGAGAGAGAGAGAGAGAGAGAGAGAGAGAGAGAGAGAGATTTTTTCCCGCCCAAGAGAGATTTTTTCCCCAAAACTTTCCCGCCCGAGAGAGAGAGAGAGATTTCTTCCACAAAACTCTCCCCACCCGAGAGAGAGAGAGAGAGAGAGAGAGAGAGAGAGAGAGAGAGTTTTGCAAGGTCGTCAAACCATAGGAATTTTCTGAGCTCAAATCGCATAGCAAAAGGAGATTTTGGTATCCATCTTTGATGAAAGTCGAACATGTCAAGAAAAACTGATTTCACACTGAAATTGCTGGACGATCTACGCCTCAGGAAGCAGCGATTGGCAGCGGCTCAGACACCTTCAGGTATGTTTGGCCATAAAAGCTCTATATCAAGTTATATTTTTAGTGTTTTCACTTCATCCCATTCGGAATGACATTATAAACGGTTTGGATATCATATAAACATTGAGATGGAGTCCAGGAAGGCTTCAATGGTGGGAATTTCTTTCCCCAATTTTCCCTCTGTTGTGACCCACTTGATTTTTGCATCCATCTAATTTTTGGTCCCACACTTTAAAATGAGCTCTCAAAACCGATGTACGGAATGAATTTCTATCATACATCGCCGTGGGCCCACCCAGCATACTTGCGCTGGAAGGAAATCCGCGTCCGAACCATCCTCACAACGCGGAGCTCGAGGAGCGTAAGTGCTATTTTCGCCGGACACGTGCCTAGAGCTATAGCTGGTGCCAGCTATGGAAACGGATTGGCTACTCCCCCTGACACCAGCCAATGGCTGGTGGTCGGTGCTCCATGGGCCCTACCATGATGTATTTGTTTCATCCATGCCGTCCATATATTTAAACAGATCATTTTACGGTATGAGAACAAAACTGAGTTATATCCCAATCCGAAGTGGACCACATTACAGAAACAAGTGTTGAATGAGCGTCGACCATTAAAAAACATTTTGGGGCCATAAAAGTTTTGGATCAAGCTGATTTTTGTTTTTTCCCTTCATCTGTGGCTGTATGACCTAATCAACCTATTGGATGTCAAATAAACTGTACAATGGACCTTAGGAGGATTTTAATGATGGATGTCCAATCACTATTCTTTTCATGTGGTGTGGTCCACCTGAGATTTATATACCTCTCATTTTTAGGATCAAGCCATAAAATGATCTGTAAAAATGGATGAGCAGAAAGGATGAAACAAATACATCGTGGTGGGGCCCACAGAGCACCTACCATCAGCCAGGAGAAGCCAATCCGTTCCGCCAGCTACTTTGAAATTTCAAAGCTTCTCCAAGAAGCTACATGAATTTCAAAGCTTCTCCAAGAAGCTACATGGGATTGCATACAGAGGTACTCCATAGGCTTTATTGTACCGAGTAAACTCAGTTGGGCCCACCTTGAATGTATGCGGTTTATCCAATCCGTTCATACGCTGTTTCAGCTTATTTTATACGTTGAGCCTAAAATTAAAGCATATACAAAGCTCAAGTGAACCATACCACTGGAAACAGTGGGAATAATAATTTCGACCGTTGAAATATTTCTAGTGCCCACAGTGATATTTATATGTCATCCAACACGTTCATAGGATAAAAAGACTTGGACAGAGGTAAAGAAAAAATATCAGCTTGATTCAAAACTTTGGTGGCCTCCCAGAAATTTTCAATGGTAGGCACTCAATTCACATTATTTCCTGTGGTGTGGTCTATTTGATCTTTAGATATATTTTATTTTTGATATGTGGAAATGAAATTAACTTTTAAAATGGGTAGGCAGTGTAGATCAAACAGATAAATCATAATAGATCCACAAAGTTTAAAGCTTCTTCACGAAGCTATGTTGTTGTACGCAATCCGCTTCCCATGCTAGTGTAAAGCTTCTTCGCGAAGCTATGTTGCTGTACGTTTTCATTTTACTGGATAAATTATGTGGGGCCTCTCTTGAATTTTATTTTTTTTTATCCACACCGTCCATCAGTTTTTTCAGATCATTTTAGGGGTTGATAATAAATTTTAAGTATATTTAATAATTAAGTAGATTGCATCATAGGAAAAACTAAGAATAATGTTTCCACACCATTGAAAAAAAAAAAAAGATTCGGACGTTGCCAAATCCGATCCGACTCGGTTTTCTTGACTGAGTCGGACTCGGATCTGTTCAGACCAGCACATGTTCGGTTCTGACCGAGTCACCTGACTCAGACTCGGTTCCGGTTCTGTCCGAGTTCGAGTTGTGCCACGTAAAATCCGGACCTGGTCGGGTTGGGTCAAATCCGAGTCAACTCGGTCCGATGCCCAGCTCTACTTACAATGAATTATAATGGCAAGAATAACTTATAATGACGAGATTGATCAAAATCTATGATCAAGCCATCCTAAAGTTGATTTGAATGGCTAGACGTGTTCATAACGTGCTAATTAGGACGTACTACAAAATTAAGCCCATTATGACTTGAAACTAATCAAATTCATCTAAAACACTCTTTAAATGGGCATGATCAATTTGTCAAGATCTTGATCAGATTTTGGACAATCTGTTCAGTCCATTTTGAAGAGTAAATAACTTCAGATGTTTAAATTAAATTTCACTCAAATATGATCATTGGATCGCAAGATATGGCCCATCATATTGTTGGTCAATCTTATCTACCCAATATCTTTCTCATTTGAAGCCTGATTAAGGCGAGTAACCATTCAAATTGAAGCTCTTGGTTAGTAGAATAGAGTGAATGGATCAAATTTCTAAATTGGGCCAAATATTTAGTTCAAAATTGTGCTACAACTCACTGACCTCGTGAAAACTGACGAAATGACGTGACTAAGTTCTTTGAGCCCCACCATGATGTATGTCTTGTATCCATGCTGGTCATCCATTTGGAGAGATCATTTTAGGGCATGAGCCAAAGAATGAGGCAAATCTAAAGGTCAAGTGGACCCCACCAGAGAAAAAAAAAAGTGGGGATTGAATGCCTACCATTAAAATTTTCCCGTGGACTGTAGAAGTTTTTGATCAAGCTAGTATTTGTGTTTTCCCTTCATCCATGTATTTGTTAACTTTTGAACAGATTAGATCTAAAATAAAGATCATGGTGGGCACTAGGAAGGTTTCAAGTCCCCACTGTTTAATGTAGTGGGGTCCACTTGAGCTTTGGATATGCCTTATTCTTTGGTTCATGCGCTAAAATATCTCTCCAAATGGATGAACAGTGTGGATACAAACATCAAGGTGGTACCCACATAACTTGGACACATCACTTCTGTAGCGAATCGCGTCTCTAGTCGTTGTTATAAAAACCCACTATTTTATTAGTGTTTATTTGTTGATAATGTAAAGAAGATATGGATGAAGGGAAATTACAAAGATCAAATTGATACAAAGCTATTGTGGCCTGGAAAAGGTTTTTAATGGTTATTCATCACTGTTTTGATTGGTATGGCCAACCTAAGATTTGGATCTTCTTATGATTTGGAATCATATACTAAAATATGATGGAAAAAAATATGAACGGTGTAGATATACATAAAATATATTAAGGTGGGCCCTACACAATTAGGATAACAACCATGAAGGAATTGAAGTGGTAACGCAAGGTCGATCTCATGGGAACTTCTCATGAGGTCCAACTTTGTGGGCTCCACCATGATGTGTGTAGAACATCAACACCGTACATTTGATGTGTCCCCTTTAGGTCATGGGATATCCCAAAAATCAGCCGAAACTCAAGGAGGCTATAACATCTAAAACTATGTAAAAACATCCTAAAACATATAAAAGCACTTGGTGGGGCCCACATGAGTTTTGGATGCAGCTGAAACTTAGTTTGACCCCTCATCCAAGTGGGACACACATAATGAATGGGTTGGATTTGTGAATCACATTTAGGTGGGCCCAATATATGTTTATGAATGTTTTAAAGGGACGGTAACCCCTCTCAACTATAGTATGTGGTGTGGCCCACCCAAGCCATGGATTAACTTTATTTTTAAGCACGTGATGCACCATTCCACCATGGAATGGTGCATCTAACTGATGGGACAGATTCAAAGTTCAAGTGGACCCACCATAGAAAAGAGTGGGATAGTGACACCCACTGTTGAAACCTTCCACTACACCGAAATCCCTATTTAGGAATGGTTGAAAACTATTCATGAACCATTTAGTAATGTTTTTTAACTGTTTTTAAATAGGGCGTTGCAAAAGATTAGGGCCGGTTGAAAACCGTTGCAAAGTTTCAATTTCGGAACAGCTCCAAACCGTTCTTAGTTTTGGAAACAGTATTTATATAGGAATGGTCTTGGACCCTTGTTTAGAAAGGGCCAATAAAAGCCATGCACCCACTGTCAAAAAGCAATAATTTTTTATTCAATTGGAACCTGTATTTTTCTTAATATTTAAAACCCATAGAATGTTGGGTACAATTAAAAATGAATGTTAAACAAATATTGTGCGTCTTTACAATAAAAGATATAAAATATTTACAATAATAAGTTGAAAATTATCCGAATACATTAAATAATAATAAAAAATTCTCCATGTAGTCCACTCCTAGCTTGGCCAATACAGCTATCTACAGCCTTTGTCCACACATCAAGCATTATTGGTACCCATTTGCAATGGTCACTGCCAAAGTCTCCATCTGCGATTAGTTTAAGAGAGCAAACATGCCAAGAAGTCAAACAAGACAAATTATAGAACCCGAATCAAATAAAAAGCTTTGTATGTTAAGCTTAACTTACAAAGTGCATTTAAGTTCATCCAAGTGAAGTCAACCAAACAGGGCATTAAAGTCTTAATTTAAAATTAGTATTATTTCAAAAGATCAACTAGGTACTCTTATGCTCCCAGTACAGGCAACAATTCAAGTTGTATCTCAAGCTTCTCAATCATATACTTGATCTAGCCCAGGTAATACTAAGAAAAGAGACAATCAACAAAAAAAAATAATAAAATCAGTTGATTCGAATAAAAAAAAAAAAAAAAAAAAAAAAGCCTACTGGACTTTCTCAATTGTATATAGCAAATAGTGAATTTGCTATATAACAAATAGTGAATTTGTTATATAATTACCAAAGTATTTCTTCAGTTAGATCCACGAAACGTATATAGCAAATAGTGAATTTGCTATATAATTACCAAAGTATTTCTTCAGTTAGATCCACGAAACGTATATACACAATACCAAAATCGTCATTTAGGAACGGTTTAAAACCGTTCCTAAATGCTTCAGGAACGGTTTAATACCGTTTCTAAATGAGGCGTCGCAGAAAATCAGGAACGGTTCAGAACCGTTTTGGGTACCGTTTCAATTTTTAGAAATGGAATTTTTGGAACGGTTTTAAACCGTTCTGGTGCCAACGGCACATTTTTACGCAAAAATGTTTAGAAACGGCTTCAAATGCTTATTTGTTGCCAACGGTCAGATTTTAGGAGGTAATTTTAAGAATAATTTTAAACCCCTTTATTCATTGTATGAGAGAGAGTAGGGTATGTAATCTACTTGTATTAATGCCTAAAATGGAATTTGATTTTAAAACTACAGATATGCAAGTCCGATTATCGGTTGGGCCACATGAATTCATCCGGAGAAACACCTGTTAAATCTGTTGCTATTTAATGGAGCAATGGCTGGTATGAAATAATAAAAATAAACCAACGGTCCACATTCATGAGGAAAGGGGCTAAAGATTGGAAGATTTTGATTGCATGGTCCATCCATGATGGGCCCACCATATTAACGGCCTTGGATAACCCAACCTTGACCCATACACATGCAATAGAGAGCTTGGCACACTCCATACAATACATATGAAATGTACCATACATCATCCTGATTATCTAATTGCACCCGAAATTAAAACCGTGCATGAACTGCCCACCTTAAACCGAGTACTATTGACGTGGACTCAGTGGGCTTGAGCTCGTCTGATTATTATACTATCTAGAAACTAGCCCATGGGCCCAAAATCAAGCCCAAGTCCATCTGGTGAGGGCCCACACAAGCTATGGGTCAGGCTGGGTTTACTATTAGGGTTACTCAAGCTTCTTGTGTGACTTCTATCTCCATCTTCAGGTCCGTTGGATCTTGACCGTTGGTTTTATTCTCATGGGCTTCTTTGGGCGTGACTGGTGTTGGCCCACCAAACTGATTATCATTGCCACCATTGATCTTGTAGGCCTCTTCTGGCATGATTTACTGGCCCAGCTTCTCCATTCTCCACACATTGTCCAATGTCCCGGTGAGCTTTGTTGCTCTGGAGGATGCTCATAGTCCAAGCCTCACGAGCTGCTCAACAACTGCCTCATCTGTCAACGGCTATGATCTGTTACTAAAACATTCTCTATATACATAAATATACATTTGAAGAGGAACTTCAGGCATGCATGGTCAAGCTATCCCACCTGATTATCATTGTGGCCCACATGACTAGCAGAGCTGCCTGATTTCCTGGCCATTTGGGACACATGAACTGGTGGTGTACATGAACTGCCATAAGTACAAAAACAAAAAGGTATCAAATTCAAATTCAGTGAAATCATGAAAGTAGAAGTTTCAGTTGTCTAGACCATTGATCTATTAAAGGGATAATCACATGGAATCACTCCAATGGGGATTTTCATGGCATCGCATCACACCATAAGAAAGAAACAGTTGTACCTAGGATTCAATGAAACCCAAAATTCCGTTGTCACTCTTCAACAAGCAGTGCTAGTCGATTGATCTTGAACACCTCTAGCAATGAACCAAACCAGAAACATCCTTTTGTTTCTACAGGAACAAAATAACAACCTGAAAATTATGAATATTGCGCTAGAAAACATGAACAGAATAACAACTACATGGTACCTATCCTTGTAAAAGAATATAACTCATCTATGATACATTTGTTTCTAGGGTTTTGACCAAAATCAGCATGTGAAATACCTGGTACATGTTGGGTCCATCGCCAACCAGTCCAAGCTCAGCCATATAAGGCCTGGCACAACCATTAGGAATTGTATGGCCTTCCAGTGAGATGGTTTTGTATGGCCTGCTTTTGCCAGCTACAGTGCCAGGAGTTCTTCCCATGGTACGTCCCACATTATCTTGCAGGGTTTCTCATCCAGTTTATCTGGAGCCAGACACACTATAATAGAAGTAGAAAGATAAGTTAAACATCAATAAGAAATAAGAGAAATAATAAAAAGAAAGAAGACTTATTCCATTAAACACACCTGCAGCAGCATGACACGCTTGTTTGTTATTAGAACAATCCTCTGGTAGGGCACAATGAAATGTTCTTCATAATAATCGGACCAAGCATATTTTGAAGGCTCCTTGAATATTTCTGTACAACCGAAATGTCTACTAGCTTCTGCAAGGTATAGGATCATCTGAAATTGGGAAATGGTAGGTACGTCAATAAAATTGCTTCAACAGAAATTTTGATTCTCCTAGCAGTTAAATACACGAGTGCTGAATCCAAACAGCCTTCCAGGTGGAAAGTTTTTGCATGTTAAAATTTGTTGATTTTTAGTTTCAGTTACTAGGAATCTCTGGCTGATCAAACCTCATAGCTGCAATTTTCAATGCCCTGCAAAACTCATTCAGCTATTATCTCAACTTAGTCTCTTTTTTTTTTCAGCCCTGATCTTTGATTTATTTCAAGGATTAGAAATAACTCTTGAAACACTAGATAGTATAGGAAGGAATCCCAACTAAAGAACGCAAAACAAGCATCCACACTATTGTAGATTTAGCATGTATCATGAACATTGTTCCGAGTATCAATGATAATATCACAGGAAGAACTCCTGGCACTGGAGCTGGCAAAAGCACTGGAGCCTTCAAAATTGATTTTTTTTTTTTTTGTTTTCCAGTTCCCTTAGATGGATTACTGGATTTTAATTAGGAATTGTTCAAATGAAATTGACATGAACAAAGAAATGACAAGATGAAAGTCAATCACATGCCCCTGAATCTAGTTTCCCCCTAGCTCCTTCAGTTATAAATGAATGGGCATTGGCTACCAACACATATAACATGACCAACAAGAAAGTTCACAAGTCAATCTCATTCAGCATCATTTTCAAAAGTAAAATTTGCAACTCAATATTCAACAAGTACCTGAAGATGTGAAGCAGTTGCTGCAGCTCTGAGTCACCTAGAAATAAAGCTTGCCTTCTTACCATTTCCGCTGCACAGAACAGATAATTGTATTAAGATCTAAATCATCCTGAATTAGAATCCATAGAGAGTGGACAGCTAAGATTTCTGCAAACCCAACTCAACCTAACCCTAAGAAATATACCCCATCTCAAAAAGAAGCTAGTATTTATCAGAAAATCTCTCCTGACACTAGCTAGTAATGCACATTAAAAGGAGAAAGAAAATGACAATATTTCACACTTCACAGAATCCCACTTCCAAACAGAGCTTTCCTACAAAGTCAGAGTTTAGACTAGGTCCCGGGCCCAGCGAAACCAAGTTGATGCTGTAAACTAAAGAGTCAACAGTGAGCTTTTAGGCATTACATTCAGCAAATACAATCATGAGGAATGAAAAATAGATCCCAGTTTTGGTTTCCATGAAATTACAGATAGAAAATTGGAATTTCTAGCAGGAATTGTTAAAAAACAATATGATCATTGTCAACCACGACAAGCTGTACAATCTCAATATCAAACAAAAGCTTACCTTAAACTATCTAAAATAGGTATTTCTGGGACCTTTGGCCAGAGGTAGAGGCTTGCAACCTGTTCTTTGATAAATTTCTGTGACAGAAGATCATTACAAAAACAGTTAGTTTAAGACACTTCTAAAGTACTGTGCTTTCACTTGCTATGTTTGTAGGACCTTAAAATAAAATTAAATGATGTGCAAGATTTTTAGCAAATCCACTTTGAAAAGCAAAAATAAAGCCACATAGACATGGCCAATACAATAGGATACGTTGGTACCTGGCCAATAGGGAACCCTGGTGGTGAATGAAAAATAATTAAAATAAAAAGAAAGCAGAGGCACTTTAAGATGGCCATAGCTTTTTCCAGAAACAGCAAATCAATGGGTAGATTGCCGAAATCCAAGGCCTCAAATAAGAGAAGCCAATTTCTCAACAGTGCAGTATAGGAAACTGCCTACCTCCCCAACACCCCAATCAAGACAAGGAATCAAGAGAGAAGAAGGAATAACTTTTTCATGAAGCAGCTTACATATATGAATGAATACATTACAGGAACACCCAATATCCTTTGATCAAAAAATGATTTTGAAACATAAAAGCTAAGCTTGAGATAGATGTCTATAAAAAGATAAAGAAACCAAGTCATTTCTAGGAGACTTAATATAACTGATTCAAATTTCAACCATGTAGCACAATGGCCAGCCAGGCCAGACATGCTAATCCATGTGCCAATTGCAGAAAGAAGATTTTCATTCTGGCACAATCTCTCACGTGAGTTCAGGTGTTCCACCTTTATATGACAATTCATACTGTTGGCATCATTGGACCCACTTCAGGTGGCCCATGAACGAAAAGTGCTCCCACCAGATGAGAAAACTCATCACCTGAACATTTCGGATGGCCATGTTGGAAAGAAAATACAACAACGATCAAATGGATGGATTTAATGGCTGGAATCTTCCAACCTGTGGGAAGTTACACATAGATCATTACCTAAAGTGGATCCCGTCATATCAACTGCTTGGACCGCTGAACAAAAAATAACAAGAAAGAGTGCGCATCATTTCCTTGATACCATCATTACTATACTTTTTTTAAAAAAAGTTACAAAATCATTTAACATCTCAAGGATTGCTTTGGAAGCCTATCTTACCTGGGTATGGATGCGGGTGTTGGGTAACAGTACAACTTGAGGCAAGAGACTCACTTGAACCCAAATCATTGCATACAGGGACACAACTTAGCATTTAACAATTAATATCTTCTAACTAATTGAAGCTCTGCCTGGAAGCAATATGTGCCTGCTAGTCCCAACTCAGGATAAAGGAAAGGGTTGATGTAAGGTGAGTAGCAGGTAGTAAAAAGTTTACCATGCAATCACAAGAATTCCTGTTCTGAACATGATTCGCGAAACAAGTTACACAAAGACAACCCCATATAGTGTGGAGAAGGCTATGTTGATGATCATATTACTAACATATTTTGTTAAATTATAATTTTAGTTATTATTTTAATATAAATTATTTGGATATGGCTGGCCATTTCTGAGACAGATCTAATACCCACATTGCATGATATTGGACACAGGTACTGAGCATTGCACAACAGCCATGTCAAGAAAAGATTATGATTATGATTTGTTTATCCAACTGCCAACATATCTAATGCCTATCTGACCTAAACCTGACCATTTCATAGCTCTTGGTATACCAACTGTGTCGTTTCCATTGAAACTTCAAAGACTGCCTTGCAGCTGCAGAAATTAAGCTGGGAGAGTTGTTGCAGGTTATTTATTTATTATTTTTTAGAAAATGGTTTTAGATTCTATTTCATAAAAAAATGATTTAAACTTATAAAAACAGAATTTGAAATTCGTTCCATACCGTGTAAAACCCTTGGCTAGAACATTTGGATGGTACAGCCATTTGATTCCTCAGGTATAGTGTACAGAACCATCTGATATGTATACTGGAGCGAAGGGTTGGTCTAATTGAGGTGGCCTATACATAAATCTTGTGTTCAGCCTAGGTAACATTCTCAAGGGAGCTTTTAAGATCGACATGAAACCAGATCTAGATTTTCTGCTATCTTATATATATATATATATATATATATATATAGAACCAATTAGAATCATTAAAGAAAAAAAGAGGATGCTGCATCTACAGATGGAGGCAGAATTCCCGATATAAAGATTTTCCTCTATCTTTTGGCTCCAAATGACCATCAGGATCCCTTCTCATAACAAGAAATTTTGTTAATCTTCTGTTGCGAAAAATCATACCAGCAGCTACAAAATTAGTCTAAGAGAGCAAAATGGCTGTGAAATCGGTCATTTCTTTGGGTAAAGCTTGTACCCTAGACACTTTGATAGAAATGTTTATTCATGTTTGACTCTTTAGTGTTAATTGTACATCGCGTGGAGATGTTGTATCTATAACATGGCTTTTGTCAACTTGGGTAGTATTCTTAAAGACAAAATCATTAAGGAAATTGGTTTTTTAGGCTTTGAAATGAATGTACAAGAATGGAAGAGTATATGAAGATCACCGCTGTGCTTTATTGCTGAGTTCCCCCATAAATACTGAGCTGAATAGTCCTAGACTGGTTCTACTTGTATTAATTTGGCGTGATGGGAAGTATCATGTGGAAACTATAGAAAAATCCACAGTCAACCATCAGCCGTTGCATTTCATTGTATTATAAATTCTTTCCTAAGTTGACTAGTAATGCTTCCATGTTTTATTTACCCCCCAGTGCATAAAGCACATTGATTTTCTTAACTGTTGACTAATAGGTGTTCTATTTTCTTAAGCTGCCTCTTCAGGACGTGCTTCATATAGTTTACCATGCAATCAAGAAAAGATTATGATTATGATTTGTTTATCCAATGAGAAGAATTTTTTCTTTAAAAAGAAAAAGAAAACCACATGTTGCTTATAGAACTCAAATCAAATAGAAATAATTTATCACAAAAATGTAAAAGAATCAAATCGGGAAATCTTGCTTTAGACATGATTCCAATACCTCCCTATTTTGTTGTAAAAAAAATGCAGCTCCAGAGAATGTGCAGTCAAATTATGATAAGAACCATAAATTAGCTCCATTTTCAACAATTCTAGAGTATAACTTTACATTGTAAATGAGGATGAGTTAACATCAGAGAATCACCCATTTCTCCAAATCTAACAAAACATGCATTCATAAGAAAAAAAAAAAAAACAAATATCAAAAGAATCAGAAGGGAAACCCCAATCTAATGAACAGATCTAGGGAAGTTTCAATTGAGAATCCAAAGCTAACCATCTCAACAATTTTTTTATTTAAAATAAAAAACAAAATGAAAGAACTCAGCTCGGATATCTATGAACTGACAAATCGGAGCATTGTAATTTCAACATTGTTCATCGAAATGCCATCAGATTTTTACGTCTCTGTCCCAACAGAAATAATAAGAACCAGAAATTAAATAATAAAAACCATGATTTCTTCAAAATACCTGAATTAGGACTTTCAACAGAAACCCTAGAATCTCATACAAAGCTTCGATTTTCTAGCAATGCCGCTGCTGTTCAGCATATCTCAAAAGGAAACCTCCAAGAGCTCGGATTTTCTCAATTATCCCAACATGAAACTTGCCAAAACCCTAGAGATCTCTAGAATCCATCATTTTCCTCTGTTATCGCATGAGATCTTGCATCGGGAGCAGCAGAGCTAGCTGAAAACCCTGCAAAGGGCCAAAAAGCTTCAATCCATTGGCATTTTGAGCAAGATGTTGAGGAAATTGCATAGAAAGAGAGGAAAATCGCAGCTCATTCGAATTGAATGAATTTCCACAGTATTTCCTGAAGATGAGATGTTAGGGTTTGAAGAGGAGAGATTGGAGTTTTGGTGTCGAAGAGGAAGAAGAAGAGCAGGATGAGATTGGAGATTTGAAGAGAGAGAGAGAGAGAGAGAGAAAGAGAGAGACGCGAGACGGGAGAGATGTGAGATTGAAGAAAAGGGGAAGCAAAAGAGCCCTAATAACGTGGAAAGACGGTACACTCCTGGGTTTTGAAAAATGTGCCGCACTTGAAAACGGTTTAGAACCGTGTGCACTTAGAAACGGTTTACTATCATACCTGAGCCAAAGCACCAGCCGTTTCTAATAAACGAATTTGGTGTAGTGCCACACCGTCATTGATTTCGACTACTGCTATTTCAATGCAAGTTGCAGAAATCTGATCACGCTACAAATAACAACCAGTCGTATGCACATAGAACTAGAAAGGAAACCAGAAAATACAAATGGATTACATACTGCCATGGAAGTAAAGCTTACCTCCACCTCTAATCCAGCAGACAGTCATAGCAACTATGTTCCATACGAGATAAAGAACTATACCTGACAAAACACAAACCAATAATTAGTTCTTCAACAATTCTCACAAAAACAATTATATTCCACAAACAACAATACTTGAGACAGATCAAAATTTCATAATTCCGAAGATGATTCATCAGTTGGAAGGTGGTGGAGGATTCCCCGAATGATTTCAGTTTTCGACCCAAAAATTGGACTGATGGACCACATTTGTAAACTAAAAGAAAACAGGCCTAATTTCATGATTCACTACGATTCAATGAAAATGAAATTTTGGGTCTGGTTTGGCTGATTTTTTATTACTTCGCGTGTATGTTTGATTCCAAAACTATTGTTATAGATAGTCCAAGTTTAACATACAGTTATGGGATCTACGGTTATGAGATAAGCTTAGCCCATAACCATGGGATCTGCGGTTATGACTGCATTTGCTTATTAGATTTTAGTTTATGACTACAACAACACTAGAAGGTGCCAGATCATTTATGGTCCCAAATTAAACTAATCCAATCAAAATTTAGCCTAGTAGTAATGATGATTTTGGTTGGTGCCCATAAAGAGTGTCACACTATTATTTATTTATTTATTTTGTAAACCAAAAGAAGTGGAAAAATATCAGAACAAGAAAATATCAGACCATTCTTAAGACTAAAAGCTGAGTTTTCGAGGCTTTGATCTCTAAATTTGGTGATAGAGCTTATGGGAATTAGAAATTCTCTGGTTGATCATTAATCTTCACTGTAATGGGATTTATTAAATAAACATCACAAGAGTCATAAAAAATACCTCCCGAACTAAGATATTTGTGATTACAATCACAAGTATCCTGAATCCCAAAGAACAACATACTACTATAAGCGACCATGACCCTCTTCAATGGATGCTTACAATAGCATTAGTAAAAGAGGAAGGTTGATGACTAGTAGGCAACTGAATGTAAAACATTTGCCAATTTACCATTTAAAAGCCAACCCCCAAATTGTTGATCTATTGCTCTCAGAGCACTACAAGTATTTCTCTGAGTTGCATCAGGACACTTGGACAATCCAATGGATCAATCTGGACTGCTCACCAGGCACATCACATATTTCATGGGCTAGCATCAAAATAGAAAAGACATGCCGACAACACACACTGTTGCTCCTAGCTAGTAGCCTCTACCAACTCCTAAAGGTCTAGAAAGAAAGCATCCAACTTTCTTTCTCCTTGCTTCCAAATCATGTGGAGAACCCTGACATAAAGATGATATTTGTTCATGCAGTGAAATGCTACTCAACCACAAACACATATTTGACAAAGCATGGAGAAAGATAAAATACACATATTAAAAGAATTGACAAACCAATAGAAGATAGAGCCATTGATTCATTCTAAATGAGAAAGCAAGATTTCCTTTGAGGCCAAACAATCTCATGGGCACATCTTTCACTTTCAAAACTCATATTGCAAAAACTTTCTCAATATTTGAACTTTGCTATAAAGGAAAAAAGGATCCATGAAACCCAAAACAGGAACTGATTGGAACCTCCACCCCAGTAAGTGGAAAGAAAAGTGAAACGTAAGTTCTGGCTAATAGGAAAAATTGAGGACAAAGCTAATAGAGATTGTGAGGTCTACATGGTAGTACTTGAGAACCCAACCATTAAAATCATCTAGTAACAATGAATGTGAACACAAACAACTAAATGAAATGTCCATCCGATATATCTTGAAAGAAACCAAACAAAATAAGGCATAGTATTATAGTTATGGTCAGATCAGGGAACCATATTTTAGCAAAAAAGAAAATAAGATCCTACTAACAATTTACAATCCAAGCAATGTAATTCTTTAATTCTTCAATGACTTTCGGGTCGGTTGGCTTTTTTAACCAACTTCTTAAGTTTCTGCAGAACCCCAAAAATTACAATAGTGAAGATTTAGGAAAAACAATTAACATGAATGAGTTGCTTTTATAGTAACTTGAGGAAGAGTCACCTCTCTCTCTGTTGGAAGTTCAACCTCAAATAAGAAATTATCTCTTCCTGAACCTATAACAAAGCATATATACTTCCCTTGATAGAGAGAATCTTTTGAGACATCCAACAGAACTGGATGTGATTCCACAAGATATATATAGAATGGTCTGCATAAAAAGAAACAGTGGAGGGATTTTGGAGAATAGATAGGCTTTCCACATTAGAAGATTTTAGCCCCAAATACACTGTCCACATTGGCCAGATTTGTGGCCCAAACATGCTGACCACTGGAACATATTTGTGGCCCAAATACACTGTCCACTTGGACAGCTTTGAGGCCTAATCTCGCTGTCCAAAACGGGCAGATTTGGGTCCAATGTCATTTTCTAAATCAGACAGATTTGGGGTCCAATCTCACTGTCCAAAGTGGACAGATTTGTCCAAAGATTGCTCTATAATAGATAGATCAATACCTTGCTAGGCTTGGAACCTTCACTAATAACCTCCCCCTGCTCCTTATCTAACTAGAGAACTACCATATCTCCATCGTCATATAGTATCTTTGAAGGAAATATCATTCAGCAAGTCTTCAAGAAAGGGGATAGTTTGGACAGGGATAATTAAGAGAAGTACACAAGTCTCATAGTTTACCACATGTTTCTTCTTTCCTAGGTTACAAGAATGCACAACACCTTCATAAAACCTGCAGGTAAGAAGGGTAGAGTTTAGAATAAATAGGGAGTTAAACAAGTTCATCCTAACAACTCAGCTTCCTGTTATCTCAAAATTTTTAACTTCCATGCTAAGAAGCCATGAAGTTGAGTGTGCCTCCAAGTTGTGCTTTACAAGGCTACCCAAGCATATTTAACGACCTCAGTTTAGGCAACAAGGAAGCACTAGTGTTGATGTGTGAGATTACTATCTTCAAAACATACACTATGTCAATATATTTTAATAAAGAAATATTAGAACATATAAAAATGAGGAAGAAAATAAAAAGGGTGAAGGGAAGAACCTGCTTTCAGTAGGAATAGAAAAATTGTTCAGGCCAAGAGCACAAGATACTGACTGCCAAAGCAAGAGGAAGAAAGATATCCTAAGGTCAGTGAGACATCACACATGTATACAAGCACTTGAACCTCAAACATAAAATAACTGTTTCACTTTGAATGAGCATATTACATCCAAACATGGATAAAGTATTAATACATCTCAAGCATTAAAGAAACAACTTAATTGTATTGAAGTACTGAACATCAGTAGCCAAACCAAACCACAAAAAAAAAAAAAAAACACCCACAAAGTGAATAGTTGAAAAAAAAAACTGGAATATACAACAAATACTCTTAGGAGTCTATATAAAACTGGAATCATTGAAATCCATAGACTGAAACTGCTATGAAAAAAAAAACTTCAACCTACATCTACAATTCGAATGAACAGAAAAAGATAGTAACTGACAGAAGTGAATAGTTGCATGCAAAACTGAGAGTGCTTTAAAAAGGAACCTCTGATCATTATGCACTATCACAAGCCATTACCAAAAATAGATAAAAAATGAAGTTGCAAATCAGTAATGAAACTTCAACAGTCAATCGAATGCTTGGACAGGGGCATGTAATCCAACAACATATAATAGTGGATTTGAAAACTACATTATTACTTCTTTTTTGTTTTTCTTTTTTCTTTTTGTTAATCCACATGCATGTTATCCCAGCCCACCAAGCTACTGCCACATGTGCCAACATGGACGTGTGCAAGATCCAAGCTACTAGTCACCTTGAAGCTTTCCCTTTTCAATTGTATCAACGTTGAAGTCACTATGCCACTTCAGCATCTTTAAATACATATCCTTTGCTTTTTGCATGTTGAAAACCAACCAGAGAAATTGTAACACTTACCTCATATTCCGATATTGGAATTCCTTGTTGAGCACGTAGTAAATGTTCTTGCCTTCATGTTAACCACTACAGGGTATATGGCAGAAATCAGGACCACATGGAAGAATATATTTGGTATATGAACAAATAAAGAGAGAACCAATTATGAAGAGTACATCCATACGAGGACAATGAGGTATATAAAAACTTTAAATTCAAGATGAGAAAGAAAGGCTTTAAAACTAAGAACAAATTTGCACTCAATCATCCATGCCAAATAAATGATTGATTAAATAGGAAGTCCATTGAGATGTCAGGTATCTAGTTCTAGAAGAGCTCGCCTTATGAACGGTTCATAAACGACAATCAGGAGAGTTCAACTGACGGACAAGTTCATTGATGAGATTGTAGTACTGCAGGCCTTTTGGGTCGATAGCTCCCCGTCCATCTGCATGTAAATGACCACAAGAATCAAACAGGAAGTTTCAGCAATGCATCTAGGAAATTGAAAATTGAATCAAACTAATAGCCTACATACCAGGAATTAGCCTGGACTAGGAAATAGAAAATCTTTAGGCATCCAGGCCCATCTCATGCATTAGCTTCAAATCTTTCTGCCATCAACCAAAACAAGCATTTCTATTGAGAATCTACTAGGTTGTTTTTTCACCTTATGCTTGAGATATTGATTTGCTTAAATGACTCATGTGCTCTTGTCAAAAAAATTTCCTGTGACAAAAAAAAAAATCTCAGGTGATTAATTGAATCTTTTGATTCAGAAACGGCTTAAAGCCGTTTTCGAACCAAAATCCGGTCCGTACCAGTTTAACAATTTTGGTGTAGTGAAAGATGGGTATTGAAACATGAAACTACAAAAGTACCCTTTCTGCAAGGCTGTGGCTGTCTGTTGCTTGGCCTCTCCTTGCTCTCACATGAATGTAGTCAGTTGGGGGATCTTCACAGGCCTTTTTCTGACTCTTTTTAACAGCTTTGGGCTTCTTCTCCTCTGTTTCTTTCTTGCTACTGCATTTCTTCTGTTTTCTTCCTTTCCCCTCCTTTAAAACAAATAAAACAAAAGGAATTCAATAACATGAAAAGCAATTCAATTTCATGGATGGCCCACAATGATAAGGCCTCACATACATGATACAACTAGTCCCATGATGAGTAACAGTCGAGTGAGTACATGGGTGCCAAAATGTCATGTCTGTAAGACACTATTCCTAACCGTCCATCATGGAAACCACCTCCAACAAAATAAATAAAATCAGATCCATCCACTCATCAGGTGGGCCACACCACATGTTTGTGTATGCATATATAGAAAATGGATTCATTATTGGTAATTACTCCAGTAATTATGAGGAGATTTACAGATTTTGATGTTTTCCTTGAGACTTGAAATAGAAGGTGACTCCAGTATATTCATTTCTTGCCTTTTACAGCTAATAGACATGATCCGGTAATTGACTTGTTGGAAAGTAAGACGTGACATATCACGAGAGAAGCCCATGGAGCTGCAGATTAAAATGGCTCTTAATCTCCTCTCCTTCTCCCTCTCCCTCTCCCCACCTTTCTCCCCCACACGCTTGCCACTTAGAAGTGGGCCACAGAGTGCCCAGACCAATGTCCACGTGGCCAGGTACATCAGATGTGCAGCGACAACTGACATGGTGTAACCAACAATCATACGCCGGAATGCGAATTACCAGCCACCCGTTTTGGATTACGATTTTGTGCAATCACTGAAGAGTGATTACACGGTGATCTAACTGTTATCCCATCCATTGTAGATTTGATTCATGTGTCCCAAACAGTAGCCATATCAACCATCGAATTGGTGGCCATCAGATGGATGGCTAAAATGAAAAATGACCAGCAATCCATGCTGAACAGGGAAATCATATCCTACGGTAGTTTGGTTGGTGTAATGGTAGTTTGGGGCCCATGTTTAGGATTGCATGATTTACGGTGTGGATTTGTCACCATTTGTACGATTAGCTACACTATTCTTCCTTACTGTACATCTGGTAATCATGCAATCCTCCTTAAGGAGAAATTAAAATTTCCTCCTTAATTTCTCATTTTACTAAATAAAATGACTTGGCTACTCAAAATTCCAGACGTGAAGTAGAGAATTGTGGGGCCCATGTGGTGTGTGTATGACATCCAACCCGTCCAACAAATGCAACCCACCATGATAATCAGATGAACCAAAAATCTGGACGATCCAATCAGAAGGTGGCCCCGACATAAGAAAACAATGTATACCTCCCAAAATATTCAATTTCGTGTGTAACCCATGTGATGATTTGACTGGCCATATTTTTGGGTCGTTTGATTGTCATGGTGGAGTGCATATGGAGGGTTGGATGTCATACACATGCCATGTGGGCTCCACAATTCTTGACTTTTCCACCTCTTTTTTGAAGGGAAAAAAATGATGGCATGTTGTCGGTTACTTTCCTTAAAAAGCTCCAAGTGATAATTTCAACTAGTAGAGGCATTATTTGGTAAAATGACAACTCCCAAGGAATTTTGCGGTAGGAATTTCCTTTCTTTTTATTTCCCTTTTATCACGAGAGAAGCCCATGAACTATGTTTCAAAGACTCCATTTCCATCGTGCAGGCACGCATAGAGGCCTTTGGCTCATTTTCAGTTAATCAGAAGTCATTTAATCGGTTTTGTGGCCCATGTAACTCAGATTTTTCTTGTTGCAGGTGATGATTTGCTTAGGGTTTACTTGGTTGACATTCTTGGAAAATAAAATTTTTGAAGGATAAAAAGCAAATTCTAAAAACTTAGTTCTTGAAATTAAATTTTACCTGGAAATGTTGTTTGGATGACATTATCTATTTTATCTATTTTTCTTAGAATATTGGACATTGGTGTTTAGGAAAAGAATATCAGGTCCATTCATCTGGCAGGGGTCAAATAAACATGTGCTGGCCCAGAGACATTACATCAATGGTTTGGATCACTGAACCATAGGCGCCGCTTAAATAAAACTGAGATCCCGAAGTGCACCGTACAACCTCTTAACCTGGCCATCGCGAAAGATATCCAGACCGTTGATTCTACAGGAATCGCATGGATGAATTTCTAACCAGAAGATCAGCTAGATGTAGGAGTCAGCAACATTTCAACATATCAGTCAAGCCATTGGAGAATGGAAATACCACAACGGTTCATATTCAACTAAAAAAGAGCCAGACATTCTATAGACAACGAATCTGCTCAGTGTGATTTTTTTTTCTTATGATCCAAACTCCACAGGAAAATCAAATTTTCTTAGACACGTGTACAAATATAGAGATAAAATCCCAAAAAAAAAAAAAAAAAACAAACAAAGATAAAGAAAATGGCAAAGGATACGTTTGGTTGCACCAAATATTATGAATTAAAATTTGATGACATCTTATAATCTCAATATATATATATGATTTACCAGAATCCCATATGTAAAGCCTTCAACGACAGTCTGAACAACTAAGACAGTAGCAAGCTCAACATGTCCCAGATCGAGAGAGGGAGGGAGAGTGAGAGGGAGATTGAGAGAGAGGGTTGAGATCGAGTGAGAGGGAGGGAGAGTGAGAGGGAGATCGAGAGAGAGGGTTGAGATCGGGAGAGGGAGATCGAGAGAGAGGGAGGGAGAGTGAGAGAGAGAGGGTTGAGATCGGGAGATCGAAGGAGAGGGAGATTGAGAGAGGGAGAGGGAGAGGGAGAGGGAGATTGAGACGGCGTGGATGCGAAATGAGGGAGATGGAGACGGCGTAGATGGAAATGAGGGATTTTAGGGCGTTTTGGTGTAAGGAAATGAAGAAAGTAATTTGGTAGTTTGCGGTAGATTTATAATAATGTGACTCTTGGGCCATGTGGGGTCCACTCAGAGGTTACTAATCGAATCCATTCCGTCCATCAGTTTCAGAATAAAACAGTAAAATATAATAATAACATATAAGAAAATCCAACACTCAACTGAGACACACCAACTAAACAGTGGAAATAAACAGCGTATAACAACAGCTATTTTAGTACGGTCTAATAACGTTTTAAATCAGGAACGGCTTAAAGCCGTTTTTGAACCAAAATCCCTACCGTACCAGTTTGACGATTTTGGTGTAGTGATAGCAAATAGTGAATTTGCTATATAATTACCAAAGTATTTCTTCAGTTAGATCCAAGACGCCTCTGATTTCATCTTTGATTTGATCATCTAGACAGAATATGTGTGCATCATCCCGCAGGTAGTAGAAAGGTTTGGTTGCCCACAACCACGTGTACATTTAGCATAACCATATCTCAATTCGAAGTTAAACAAAGGTCCAGCACTGACTAGCATTTTTGGGCCATGTGCCATCTGTGACAAGTGACAACGCCTTGCAGATGAACAGTACATGCATGCCAAGTGTATGGAAATGCAATGCAACTTAGATAAACAGGTCCAAAATTGGATCATTTTACATGCAAAGTAGCCAATTGCTCCGGTACCTTATCATGGCATCTTCCACTAATTATTGCCATTGGGAAATAATTTGCAACATCTTGCACGGCTTCACGCATCTGTCAACAAGTTACAACTAATTATGATGTGAAGAAAGCCTTTTAGCCCAACTTCAGCATAGAAAATGACGCAGGAGAGGACGTGAGGTCGAGCACCGCCTTCCTCAAGAGGATAACTATTCCGAATCCACGGAACTTCTCTGGACTCCTCACAGAGACTTCTCAAATCCACGAGGAAATAAAGCAGAAAATAGAGATAAATTTTGATAAATTCGAAATTGATTAATGAATGAATAAAAACAAGTTCACAACCCTTTCAATAGGGGTACCAAGCAATGGGAAAGAAATGGGAATCAAACTACAACTAAAACTCCTAGAATTCGCGACTTACTATAAGTAGTAAACTTACTATTTATAGACGGTCGTGATGTCTACTAGTGCGCAAGGTTTTCGGCCAAAAATAGTGTCCTATTTGGCTTCACCAAACCATTCTCCTAATTATTCTAAGCTCTTTTCACGTTGGGCGCAACTCCTAAAGCCTGACGGATGAAGAGTTATAATCAAACTAAAACTTACTATTTATAGTAAAAACGAAATTAAAACAGGGAAACAACCATCGATCCAGGGGGTTTTCGCAATTCCGGGCTGCGTAACCCGGCGTAGCGGGGTTGGTTGGCTAAAGTAGCTCGTTCTACCCCAAAATCATATATTTTACGTCAGGTAACTCATTCCGGATTGCGAGATACGCCGGATCTAAGGTCCGACAGTCCGGATCACTTCTGTTGTCGATGGGGCCTTTTCTGATCCATCTTGGCTATGAAACTGTCCACGACCTGCTCTACATCAGAAAATTACCAAATGCTGTACGAGATAAATGATCGACTGACCTCACTAGATATAATAGCAGAGTCAGGGTCATTTCATGATTAGCTCCAAAGTTGGAGCTGATGGATATTTCAACTGCACAACTAGAATAGAACAGGAACATAAGCATCTAAAAACCAAGGAGTAAAAGAAAATTTCTTTAGCTTTGGATACCAGCAGAAACTAAACTTACCACCCACAAGCGATACGCAGCATCATTTTCATCTGACAGCCTCGATATTTGAATCCTTGATTAGCTTTTAGCGAGGTGATGAGGATTTCATAGCATCCAACCAATTGTTGGCACGGACGTCATTGAGTTTTCCGGGTATCGGCTTTCTCCAGGGAATCGTCAAATACAATGCCGAAGGAAATGACAACACTAGTGGTGGGAAAGACAACAAACTAGAACGCAGGCCCAATCTCGACTTGTTTGTGGGAACGGGATCAGCAAAAAGAGGGGTAGACTTCAAGTCCATCAGATCCAGATCAAGTTCTATGCTTTTGTGCTAAAATAAAGGTGTGGTATTGAAAGCTGTTTGAAAGTGAGATTGTCAAATTTTAGTGAGGGAACTAACATATCTCTATAAGCTTTTCACAGAGAGATGCACAAAAGGTTAAAATGGATATCAAAGCAAATGCATTCAATTTGAATAATGTGACAAAATAAGGCAAGTTTCAAAGGCTGAATTCCCACCAAACAACATTGCACCACTGGTTAAGTTTCAAAGGCAAGTCCCGCTGGCCCTTATCCACTTTGAATAATAGGGATACATCACTATTTCACTCGTCGAACTGATGGCGATATGGACATCCAAATCAGTTATCTCCATATTTTGTAACCTAAGCAACCTAAAAGAAAAAATAAAATAATGCGGAAATGAGAATTTGTGAGCCATGGCAGTTGTAGATGATTGAATCAAATCATATCCCTAGTACTAGGACAGATATCAAAGGGGATAAATATGACAAAATGGGCTTTGTGGCTTGAAGTCATCTTACTTGGGCAATTTGGAAACCCCAGGCCAGTTGTCTTCATCAGCAGATCCACGCAACAAATAAATTTTATGCAATTGATCTGCCTGCAGCTAAGCAAAAACAGGAGCACAAGCATCAACCTCCTCTACTGGGATCACAAAGTAGGAGGCTTACTTTTCAAATCAGTACAACTAAAACCCCTACTGAAGTTATATATATATATATATATATATATATATATATATATATATATAGAGAGAGAGAGAGAGAGAGAGAGAGAGACATGCTCACCTACGCACGTGCGCACCTTTGCACACATGTCATGGGTGTCGAATCCGAACGATCCATAAGATGCAGAATCCCATGAAACCTTAGGAGGTGAATTTTCATCCTGATCTAAGATTCTGGTGGGCCATAGCAAAGAGAAGTTCAAATCAAGGGAAGAAACTGTTTGCATTTTTCATGGCCCACCGAAGTTTTGGATCAAAGTAAAAAATTCGTACCAGGGGGTTTCATGAGGTTCTGCTTCATGTGGACCGTTCAAATTTGCGAGACTCATCAGATATGATGAGTTCTCAAAAAAGTTGGTATGTAGTACGTAAGAACTGGTTCGCAGGTGAGCGTTTCCGTGTGTGTGTGTGTGTGTGTGTGTGTGTATACCGGTCTCCTACAAACTATACCACACGGAATTTATGTGTGAGCCATCATGTACGTTGTAGGATGTGGAAAGCGGCTGGGATTCCACTGCATTGAAAAAGAGAGAGTCTTCGACTCTCTCCTACATTCATTCTACGTTCACCTTAAAGTGGCGTCACCAAGTTTTGTGGGCCCACCTTGATGTATTTGTTGTATCCACACTGTCCATCCAGTTTTAGAGATCATTTTAGGACATGAGAAAAAGAATGAGCATATTGAAAGCTAGAGTGGACCCACCACAGAAAACAATAAGGAGAGATTGAAACAGTGTTGATTGAATGTCGACTATAAAAAAACATTTTGAGAGCCATAAAAGTTTTGGATCAAGTTGATCTTTGTTTTTTTTTCCTTTCATCCAGGTTTGCATGACCTAATCAACAGATTGGATGTCAAATAAACAGTATAGTGGGCCTTAGTAGGATTTTAATGGTGGATATCCAATCACTATTGTTTTCTTGGGGTGTGGTCCACCTTAGATTTATATCCGTCTCAATTTTTGTATTAAGCTCTAAAATGATCTTTAAAAATGGATGAAGGGCATGGATAAAAGACATACTTCATAGTGGGGCCCACATGGCTAGTGGCAGGGGTAGCCAATCCGTTTCCACTCGTGTGTGGTACAAGTACGATCCCGACGAAATCGGATTGCGTAATGAGTTACTTAGTACGCTCTTATCGTTGGGCCCACAGTGAATGTATTTGGTTTATCCACACCATTAATCTGTTTTTCCAGATCATTACAGTGGTTGAGCCCAAAATTGAAGCATATCCAAAGCTAAAGTGGACCATACCACAGGAAACAGTCGGAATAATGACTTC
The DNA here is from genome assembly GCA_030180095.1 of Magnolia changhungtana. NCBI lineage: Eukaryota > Viridiplantae > Streptophyta > Magnoliopsida > Magnoliales > Magnoliaceae > Magnolia > Magnolia changhungtana. Next base: position 428,565 of record JASAUF010000121.1, read on the forward strand.
CACCGTTGAAATTTTTTTATGGTCCACGGTGATGTTTATTTGTCTTTCAACCTGTTCATAAGATCACAAATACATGGACGAAGGGAAAACTAAAATATTGATCCAAAACTTCTGTGGCCTCCCAGAATTTTTCAATGGTAGATGTTCAATTCATACTGTTTCCTATGATGTGGTCCACTTAAGACTTTTATACGCTTAAGTTTTGAACTCATGCAATAAAATTATATGATAAAATGGATTGACGGAGTGGATAAAATAAATACATCATGGTGGGCCCCACAGATTTTCCTTAGTACACTTAGGGTACCGAGTTACTCAGCACGCAATCCGCTTCCAATCCAAACTTCTGGACGTGGTTTGGCTACTACGCTGCCACTAGCCAGGTGGCTAGTGGTCGGTTCTATGTGGACCCCACAATGATGTATAAGTTTTATCCACGCCATCCATCCATTATAAAGATAATTTTATATCTTGATACCAAAAATGAGGTGGATCTAAATCTCAGGTGGACTACACCATGGAAAAGAAATTTGATAGAAAGTCCATTAAAAACATCCTAAGCCTCTATAATGGTTATTTGACATCTAACCTATTGATTAGGTCATACAAATTTGGAAGAAGTGAAAATATATATATAAGATGGATCCAAAACTTTTGTGGCCCCAAGAAGTTTTTAATGGTGGGCGTTCAATCAACACTTGCAGTCCACTCGAGATTTAGATCAACCTCAATTTTAGGCTCATACCATAAAATGATATAAAAGAATGGGTGGACTAAATGGATGAAACACACATATCATGGTGGGGCTCACGGAGCATCGACCACTAGCCATTGGTTAGCCGGTTACCGGCCAATCCGTTTCCCGATTTCCTGCCAAAGCCTTTCGCATCAAGTTCCTACGCTAGAACGTAGGTAGGGTGCACAATGATATTTTTGAGAAATCCATTCCATTTATCCATTTTTTGATCATGTTAGGACTTGGGGTAAAAAATGAGCTGGATCCAATACTCAAGTGTATTGAAAACATGAGGATTGAATGTCCACGGTTTAAATAATCATGGGGCTACATAAGTTTTGAATCAAGATAATATATTTATTTTTAGTTATCTCCGTAGAAATGATGTTATGAACGGTGCGGATGTCATGTAAACATTACTGTTGACCTCGCAGGGTTGCGTATGGTATGTAAACATTATTGTCCACCTCGCTGTTCACTCCCCAAGTGCAGGGTTGTGATGTAGTAATAAACTCGGTAAGACCGAGGTCGAATCCCAAGGGACTGATACCTGTACGTTATCTGAAACTAAGTAGAACTAGAACTAGACTAAGATGAAATCTAAATCAAATAAATTTAAGGAATAATGGTGAAATATTAATTTAAAACTTAAGGAGTTCAGAGGTAAGAAACTAGGGATTCAGAGGATCCACTTGTAGAGATCAGGGAGATCTTATGCTTGATTCAAAAACTCAACTGGACTTAGAGTCCCATCTTTATCCAGTTGGAAGATATAACCATGAAAATCAAATATGAACTTCCTTTGATCTAGTTTTCAAGAGAAAAGAAGGATGTAAATTAGAATGGATTCCATCACAAAACCATGCCCAGGAGACAAAGTAAACAACAGAATTTAGCCAATCCACAACCAATCAACATGCTATGATTGGTCATAAAAACTATGTAATTGTAGTTACAACAGGGTGAACAACAGGGTGAATAACAGGGCTTCCTGACGTCATAAACACAACAAAGCAAAGGAAATATTCAAAGCCATCGCAGACCCATTGTAATTTTAGTCACAACAGACCATTAAAAACTAAGAACATTCCCTTAATAATAAACTAAAATCAAACTCAGTTCAAGGCATGAAATAGAGTCTCCCATCTTACTACAAGCTTCACCTCTTAGCCCTAGCTAAGAGGTTTTAGCCACACATGATTGGGCTAAGAGCTCTCCAAAATAAAATAAAATAAAACAGGAAAAACAAAAGGAAAATCTAAACTAACAATGCACTTCACGTCCACCAAGCTCCCGCTTCCCTCGCCACTTCTCTTTCTTTTGTAGCTGCTGATAGAGTTGGTCGCTGGAAAGGTTGGTCTGCAAGTTTCCTTTCCACGGCTGGAGTCGGTGCCAAGCTTACGCAGCAACAGTCGACGCGTGTATAAGCTTTAGGCAGTGAAAATCGGAGCCTCACAACTCCGCCTTTCCTTTCATTCCATCCAAAAGATTAACGTCCCTTGGGATTTTTTTGAGCACCCTACATGATGGATGGTTTGGATCGAAGAAACTAACTGTGATTGTGGCCCACAACCGCCCGCAAATCACGGACAGCTCCGGACACGAAAACAGAGCTAGCGAAAAACTCATCCGCTGTTTTGATGGTGGGGCCCACTATCAGTCGTCAGTTGAAAAATCCACTCCGTTCATTCAACTTGTGGTAAAAAAACAGTAGGAAATGACTGGTTTTATATTAAATTTGGTGTCCCACAGAATAGCTTTCTTCGCCGTCCGAATTGCGTTCAACGGCTTGGATCTTCCGCTAGCTTGCATGAGGGAGAAAGAGCACCTAGGACTTAGTAACATGGGCCTTATAAATCCAATGGACGGTCCGGATTGGACCGTTGATGTACGGTGATGGCCCACAACAAATGACCGCATGTCTCTGTTTAGAAATAGAAAACGGCAACTGCCGTTTTATTGAATTTGAGAAGGAGAGACTTTTGGATTTTTTTTAGTGGACGGCGAGTGCTCATGTGCACTATACACATGCCACCGTAGGTAAGGTCCACTGCAATGTTTTTGAGAAATCTAATCCGACCATCTGTTTTGTCTTGGCATATAATGAATTTAGACCAAATTTGAGGCAACTCCAGAGACCATGTGGACCCCACTTAAGGAATAAAGGGGCTGATCTATCCGTTTGGCCACTTCCTTAGTGATTCAATGGATAAAATTTAATATGTACGGTTAATTTATGGCCCCCAGGCCATGTATGAAATTTCGGGCTGAACAGATGGTGGAAACTCTATGATCTTGCATTTTGGCTGACTTTCAGGCCACTTGAGCTTCAGTTTCTTCATTTTCTCGGATCTCGGCCGTGTAAAATCATCAATATCAATCCCTAGGAGTCCGTCCCTTACCTTGGCATCATCAGAGCGTTAATTTCATGTATTTAGCACCTTTTTGTAGTCCATGCTCTCAAATATACCTTGCACCACAAACACAATTAAAATAGACCGTTAACAGCATCTTGTTCGTAAATCTAGGCAGTAGCTGGGATCTAATATGCAATATTTGACCCTCAACACTCGCAGAGCCCTGCACATCCGAGCGAGGGTAGGACGCAATCCCCGTCCAAAACTGACCGGTTGAGAAGACTTGCTATTGAAGTGACGTCACCTAATTATGTGGGCCTCACTATGATACATATGTTGTATCCACACCGTCCATCCATTTGTAGAGATCGTTTTATGGTATGAGCTAAAGAATGAATCAAATCAAAAGCTTGAGTGGACCCCACCACAGAAAACAGTGGAGATAGTGACACTCACCATTAAAAACTTTTAAGGGCCACAAAAGTTTTTCGATCAAGCTGATATTAGTGTTTTCCCTTCTTTAATGTCTAAGTTAACTTATGAACAGGTTAGATCTTAAATAAACATCAGAGTGGACCTTAGGAAGGTTTCAACAGTGGGTGTCTCTCTCCCTATTGTTTTCTGTGGTGGGGTCCACTCCAGCTTTCAATATGCTCATTCTTTTTCTCATGTCCTAAAATGATTTTTAAAACTGGATGGACGGTGTGGATACAACAAATACATCAAGGTGGGCCCACAAAACTTGGTGACGTCACTTAAGTCTCACTGCTCAACTTGGCAGTAGCTAATCCGCCTCCCTCGACGTGAGTGTAGGAGAGAGTCTTTTTCCGAAGACTCTTTCGCAACGCAGTGGAATCTCAGCCACTCTCCTCATCCTACGCTGTACATGAAGGCTTGCACATAAATTCCGTGCAGTATGGTTCGTAGGAGACCGGCACTATATATATATATATATATATATATATATATATATATATATATATATATATATATATATATTCACATGAAAAAATATCCGTGTAAGAAATACGATTGTATGTTATGTGGGCTGGTGGTCATACAATGGAAAAACATGAATGTCCCTGAACATCAAGTTTGAATGATTACAAGTTTTCAACTATGGCCTTTCCAAGAAAAAAACCAAAGGCATATTTTCACATTAAGGTGAAGGAATGGAAAAAGCTTGAGGCATCAAATCTTTTATCAATGGTCTGGAAAGCGAATTTCATATTCCGCCATACATAAATCCTGCATTTAAGGATTTGGGGTACAGAAGCCTGCCTCGTTTAACCCTTCCATGACTCGTTGTCCAAGCAGCTTTGTAAAAACACAGCAAATAAAATCCTGACCAAGAAAAAGATCCAACTAAGTATTTGATGACAAACCTTTGATGTCACGATGAAGCACTTGATTAGCATGGCAATAATAGAGCCCATCCAATAGCTGTTTCATATAGCACTGACAAGGAAAACTGGCAAACGCCTAATTTCCAAGGGTCAGTTTAATGAAGGAACTGGACTTTTTTTAGGCCATTAAAATAATGAAAACACCCTTGAATCCCATCACAATCTCATAGGTCAAAATTGGATGCCATGTTGAGAAACACACCTAGATTTCCTTGATCATCCTTGTCAATTTCTCTATGAAAATCCGAAGAATAATTTGTTAGTCTCGATAACACGTATGTAGAATCAGAGCCACTAGTTAAGCAAAAAAAGAAAAGGAAAATGTGAAAATTCAAATGGAACCTGAAGAAGTTACAATCTCCTTCAAAGGAATCACGTTTTTATTGAACCTTGTAGAGACTGCCAGCGTGAAAATACCAACCAACTTGTAGGAGATGAAAAGCAGTTAGAAGAGCAACCTTGGAGAAAAACACCCTGTCAAAGTTGGATGCTGGTTGATCGGACGGTCGTGCTGCTCCACTGCTGCAGAAACAAAGAAAAACTGTCAAACTAATGAACAACCATCCTGTTAATACCAGCCAATGATGGAAATTATACATCACTAATACACCAAAAGTTGAGATTCAGTGGAAGGATCAAACATTCAATAGCTAGGATCTTCAAAATTGGGAGATTCTTACTGCACGATCCCTTCATGAAGGCCCATCAGATCAATGATCCAGGATGCAAAAGCCTGTGCTTCTGCAACGAATTCTGCATATGAAGCCTGACCAACAAATCATTAGATTATACTCCTGCTAGCAAGGACCTTCAAAGAGAACCCATAGTTAATTCTCTTGCATATGGCTCCTTCTTTGGCCTCCAAAGTACAAGTTCTAGCTGGTTTTTCTGGCATACCTCTGTGATCAAAGCAAGCTGGAACATGAAAATCAAACACATACCATTTCCTATGAAATTACAAGAACAGTGATGGGCAAGCACCTCAAACTCTTTCACATAAAGATTAGCAGATTGGATTAAAAAGACTTGAGAAATGCATGGGTACCAATGTTTTCATCTCATACTCAATCCGTAAGGAAACTCTTAAGTGGATAAAATGACTACAAAAGGTATCTTTAGGACTCGTACAATTTTGGGATACCTTACCAACTCTACAATTTGTTTTCTGTATCTGATGTTACAAAGAAAAAAGAAAAAAGAAAAACCATCACTTATTAGAAGAGCAAAGAAAATCAAGTGCCATGTACCACAAATCCATATATTCAAATGACTCAAAACAAGTAAACCAAGAACATATGGCATCGAGACACAAATCCATATATTCGAACGACTCAAAACAAGTAAACCAAGAACATATGGCATTGAGACACAAATTCATATATTCAAACGACTCAAAACAAGTAAACCAAGAACATATGGCATCGAGACACAAATCCATATATTCAAACAACTCAAAACAAGTAAACCAAGAACATATGGCATCGAGACACAAATCCATATATTCAAACGATTCAAAACAAGTAAACCAAGAACACATGGCGTTGAGACACAAATCCATATATTCAAACGACTCAAAACAAGTAAAACAAGAACATATGGCATTGAGACAGCAACTAGGGGCCATCCATGTGAATGCACACAGAGCCACTATACTCGTGGCATGCAAGTAATTGAATCCAAGCCATCCAAATCATGCAACACATTGAAGATGGATCACAGACCAAAATTTAAACCAAGCATATAATTCTAAACTGGCTATTGGTGACCATCAAGAGGAGCAAAGATACAATTAGGGGTCCAAATCGAATAAACAACTGTATCATAACTTTACCAATACATCCAGTTATAGGGCTACACCCCATATATAATAGGGCCCACAATTTGGATAGTTTGGGTCAATAGAGTCATTTGCACATGCAAATCGTCATGCTTTGCCAGATAATCAAATAACTTAAAAAAGAAAAAAGAGGAGATTGCCAATCTTACAACATCTAATTCATCCATGGAGAGGACCAAGGCACGACAGCCCAAGCACTCTTCCTCATGCCCAACGTGTTCTGCTGCATCCAAAGCATTTCCAGTCTGTGAAGTGTACAGTATCAACAGTCGTGGCTTCCCCCAAAAAAAAATAAAAACCTTAAACGCCACTAAGACATGAAACTCCCGTCCACATCCTCAAATGAAACCCTAGAAAATCCAAACAACAAAATTTCACACTTATGTACCTAGATCGGGAATGATGGAGGAGGATTCAATGGGAATTTCTGAAAATGCCCTAGATAACTACATGGAAAGTGGATTTTTCGTGGAAATAGGTGGGATTTGTACCATTCCAGAGAGAATCTGATGGAGAATCGCTAAAAGGGATAAATTTGAGTTCTGGATTATGATTTCCAGGTTATTTGAGAATCGAATGAGAGAGAGAGAGAGTATAGAAATGAGGGCGAGGACCCATGGCCAGCAGCTCGACGCAATCAGACGGAGATGAGTAGTGGAATGAGTGCTTAAGGATTGGATTTGTCCATCCTGGGGAATTTTGGGGCGTTGTCGCCGGGCCGTCGGGAGGTCTGGGTGTACAGGGGAGCGGACTAGGTGAGGAAAGCCATTCGCGTTTGTACGCAAGGATGCTGGGTGGGGCCGACCGAGATGTATGTGAGAACTCCGTTCCGTCCATCCGTTTTGCGAGTTCATTTTAGGAGGTGGGACCAAAAATTAGGCGTATCGAATACTCAAGTAGGCCACACGAGAGGAAACATTGGGCATTTAGTGAGCACAGTTGAAGCAATATTATTTTTTTAAACTTTTTTTTTTTTCACACACACCCCAGACGGGCACGCAGTAGTGGAATTTCACAACCTATGGGTACTCAACCCTTGACCCGGTGTTGAAACTCATGAGAGTCTACCACCCAGCATTATTATGGCCATAAAACTTTTGTATCAAGCTATCTTTTTAGTGTTTTCATTTCATCCTATTGGAAATGACCTTATAAATGGTTTGGATAGCATATAAACATCAAGGTCGAGCCCAAATAGGTTTCAACGGTAGAAATTTCTTTCCTCAGTTTTCCCTCTCATGTGACCCACTTGAGTTTTGTATCCACCTCAACTTTGGTCGCACCTCCTAAAATGAACTAGTAAAGAAGATGGACGGAGTGGATTTCTCACATACATTATAGTGGACCCCACCCAGCATCCTTGTGCAAAAACTTTCTCAGAAAAGCTTTGGCAAGAAATCCGCATAGGTTGCGTCCTACTCCCTGCCTAGACGATCCAAAGCTATCGCACCACTAAAGAAGACGCCATAAAATTATACGAGAAAAGTGATGAATGGAGTGGATAAACTTTACAGTGGCCCCATACAAGATGTGAGTAGGGCTTCCGTTCCAAGTGTAGGCACGGCTGAAAACCAGTCCCATTAGGAACAGCCCGAACGGCTTATAACTGTTCCTAAATCCTAATATGTAGTTTTGGTGTTCTTCTTAGGGGCAATGATTCTCGCCGTTAAAACATTTGTAGGGCCCACCATAACGTTTACTTTCCATACCTAGATGAAGAGGAAAAACAAATATCATATTGATCCAAAACTTCTGAGACCCTCAAAAGGGTTTCAATGGTAAACGTTCATTCTCCCACTGCTTTTTGTAGTGTGGTTCACTTGATCTTTGGATCTGTCTTATTTTTTGGCTCAAGACTTGTGATGAGCTCTCCAAATGAAAAGAGAGTTTGGATTTAACATATAACTCATGAATCATGATGGGATCCACAGAACTTGGTGACATCAACACACCAGCAAGGTCGGTGGGTTGTGGTGCCCAGCCAATTCGCTTCCATGTTGGAGGCAGATTTCCTACTAAAGCCTTTCGCATGAAGTTCCTACGTAAGGATGCTGGTGGAGCCCACTACAATGTATGTGAGAAAACCATTCCGTCCATCCGTTTTGAGAGCCCATTTTAGGATGTGTGACCAAAAATTAGGTGAATACAAAACTCAAGTGGGTCACACGAGAGGGGAAATTGGGGGAAGAAATTCCTACCGTTGAAACCTTCCTAGGCTCCACCTTGATGTTTATATGTTATCCAAACCGTTTATAAGGTCATTCTCAATGGGACGAAGTGAAAACACTAAAATTATTTGGTAAAATGGATGACGGAGTGGATAAACCACACGCATTAACGTCGAGGTTAAAAAGACTTTACAGTATACTAGAGATTGCAGAGAATATGATATAGCATTAAAAGTCAGCTGAAGATGATATTTGCATGCGTCATCCTATGGATTCATCTATGTGGAAGATTGTAGATGGAAAGTATTTTGATTTTGCTGCGGAGCCACGCAACATTTGTTTGGTACTTGCAACAGATGGATTCAATCCTTTTGGGAATATGAGCAACTCGTATAGTTGTTGGCATATTATGATTGTAACTCACAATTTAAGAGAATCGCTACTGGTTCTATTTATTCAGTTGCATCATACAGTACGTACTCAGTAAATGGATATGTTTTTAGCACATCAGAATCTTGAAAAGAACTTGACAACACAAAACAGTGGGGTCTCTATGAAGGCATTAATAATGTTCAGGACGAGTGTTGGGGACAGGAACTTGGTAGAACAGGAAGCCACTTACTATGGCATCATTAGACAAATTCTTAAATTAAACTACTTTGCCTTTAAGATAACACTATTCTACTATGATTGGGTGCATATCGAAGATACTTCAAATAAATGCTATGTAGATCGCGAAACAAATCTGATATTTGTTAATCTAGGAAGGTTTAGAAGGAATATCAAGGAAGAGGATGAGCTATTTATCCATGCATTTCAGGCAGCTCAGGTCCTCTATTGCAAGGATCCGACAAGAGATGACTAGCATGTTATATTAGATGTTCTGAAGCAGCTGACAAAAGATGCATATGCATTTGAAGATCCACTAGTTTTTTAGGTTAGGTTGACTGCAGGTTCTTCAAGCCCTTCCTTAATAGACGATTTGTATGACCCAATTAGTAAAGATATACAAGAATGGTCATATGTAAAAATTGAATCAAGTAACCCACGTCTTCATAAGCGGATAAGAAATTGATCAAGTTTCATATCAGCTTGGAAGTAAACTGAATTATATTTACCATATGAGATTTGTATCTTTTTCATTTTTTATGAATTCAATAAAAACATAGGCATATATGTATAACGTTATCTCTTTATAATGTATAGCAACATTAAATATGACTAATAATCTGAAATTTTTTGTAGGAATTATGTCACATGCAGGAACTTCTTCTAATTCCCTAAGAATCAACTCAAAGAAACAACTTATAACCAATCTACATGGGAAGTCTCTTGGAGAAAACACAAGTCAATTCTCTACATTTTTAAGAAATGTGGCCAAGACACACTGTCCAATTTCATACAAAGATTGACAACTTGTACCTAAAAACATTAAGGATAATGTTTGGTATGTCATTTTGGTAAGCATTGAAATATATGAATTTTATTTTCTAATTTTATAATATAATTGTTGTTGATTGATTGTCCTATATAATGCAATACGTAGGCCACATATGACGTTGACAAGAATCACAAAGTCTATGTACTTAAGAAAGTTAATGATATACGGAAGGACTGGAATTACGAATTGCGACATATCTTGAATAAGTATTATCAAGATGCAAAGAAAAAAAAAATGTCCCAAAGGTGTGAAATAAGAAGATTGGGACAGATTTGTTGATTACGAATCCATGGAACAGGCGAAGACTCATCGTGAAAAGGGAAAGGCATCCATAAAAGAGATGAAGATCCCTCACACAACTGGTAGACAGGGATCTGATAGGACGGAAGAGTTGATGGTAAGCTTTTAACATAACTTCATTTTCTTTTAAATCAATTTAAGAATATAGAATCATGTTAACATGATTTACCTTTGTAAATTACACCAAAAGGAAAATCCAGATACCCCTATCACAAGAACATAATTGTTTGTGGGCACTTATACTAGATCCAATGGATCTTACCCTATGCAAAAGCTAAGCATCACAACAGAAAGAACAAGAGATATAGTTGCTAATGACCCAGCTAGTATCCATAACAATTTAAATCACGACCCAATTGCACAGGTTTTTCATTCATCCTCCTCACTTTGACATACTTAGCTTTTCGTACCATTTTTGTTACTAATATACATGCATTACTAATAATGACGGATTATCATATAGGTCAGTGGTCGTGAAAGAATAAGACGTGTTAGGGGATTGGGTCATATTTCAAAGACCACTATTATTGCTTCGACCCCTTGCATGGATGAAATTAGAGTTGAAAAGAGCACAATTGCTGAGGTTAAAGCATCAATAAATGATTTCAAACAGCATATGGATGACAAGATAACCGATCAAATGAACATGTGTACTAACATTTTTACTAACCTGGAACAACGTGTGGTTGAACTACATCAACAATTTCTTTGTCAAGCTCAGCCAATGCAGTGCTCTCCTGGCACTGTTGCATCTTAGTATTGTATTTGTCATGACAAATTTGCATCATTTTTTAATATTAATGTATAATTATTATTTTCTCTATGAAAATAATAAAAAATATTTGTTGTAGACGCATTTTCAATCCGGCGAGACCTCGTGTCGTCGAGAAGATTCGGCTCCACCTCCATTTGTCGTTTGACAGATATCCGTGGTCGAGTTGTTACATGTGAGCGGGTGGTTAGAAAATGCAAGCCTCCCTCCAGACTGCGTCAAAGTCATATTAGATGATGTCGAGGTTCCTGGTACGGACATGTTTGGTGATGTTGGGGACAAGACACTAGCAGATTGCGATGTGAATGTTCTCATTTGGCCTAGAGTGCTGACGAAAACATGAATATTTAAGGATTTACTTAAACTTTTATTAAGTCGAGAATAGACATTTTTAATTTGTAGTAAATGTGGATTGTGTTTAACTTTATTTTGGATATTGTTTGACTAAAGCTTTATCTTAAATTATTTAGTGGTTTTGTTTAACTAATCTACACAGATTTTTACTGTGATTTGTTTCAACTTTTCATCTCCTTATGCGTAATATAAGGTACATACATTTCTAGTATGCATGATTTGTTTTGAATTTTCCTCTGCTTAGGCATAAAATGTTCTGATTTGAATATTAAGTACTACGTAGTGTCTAGATCCCAAACCACTTACTATTGGATAAGTAGGTAGCCGTTCATAATAGACCGTATCGGTGTAGCCACAACTTCCTTTTTTCCCTTCTTTTAGTGTGGATGCATTTCCATTAAGACTATTTGACAGTAAGACTGAGGTGGAGTGCAACTTGTTTATTAAGAGTTTAATGAGCGTAAGAGTTTATTTTGATCTAGTGTGCTAGGTAATTCAAATATCTAATATCTTCTTTGTTTCTTCATTGCAGTATATATGTTTTGATTTAAAGGAATAAAAAAACTTCATTTTTTCTCATTACAAGATTCTTCATATGTCTGTAGTTGTGGATGATGTGTTGATTCTCTATGTGTGGGATGGAACTGATGCTCCTCCAATAAAGATTCAAATGAAGTAAGCATTTATCAATTTGGTATTTCTTTTTTCTTTTTATTAGTTCATAATATTCTTATCATTTATACCTTTCAAAAAATATTTTTATCACATATTGTTTCCAGCTGTTCTTCTCCAAATCACAACACATGAAATCTACATAAAAACAAACAGTGGTGGGACCTACTTGCTTTGGTAACACACTTGTATGAAAGGGAAGATTAACACACATAAATATAGTTCCTCGTAATCTTTAAAGTTGTAGACATATGAAGAATCCCTGTTGGATGAGCATCAGATCCATCCCACACATAGAGAATCAACACATCATCCACAACTGCAAACATATGAAGAATCTTGTCATGAAAAAAAATGAAGTCTAAGTCTTTTTATTCCTTTAAAGCAAAACGTATATACTGCAGTAAAGAAAACAAGAAGATATTAGATATTTGACTTACATTGCACATAATATCAAAATGAGTCATTACGTTCATTAAACTCTTGATAAACAAGTTACACTCTACCTCAGTCTTACTGTTAAGTAGTGCTGATGGAAATGCATCCATAACACAAGAAATGAAAAAAATAATTTATGTCTGCACCAATACAGTCTAGTATGAACGGCTACTTACGTACCCAATAGTAGATAGTTTGGAATTAAGCCACTACGTGGTTCTTAATATTCAAATCAAAACAATTTACGTATAAGCAGAGAAAAATTCAAAACAAATCATAGTCGAAATCAAAACAAATCATAGTCGAAATCTATGTACCTTATGTCACGCATAAGGAGATGAAAAGTTTAAACAAATCACAGTAGAAATCTTTGTAGATTAGTCAAACAAAACCACTAAATAATTCAAGATAAAGTTTTATTCAAACAATATCCAAAATAAAGTCAAACACAATCCACATTTACTACAAATTAAAAAAGTTTGTTCTTGACTTGATAAAAGTTTAAGTAAACCCTTAAATATTCATGCTTTTGTCAGCACTCTAGGTCAAACGAAAACATCATCCACATCACAATCTGCTAGTGTCTTGTCTCCAACATCACCAAATTAACATGTCCGGACCAGGAACCTCGACATCATCTAATATGACTTTGATGTATTCTGGAGGGAGGCCTGCATTATCTCTAATCCCCCGGTCACATGTAACAACTCGACCACGGATATCTGTCAAACGACAAATTTGTTTCACCAGTGGAGGTAGAGCTGAATCTTCTCAACGACACAAGGTCTCGCCAGATCGAAGATACACCTACAACAAATATTTTTTATAATTTTCATAGAGCAAATAATGATTATACATAAGTATTAAAAAATTATGCAAATTTGTCATGGCAAATACAATACCTGAGATGCAGCAGTGCCAGGAGAGCACTGCATTGGTTGAGCTTGACCAAGAAATTGTTGTGGAAGTTCAACCATACATTTTTCCAGGCTGGTAAAAATGTTGGTACACATGTTCACTTGATCGGTCATCTTGTTTTCCATATGTTGTTTGAAATCATTCATAGATGCTTTAACATCAGCAATTGCGCTCTTCTCAGCTCTAATTTCATCCATGTAAGGGGTTGAATCAATAATAGTTGTCTTTGAAATATGACCCAACCCCCTAACATGTCCTTTTCTACTACAACCACAAACCTATATGATAATCCGTCATTAATAGTAATATATGTATATTAGTAACAAAAATGATATGGAAAGCTAAGTATGTCAAAGTGAAGAGGATGAATGAAAAACCTGTGCAATTGGGTCGTGATTTAAATCGTTGTGAATACTAGCTGGGTCATTAGCAACTATCTCTTATTCTTTCTGTTGTGATGCTTAGCTCTTGTATAGGGTAAGAACCATTGGATCTATTATGAGTGCCCACAAACAATTCTATTCTTGCAATGGGAGTATCCAGATTTTCCTTTTGGTGTAATTTACAAAGGCAAATCATGTTAACATGAATCTATATTCTTAAATTGATTTAAAAGAAAATGAAGTTATGTTAAAAGCTTACCATCAACTTTGCCGCCCTAGCAGACCCCCATGTACAAGTCGTGTGAGGGATCTTCATCTCTTTTTTGGATGCCCTACCCTTTTTCACAACGTGTCTTCGCCTGTTCAGTGGATTCGTAATCAACGAATTTGTCACAATCTTTTTGCTTCACACCTATGGGACAATTTCTTTTTTTTTTTTTTCTGCATCTTGATCATATTTATCCAAGATATGTCGCAATTCATGCTTCTAGTCCTTCCATACATCATTAACTTTCTTAAGTACATGGACTTTGTGATTTTTGTCAACGTCATGTGTCCTGCGTATTTCATTACATAGGACAATCAATCAACAATAATTATATTATAAAAATTAGAAAGTAAAATTCGTGTATTTCAATGCTTACCAAAATGACAGATCAACCAAACATTATCCTTAATGCTTTTAGGTATATGTCGTCAATCTTTGTATGAAATTGGATAGTATGTTTTGGCCACATTTCCTAAAAATGTGGAGAATTGACTTGTGTTTTCTCCAAGAGATTTCCCATGTGGATTGGTTATAAGTTATTTCTTTGTGTTGCTTCCTAGGGCAGAACTAAAAGGCCCTGCATGTGACATAATTCCTACAAAAAATTTTAGATTATTAGTCATTTAATATGTTGCTATACATTATAAAGAGACAACATTATACGTATGCATATGTTTTTGTTGAATTCATAAAAAATGAAAAAGATACAAATTTCATATAGTAAATGTAATTCAGTTTACCTCCAACCTGATATGAAACTTAATCAGTTTCTTATCCACTTCCGAAGACGTGGGTTACTTGATTCAATTTCTACATATGACCCTTCTTGTATATCTTCACTAATTGAGTCATACAGATTGTCAATTAAGGAATGGCCAGAAGATCCTGCAGTCAACTTGGCCTCAAACACTAGTGGATCTTCAAATGCATACGCATCTTTTGTCAACCGCTTCGAAACATCTAATATAACATGCCAGTCATCTCTTGTCGAATCCTTGCAATAGAAGACCTGAGTCGCCGAAGATGCATGGATAAATGGCTCATCCTCTTCCTTTATATTCCTTCTAAACCTTTCTAGATTAACAAATATAAGATTTGTTTCGGGATCTACATAACATTCATTCGAAGTATCTTTGATATGCACTCAATCACAGTATAATAGTGTTATCTCGAAGGTGAAGTAGTTTAATTCAAGAATTTGCCTAATGATGCCATAGTAAGTGGCTTCCTGTTCTACCAAGTTCCTGTCCCCAGCACTCACCCTGAACGTAGTTAACAGTTTCATAGAGACCCCATTGTTTTATGTTGTCAAGTTCTTTTCGGAGTCTGATGTGCTAAAAACATATCCATTTACTGAGTACGTACTGTATGATGCGACTGAATAACTAGGACCAATAGTGATTTTCTTAAATTGTGGCATTTCTTCATTCTCCATTTGATTCCTTAATCAAGCATTATAGTCTACTTCTTTTTCTACCGACAAATTGCCACTTTAGTTTTGTCCCTTACGCGTTTGGCCATGAAGGTATGCATTGTACTTTCTACAAGTCACATATAATAGAATATAAAAAATAAAAGTTTACTTTACATTAACCAATCTAAAACATATTAAGAATAAAAGAATACACTTTCGACAACATACCCCTCCCACTGAGCATTTTCAACGTGTTGTAAATCCCATCTGCGTGCTTGTTGATATTGCATAGTAGTAAGAATATAGTTTTTCCTTTTCTTATCGATTTGGAAATTATCGACATTCTCATCACCCTCATCATAGAATATCTTTTGTACTTTCTTATGGCTTCCTAACTTCTTATCAGGCATATAGTACATGCAATACATCATGGATTCCTCTAGAATGTAGCATTCTGCAATACAAACATCTAAATAAGTTTGATTCATCACATACTTTTTGTATGTTCTCATCATCCTGTACACATTAAAATCACATATCGATATCGATAGAAAAAGTCAGCAAAAACAAAGTTAATAAATTCTTATAATTAATGTTACCTCTCATACATCCATCGATATCTAACAGGTCCACAAGGTTGTACCTCCTCCGCTAACTGCACTACTACGTGTGTCATAGGAACAAAAAAATGGAGGAAAGTATTTTTCGAATACACAATATTTTCACTATTTTATTTTTCATATTTTGAAGCTCTTCACGATTAATAACTTTTAAATATATGACGCTGAATAATCTTGACATTTTGCAAAGGGCAGCGCGTAGTGTCTTCTTTTTCCTAAAAACTTGTGCATCAACAATACTGGTAGCAATTGTTGCATCACAATGTGATAATCATGCGACTTAAGGGACTTAAGTTAACAATCCTCTAAATTGACACGATATGTCCAATTTGCACAATACCCTCTTGGGACTTTCAAATTGTTCAAGGTCCGACAAAACAAGTTTCTTTCAAATGTGGACAACGTGAAAGGAACTTTGTGTAAGAATAACTTGTCGTTCCTTTCTTCAGGCCACAATGACTTTCTTATCTTCATAACCTAAAGATCCGGACGGGCTTGTAAACCATCATTAGTCTTATCATTTATGTCCATGATTGTTGCAATAAGGTTCTCGTTTACATTTTTCTCAACATGCATCACATCCAGATTGTGACGACTGGGCAAATGCTCCCAATATGGCAACTCAAAAGGGATTGATCTCCTCGTCCAGGGAATAATGTTGTGCGAGTTATTCTTGGACTTTTTCCTATTCTTTCCCTCTTGCTTTCCAAAAATGGTTTGAATATTATTCACTTTACGTAGTACATCAAAACCTTTCATACGCTTCAAAGCCTTCATTTTTTCCTATTTCCATTGAATGTAGTTCTTTCGGTCCTAAAGTCATGACCTGATGGCAAGAATCTTCTGTCCCATATATGCGAACTTCTCTTTACATGTTGAAGCTAAACAGATTCTGTCTCCTCACTACAAATAGGGCATGCATACTTTCCTCCTGTCCTACACCCAGAAAGATGTCCATGTGCTAGAAAATCATGTATTTCCCTCATTATGAACCTATTCTTAATATGCGAGTCATATGTCACGGATCCTTTCCACAATTCAAGCAATTCTGCAATCAACGGTTGCAAGTAGATGTCAATGTCATGTCCTGGATCTTTTTTCGGGGGATCAAAGGTGTTAAAATGGTAAACTCCTTCCGCATGCATAAATGAGGTGGAAGATTGTACATAACAACCATAACAGGCTAGTAACAACTATATGAGTTGCTCATATTCCCAAAAAGATTGAATCCATCCGTTGTAAGTCCCAAACGAACGTTGCGTGGCTCTGCATAAAATCATCATATTTTCCATCTGCAATCTTCCACATAAATGAATCCACAGGATGATGCAGGCAAATATCATCTTCAGCCAACTTTGAATGCCATATCATATTATCTGTAATCTCTGGTATACTGTAAAGTCTTTTTAACCTCGGTGTTAATGGGAAGCACCTTAGCACCTTACAAGGTACACGTGGGACGGTTGACCTTACAACACTCAAATTTCCACATGCTTATTCCACATTTTGAACAACACTGCTTATTAACATTGGCCTTCAGTACAAAATACAATCGTTAGGGCATGTGTGTATTGTCTCATAGTTCATACCCAGTGAACCGATCAACCTCTTTGCATTATAAGTACTACCTGTCAAAGAGTTCTCGCTTGACAGAATTTCGTTGAGCAGGTTTAACAACTCCATATAGCTATTGTCTGACCACTGAAACCTAGCCTTCATACTCATCAACTCCATTGTCACAGACAACTTTGTATGCTTGGATTTACACGATAGATATAGGGGTTATTTCGCATCCTCCATTAACTTCTTATACCGAGAATCATTGCCTGAGTCATCATGAGGTTCAGTATCATCTTCATCAGTAACCTCATCCATACATGCATCTAAGTCATCGGGTTGAAAACGACCGAAAGCATCATTCACCAAATCGACCATTCTAAGCAACGTAACTTTATTACGATTATCGACAGATAAACTTGCACCTATATCAAGACGTTCCCCATGGAGAAACCATGTCATGTACGTTTCATCTATGCCATTGCAAACCAAATATTCGTAAACTGTTTTTAATGTCATCTTTCCACGTATATTACGACACTTGGCACTGAGACAACTGTACCAATCAACCCCATTCGAATTTCATTTCACGTATTCTATGAATGTTGCAACACCTTCCATGTATTCAGGGGTTAACCTTCTTGCCCTAATCCAATTCTTGCATGGTGTCATAGAAGTCATCTCTAGTAACACATACATAATGTGTATAAGTTAGATTACGAAAGAGTATGTCTACCTAACTGACTAAATTAGTCACCCAACTAAGACCGGATAGATTGTAATGCTCTCATTTTCCAATTTAAATGCTTACGCCGAAATTCTGGCAGCATCTCCCTGTGTCTCTCCAGATATGTTGATATTGCATTTGATTCCTACGTCAGGTATCAACACAAAGTGAGGATATTTGACAATGAAAATAAACATAAGAAACATATTTAAAGAGAAAAATGAGAGATGATGCATAGAAAGGGCGTGTGAATTTAAATTGGTAAAACGAAAGCATTAAAAAAAAAAAAAAAAAAAAAGTAACGATTCTATTGATAAGAGGAACAGATTACAAAAGAAGTGGGAATTCAGCCCGCTGAGATAGCGAGCAAATTACCCACCTAAAAAAGACAAATTACAACCCTTTAGAGAATTAAGCAACATTAGAGGCCCATTCCACCAAGAGAAATTTCACCCTGTTGACTAGAAATTCTGTCAAGTTTGAAATACCTTGAAACATCTCCCATTTCTTTCTTCTCAAATGTCCACCAAATAGCGAGGAGGGACATTCTCCAAATCTCATTTCTTTGGTAAAATGAAAGCATTATAATCTATCCAGTCTTCAATTGTCCAAACGGTGACAATTTGAGGATTTTTATGCACTAAAGAGCACACTATATCTATGCCTGGCCACATAGAAGCCCTCAAATGGGTAATTGATTGTCCTATTCTATATACAAGCCCACCAAAATTTGTAATCTAAAGAAACATAATTCAAAATCTAACCATGCAAAATCAAAGTAATTAACCTAATAATAAATATTACATACTAGTAATATACAACTGATATTGGGGCACCATACCATAAGCTACAAGAATATCATGTCCCCCTAAACAAAGTATCCTCCATTGATAACACATACATATATATATATATATATATATGTGTGTGTGTGTGTGTGTGTGGGAAAAGGTACCATGCGCTCGAGCGTACGCCCGCTCTTGTGAGGTCGAGAAGTGGTGCGTCGGGAGCCGTCCGTCCGATCAAGCGGATAAATGTGCGGTGAGTATCCTACTTATTAGGGCCGTGGATGTACACAACCTGATATAAGGTTAAAAAATTAGATTTTTTTGTAAAATACACCCCTTCCCTTCTCTCTCCGTCACGAGAAAACCGGCGCACCACCCCAAATCCCTGTCTCATCCCCTCCATCTCCCTGCTGCTCTCAAGTGCCCTTCTCTCTCCCTCTTAAAAAAACCCATTTCCAACCCCATCTCCTTGCTGCTCTCTCCCTGTCTCAGCCCCTTCATCTCTCTCTCTCTCTCAAGTGGCAACAACAACTCCTCTCTCTGTTCCTGCATCTCTCTCCATCTCAAGCGGCGACGCAAGCAGCAGACTACAATCGCACGCCCTCTCCCTTAGGTCTCTCTCTCTCTCTCTCTCTCTCTCTCTCTCTCTCTCTCAATCTTTTGAAATTTTTTCCATTTGATGTTGATTGGAACCCTCTTCGATTTCGATTATTGTTTGTAGTTTATAAGAAAGGGCGTGCTTGTGCGTGCGTGTGTGTGTGTGTGTGTGTGTGTGTGTGTATATATATATATATATATATAAATCCTTTGACATTAATGCTTGAGATATTCTTCCTCCAACTTCTAACAACTTTTCTCATTTATTTTTCTTCTTGATTTCTTTCTTCTAATAGTGTGTTAAGCTCACCACATTGGACTTCTTGAAGCAATATGAGTGTTCGTTGGTGCCACACAAGATACCAAAGTTGAATTGAGGATTTTGGGGGAATTAGAATATTTAGGTTAGAGGATTTGGGGATTTTAAAATTTTGGATTATAGGGTTTGGAAATTTTATGGATTTTAAAAAAGATGTCAGTATTGGTCATAATGTTGAGGGAATTTTAGGATTTAGAATTGGGGAATATGAAAAAGTTGGGAAAATGGGGTTTTAGTTCAACAATGCCAGCAACAATATAGATGTTCAGTGACTGATCAGGCTTTTCAATTATCCAAGGCAACTAAATTATATTCTTAACATACTCCATTTTAAGTGGTCAAGGGTCAGGATTTTGTGTTCAGAACATCTCTCGGGATGGTGAAGATTGGCAGATTTGGGATCCTAATCCTAACTGAAACAGATACAAAGCTGTCATTTCAGGATGTCTATGGTAGCAGGATGTCTATGGTAGCAGCAGGCCTGACTCAAGTTTCAGACCTTGTTTAGTTTAGTTTAGTTTTATTAATATTATTATTATTATCATTTTTGGAAGCTAGTTTCATGGACGATATAAGGATATGAAAAACAGAATCAAAGTAAATAATATCTGATGGAAGAAACAAGAGAATAGAAATTATAACAATGAGCTTTCCAGCATTTTCTGGCCTCTTTGCAATCTTAATTGCAGCAGCAGCAGCTGCTCTAGATGATATCCCAACCTGTATGTTCACCCCTCAATAATCGTAGAGAAGTAAAAAAGAAAACTTGAAAAAAGGCAGGCTCTCACACCCTAGATAAATATGCAAAAATAAATAGCATGAAAACTCACCAGCAATCCTTCTTTGAGAGCAAGAAGCTTTGGGTATAATGCGGGGCCGATCCAACTTTAATTTCACTTCTTACACAACATAATCACCGCAATAGAAGTGAATTGTACATCCAAATGCATTTGCCCTTCATGATTATGCATTGGGCAAATACTCTGTTTAATTTTTTTACTTTTTTTTTTTCCATAGATCCATGTCCATTCCTGTTTGTACACAAATCTGTCAGCATTGAGCATCTGGAGTGCTCGTTCATATCTTCAATTTTACTTGTTGTAGTCATATCAAAAGGCTCTAAGGGCTGATCTATCATACAAACCAGTTGCAGAATGTCTTGCTATTGTCTTAACAGATTTGGGCACCAGTTTAAAATTGGCTGGAAACACTTAGGATGGAATCCAGAAGTATTGTGAAGCTCTAAAGATGGACAGCCACTATGCCGTAATCTCACGATCTCTTCAATTCTTGTTCTGTTGGTATGACCTTCATATATTTTATATTTTACAACAACCTTGTAATTCTTGGTTCATGTGTTTCAAATCTAGCCTACATATTACAACCTTGGGGTGGGCTATTATGAGATGATGCAATATGATTTGGCTCTTAGCTGGCTACGAGAAAGCTGCACTACAGAGGCCTATGTATGCCAAAGCATATTGCAACATGGGTATTATATATAAAAACCATGGGGACTTGGAATCAGCTAGTGTTTGCTACAAGAGGTAGTTCCTTGGTTATCTGCTCTCATATTTGTAGTCATAAATAGTGCATGACTTTTGATGCATTTTGATTGATATTTATCTCTAGTGATGGATGTTCTGCTGTGTCAGGTGTTTGATAGTCTCTAAATTTCGTGATTGCCAAGAATAACATGGCAATAGCCTTGACAGACTTAGGAACAAAGGTGGGTTTCATTTCGAGGTCCTACATAGCAAGTTACCGGAATATCTTCATTTCAAGGTCCTTACTCATGCCTCAGTGGTAGACTCTCTAAAGTTTCAACATGAGGTCATGGCACTAAAGATGGTTTTGATGGGTTCGTGCTAGAGAAGACGGATGGGGAAAGATATCCACAGGGATAGCTAGGGAAGATGGTAACAGGTGAGCAGATCCGGAATAGTTCCCCCACTGCACCAGCAAAAGTATAAAATCAGGTTTGTAGGAGATCCTGTGAAAACTCCATTTCGGCAAGGAAACAACTGAAGAAAGATTTGAATAAGTAGGGCTGGTGTTGATGGCTATGCAAACATAAGGGAACAAGTCAAATATGTTACAAGCTGTGGATGAGAAGAAACTTCTGCTGCAATAACAGATCTGATCAAGATGACCGATCTGGTGATGAAAATCCTGTGGAAGATAGAGTTCAAACAGATGGCTGACACAGGAATCACCGGGAGTAACAAATCAGGCATGTGATCGGGACTAACAGAACAGCCTAGATAACATAACACAGATCTAGTACACATCTCACAGATCTGGTGAAAATGTTAGATGGTAGTGGCTTTAAGGTTGCTGGTGGATGATCAAGCCCCCCAAACCTCCTGGACAAGATGATCCTAACCTTCTACCAGCTGCCAGATCTCTACCATACCTACTATGGGTTTTGTGCATATAGCTTGTTGGATGAACCTGGGCTAAAACCGCTCTGCGTTAAGCTCGGCATCACTGATTTTTTCTCTGAAATGTGACCATCTTCTGCAAATCCAAAGACTTCTACAAGGATTGCAGCCAAATGCTGAATACAACAAAATGCATCAGAGGATGGAATTCGATTGGTGAAAATGGACATCCCATTGCAGCATGCAATTTGAGTGCAGATTCAAATATCTATTGATTTCATTGTGACATAAACTGTATTACAAAATGCTTATTGCTATCATTTTGAGGTGTATTACAAATCTCATTGAAATTTCATTTGGGTCCATTCTGGCCCATTTTTAGGACGGTCCCAAAAAATAGTGATGGTAAATGGTAGTGTTCTCTACATTAGTAGCGAAATGCACATATAGCTACGGATAATATGTGTAGCTAAAAGTAGAATGAAATCCGTAGCAATATGCTGAAAGTAGGAGTAACCCAGATTCTTGGAATAAGGCTAGGGCTAATATCCGTAGCTATTTCTAAGAAAAAAATTATAAAAATGTGACGTCGCTTACCATTGCTAGTAAATGCCCTGATGGGGACAGTTAATCATGTAGGGCAAGTTAAAAAGTAACTTATTTGGTGGTATCCAAACGGGCACTTAGTACCACTAGATTGCTGTTATTTTTGCACAGTAGTGGATGAAGAATGGAGTAAACCAAGTGAATGGTCCAGATAAGTGATGCGAATGTCAATTGAGTTCAAATGCAACCAATTGCATGGAAAATTTCCATATTCAGCCACTTATCACTTATATTCATTTCTTGGGTTAATGTAGGAGCCTGCCATAACTTTAAAAAATAATAATAATAAAAATAACCAAAACCCTGATTTGGATACACCCACCCAGCTGGGTAATGTTTAGGATTATATTATGATTTGGTGTTGGTTATCTTACTAACCAAAACAAACAGCCCTCACCTATCATCTATTTCCACATCACTGGGCCTTGCCTAAAATCTGGAACAAAGCCAATCGACAATCAAACTGCACCTGGAGATACTCGTTACCAAGCTAAAAGACTGTAGCATCAATAGTAGCGCCAGCAGATGCCTTCGCCACAGCTCAATAAACAATAATTCCAGCAAAATCCTTACACATTCAACCCATTTACATAAATAATTCACATCCATTCCAAATTCGACCCATTCGAGAATTTTTTTTTAAAAAAAAAAATTTTTAAAAAGAAATTTAAATAAAAAAAAAAAAAGAAAGAAAGAAAAAGAAGAAATTCACATTCTTCCAAATTTAATCCATATCATAAATAATTCACATTCTTCCACATCCACATTTAATCCATATCATAAACAATCCAACATTCTTCCATATTTAATCCATATCATAAACAATCCACATTCTTCCACATTTAATCCATATCATAAACCATCCATATTCAATCCATATACACGTACAAAATTCATATCCATTCCAGATTCGACCTATATGAACAAAATGTAATAAAAGGAAAAGAAAAAAAGTTATCATGTGACGCCCTAAGTTACCAAGGGAAACAAAGAAGTCATGATTGATTTGCTTCTTCTTTTTTAAGAAAGATGGGATGACACCACTTGTACCTTTGTTGAGTCTGCCAAAAATCTGTACAATGATTCGGGTGGGCACCACAAAAAAGAAATGGGCCTCACATATCGTATAATATAACCTTTTCTCTTTTATAAAACTATGCTTGGGACCGTAAACTCTCTCTTCCCCAAATGTGGAACAAAAAATTCTGCAAAATTACATGATAGGAAACAATGAGTATATCAGGTACAACTTATGGATAACAAAAAAATACATATAGATCACAAAAAAAAAGAAAAAAAAAAAAAAAAAAAAAAAAAAACAGAATCCAACCACATACAAACATGCCATAATAAAAGAAAAGAAAATAATATGGACAACTATTCTTACATGTCTTTTTTGTTGAGAATCATCTGCATCAAGGATTTCCACATTTCTCAAAATACCTTGATTCAAAATTAAAGGCCAAAATGGTCTCAAGTTATTCCTGTAAACAAAACTGAGAAAAAATATTTAGTTACCCATTCACTGAAACTTGAAATCGAAAATATACAAAAACGTATTTTTTTATGAGAAGACCATGTAATATAAGTGAAAACAGTTTCAGTTTTAATAATTGGTTTATTTTTCACTTACGTTTGCTTTATTTAATAGTACACAACGGCCCCGCCCCTTAGCATTTCCTCTTGGCCTACCAGCTCCTTTTCCCTTTCCTCTTTCAATAATAGCGTTGATACTATAAAAATAATAAATCTAGCTTAGAAGAATTTAATGTAAGAAACAATCAAATGCAAAATATATGAAATATTATACATACCTGGCTTCTTCAGATGCATTATCAACTTGCTTATATGAAGGGCAGTTTCGTTTATCATGCCCAATAACCCACTTGTTACACCCACGACATAACTTGCTATTCTCTTCCCTACCAGATTTAAATCTTTTATTCGTGCGGCCTTTAGTACTTACAACCATTGGATCGAATACTATGAAGGGGTTCTTATATGTGAATTGACAAGTGAGTTGCTTTCACCTCCCTCATCATTATGACCAATACTGACATCTTTTTCAACTCCACTTTGTTGACGAACATTTGTAACCAAATTTCGCAAACATGACAAAATAGGTTGCATGATTTTGGGAGTCCTCGTCCCTTCATTTATCAAATAGTTCATCATACGAAATATTTCATTACGTCCCAAGATAGTTGACTTATCAATATTTTCAGATGGAGGACTTGGGTCACTTTTATATTTTTCCTTTACATTATGTGTCCACCTTGTAAGTATATAATGAGATGGCATTTTTACAACAGATTCCTCCTTGAACACAACTAATAAATGCCTACAAACAATTCCACGAAATTCAAAGCTTCGACAAGTACAAGAACCGAATTGTTCATCGCCGTTCCAAATAACTGTATATATTTTATCATTCCTTCTATAGTCAAATATATTATATGTACTCAATGGTCCATTCTTCTCTACCAACTTACAAAGAAGTGAAACAATTTCTTTTACCTCAACTTGAAATTCATAAAACACTTCTCTTGTATAAATATTTGCCATATCTGCTTCGATATCGATTGAGGTTATTGCTATGGGCGTACTATACGAGGTGTCATAATCAGCCTTCAGTTCATCATGCCTCCATTTTTCTAAAGCACGATCATAACCTTGTGCAAATTCCAATAATGTTGACTTATGACTAACAAAATAATCAAAAAATGCGTTCATGTCCTCACTTCGTTGTGTTGTCGACATCCCTGCATAAAATGTCTTCTTAACATAAGATGGAACCCACATCTTACGTATCGCGTACAGATCCTGCACCATTTATTTCCTTCAAGATTAATTATAATCTGCAATCAACTTCGACCACAATGTCTCGAATTCATCTTCCTCATCGCACTTATACACACACTTTTTCCAATCAATGTTGAAGGATGGATTTTCGTTAATAACTTGACCCAACTTCTCTGGAAGCTTTTGAACAATATGCCACATGCACAATCTGTGCTCTGTATTTGGAAATATGTTCGCAATTGCAGCAGCAATGGCAGGATCTTGATATATGATTATGGCCTTTGGATGCTTCCCTTCCATAGCTTGTAGCCATGCTCGAAATAACCATTCAAAATCTGCAATAGTTTCACCAAATAAAAGCCCCGCACCAAATAATATAGAATTCTTATGGTGGTTGACTCCAACAAATGGACCAAAAGGCATGTCAAATTCATTTATCTTGTATGTCGTATCAAAACATACAACATCACCAAAAGCTTGATAATCTAATTTGTAAATATTATATGCCCAAAAATAAGATACTAATCTGCATTCATTATCAATCTGGATCGAATAGGTGAACTTATCATCATTCGCGCGCTTATTTTGAATGTAAAGAAGTAACTCTTGAGCACTCTTTCCATGCTTATCACGCCTTTGAATTTTAAGAGCATTCCTAACATCGTCATCAATAAAACCCATTTTATCATGTCCACCAGCTTCATTTGCAAAGAAATTTAATACTTTAGAGGGACCAATACCTGCTTTTCTCATATTTTTTATGATATCCTTATGAGAATCTGTAAAATGTCGATGTGATCGTAGACAATGAACCTTATTTGGACTCATTAAAGTATGATTATGTTCTTCTACAAATGTCTTCACTTCCCATATATCTTGTCCCTTCTTGCGGACCACAATCTTTGCCTTGCAATTACACCTACTCATACCTCTCGGTCTTCTCTTATGATCTACTGCTTCTGTATACATACTATCTCGATGCCCTTCTTTGGAACATGTGAAACTCTTCATTATTATTTCACCTGTTTTCATATTGTTCTGCTAGAACCTTTTCGTATACTAAATCCACACCATCTTGCATAAACATTATAAAAATTGTATGTATCATCTAGAGAAGTAAACACCTTACCAACCACCGGTTTCACTTCTTCAGGTGCTTTTAAAATGAATTCATATGGATTTGTGGCTATTCCTTGATTCTCTACACCCACATTTGCCGGTGACCCCATTTCCTCAGCCATAATTTCGAAGTAAACCCTGGTGATTATTCAAAGTAATGAAAAATATAAGGGCATAAATGAAGAAAAATAAAGTACTAAAATAATTACAATAACAAATGACAACCTTTAACCTAAAATAGATAGATCATATTAGATAAACCTAATAAACAAAACCTTTAACATTGATATATCACAACCATATTATCTTTAGCCATTTCATTTGAATCCAACTTGGGGTTGTGCTTAAAAAAATAGCAATGCTTGCTATTTGGACATATGTAGTATTCCACAATATTGGCTCATATCCGAGGTCCAACTAATAAATGCTATGGATGACTATGATGGGCCCCTGTAAAATAAAAAACTCCATAAGCATATCCCATATATACATAAATTGAATCAATGAACTGATTACTAGGTCTTATAAATTAAAAAGAATAAAAACAGTAGATCTGAGAGTATTATTGAGAGTTTCAAATCAGGCTATATAGTAATGAACTAGTTTAATCCAGGCACTCGTGCAATTTTTTCTACATTTTATATATCACACATGGCCTACATGACCCGTGGCCGGGATGTCCCACATGTGCTATGTTGTTGTATGTACAATGAATTATACATTGAAAAAATAATAAAATCGTAAATAAAATTATTTTTTTAAAAAAAGAGAGAGAAATGATTGGTTCCAATTTCATGGTGCACTTGCGGTCAAAGTGTATTATTTAATCCATATCATAAATAATCCACATTTCTCAAAACCCCATTTTCCCAACTTTTCCAAATTCCCCAATCCATTTTTTTTTTTATATACACACACACGCACAATCACGCCCTTTCTTATAAACTGCAAACAATAATTGAAATCGAAGAAGGTTCCAATCAACATCAAATGGAAAAAATTTCAAAAGATTGAGAGAGAGAGAGAGAGAGAGAGAGAGAGAGAGAGAGAGAGAGAGAGAGGATTTTTTCATATTTGAAAATTCGAAATTTGTTCCTTTTTCTTTATAACTCTAGATACTGTAGTCAAATGGTTTTATCTACAGTGTCCCTACAAGTTGGTTTTCATTGTTCAAGCACCTGCCAACCCCATGATTAAAAAAAAAAAAAAAATCATCATTTTTTAGTGTCCCAGGTGAACTATTCATCCTTGTCCACCGATCTTTTTTGGCTTATTAGAGGGGGGAACCACCAGTTGGATGGATCATATGCCAAGTTCACCTTTCACCTACTTACTCCATGTGCATTTGGCTCCCTAGCAATGAATTTTGCAGGCTATAATCCATTCACCATCGGATCCATGGTCAGGAGTGAATCAGGCTCACATCCTACATTTGCAATGGTGATGTATGCAGGACCCCATTCCATCACCCACCCAAATTGTAGACCGGATGTTTGTAGGCTCACCCACGGCAAACAGGCACCGATACTGTTGTGTCACCCCATGCCACTCAGCTGATTCCATTTCCTTTTCATTGCAGTGGTTACTGTTATCCTTCATTGGTATGCATTTTACCTTTTCGCCTTACAATGCTCCCAGCATCAAAACACAGAAAAACAGAAAAACAACACAGCTAAGTCCACTGCAACAAACATAATGTTCGAGCTAGCACACCAGGTCCACTCGCTTTATGGACAAACCAGCACACCAGTTCCACTCAGCTTTGTGGAGATGACAAAGATTGTTCAAATACCATGCGAGTACATTTATCGGGCACACTTGGTGAGTGAACCAGCCTAATGTAGGGGCCCTACCTAATTCGTGACAAGAAGCCCAAATGGGCGCACCACATAAAGAAGGCAGAACTTCCTTCAGCTTCCACTATAGGAAAAAAGGCCAAACAGGCTTGTTAAGACAGCAACCACCTAAACTCTAGATGGCTAGAGAAAGCCTATAAGCTAACATTGTGGCAAATCACCTACAGAGAGAAGGTGGGTCCATAGCCAAAATTGCTTAAAAGCATTAATCAAGTAGTGCTCTAGTGTCATCAGGACACATCATGTACAATACAAGTGTGTCACCTTTCATGAGACATATAGATATAACTGCTATAAATAAAGGATGAAACATAGATGAATTTTAGTGATGTTAATTATCACTGCCTAGTTAGTCATGTGAACATTGTAGGCATGAGTAGTGCTCGCATGTAGGTCCACAATCTGATCGAACTGCATGAGTTTCAGTGCAACCTAAAATCTGATAAGCATTAAATTAGGCCAACCAGATCTGACAACGCTCGACCTTACAGAATGCTTCCATAAGGTCAAGCGTATAGTACCTTTTCCCACATAGGTCGCCTTTGACCTCACTACAAGTAGCAATTTCATTTCACTTATCCATATATTGAAGCATTGAAAATGGATTAACTAGAAGATTTAAGTGGCTGTTGATTACCTCAGCCCTGTTCATATCCACAAGGAGATATTTTAGATAGGGACAGCTCTTGACAAGGCAGATTATTGTTTGGAAATGATTTTCATTAGGAAAGGAAGTCAGCTTCAAATGCTTAAGATTGCAAAATCTAGGCAGCCATTCTAATAAATCATGTGCTCTTGACAGAAACTTCACACATTACAGGACAAGGCAAGAAAAAAAAATGCAGATTAGAAAATGTTGGATCAGTAAGGCTGTGTTTGGCTGCACGGTGGAAATAAACTGAATTAGTAAATGACACAAAATACTAACTTCCTAGCATTCACAACAAGGAAGTGACCCTCAAATTGCAGTTACATTTCTTCCAGGTCCAACTTAAAAGCAACATAATTGGAAGCTGGAGGCAACCCCCTCAAGTTGGGAAAATGGAGTTTTCAAGTCTTCCACCATTTTCTGATCATTGCTGAATTTTTTATCATTGTTGTCCATCACTTTTTTTTTCTGATCATTGCGGATTTCTTTAAATTTTTTCTTAAAAAAGTTGATGAAATTTTCTGAATAATTGAAATTAATAAGAATTTTATATAACCCTCTTTGATTAAACAATAATCGAAATCGAAGAGGGTTCCAATCAACATCAAATGGAAAAAATTTCAAAAAATTGAGAGAGAGAGAGAGAGAGAGAGAGAGAGAGAGAGAGAGAGAGAGAAACCTAAGGGAGAGGGCATGCGATTGTGGTCCGCTGCTTGCGTTGCCGCTTGAGATGGAGAGAGATGCAGGAACGGAGAGAGAGGAGTTGTCATTGCCACTTGAGAGAGAGGGAGAGAGATGGAGGGGCTGAGATAGGGAGAGAGCAGCAGGGAGATGGGGTTGGAAATGGGTTTTTAAGAGGGAGAAAGAAGGGCACTTGAGAGCAACAGGGAGATGGAGGGGATGAGACAGGGATTTGGGGTGGGAAATCGGTTTTCTCGTGAGGGAGAGAGAAGGAAAGGGGTGTGTTTTGCAAAAAAATCTATTTTTTTTAACCTTATATCAGGTCGTGTACATCCACGACCCTAATAAGTAGGATATTCACCGCACATTTATCCGCTTGATCGGACAGCTCCCGACGCACCACATCTCGACCTCACAGGAGCGGGCGTACGCTAGAGCTCATAGTACCTTTTCCCTATATATATATATATATATATATATATATATATATATATATATATATATATATATTTGCAACTTAACCTACTGGGAACCGTCATGCACCGTAATGTCTTACGATAGAGCGGCCCAAAAATCAGCCTCATCTATGATTCAACTGGACCACATGATTGATAATAGTGTACCCAACAAGTAGAGCTGGGCATTTTATACCCAATCCGGTGGATCCGACCTGATCAGACACGATCCGACCCGATTCGAACAGAACCGATGGTTAGGATCGGTCAAGATCGGGTAGCATAATCTAGA
The DNA here is from genome assembly GCA_030180095.1 of Magnolia changhungtana. NCBI lineage: Eukaryota > Viridiplantae > Streptophyta > Magnoliopsida > Magnoliales > Magnoliaceae > Magnolia > Magnolia changhungtana. The sequence goes on from JASAUF010000121.1 coordinate 459,481, forward strand.
TCCGAAATATTTTTGGGTCGGATCCGGATAGGCCCTGTTCCGAACCGACCCGATTCGAAATCCGATCCGATTCGGACCGAACAGATCCGGACCGTGTCTATATATCTATATATATATATATATATATATATATATATATATATATATATATATATATATAACTTTTACTTGGCCGACTATTATTTTACCTTATATAACAGAGTTCTCTGCAACACCATGGTAGCGGGTGGATTGGCTACTCACTTGCCACCCACCAATGGTTAGTGGCCGGCTCTTTATGAACCCCACCATGATGTATGTGTTTCATTCACATATCTATCTATTTTTCTAGATCATTTTATTGTACCAGATCTAAATTGAGATCTATCCCACTCTCAAATCGACCACATTACATGGAACGGTGTCGAATGAACGTTGACCATTAAAAACTTTTTGAGGGCCACAATGTTTTTTATCACATTGAAACTTTATCTTTTCCCTTCATCTGGGTGTGTATGACCTAATCCCCATATTGGATGTCAAATAAACAGTACGGCAGGCCTTAGGAGGATTTTAATGGTGGATATCCAATCACCATTCTTTTCTTATGGTGTGGTCTACTTTACATTTATATCCTTCTCATTTTTGGGATCAAGCCCTAAAATGATCATTTAAAATAGATGAACGAAATGGATGAAACACATATATCATGGTGGGACCCACCGGGCTAGTGCCAGGGGAGTAGCCAATACGTTTCCCACCGTGATGTCTGTCAGTCCGCTGACATCCACTCCAGCTATATAGCTGCTATAGTAGGTACGTGTCATGCGGAGACGAGCACTAAAGCTCCTCGAGCTCCAAGTTGTACGAACGGTTCAAAGGATATCAAAGTTCCATGGCCCCACAGTTACTTCTACCGTTGAAACCTTGCTAGGGCTACAGTGATTTTTATTTGTCATCCGATCATAAGATTACGCAAACATGGATGAAGGTGGAAAACAAATATCAGCTTGATCCAAAACTTCTGTGGGCCCCAAGAAATTTTCAACGGTAGAATTTCAATTCACACTATTTCCTGTGGTGAGGTCCATTTGAGATATGGATATATCTCATTTTTGGGATGAAACCATAAACGTATCTGTTAAAGTGGATGGACGGAGTAGATAAAATATACAAATCAGGGTGGACCCCACAGAGTTTACTCAGTACACGTAGCGTACTGAGTTACATAGTACGCTATCCGCTTCCGCAGCGTGCTAGCTGGCTAGGGACGTGCCGAAACGAGACTGACGACGCTCCTCGAGTTCCGAGTTGTACGAACGGTTCAAAGGATATCAAAGTTACATGGCCCCACAGTGATGTATTTATTATATGTAAACAGTTCATATAATTTTTAGATATAATTGTAATGTATTATCCAAAAAATTAATAATATCCAAAGATCATTTGGACCACACCACAAATAGCAACAAAGAATGATTTTCACCGTTAAACATCTCGTGTGATCCACTTAATGGTTAGATCTGTCTTATTTTTCGTCCCAGGCCTTAATACGAGGTCACCAAATGGATGGACAATTTGGATATAACACATACTCCAGGATTAAACCCACACAGCTCGCTAATATAGATACGAAGTCAAAACTGTTCATGCGTGAAAAGCAAATATTGCAATTTCTTGCCGTGCACGTAAAGTAACGTCCAATGAAAACTTGAATACGCACAATGAAAACTTGAATACGCAGGTGAAAAGCTCTTTTAGAGCCATGTGGGGCCCACCTTGATGTATATGTTTTATCTAAGCCGTTCATCCATTTTGACATATCAATTTAGGCCTTGAACAAAAAAAAAAGCATGTATTAAAGGTTGAAGTGGACCACATTATATGAAACGTTAAATTAAATTCACACAGATCTGAATCGTATCCAACTCGATCCGACTCGGTTTCTCTGACCAAGTCGGAATTGGTTCGGGTCAGGCGAATCATGTATCGGATCTGTTCGGATCAGGTGACCTGGATTTGATTCTGGATCTGATCGAGTTCGGGTCAATCCATTGCCATTTCAGATCTGATCGGGTTGAACCCAATCCGCTCCGACCCGGACCAATCAGAGAAAATTGAAAATTACCTTTTTTTTCTTTTTCTTTTTCCTTAAGGTGGGAGCACACCACCTGAAACTCTAAAAATCTATACAGCCTACGGAGCGGGCACACCACCAGTGTAAGAGAGAGAGAGAGAGAGAGAGAGAGAGAGAGAGAGAGAGAGAGAGAGAGAGAGAGAGGAAACACTACAAGAAAATTGGCCCAAAAAACCACTAGCAAATCCTTTGTCCCGCGGTCAGCTAATAGCCAGTAAAGCCTCGGTCGGTAAAGGCTTTACCGGCAGTCAAGACCTTTACTGACGGTTGTGTTGGGCGCCGCTAAATCATCAGTTTTTGCTACACTACCAGAAAACTGGTCAAAAGCTACGGATAAATCCGTAGCTAATGATGACTAGCCCACAATACGACTGTAGCCATCGGTACCGTTGCTCTTTAAAACTTTACCACGGATTTAGGTCACGGCCCCCGACAATCCGTAGCCATAGAGAAAATCTTTCTTATCAAAAGTTTTTTTTTTTTTTTTTAAAAAAGAAAAAGAAAAGTTTTTTTTTTTTTTTTTTTTTTTTGTTTTTTTTTTTTAACACCAGTCTAAGCAGCTAACATACCTTGGTTAATGTCAGTGATCTCCTTGTTGCCAATGATTGTCATTGTTTCCAAGGGACTGGTTTCTTTTGTCGATCTTTGGTGAGCTATGTAGCAGTAAAAGGCATCAGCACCAGTATTTCAGAGTCCTTCAGCAGGTTCACCATCTGTGAGCGGAGGTTCTCTATTTTGTCTACCAGAAGCTCAATCTTCTCACCATGGTCCAGAACCTACACAAAGGGAGATTACAATGGGTTTATGTTGTTATGCACATCACAAGATTTAGGGGTTAAGGGTGTATTACATTGTATTAATGGGTCTGATGTGACATTAACACTGTTTAGTTCGGAGTAGTCAACCCTGGTATACCACGCACGCGAATACATGCTCAAGCCAAAACTTTTGACGGGTGGTATTGTACTGTCAGAGGCGTCCGCTGCCATCTGTACAATGTCTTCGTTGCATTGTAAACGCGTGCTGACTAATTTCAAAAAGCGTCAGAATGTTTGCCAATAATCCTGCTCAAATAGAGCAGCTGCATCCCATGTTCAACACCCAAAACTTCAGCCGCCTCTCTTCTCTAGCAGGGTTTAAAAAAACCATAGCCGCCATCCTATTACCATCATCGCAAAACCCTCAGCCCCTTGCATCTTGCGGCTGAACTCATAACCACCAACGACCGGTAACCGGAATCCATGGTTTCCTTCTTAATGCCGCTGATTGCAGGCTATAATGGTAGACGTGACAGGGATTTAGATGGAAGAGGATGATGGTATTGGCGCTAGCGCTGGAGAAGATGAAGGAAGAGATGGTGGGTCTGTCGCTGGGTTCCAATGGCCACACGGCCTTGTAGCAGCAGCGACAACGATTGATGACTGCCGGTTTCAATGGCTGAAAGCAGCGGTCGAACCCTAATCACAGCCACTGCCTCTGTTAGTAGCGCTGACGATCGGTGATCCTTCCTCCACAGATGTCGGCGCACGAAACAGGATTTTTTTTTCTTTTTTTCTTTTTTGGGGAATCTGTAAGTCCAGAAGTTCGTCAGGGTTTTCACCCTGATCTTATTGGTTTCATTGTCAGTGATCATGGCTGCCAACGAAAGTGTTAGGTTGCCATTCATGGTGGCGGCTACCATGATTGTTGGAGATGAATACTCACAACACTACATGAATCTAGGGAAAAGAATCCTGATGAGGCCCAATGTTCTACCTCTGATGGTTATGGATTTTTAATATGTAATGCTTGGATAGCAAGGTATTGTAGCCGCTTATTATTCGGAAAAATCCCCTTTTTATAACTGAATGCCAGCAACAATGGTTGCCATGGCCATCATCTCTCATGGATGGGCATGAATGCTAGGATACAGGCAGAATCTCTGTTGCAATGTTCGATTGCATCTGATGGGTGTGTGGATCATACGCAAAATCCCTAATAATTCACTGTTCGTGAAATTGTGCCATTGGATATGACATCCATGCCGTTAAAGACGTCGAACAGGGTAGCCCTTATACATTGTTTCCAAACATTGATCTGTACTAGAAATTGTATACATGCTAGGACAACACGTCCTATCCAAACATTGGTTAGTGGCACGTTTCTGATGGATGTATTCTGAATATCGCCCAACGTATACATGAACAGTACCAGAATACAATGCAGTACAACCAAAACGTGAATCCAAACATGCCCTTAAATAATTTAGAGCGTGTTTGGATGGGCCCATCCCATGGGATTAGATTGTATTAGGGTGGATGGCAGGTAATGAATCCCATGGGATTGCTATATCCAGGGAATCTACCACCGAGTATGTTTGGCCCGCCTGGCCAATCCCAGGCTTATGCCCGGCCAATCCCTTCCAATCCGTCCACCCAAACATATCCCAGGCAAAATAGATGGGATTAGAAGGGATTGGGTGGATTTCAAGGTAATGATGGTGATGTCAGTGGATTGCTGGCAATCCCATGGGATTGCTCCAATCCAGGCAAAAGTTCAACGTGCCTGTTTGGCACGCCGGGCCAATCTCGGGATTGCTCCTTCCAATCCCTTCCAATACAATTTAATCCCATCCAGTCTGCCCGGCCAAACAGGCCCCTTAGGGGCTTCAAAAGATAGGGCTGCATGGAGGACACTAATCTTGGCATTTACATGAAAACAAGCTGGCTGATTCCAGAATGTGATGAGACATGTTCAGAGTCAGTTCAAAGAACACACGAGATACAGATATTCTTATAGAATTCTATAAATACAAAGTATCTACTACATAGCTTGTAATGATACACATCTGATAAATTACAACTTTTAGCTGTTCAGAAATCCAGATTGTCCAAATTGCTGACCCAATTGTAGATGAAGCTATACATCACTGTCAGATCTTGTGGGTTTGGTGGTATCATAGGTCCCCACAAAAGAAAAGAAAACTAAGGGAAAAGCGATATAGCTTTTGATTACTTGCTGTCACCAACAAAGTCAGTGAAAACCACATCATCTTCAATTAAAAAACAATCAGTCGGTGGCCAAATATCAAGTTATGAGCTTACCAAGCAATATCAAGAGCAAATCTCAGAGCTTTAGAAGGCTGTAGATGTCCTTTCTTTTGAAGGTAATTCGCCAAATATCCCTGAAATCCACCGAAGTACAAGAATCCATATGGTTTAATGACATACATAAATGTTACCTAGACAATGCAGTCTTCAAAATAATATTAAGTGATGCCATATGTATGGGGAAACTACAAGTAAAATGTATGGGGAAACTGCAATAGAATGGAATTATGGGATAACTCAGAGAAATTTAAAAAAAAAAAATAGACACGAAAGAACACTACCAAGCGAACACACTTCTTGCTGTAATTATCACAAGAAGACAGCCAAGGCATGCTGATAAAGCCTTTTATTCAAAATCTGCACAAAAAGCAAACAAATCACGGGCACAAATATTTCTAAAATAAATATGAATGGTTATAAATAGAGTTCTAGTAATAAAGCCTCTATTCTCTAAGTTGAAAGCAATAATCTGAAATGGAATAGAGAATAATTAAGAAAAAAAAATAAAGATAAATAGACGTGCCTCTGATCATATTTTTTTCATAGTTATAACTCAAAAGTATATTTAAAACCATCATAGGCACTTCAAATAATTCAAGCATGAGCTTGGAAATATCATCCACACCTAGATCCATAGCTCAACTAGCAGACTGAGTAGAGATACCTCATTTCAACACTTGAGGTCTTGGTATCGATCCCTAGTGGGGGTGGCTAACTTGGAGTGTGTGTACTGACATGGGTGTGTACTAACAAGACAAGAAATTATGATTCAAAAACAAGACAATTTTCCAAATTATTAAGTCTTGTGTCCTTGCCTCTTGGATCTCAACTAAGAATGAAGTTCATGTTTCATCTCATGGCTGCTACAGAGTTCTACAGTAAAAAAACAAACACACATGTGTAAAGAAGCACACACGTACAAAAGTGCAAGTTCATGTTTCATCTCATGGCTGCTACGGAGTTCTACACTCCAAAACAAGATAGCTCATAACCTTGCGAAGTTAAAACTGCAAATATGTCATCCTCTTTGTATTCATCTTTCCCCAAGAACTTCTCAGTCTTGCTTCCATCAATTTTCAAATAATGTTCAACAGAAAATTTTGTTGGGGTGCTGTCATAAAGTTCCTCATGCTTACACATGGCATCCATAAAGCATGATGCACTTTCATACTGTAGCTTTTGTGCACTTGAGATATTCCCAATTGCATTGCTTACAGAAGGGAAGCAGTCTAGGGACAAAGCAAAAAATCAGTTATCAGTCAAATGTATAATCCTCTTAGCATTATATCATTAAACGAAATGCAGACAGAATTATGAACTTTACCCCCATGAACGCTGATGAAGTCATCATCTGAGTCAGACTCCTGAATACTAACAGAGTCAAACCACGATTCCTCTTGGCATATTACTGCAAGCATAAAATATTTTAGAATCAAGCCTCTACTTCCACTTTCAATATCTTGGGTCAATAATTCATGAGAGAGGAGAGATTGAGAAGGATTTTTGCCCATAGAATTCTAACATTAAAAAATGGAGATGTACCCTTGGAGTTTTATATGATCGTCGTGTACCACTCAAACTGAAAGAGAAATTCTATAGGATGGTTATAAAACCAAGCATCAAGGTGTCCCGTATTGGTATCGGTTGGTGTAACGGTGCCCTTTGCAACTGATACGGATGCGGGGGCGTAACGACGATACGGGGGCGTAACGGCTCGTAACGGCGCAAATATTTTTTTTTGCCAAAAAAATATGGATTAAATCCAGAATATTCTAAGCATTCCAAATATGCATTCATTTATAAATTGGAACATGTTTATGGTGATGTAACGGTCCACTCTTTAGTGAGAAGTTGTATCGGACTGTCTGATGAATTTATGAACCAAATAACTTGAATTTGACTTAAATATTTAATTTATATACTTAATAACTTGATATCATTTTTCCCAATAGTTCTTTAAAAAAATGAAATTAAATTCAGGTAGATGGCGTTGCCAATTTGGGGCTGACTTGGAGGACCAATCTATACACCAAATCAGCCTCAAATTCATGCAATTTATTGTCATTATTCCACTTATGAATTGGTGGACATTTATTGGATAGTGAATCATGAAAAAAATCAAAAGTCCCTATTTAAAAAAATAAAAGTCCACAAATTAACAATCAAAACTATTCAAACAATTTGATTTTGGCATCGTGAGTTAGCAATTGCAGTCCATAATTTAATTGCTAAATTTTAAGTTAATATATGTCTCGTGTACAATTTTTTAATGCTCGAATTAGGCGAGACTCGAATTGTGAAGTGTAGCACACGTGTCAAAGTTTTTTGGGCCCCACCCGTGATGAATGTGTTATATCTACACCGTCCATCCATTTTGTCAAATAATTTTTAGGGCATGAGCCCAAAAATGAGGCACATCCAAAAGCTCAGGTGGACTGTACCATAAGAAATAACAATAATTAAACGTTCACCATTAAAAATTTATTGGGGGCTACAAAAGTTTTAGATCAAGCTGACATGTGTGTTTTCTCTTCATCCACGTCAGTGTGACCCAATTAATAGGTTAGATTGAAAATAAACATTATAGTGGACCTTAAGAAATTTTTAATGGTGAGCGGTCTATAACCACTGTTTCCTATGGTGTGGTTCACCTGAGATTTGGATATTATTAATTTTTCATATCCTGACCTAAAATGACATGGCAAAATGGATGGATGACATGGATAAAATATATACATCATGGTGGGGCCCACTTGGGTCTGATCAGATCAGATTGGATGGAAAATAACCGTTACCGTGGGCCCTGCAAATTGTTTAACAGTGAAAATATTATCTCCGCTGTTTTTTTGGTGTGGTCCAGATGATCTTTGGATATAATTCATTTTTTGGGTAGTGCTCTAAAATGATCTCTGAAAATAGATGAACGGTGTAGATGTAATAAATACATCACTAGTGGAGCCCATATAACTTTGATCTCTTTGAAGCTGTTCGTACAACTCGAAGCTCGAGGAGTGTCGTCGCTCGTCTTAGCGCGACACGCATTGCCTACTGACTAGGAAGACTAGTGGCAAGCAAGACGCTTGTAAAAAAAAAAAAAAAAAAAAAAAAAAAAAAAAGCGAGAGAGGGAAACCGAAAAGAAAAAAGAGGAAAAGAGGGAAAGGAGAGAGAGAGAGAGAGAGAGAGAGAGAGAGAGAGGAAGAAGAAGAAGAAGAAGAAGAAGAAGAAGAAGTCAAGATATGCCGCCAGCCTCCGAGAAGAGGAAGAAGAAGAAGAAGAAGAAAGAGAAGAAGAAGAAGAAGAAATGAAAAGAGGTACATTTTTTTTTTCAAGGCCCGTAACAGCCGTTACGGGTTAGTAACAGTCGTTACAGCCGTAATGGGACCGTAATGGCCGATACGGGTACAAAATCGGGTAACAGCCGATACGAACCCGAAACGCGTAACGGTTCCCACCGTTACCGTTACGTATCGGCCGATACGGCCGAAACGTAACCGTTTTGGGACACCCTGCCAAGCATGCTTTATAGGACAAAAAGTTGGGCAACTAAGGAACCACACGTCCATAGGATGTGTGGCGCTGAAATGAGGATGTTGAGATGGATGAGTGGCAAGACAAGGAATGATAGAAATAGAAATGAATGAATTGGAGGGAACTTAGGGGTATCACCAATAGGTAACAAGATGAAGGAAAGTACACTTAAATGATTTGGTCATGTGCAATAGAGACCAAGGACTGCAAATAATGATAGAAGTCCTAATGCATTGGAATCACCATAAAAGAGCATATAACATGAATTAATAAGATCCCATTCAATGAATGAATGCACAAAAGATACCAATAAAGCATTCAACAATGATAAGAAACTAACTTTATGAAGGAGTATTAACCTTAAAATTGCACTTATCACTATCAGATAATCCTAAGGGCCCGTTTGGGAGCGTGGATTTGGAACCCCCTGGATTCGCAACCCCCAGGATTGGAAACCCCCTGGATTGGCAATCCTCTGGGTGTGTTTGGCACCCTGGAGTGTGGATCAACTTTAATTCAAAATACCAATAAATGACATATTTACAGGGGTTTGAATTTAATTACTAAATCAACTTTAATATCCTCAATTAGTGAGATATATAATTTTTGACACTATGGTTGTGATAAGCCCACTAAAATATATGTTTTGCCTAAAAATGATGAAATTCCAAGTCTCAGATGGACCACAAGCACAAGATCATGTCTAAGTGACTAACCAATGATTTTTAATCGTTGATTAATATGGACAACGTTTGGATGGTGCTGGATCATATTTGGACGGTGCTGATCTACATGAACAATGTTTGGACGGTGCTGATCATCGTTAGTGGGCCATGTGCCCAGTAAAATGATAGTGTACAGTGACATACATTTATACCTGCAACTATTGAAATGATTTTAGGTGTAATCCAAGCTCTCACCATGGATTACAAACCCCCTCAAAGAGGGGATTGCAAACCCCCTGGATTGGCAATCCCCAGTTGCTTTATGCTGCCAAACAACCAAGGGGATTTGAAACCCCCTCTAATCCCCTCCAATCCAAGGTGCCAAACGACCCCTAATATTTCCTCGAGTTACCGTGAAATGTACAATTAGAAAGAAAATGGTAAGTAGCTGAATTTGGTAGGCCAAATCAAAATGTTAGTATCTTATGATCTGCGTGATTTCCAAGCTACACCTTGTTCACAACAGCACCTAGTTCAATGCTATTTCTATTCAATGAATGAACTAACTCCCACCAGATCGAAAACAGCAGATCTCTTCAAAGGAACAATCAAAAGTGAGATTTAACTATCACTTAAAGAGTAAAAGGAACAATCAAAAGTGAGATTCAACTATCAATTAAATGAAGCAGAACAAATTCATAGCAGTAAAACATTAAGTTTCAGTAGATAAAGAGATGTTTGCTCACTACTTCGAGGTTCTAGCCCCACAGGCACCTCCACATGTGGCTATGCATGCTAACTGGGCACGTGCATATGACATCCAGGCCATGTATTAGGTGGAAAATGGTGTAGATTATCCAGCCAAAAGCCAGTCCAGAAAACCACTCAGGCCAGCCACAAATGAACAAAAACATTGGACAGTCGTTTTCAAGGCCATCTATTCTGCCTATTCCCATGCAGCTGACCTGACAGTTGAATAGCTTGAGTTTCTGGCTAGATGATCTACACTGGTTCACATGTGATACACAGATAACATTTTCCAAGTTGGCATGTGGAGCCCCAAATAGAGGTGCATGTGGACCAGTGGAGGATACATGAGGGGTTAGCAAACCTCCAGTCTCAGGTATGCTGATGGAAATTGATTTCATCATGCATTGAGGACATAATGTTATTGCATGATTACTTGCTGATGACATGAGATTTAACTTGGCATATAAAGATAATAGATACAAACATTGTCCGAGTCCTTGAAAAGCCCTCATGATGACAGTTATAAACAACAATGTAAAATTCGAAATCAAAGGGCACTTTCTACCAATTATCTTGAAACTAGCACTGATAGTTAACTGCAGAATTAATCCAGTTCAATATCTGCACCATAAAATAAGAGTAATCCACCAAATTTGGCAAATGAATCCTTGAAAGATAAATGATAGACAACAAGGAATTATTCCAACAAGAATGTTGTTAGTGAACTATAACTGTTGATATGAATGTTGGACATTAGTATGAAACAACCAACAAGAATCCCTACACATTCTATCAAATTTCAACCAATGGATGGTGGGTGAGTTCAGTACACAATAGTATGTGTACAGAAGTATCTCAATACTAACTCATGCAATGATGATGATGATACCAGTATCTCCAATGCTGCTGAGGTCCTTGCAAATACTTGAGAACTCAAAGATTAATGTAATTAGGAATAACTACCAAGAAGAAGATAGAAATACAAAAAAGAAACACAATGATGACAGAGGACAATAGGTGATGGTTACCTGATTGAGAACCTCAAAGTCCGATGGCTGTTTAGCCATTGAGTAATACCCCTGCATTGATTGAAGCCCAATAACTACCCATGACCCAAACAGGGATGAATATTTTTGAAGATGTGCTCTTCTTTATTATGATTATAAGAGAATGCTATCTTACAGACATTTGAAGAATCTCACTTCCATAAAGCAGGATATCCCCAAAGAATATTATTGTAACTATCAGTGACATGTCTATTGTAGGGAACAATTTAACTAAGCTTTGGTTTCACCACTATCTGCATCTACCACACATGGCATGCACATATAAACATCCAAATCATACTAATTGGGGTTCCAATGATGTAGAATACCTTAATGCTTAATACTGATGGGGCTCCTACCCTTACAAATGGTGGCCCATCAAATGAATGGCTAAAGATAATCAGCCAGTGTCCCACAGAACTGGCAAAACAAGTGCCTGTAAACTGGTTTGAGTGAAGAATATTGACATATGAATAAGAGCATAGTAAGTCAAAGGCAAAGATTAAAATTGGGACCTTAACATTACTAATCTTCAAATCCATAATGAATAAGAGCATAGTAAGTCAAAGGCATATTGCCACATCAAGAACATAAATTATGCCATATCAGAACTGAAATGAATATGAAAATGGTAAGGTGAAGTAATGAACCTTCATCTTATTGGATACGTCCTCATAGTAATGAACTTTCATAAAGGAAGACCTCATACTCTTGTACATGATACCTTAAGTAGCTATCTACTCTACTAATGTGCATAAGCTTGTTTGGTTCAGCTTTACCAAGTCTCTTGATGTAGACTGGTCTTCCTTCTTTAACAACTCCATGGTATCCCTGAAGGTAATAATGCAAGACTTCTTCCAGTGCTACATACTCAAAGTCCTTCAGATTAATAGATGGTTACAGTGTCAGAAATAGAAAACTTGAAATCTCTATATTCTGGAAATTATTTGAGAAAGAAAAAATATATTGAATAATTCCAATACAACAGTAGCTCCGAGCACCTTCAACTTCTCGACGATAAGGATTGTGAAACAGAAGAATAAAAAGGCTACAAAAATGAAGAAACCCAATATATTGAGCTTCTATGTTAAGGATCATGATGCAGAAGATCCAAACTTGTCCCCACAATTATTTACAGATAGAGATCCAAATAGAAAAACAAGAATAGAGGAAATCACAAAAGATAATAAAGAAAAAAGGTGCTACTTTCAGAGGTCACAGAATGCAGTGAACTGTCATGGGCAGTCTCGTCCCCGCTACATTTGCATCGAAATGGGGAAGAAAAGCACAATGCCTGAAGAAAGTTTGTGTTTACACATTGAAGTATGAGAAAGAAAATAGCTGATTCTTATAACAGCTTTGTTAGCATGCCACCAATCTGAGCAGAAAATATCACTATATGTCCTTCTGATAGAAGAAGAAGAAGAACACCATATTTTACCAAAATAATCCTCATAAAAAATTAAAGGCAGCTAATTTCAGAAGAATTTTAAATCAAAGCATCTGATAAAAAAATTGATTTACACAGATCCAACCTAATCAAAATCCAACCAAAAAAAAAAAACACAGAGTGAGAATCCTCGTGAATTTACCAAACACCCACCAAATCATCCTGTAATTTTGTTGGGATCTTGCTGAGGTTGAGCTTCCTATTTACGAGCAATTAGAAATGTGTTTACAGTATGGTTTGTGATAGGAAGTTATATCCATTGAAATAGCAAGAGACTAGGAAAGGGAAGTCTAGACAGTTCCTGTTTGGATGGAAATTCAGTTAGAAATGCAGAGATTTGATAAAAGGGTTGAGAAAGTGAAGCAGAGATTTGTAGAGAGAATCTTATTTTATTTCAATAAAAACTAATTGTGGAAAACCTCCTCTCATCAGTCCTTCTCCAGCTCAACCTATTTACGTAGTCAACAAAGGAAGAAAAGCGCCCCCGATTATGAAAGGAAAAAAAAAAAAAACATTTCAAATCAAAATCACCTACATATCAAACCAACAATGCAGACGTTAGTCGGTCCATAAAACCCTCAAAATTGATAGACAACTACCATAATTTTTCCATGTAGAGAAAATTAAAAATAAAACCAACATTAAGGGATCATTTGGTTGCTCCAAAATATCATGAAAGTTCATGATCAATCAGTCTAGTTTAAAGAGGACTGTTGCCAAAATCGAAGGGAATACCCACCATTAGGCAAAATTGAAGAGGACCCTTACCAAAATTAATTAAATTTTGCTGCATAAATTTCCATAACAATTGCACAAATTTCCATCTTTATGAATTTTGAAAAGATATGGTGTTTGGCTAACAATTGCCACCATATGAAAGACATTGACAGTATGGAGGCCAAATTCAAAAGGCAATAAGGCCCTTCTAGTATGGAGGTTGTCTTTAAAGATGGCTTAGGCAAAACACAAATATGTTTCTTGGGCCTATCTTAATTCAAAATTTTGATAACTTGACTTGAAAGTCTAGTTCATCCATGCATTGGCCTCACCTGATGCACTACTTATACATCCACTTGGTACCCTTGCATAGAATGGCATATTAGGAAGACAAATTATATGATCCACTTACCCAAGGATATGCATACCATCCTCAGGTCCTTCGTACAAATGCAGCCCTGTTTTAGTCATCCAAATAGTAAAGCCATACTCCATTCCTAAGCAACCAAATAGTAAAGCATTCCTTAGGCAAGATAGTAGCTACAATACAAAACTTTTGAAGAAAAAAAAAAACCCCATAGAACCTATGCAATGAGAAAATATAGAAGATGTTTAGTTATCTAGGAGTAGGAATAAATAGAACTAGATGTAAAATGCTAACAAAATTGAATTGTGCTAGAACATAGATCTTTGATATGTTATTGCTAATAGGAATATCGATCAGCCTATAGTTGGCTCCTAAAGGAACAACAAGCTTGGCTCTCTTTTTGGTAAGAGGGTACAGGTGGGTACTAGAACCACTTTTCTCAAAAGATGAAAATGTTGTCATTGGACCTTAACCTCTTCTCTTACTAAAACTTTTATCCAATGGAGCACATTGAAGGATGACAGATCATTCTCACCAGTGAAAACAAATTTTCAGAAGCTTAATAGAATGCCTTTTCGTGATCATTTTAGTTTGGGAAATAAATCTGAATTACTCATATGGTTCTATGAAAATGATACCAAAAAATGCCAACTGAATTAAATAGATATTCCGTATTTAGCATGAACAGTTTAATGAACTAATCATCAATGAGTATCAGTAGCTAGTTGCCCACCTCTTGCTTTTCTCCCAATTTTATATATTCTGGCACATCATCAACAGCAACTAAAGCCGGTTCACAGAGTTTTATAGCTGCATGTAGATCCTTTAAATGCCCCCACTTAGGCTGTCTCAGTAGGCCTAGAAAGAAATGTAGATGTCATAAAATAAACTGACAAATAAGCAAGAATCTTCTACATAATGATCACAATAACAGTAGTAAAGGAACAGATTTCGAAAGTTGAGAATCTATTAGCATTGATAGATCATGACCATCTGATTCTTTGAAGCCATTAAAGACACTCTCTAAAGTGCCTATACAAGTGGATACACAGCAATCTTGGTTGTTCGTTTTGTGAGCTACTTCATCTCTGTGTCATGGCACTCAAATCAGCTTGGTCTGTTCAATGTGTGCCACATGAGAATGAAGAAAATGAATGGTTGGCCAAAAGTGATCAGCAATCCACACTCAATGCATACTTGTCACAAAAGACATAATATTTTTCAAGAACACGACATTTGCAACAGGACCCACAGGATAAATAGTTCAGATTGCCTTGACTATAGCTCCACTTACATGTAATAGAGATTCAAACCCACAACTATTCTATCAATCCCATCAAACTCAACAACCTATTTCAATCCAAATAACATAAATCAAATCCATCTAATAAACTGCACAAAACCCATTCAAATTATTAAAAAAAAAAAAATTTAAATCATCAAAACATTCCTTGTTGAGCCATTTCACCAAACAGTTAGCATGCATGAAATACAGGAGATATTCAACAGTGGGGATTTTAGTTTTTACGTAATGGACTTCATGGCCATAAAGCAACAATATTTTAATATTAATCAGAGATTATGCCTCCCATGTGGTACCTTGCCATGTCATGTGTGAGTTTGTGGTCACTGGAATTTTTAAAAACCCACCTCACATGATAAAATTAGGCCCCCGCACATCTGGAAATCGAACTCCTCTTCCGCTTTCTTCAACACGTCTGGAATTTGAACTTCAATGCCAATTAAATCTAACTCCAAACGCCTAAAAAATCCAAAAATGGGACTTCTCACAAAATGCAATTTCTACCCGAAACCCTCCACCAAATGCTTCGACCTCAACTAGATTTGCTCCAAGCCATATTCCAAACCCTAAAAACTAGTGAAGTGGGAAAGGCAAAAGGAAATCCAAACTAGATCTTCTCCAAGTTGTAGAGAGAGAGAGAGAGAGAGAGAGAGAGAGAGAGGGAGGGTGGGAGGGAAAGGGAGGAGTGGCGGAGGGCGCTGGGAGTGAGAGAGAGAGAGGGAATGGGGGTGGAGGGCGCTGGGAGAGAGAGAGAGAGAGAGAGAGAGAGAGAGAGAATTAGAATGAGGGTTCTGTTTTTTTAAAAAAACTTTTTCCGCACCCTTGCTAGCGGCTGCTTAATTAGCGCTACAAAGAGTTCCCGTAACACCATTGGATCGTCAGCGGCCACACGAAGCGCCAATTAATGATTCTTACCTTTCCTGGCGGTTCGTGCTGGTCATCGGCGAAAAAAGTGTCGGCAATGGCCCACTTTCTTGTAGCGAAAGACAATGTCCATTCCTTCAATGTCCTCGGTAAATTCAGCCACAGCTATTTCTTGTATTTTGCACTGCTGACACAATCACAACACCCTTTGGAGAAATCATCAGCAAGAGAAGTTGGGCAGAAGGATCCCATCTCCAGCCATTTTACGGATCAGTTCCACACCTTCTGATTCTGTACGAGTTTCTATAACATTTCCACCGACCGAATTTTTAAAAACAAATAAATAACAAACCAACAATTCCATTAATTGCATTGAATTTTATAAAAATTGAAACAAGCCACAATTATTTAAAACTAAAGTAAAACCACAAAAATCACTAATCTCATTGAATTTCGCAAAAACTAAAATAAACCCCAAAAAATTTTAAGGATTAAAAGAAACCCGCAAAAAAAAGTTTATTGCCACTATGATCAAAAATCTAATCTCAGTTATTGAAATCATCCACGCAATCACATGTTGGTGTGAGTAATTGATCTAGATTTCTAAAGGTGGTCCCCACTTGTCAGAGTTGAAAGGTCCGTACTTCATGCAGGTCACATGTATATATTGTGCTTGTACAAGTGGGGTCCAGTGACCTAAACCACTGGACGTCAACTTTCTGGTAAGCCCCGCCTACAGGAGTTCCTGTACGTTGAAGTTGTGGGGCCCACCTCAATTTCTATGTGACATCCACTCCGTCCCTCAGTTTTGCCGGCTTGTATTAGGATATGGGCCCGAAAATACAGCAGATCCAAGACTCGAGCAGGCCACCTGACTTAAGGATGTGACTCTAGGAGGCCACCAAACCTAGGAAGCAGTTTCATAATCAAACTACTATTCAGACTCCCTAAAAAAAAAAACATGACTTACTATAAATAGTAAACTTATTATTTACAGACGGTCATGATTTCTACATAGACTTCATGGTTTTCCACCAAAAATAATAAGTATCCAATTTGGCCTAACCACATTTCTTAATTTTTCTAAGCCCTTTTCATGTTGGGCACAACTCAGAGGATCAAGAATTATGATCGAACTAAAACTTATTATAAATAGTATAAACGAAATTAAAAAGGACTTTCGACCGTCAATCTGATGGAATCTTGTTAATCCGACGTGAGTAACCCCGCATAGCAGGGTTGGGTGGCTAAAGTAGCTTCTCCTACCCCAAAATCATATAGTACGTTGAATAACTCATTCTGGTTTGTGAGATATGCTTATTTTAGGTTTCTGATGGCCCTGATCACCTTCGCCTCCGAACGAGCCTTCTTTGGTCCATCTTGGACATGAAAGTGTCTGCAACCGGTATCTCATTTCCCTCCGCTTCAAAAGAACTCGTCCTTGAGTTCTCGTTTGGTCCGCGACATTGAAAGTACTCGACATTGAATGTCCTTGAGTTATATATTTTCTCTCTGCTTCGGTTCATGATACTCGATTTGGTCCGCGACATTGAAAGTACGCGAGATCTTCATGTCATTCAGAAGATCAACAACCTAAGCGTTGCCATTGATCTTTTGGAGGATCGGTACCGATCCAATCTTCTTATTCTTCAACTTATTTAATATCCTAATTGGAAATTTCTCCTTGTATAGATGGACCATAATATGGTCGCCCGCCTCGAACACCTTTTGTTGCCAATGCCTGTCAACTTGTTCCTTTTACTTATCATCTGAGGCATGCAAACTTGGCTTACACATCTGCATGAATGCCCACGTTTTGGTCCGCCATATATTCTACTACAATACTCATGCTCGGGAGCTTAGGCAAAAGGACCAAATCAAGTGTGGTGAGGCACTTGACCATAAACAATCTGAAATTGAGACTTTCCTGTGGAGTGGTTCATCATGTTGTTGAATGCAAATTCTGTTTAAAACATGGTCAAATCTCATTACTTCGATTTGTCATTTGAAATGCATTGAAGGGGGTTTTTCAACGTATGATTCCTAACTTCAGTCGGTCTGTGGGTGGTAGGCACTGCTAAACTGAAGTTATGTACCAAATCAAATCCACAAAATTAACCAAAAGTGGTTAATGAATTTCATATCATAGTCTGAAGTAATGGTCTTAGGAACCCCATATACCCTCACAACCTCTCTGAATAATAGATTCATCATGTGTGTTGCATCGAGAGTTTTCTTGCATGTGATAAAGTGCGTCATCTTTAAAAAACGATCTACCACCACGAACATTGAATATATATCACGTTGTTTTCATAGAAGACCAAGCGCGAAGTCCATAGATAAATCTTCTCAATGGCATAATAATATAAGAAAACGGATGGTGCGGTAGATATACAACGCATATATCAAGGTGGGCCCATGGTGAAGATCCTACGGACATCACTCATCCTGGGTCGCAGCTAATATTCCTTGCTAATTAAGCAGATTTTGTAAATATTTTTTTTTATCTTATAAAATTATCGTGAGATGACATGGTGTAATTAAATTTTAGAAGAAATAAATTAAAAGCAGATTATCTACTGACACATTGAGTAGTTAGACTCGCTACTGAAGTGACGCCACCAAGTTCTGTGGGGCCCACCATGATGTATGTGTTGTATCCACACTGTCCAACCATTTGGTGTAACACCCCGGTTCCTGGAACCCGAGTACACTACTCGTTTTCCAAAAACCCAAGCGTTAACCTCTGAAAACACCCAAATTCCACGTACATTTTTTTTTATCAGAGTTACTAATATAGCGGGATGGAAATAAATCAGATATTAGAGGGAGTCCAAATATACATAACCAATGTTTCAAGCAGTTACCCAAAAACTTATATAAACCAATTGTCTTAAGTTTTACAAACATAAGAGTATAAATTAAATACACATAAAATCATGAATGGAGAATCGCAAGATCATCTAACTCCTCTCATTCCACCTGAACACCAGTGTACGCATCACCTGCGTCTCCTGCACACTGAGTACGGTTCGATAGCGTCAATGGCTATCCAGTGAGGTATACCCCTCGAGATTTATCGTAACATCAAAATAATCAAGCGTAGTTAACAAGGACAATGTATAGCAATATTACACGATGATTATCATGGAAATCAGATAAGGTTCATCATATACACATTCATTAAATAAATTTCACAAATATGATCCTGTTTAAATGCATGGATGCATGCACATGCTCACAGACCTGGGGATGCACATTCAGCTGGTAAAAGTCACTCAAGGAGAACTAGCTACCCGGAAAAATACTCAAAGGTACACCCGAGGAGAACTAGCTACCCGGAAAAGACCGTAATAATATATAAATCGCCCAAGGAGAACTAGCCACCCTGAAAAAGTACTCAAAGGTACACCCAAGGAGAACTAGCTACCCGAAAAAGACCATAAAAATATATAGATCGCCCAAGGAGAATTATCCACTCGGAAAAGTACTCAAAAGTACACCCAAGGAGAACTAGCTATCTGGAAAAGACCATGATAATATATAGTCGCCCAAGGAGAATTAGCCACCCGGAAACATACACAAAGGTACGCCCAAGGAGAACTAACCACCCAGAAAAGACCGTAATATATGCCATGAAAATGCATAATTAGCCCAACCATTATTATTTCAATTTCAAGCAATCAATTTAGGAAAGCTCAAAGGTCACTATGGGGGGTTGGTCACCCATCATAGGCCGACAGCTCAGGCATAATGTCTCATTCCACCATCTCTGGCTCATGAGACTAATAATTATGATGTTTTAAGGGTAACATCTTCAACTCGTGGCCAATTACAGTCCAACAAATAGAACTTACCATCGCTAGGTTGTACAAAATAATCCATTAAAGCCACGTGGGGCAGTTATTCCATAAAATCCACAAGGGCCAAATATTTCATAAAATGGTGCGATAAAAAGGGTTATTCCCCAAAAGCATGTAGGCATAAATGACACGCAAGGTGGTAAGTCCACGACAAGGAAATTCCATTTAATCTATTTGGCAAAAAGGCCACTAGTTTAAGGACTTCCACAAACACCGTAAAATAACTACAAGTGGCAAAACAAGCCAAGCACATTGTCAAAAGTAATTACACATGTAAAGAAGAATATTTGAAGCCTATCGCATGTTCATATTTGGATACAAATCTAACCATCAGTCATTATCAAGAATTACTTAATTAGAAACTAGCATTTATCAACAATTTCACTAAATATTATTTTAGGCAATAGATGAAATAAGCAAGCTACGCTAATTATCAAGATGTAGAAAAGCATGAAGGGTGATCCTCACCTTAGGGTTGGATTATCCCTAGGATTGGACGTTCGCGCTTTAAGATCGACATCTAAGGTGAATCTTGCTCAAGTTCGGTTTGGCGACGGTTGAATGGTGAAGATGCACTCCCAACAGCCCTGGTTGTCGTGAAACCTAATGGCAATGAGCTCCAACCTTCCATTCAATGCCCGGATTTGGGAAGATGAAGATTGCAAGGTGGCCTACAATTTGGGCTTTCTTCCAAGCGCATCAAGGTCTCGGTGAGTGCTCGAGTTGATTGCTACCATAAACGAATGCGTCTAACTCGGCATTTCGGCATGCTTATCCACCCTCTCAGCCTCCGTTCCTGCTGGATATGTCTGGAACATGGACAGGACTGTGTTGAGGATAGACCCATTGACTCGGAGTGGCTGATTCAACACGAGTTACTATCGTGACTCGGCAGATGTTCACTCCCCAAGTGCAGGGTTGTGATGTAGTAATAAACTCAGTAAGACCGAGGTCGAATCCACAGGGACTGAAACCTGTTCGTACTCTAAAATTAAGTGGATCTAGAACTAGGCTAAGATGGAATCTAAACCAATTATGATTTGAGGAATAATGGTGAAATATTTATCTAAAACTTAAGAGAATTCAGAGGAAGGGAACTAGGGATTCAGAGGATCCACTTGTAGAGATCAGGGAGATCTTATGCCTGCTTCATGGATATTAAACTGAACTTACTTGATGTAGTTTTCAAAAGATGAAAGGTATATGAATTAGAATGGATTCCATCACAAAACCATGCCCATGAGACAGAGTAAACAACAGAATTAAACTAATTATCAACCCATCAACATGATATGAAGGTTAGGAAGGGTACCGACATCCAACCATGCCCAGGAGACGATGGTGAACAACAGGGCTTCCTGACGTCATACACATAAAAAGGAAAGGAGCATGCTCAAAGCTATCGCAGACCCATTGTAATTTTAGTCACAACAGACTATTAAAAACTAAAAACGTTCCCTTAATAATCAAGCTAAAATCAAATTCAGTTCATAAATCAAAATTAAATTAAAGGCATAAAATAGAGTCTCCCATCTCACTACAAGCTTCACCTCTTAGCCCTAGCTAAGAGGTTTAGCCTAACATAGGTATGAGTAAACTAAATCTCAAAAGAAAAGAAAAAATAAAAAATAAAAATAAAAACAAAACAAAACAAACTCTCTGCCGTGCTTCCCGTCCAAACCGTCGATCATTGAATCTCCTTCTCTCTTTCTTTATATAGACAGCTGTAGAGAGCTCCGTTCCTGCTAGAGTCCGTGGCACTCTACGTGCTAGCTTTTACGTACGGCAGAGAGTGTTTGGATTCTTACGTAACTCCCTGCGTAGGCTTTGTTACGCAATCAAGAAAACAGGCCAAGAAAGTGGTATTTTCCTTGCATCTGTCAACAAGAATAACGTCCTCTGGGGTGCTTTTGGACGAGAAACATGATGGACGGATCAGATCTTCCATCTGATCTCAGGTGATGGCCCGCAGCCGCTCGCAAAACCCGGATTTTCCGGACGCGTAACAGAGCTTACGCTAAGAACTCTGGCAGTCAGTGGGTCCCACTCTCTCTGATATCCATAAGATCCACTACGTTCAGTGGAAATATCTCAAAAAACCGTTCGGGAGTGCCAAGATTGGGCTGATTTTGCTGTGGTTCACTAGATTTATCTTAACACCATCCGATCTGCGTTTGCACGATGAAAACACAATCACGCTGATCTCCTCAAATCCACTCTCCTAGGTCTCCATTATCTGGGCCCTTGGAGTCTAATGAACGGACCAGATCGGTCTGAAGACTTCAGATGGTGGCCCACCACACGATCGCAAGCTCTGTTGCGAACAGAGCCTTCCGTCCTTCCACTATGATGGTCGGTGAGCCATTTTCCGATGCCAGGTGAAAAATATACTCCGTCCATTAGCTTCAGGACGAAAAACCGTCCAGGAAGGGCGAGATTGGTTTGATTTTAGTGTGGCCCATGCGATATTTCGTGCTACCATTCATCTTGTATGCGGCTGAGATCTTCACACGTCAGCTTTGCATGGTGAAGAAAGGACTCCTAGGTGAGGTGAATGTCCCCCCTATGTACACAATGAACGGTTCAGATGGATGATTTGGGTGAGGGGTGAGGCCCATTGAAATCGTCCGTGCAGACGCTGGCGAAAGAAGGAAAACGGAGTTTTCCGTTTTTGAGGATGACACGGGTCAGCAATTGCTGACCCTTTGTAGGGATTCGGTGCACCGCAAGAGTGCACCATCTATGCACTCGCACGCTCCCCTCGTGGGGTCCACTATGATGCTTATGAAAGATCCAATCCATCCATCCGTATTCTCACCTCATTTAAGCCGTTGGGACCAAGTTTGAAGCATATCCAGATATCAGGTGGGCCCAGAATTGACCGTTTTAAGGGCTGATTTGTCCGTTGGCCCACTTTTCGAGATCTTCAATGGATGAAATTTAATATGTACGGTTAATTTATGGTTCACATCCCATGTATGGAGTCTCGTGTCAAACAGACAGTGAAAACCTCGTGATCTTGCATTCTGCACTAGTTTCAGGCTTCTTTAACGTGAACGGCTTTATTTCCTCGGATCCCCGACATGTAAATTCTTCAATATTGGTCCTCTGGAGTCCGTCCCTTACTCTGGTGACTTTAGAGCGTTAAATCCATGCTTTAAGCTCCCTATTTCGGTCCATGCTTGCAAATACACTCTGCATCACAAACACGATTAAAGCGGGCCATTAAACGGTATCATGTTCGTAAATCCAGGCAATAATTAGGGTCTGATATGCAATATTTGACCCTCAACAGCAGACCGAACCACCAGCCCGACAATCATGTCTGAATAGTGGCAGCGAGGGGAAGCTACAACTTTGGGCACTCGAGTCTGCCTCAAACCGCATTAGGCTGCTCACCCAACCCAATTCACGGGGAGGAATGGCTGATTTAGCAACCCGCAATAGCAGCAGCTCGTCTAGCGAGTCAGGAAGTTGGCTCGCTCTCTCTATCTCTCTCTGGTTTTATTCTTCTTCTTCTTCTTCTTCTTCTTCTTCTTCTTCATTTCTTTTTATTGCTCTCTTGCTGAAACGTCCAACAACACCTCTGTTGCGAACAGACTAGGACAGATCTCGGCCCGCGACTTAGCCCACGACTCAGCCTAGTCCACCCGATGCGGCGAGAAGCTTCTCTCGCTTCTCTTTTTCTTTGTATCTCCTTCTTCATTGCTCCTTCTTCTTCTTCTTTCTATTCTTTCTTTTCTCTGCTGGAACGACTAGGTGACAACCTGGGACTCGGCCCAGACTCAGTTCGTACGCACGACTCGCTCCGAGTCGCAACCCAACCCAACCCAATGTGGCAAGAAAAGCAGCGCTTTCTTTTCTCTCTTTTTAACTTTCCTTTTCTGGAAAAGGATGCCCTAAAAATGGGCTTTAATAGTCTCCATTAACACATTCCAGATGGTTCAAATTGTAACTAATCAATGGATTAGTTACTGTCCTTAGTTATTTAATTCATGTCGTTTTACAATGATATAATTAAATCACGTTCGCATGACTGTAATCGGATTGTATGGATGGACTTTTGGGACCTTGGTTCACCTATCAGACGTCCTTGATCAGTAATATATGGCCTATCTCAGAGGATGGGTTTTTCTGTTGAACGGGGAAGATTAGTTAAGCTTTCATGGCAGAATATGATTTAGGGACTTATTTTTCGATCCATTCCTTATGGACGAACTGGATTTTCCCATTGACCGATGTGGGTCCCACCTTTTGTTGCCATACTTCCCATACCAATGACGGTTCTCTGTTTTCTCGGCCACAACCAAATTCTCGTGGGGAAAAGTGTTTCTCGCGGGATCTTTTCATTCCCCGAGATAGAGCATTGCTTGCCCTAAGACGGACGCTCCCAATGCATTCGTAGTGCCTTCTAGAAGCGTCCCAACGGTCGGGATCGGTTCTTTCCTTTAAAGGAAAGATTCTTTCCGCCTTTTCTCTAGCTGTGGAGAAAACTTCCCTTTTCAGCAGCAAATGGAAGGCTAAGATCTTAGCTCCTCGTGCGGCTAAGATGAAAAGCAGGTTGTTGCCTCGGATTGCCAGCGAGGCAATGCAACAGCACGTCCAGTATCGGAGGCTTACGGCACGAAGATCTCTGTTGCACTGGCAGTGCTCGTATACATGTGCTCCCACATAAGGTTTTTATAGGGTTTTGGTCGGCAGTCCGTCCGGAACACGATGGATGGTTCAGATCATCCACATGATCACATATGATGGTCCAACCTCGGAACTCCAAACAGCATTTTTTTCAAACGTTGTTGCTTGGCGGGGAAAACCAGAGAAAAAGGGGGAAAATCCTCTTTTTTGGATTTTCATCGGGTCAATGGCCATTTGACCCGGCTTCTGCTTCAATGCACCTCCGGTGCACAATTCCAGATGTTCTCACATGTTTAATGTGGGACCCACAAGATGCTCTTGGGAAATCTATTCCGTCCAACGGTCTTCACAGTTCGTGAACTGACATCTAACCTAAGATGAGGAAAATTAGAAACTCAAAAGGGCCACAATCCCCTTGATATGGCCTGTCTGAGTTTCTAATTTTCCTCATCTTGGGTCAGATGTCGGTTCACGAACTGTGAAGACCATTGGACGGAATAGATTTCCCAAGAGCATCTTGTGGGTCCCACATTGATCATGCGAGAACATCTAGAGTTATGCACCGGAGGTGCACTGAAGTAAAAGCCGGGTCAAATGGCCATTAACCCGATGGAAATCCGAAAAAGAGGATTTTCCCCCTTTTTCTCTGGTTTTCCCCGCCAAGCAACAGCGTTTGAAAAAAACGCCATTTGGAGTTCTGAGGTTGGGCCATCATATGAGATCATGTGGATGATTTGAACCATCCATCGTGTTTTGGACGGACTACCGACCAAAACCCTATAAAAACCTTGTGTGGGAGCACATGTATACAAGCACTGCCAATGCAACAGAGATCTTCGTGCTGTAAGCCTCCGATACCGGACGTGCTGTTGCATTGCCTCGCTGGCATTCCTAGGCAACAGCCTGCTTTTCATCTCAGCCGCACGAGGAGCTAAGATCTTGGCCTTCCATTTGCCGCTGAAAAGGGAAGTTCTCTCCACAGCTAGAGAAAAGGCGGAAAGAATCTTTCCTTTAAAGGAAAGAACCAATCCCGACCGTTGGGACGCTTCTAGAAGGCACTCCGAATGCATTGGGAGAGTCCATTTTAGGGCAAGCAATGCTCTATCTCGGGGAATGAAAAGATCCTGCGAGAAACACTTTTCCGCACGAGAATTTGGTTGCGGCCGAGAAAATCGAGAACCGTCATTGGTATGGGAAGTATGGCAACAAAAGGTGGGACCCACATCGGTCAATGGGCAAATCCAGTCCGTCCATAAGGAATGGATCGAAAAATAAGTCTCTAAATCATATTATTCTGCCATGAAAGCTTAACCAATCTTCCCCATTCAATAGAAAAAACCTAGCCTCTGAGATAGGCCATATATTACTGATCAAGGACGTCCGATAGGTGAACCAAAGTCCCAAAAGTCCATCCATACAATCCGATTACAGTCATGCGAACGTAATTCAATTATATTATTGTAAAACGACATGAGTTAAGTAACTAAGGACCGTAACTAATCCATTGATTAGTTACAATTCGAACCATCTGGAAGGTGTTAATGGAGACTATTAAAGGCCGTTTTTAGGGCATCCTTTTCCAGAAAAGGAAAGCCAAAAAGAGAGAGAAAAGAAAGCGCCGCTTTACCTGCCACATTAGGTTGGATTACGACTCGGAACGAGTCGTGCATTCGGACTGAGTCTGGGCCGAGTCCCAGGTTTTCACTGGTTGTTCCAGCAGAGAAAAGAAAGAAGAGAAAGAAGAAGGAGCAGTGGAGAAGGAGGTAAAAAGAAGAAGAGAAGCGAGAGAAACTTCTCACCACATTGGGTGGACTAGGCTGAGTCGCGGGCCGAGATCTGTCCTAGTCTATTGGCAATGGAGGTGATGTCGGATGTTTTGGCAAGAGAGAAATAGAAAGAAACAAAGAAGAAGAAGAAGAAGAAGAAGAAAACCAGAGAGAGACAGAGAGAGAGCGAGCCAACTTCTTGACTCGCTAGACAAGCTGCTGCTGTTGCGGGTTGCTGAATCGGCCATTCCTCCCCGTGAATTGGGTCGGGTGAGCAGCCTAATGCGGTCTGAGGCAGACTCGGGTGCCCAAAGTTGTAGCTTCCCCTCGCTGCCACTATTCGGACATGATTATCGGGCTGGTGGTTCGGTCTGCCGAGTCACGTAGTAACTCGGGTTGAATCGGCCCCTCCGAGTCAATGGGTCTATCCTCAACACAGTCCTGTCCAAGTTCCAGACATATCCAACAAGAACGGAGGCTGAGAGGGTGGATAGGCACCCCGAAATGCCGAGTTAGACGCTTTTGTTTATGGCAACAATCGACTTGACCACTCACCGAGACCTTGATGCGCTTGGAAGAAAGCCCAAATTGTAGGCCACCTTGCAATCTTCATCTTCCCAAATCCGAGCGCTGAATGGAAGGTTAGAGCTCATTGTCATTAGGTTTCACGACAACTAGGGCTGTTGGGAGTGCATCTTCATCATTCAACCGTCGCCAAATTGAACATGAGCAAGATTCACCGTAGATGTCGATCTTAAAGCGCGAACGTCCAATCCTAGGGATAATCCAACCCTAAGGTGAGGATCATGCTTCAAGCTTTTCTACATCTTGATAATTAGCGTAGCTTGCTTATTTCATCTATTGCCTAAAATAATATTTAGTGAAATTGTTGATAAATGCTAGTTTCTAATTAAGTAATTCTTGATAATGACTGATGGTTAGATTTGTATCTAAATATGAACATGCGATAGGCCTCGAATATTCTTCTTTACATGTGTAATTACTTTTGACAAAGTGCTTGGCTTGTTTTGCCACTTGCAATTATTTTACGGTGTTTGTGGAAGTCCTTAAACTAGTGGCCTTTTTGCCAAATAGATTAAATAGAATTTCCTTGTCGTGGACTTACCACCTTGCGTTTCATTTGTGCCTACATGGCTTTTGGGGAATAACCCCTTTTATCGCACCATTTTATGGAACATTTGGCCCTTGCGGCTTTTATGGAATAACTGCCCTACATGGCTTTAATGGATTATTTTGTACAACCTTGTGATGGTAAGTTCCATTTGTTGGACTGCAATTGACCACTAGTTAAAGAGGTTACCCTTAAAACATTATAATTATTAGTCTCATGAGCCAAGGATGGTGGAATGAGACATTATGCCTGAGCTGTCAACCTATGCTGGGTGACTAACCCCCCACAGTGACCCTTGAGCTTTCCTAAATTGATTGCTTGAAATTGGAATAATAATGGTTGGGCTAATCATGCATTTTCATGGCATATATTATGGTCTTTTCGGGTGGTTAGTTCTCCTTGGGCGTACTTTTGTGTATGTTTCCGGGTGGCTAATTCTCCTTGGGCGATCTATATATTATCATGGTCTTTTTCAGGTAGCTAATTCTCATTGGGTGTACTTTTGAGTACTTTTCCAGGTGGCTAGTTCTCCTTGGGCGATCTATATATTATTATGGTCTTTTCCGGGTAGCTAGTTCTCCTTGGGTGTACCTTTAAGTACTTTTTCGGGGTGGCTAGTTCTCCTTGGGCGATCTATATATTATTACGGTCTTTTTCGGGTAGCTAGTTCTCCTCGGGCGTACCTTTGAGTATTTTTCTGGGTGGCTAGTTCTCCTTGGGCAACTTTTTACCAGCTGGATGTGCATCCCCAGGTCTGTGAGCATGTGCATGCATCTATGCATTTAAACAAAATCATCTTTGTAAAATTTATTTAATGAATGTGTATATGATGAACCTTATCTGATTTCCATGATAATCATCGTGTAATATTGCTATACATTGTCCTTGTTAACTATGCTTGATTATTTTGATGTTACGATAAATCTTGAGGGGTATACCTCACTAGATAGCCATTGATGCTATCGAACCGTACTCAGTGTGTTGGAGACGCAGGTGATGTGTACGTCGGTGTTCAGGTGGAATGGGAGGAGCTAGATGATCTTGCGACTCTCCATTCCTGATTTTATTTGTATTTAATTTATACTCTTATATTTGTAAAACTTAAGGCAATTGGTTTGTATAAGTTTTTGAGTAATCACTTGAAACATTGGTTATGTATATTTGGACTCCCTCTAACATCTGATTTATTTCCATCCCGCTATATTATTAACTCTGATAAAAAAAATGTACGTGGAATTTGGGTGTTTTTAAAGGTTAATGCTCGGGTTTTTGGAAAACGAGTAGTATACTCGGGTTCCGAGAATCGGGGTGTTACATTTTGAGAGATCATTTTAGGGCATGATCAAAAGAATGAGGCAGATCCAACGTTGGAGTAGTCCCTACCACAGAAAACAGTGAGGAGATTGATGTCCACCTTTAAAGCCTTCCTAAGGTCCACCGTGATTTTTATTTGAGATCCAACCTCTTCATAAGTTAACACAGACATTAAAGAAGGGAAAACACAAATATCAACTTGATCAAAAACTTTTATGCCCCTTAGAAGTTTTAATGGTGGGCGTGACTCTCTCCGCTGTTTTCTATGGCGAGGTCCACTCGAGTTTTGGATCTGATTCATTCTTTGGCTCATGCCCTAAAATGATCTCTCCAAATGGATGGATGGTGTGATACAAAATATACATCATAGTGGTACCCACATAAATAGGTGACAACACTTCAGTAGCGAGGCTTACTACTCAACGTGTACGCTGAATCCCAAATGGAAACGAAAGCGGATTGGCTAATCCCGTTACCACAACCCGGTGGTGGTGGACGGTGCTCTATGGGCCCCACCATAATGTATGTGTTTCACCTATTCCGTTAATCTATTTTTACATATAATTTTAGGGCTTGATCCCAGAAATGAGAGGGATATAAATCTCATATGGACCACACCACAGGAAAACAATGGTGCTTGGATATCCATCTTTAAAGTCCTCCTAAGGCCCACTGTACTGTTTATTTGACATCCAATCTGTTGATTTGGTCATAAAGACCCAGATGAAGGGAAAAAACAAAGATCAACTTGATGCAAAACTTTTATGGCCCCCAAAAAGTTTTTAATGGTCGACATTCATTCAACACTGTTTCATGTAATGTGGTCCACTTGAGATTGGGTTACACCTCATCTTTGGTCTCATACCATAAAATGATCTAGAAAAATAGATGGACGGCATGGATGAAACACATACATCATGGTGGGCCCACATAACACCAAGTGATAGGGGAGTAGCCAATCCGTTTCTAAAGGATGCGGATTCACGAAAGCCTTTTATAGGAAGTTCCAGCATTGGGATGTAAGGTGGGGTCCACCATGATGTTTACAAGAAATTCAATCCATTCATCCATTTTTAGAGCTCATTTTAGGACACGTAACCAAAAATTAGGATGATCGAAAACTCAACTGGGCAATACAAGATGAAATAGTGGAGAAAGAAATTCCTACCGTTGAAACATTCCTAGGCGTCTTGATCTTTATATGCCATCTAAACCGTTTATAAGGTCATTTTTACTGGGACGAAGTGAAAACACTAAAAAATGGATCGATACAAAACTTTTGTGGCCATATAAATATTTCAACGGTGGTCACTAAATCCCCACTATTTTCTCCTGTGTGGCCCATTTGAGTTTTATATACACCTTAGTTTTGGTATAATGTCCTAAAATGATATCTAAAAACGGAACGGGTTGGATTTATCACAAACCTCGCTACGGGCCCATCTAGAATCCTTGTGCGTGAAAACTCTGCCTTTTAGCCTTAGTTGCATAGGAACCGAGGCCAAAAGTCTACTTTTTAGCCTCAGTTGAATAGGAACCGAGGCAAAAAGTCTACTTTTTAGCCTCAGTTGCATAGGAACCGAAGCCAAAAGTCTACCTTTTAGCCTCATATGCATAGGAACCGAGGCGAAAAATCTACCTTTTAGCCTCAGTTGCATAGGAACCAAGGTGAAAAGTCTACTTTTTAGCCTCAATTGCATAGGAATTGATGCCAAAAGTCTACTTTTTAGCCTCGCCTCAGTTGCATAAAACCGATGTCGAAAGTCTACTTTATATAAAAAAGTATTAATATTTCACAATTTTTACTCTTTTTCTTACAAGAGTGGCTCACTTCCCCGTGATCCAAACCGTTGATATGAAGGACCTCACTCTAGATAACCCATTGGCTAACCATCCCCCGTAAAAAATGGTCTACTATCTTCTATCCATGGAATGTGGAATATTGCCATATTTCGTTTCTTACAAGGGTCAGGATCTCTCCATCCAGAGAATTTTTTAATTTATTGTCCATTTATAGTGGGGTCCTTATCTTCATCGGTTTAGATCATTGACCCTTGTTCTTCACTTCCACAAGATGGAGTACGAACATACAAACATTAAGCATTGTATAATTTCACCTATTTAGTTCTGAGAAATTTACGACTGTGGACCCCACCTTTTATCCAGTGGTTTTTTTGAAGCAATACAAACTTAGAATACGCACTTGGACCTCCTCATATGGAGTCAGAATTTCAGGACGAAAATACCCCTCCTTTTGACGGAAACGGATTCGGTACTCCCCCTGCCACCAGCTAATGGCGGACGGTCGGTAATCTGTAGGCCCCACCATGATGTATGCTTTTCATCCATGTTGTCCATATATTTTTCCAGATCATTTTATGGTATGAGACGAAAAATGAGGTATTTCCAAATCCCAAGTGTACCACATTACAGGAAACAGTGTTGAGTGAGCGTCAACCATTAGAAATTCAGGTGGAGCCCACTGTGATGTTTGTGAGAAATTCTCCCCGTCTAAGTTCATTCATAGGGTCACAAAGACCTGGATGAATAGGAAAACCAAATTTCATAATGATCCAAAACTTATGTAACCCCTAAAAGGGTTTCAATGGTAGACGTTCAATTCCCCACTGCCTTTTACAGTGTGGTCCACTTGATAGCTAGATCTCTCTTATTTTTCACCTCAAGCCTTAATTCGAGTTCGCCAAATAGATGGACAGTTTGGATATAACACATACCTCATAATGGGACCCACAAAAATCGGTGCGGATTACAATAGGGAAAAAAACAAAGAAAAAAAAATGAAGCCAGCGAGTTGGGGTCGACCGGGTTGGGACCCAGTCGACTGGGTCAGAGCTTGGCCTATCGCTACAGATTATAACCATAGCCATAATTGTATTGTTAGGCACTTTTTTCTCTTTTTATTTTTATTTTTTACATGGAAAACATTTTCTCCCTTATATTTTTCTGTAGTACATAATTATGTAAATATGTATATATAAGTATATAAAAATATTTTTCTATCTTTTAATTTAGTTTTTTGTCTATGTATTTAACAAGCATATCTCCTAAACTAGAATGATTTTATTTTTTTTTTTACACACACACACACACCCCCCCACACACTCACACTAGTGGAATTTCACCACCTATGGATACTCGAACGCTTGACTGGGTGTTGAAACTTCTAATAGTCTACCACCCAAGTGGGGCAAACATGAAAATGAGTGGGGCAAACTAGAAAATCAGCGGGGCAAACTGAAATATGAGCGAGGCAAACTAGAAAAACAGCGGGGTAAATAAGAAAAACAGCGGGACAAACTAAAATATGAGTGGGGTAAACTAGAAAAACAGCAGGGCAAACTGAAATATGAGCAGGGCAAAGTAGAAAAACAGCAGGGCAAACTTAAGTATGAGTGGGGCAAACTAGAAAAACAGCAAGGCAAACTAGAAAAATAGCAGGGCGAACTGAAATATGAGCGATGTAAACTAGAAAAACAGCAGGACAAACTAGAAAAACAGCGGGACAAACTACATTATGAGCGGAGTAAACTGAATTATGAGCGGGGCAAACTAGAAAAACAGTGGGGCAAACTTAAGTATGAGTCTCAAGGAAATTCTCTTTTTTACAATTCAGGTAACGTTGCTACTTCCTTGTTATGGAGTTATCTGATCAATGGTCATCGTGTGGTGATCCAGACCCATTGATGTGATCCAGTCTACCATGGATGTGAATTTCCTTGAAAATCTCCCTGATTGTATGATAACAACCATCAAAATATTTATCCCAGTTTTTAGACACGTGGTGAATTGTTGTGTTGTTTGTGAGAAATCCTGCCCGTCTAAGTTCATTCATAGGGTCACAAAGACCTGGATGAAGAGGAAAAACAAATTTCATAACGATCCAAAACTTTTGTAGCCCCTAAAAGGGTTGCAGTGGTTGAATTTCATGTGGGCCCAACAATGATGTTTGTTTGTTATCAAACCTATTCATAAGATTATACTGACATGGATCAATAGAAAAAATAATTATAAGCTTAATCCAAAACTTCTGTGGCCCCTAAGAAATGATCAACTTTAGAAGTTCAATTCGAATTTTCATTTGGTGTGGTCCATTTGAACATTGGATACGTTTATATTTATTGGCTCAAGCCATGAAATTATCTGTTAAATTTGCCCCGCTGATTTCCTAGTTTGCCCCGCTGATTTTCTAGTTTTCCCCGCTCAATTTCATGTTTGCCCCGTGATTTTTCAGTTTGCCCCGCTGAATTTCTAGTTTGCCTCGCTGACTTTCTACCTTACCCTGTAACATTCTAGCTTGCCCCGCTGATATGGCCCACATATGTGAATTCAAAAGATGCTCATCTGGCAAGTCTAATTTCTACGTTGCCTCATGCAAGTTCTAAGTTGCCTCGCTGAATTTCAAGGTTCTCTCACTCAATTCCTAGGTTGCCTCGCTTGATTCCTAGGTTCCCTCGCTCAATTCCTAAGTTCCCTCGTTGAATTACTAGGAAGGTTTTGATGATAAAATAAATGAAGAAGCTCTAGTGCTAGAGTAGATTACACCACATGGTGGGGCTTGAACGCAACTTGCCAAAAACCTCTTTTAGAGGTCATTTGACTTTAACTAAGTTACTCAAATAGAGAGTTTTGAAACTCAATTGAGCCATATGCAAATTAAATTGTCTAAAAGTTATGTAACTTGCCTGTAACTTAAGGTTATATGAACTCCCTATAATCCAAAGGAATGCAGATTGCCCACAACAACTTAGGGTAGGAATTCCTTACTATTGAAAGCTATGTGGGTCTCACGTCAATTCATTTTGACTACTCTCATTATGATATAAGACAAAAAATATGACAAATCTAAAAAAATGAATTGACTACTCTCATTATAATATAAGACAAAAATAGACAAATCTAAAAAAACAAGTGGGCAAGGCAACCGACCCGGTCGACCCCAACTAGTTGACTCAGTTTATCGGGTCCCTGGACTAAGGTACCTATGCTACGGATTAGCGGTACCTATGGCTACGGTTATAATCCGTAGCCATAGAGACCGCAAATCCGTAGCCATAGGCCGGCTTCCTTAAAACTGAAGCCAGCGAGTTGGGGTCGACCGAGTTGGGACCCGGTCGACCGGGTTAGAGCTTGGCCTATCGCCATGGATTATAACCGTAGCCATAACTATAGTGTTATGCACTTTTTTCTCTTTTTATTTTTATTTTTATTTTTATTTATTTATTATTTTTTACATGGAGAACATTTTCTCCCTTACATTTTTCTATAATACATAATTATGTAAATATGTATATATAAGTATATAAAAATATTTTTCTATCTTTTAATTCATTTATTTGTTTATTTATTTAACAAGCATATCTCCTAAGCTAGAATGATTTACTTAAGCTTGACCCAACCCAACCCAATCTTGGGTTAGGAATTCTCAACCCAAGCCCAACCCAAGAGGGCTTGACGGGTTGATTGGGTTGTTCGGGTGTATACGTGCTAATATTTTTGTTGTTACATTAGTTTATTATATTCAATATAGGACTTATTTTTTGTATCTATGATTTTATTAATTATATACATGATTATTCATCATAAAGAACTTCATTTTTTTCTTTAAAAAACCAAGCTAGAATATATGATTACTCCTTTAAAAAGTCATGTAGAATAGCACGCAATCTTTTTGGGAGAGAGAAATCCAGCATATCTTGTTAGCATGAGTCCTTGGAAAAGACGTGGACAAATGAGACCCGACATCACTAGTTTACCTTCTACACAAACAATCCACACTCAATTATAACTTATAAGTAACTAATATATTGATCAGGTTCGGGTTGGGACGGGCAACCTAAGACCTCAACCCAAGCCCAACCTAAGTTTTATCAGGTTGGTGTTTGTATAGCCCAAGCTTGAGATCGGACCCGATATATCCTGCCCGAGCCCAACCCAATGTTGGGTCAGTCACGGGTCGGTCGGGTTGAACCTGCATAACTTTCAGCCATACATGAAATTGAGCGGGGGAAATTAGAAAATCAGCGGGGCAAACTGAATTATGAGCGGGGCAAACTAGAAAAACAGCGGGGCAAACTGAAATATGAGTGGGGCAAACTAGAAAAATAATGGGACAAACTTAAGTATGAGCGGGGCAAACTAGAAAAACAACGGGGTAAACTTAAGTATGAGCGGGGCAAACTAGAAAAACAGCGAGGCAAACTGAAATATGAGCGGGGCAAACTAGAAAAGCAGTGAGACAAACTGCATTATGAGCGGGGCAAATTAGAAAAATAGCGGGGCAAACTGAAATATGAGCGGGGCAAACTAGAAAAACAGCGGGGCAAACTTAAGTATGAGCGGGGCAAACTAGAAAAACAACGGGGCAAACTTAAGTATGAGCAGAGTAAACTAGAAAAAGAGTGGGACAAACTGAATTATGGGCGGAGCAAACTACAAAAACAGCAGGGCAAACTGCATTATGAGCAGGGCAAACTAGAAAAACTACGGGTCAAACCGAAATATGAGTGGAGCAAACTGAAATATGAGTGGGGAAAACTAGAAAAACACAATTATAAGCTTGATCCAAAACTTCTGTGGCCCCTAAGAAATGATCAACATTAGAAGTTCAATTCAAAATTTCATTTGGTGTGGTCCATTTGAACATTGGATACGTTTAGATTTATCGGCTCAAGCCATGAAATTATCTATTAAGTTTGCCCCGCTCAATTTCATGTTTCCCCCGCTCAATTTCATGTTTGCCCCGTTGATTTCCTAGTTTGTCCCGTTGATTTTCTAGTTTGCCCTACTGATTTTCTAGTTTCCCTCACTCAATTTCATGTTTGCCCCGCTGATTTCAGTCTTGTTTCTTTCACCTTTCCACTACGTTGCTTTCACTGTTGTCGTTTTCACCCCCTTTCTTCACTCCGTTCCAGTAAGGGCCTGTTTGGCCAGGCGAATCCCATGGGATTAGGAGGGATGTGATGGATTTTAAGGTAATGATGGTGGTGTTAGTGGATTGGAAAAAGATCCATGGGATTGCTATATCCCGGGACAAGTTCACTGGGTCTGTTTGGCACGCTCGACATATCTTGGGATTTTACCATCCAATCCGTCCAACCAAGGGATGTGATCAATTTTAAGGTAATAATGATGATGTTAGTGCATGGATTGTTTTAAGATCCATGGGATTGCTGATATATGTCTTTTTAAACATAGACCTATGATTACGGATTATAACCGTAGCTATATGTACCGCTAATCCGTAGCCATAGGTACCGTGGTCTAGGGACCCAATCGATTGGGTCAGCTAGTTGGGGTTGACCGGGTTGGGACCCGGTCGACCGGGTTAGTTGTCTTCCCCACTTCTTTTTTTTTTTTTTTTTTAAGATTTGTCTCATTTTTTATCTTATTTCATAACGAGAGTAATCAATTCATTTTTTTAGATTTGTCTAATTTTTTGTCTTATATCATAATGAGAGTAGTCAAAATGAATTGACGTGAAACCTACATAGCTTTCAATAGTAAGGAGTTCCTACCCTAAGTTTTTGTGGGCAATCTGCATCCCTTTGGATTATAGGGAATTTATATAATCCTTTGGATTGTAGGGAATTCATCCCTTTGGTTTTTAATGGTAGATGCTTCAATCAGTACTGTTTTCTCATGGTGTGGTCCACTTGAGATTTTGATCTTATTCATTTATGGGATAATTATTTAAAATGATGTGTAAAAATGGATGATTGGTATGGATAAGACACATAGATCCTGATATGACTCGACCACTAGACACCTGGTAGCGTCAGCACGCAATTAAAAATCAGCGGGGGAAACTAGAAAACCAGCGAGGCAAACTAGAAAAACAGCGGGGCAAACTGAATTATAAGCAGGGCAAACTAGAAAAACAGCGGGGCAAACTGAATTATGAACGGGGCAAACTAGAAAAACAGCGGGTCAAACTAGAAAAATAGGTGGGCAAACTGAATTATGAGCGGGGCAAACTAGAAAAATAGTGGGGCAAACTGAATTATGAGCAGGGTAAATTAGAAAAACAGCGGGGCAAACTAAAATATGAGCAGGGCAAATTAGAAAAACAGCGGGGCAAACTTAAGTATGAGCGGGGTAAACTTAAGTATGAGCAGGGCAAACTAGAAAAATAGCAGGGCAAACTTAAGTATGAGTTTCAAGGAATTTCTCCTTTTTACAATTCAGGTAACATTGCTACTTCCTCATTATGAAGTTATCTGATCAATGGTCATCGTGCGGTGATCTAGACCCATTAATCTGATCAAGTCTACCATAGATGTGAATTTCCTTGGAAATCTCCCTGATTGGATTTTCCAAAAACCTCCCTAATCAAAATGCAATAGGTCATCAATACGCGGCTCACAAATAGATGGCTGAAAAAAAAACATAGCAATTCACAACGTGTCTAAAAACTGGAACAAATATTTGGATGGCTGTTATCATCCAATCAGGGAGATTTTCAAAGAAATTCACATCTATGGTAGACTGGATCAGATCAATGGGTCTGGATCATCACACAATGACCATTGATCAGATAACTCTATAACAAGGAAGTTAGCAATGTTACTTGAATTATAAAAAGGAAAAATTTCTTGAGACCATTCTTAAGTTTGCCTCGCTCACATTTCAGTTTGCCCCGCTCATATTTTAGTTTGCCCCGCTGTTTTTCTAGTTTGCCCCGCTCATAATGCAGTTTGCCGCGCTGTTTTTCTAGTTTGCCCAGCTCATAATTCAATTTGCCCCTTTATTTTTCTAGTTTGCCCCACTGTTTTTCTAGTTTGCCCCGCTCATATTTCAGTTTGTCTCGCTGTTTTTCTAGTTTGCCCCACTTATACTTAAGTTTGCCTTGCTGTTTTTCTGTTTGCCCCGCTCATACTTAAGTTTGCCCCGCTCATATTTCAGTTTGCTCCGTTGTTTTTCTAGTTTGCCCTGCTCATAATTCAGTTTGCCCAGCTGTTTTTCTAGTTTGCCCTGCTCATATTTCAGTTTGCCCCGCTGTTTTTCTAGTTTGCTCCACTCATAATGCAGTTTGCCCCGCTATTTTTCTAGTTTGCCCCGCTCATAATTCAGTTTGCCCCGCTCATATTTCAATTTGTCCCGTTGTTTTTCTAATTTGCCCTGCTGTTTTTCTAATTTACCCTGCTCATATTTCAGTTTGCCCCGCTGATTTTCTAATTTCCCTCGCTCAATTTCATGTACGGCTGAAAGTTGGGCGGGTTCAACTCGACCGACCCGTGAGCGACCAGACATTGGGTTGGGCTCGGGCAGGATATATCTGGTCCGATCTCAAGCTTGGGCTATACAAACACCAACTCGATAAAACTTAGTTTGGGCTTGGGTTGAGGTCTCAGGTTGCCCGACCCAACCCAACCCAACCCGAACCCAATCAATATAATAGTTACTTATAAATTATAATTGAGTGTGGATTGTTTGTGTAGAAGGTACACTAGTGATGTCCGGTCTCATTTGTCCACGTCATTTTCAAGGACTCACACTAACAAGATATGCTGGATTTCTCTCTCCCAAATAGATTGTGTGCTATGCTACATGACTTTTTAAAGGAGTAGTCCTATATTTTAGCTTAGTTTTTAAAAGAAAAAAATGAAGTTTTTTATGATGAATAATCACGTATATAATTAATAAAATCATAGATACAAAAAATAAGTCCTATATTGAAATATAATAAACTAATGTAATAACGAAAATATTAGCACGTATACACTCGACCAACCCAATCAACCCATCGAGCCCTCTTGGGTTGGGCTTGGGTTGAGAATTCCCAACCCAAGATTAGGTTAGGTTGAGTTAAGGTTTAGGTATAGGAACCTTGGGTTGGGTTAGGGTTGAACATCAACTCGAACCAACCCACCCGAGTTTCAACTCGAACTAACCCAACCGCGAAGTGATTGAAATTGACACGAACTGAATGAAATAGATTTTCGACCATCGACCCGATGGAATCTTGGAAAATAACTAGGTTGGTTGGCTAAATTAGCTTCTCCTACCTAAAAATCATAAGTGGTAAGTTAAGTAAATCATTCTAGTTTAGGAGATGCTTGTTAAATAAATAGACAAAGAAATGAATTAAAAGATAGAAGAATATTTTTATATACTTATATATACATATTTACATAATTTTGTATTAGAGAAAAATGTTAGGGGGAAAAAGTTCTCCTTGTAAAAAATAAAAATAAAAAAGAAAAAAAAAGTGCATAACCTTACAGTTATGGCTACAGTTATAATCTATAGCTATAGGCCTAGCTTTGACCTGGCCGACCGGGTCCCAACCTGGTCAACCCCAACTCGCTGGTTCCTTTTTTTTCCTTCTCTGTTATAATCCCATCGATTTTTGTGGGTCCCATTATGAGGTATGTGTTATATCCAAACCATCCATCTATTTGGAGAACTCGTATTAAGGCTTAAGATGAAAAATAAGACAGATCTAGCTATCAAGTGGACCACACTGTAAATGGCGAATGTCTACCATTGAAACCCTTTTAAGGGTTCGAGAAGTTTTGGATCATTATGAAATTTGTTTTTCCTCTTCATCCAGGTCTTTGTGACCCTATGAATAAACTTAGACGGGGAAGATTTCTCACAAACATCACAATGGACCCCACCTGAGTTCCCCATCGTCGGACTGTCCGTCAGTGCTTGTGTCTGCATGCTAGCCAGAGGAAGGCAAGGGTATTTTCGTCTTCAAATTTGGTGGTAGTACGAGGAGGTCTAAGTACGTATGTTAAGTTTCTATTACTCCGTAAAAACCACTAGATAAAAGGTGGGGTCCACAGTCATAAATTTCTCTTTAGTTCTTTTAAGTAAAAGTACAACGGTCCACTTATGAAACTTCTCAACGTGTAAACCTCAGCTAACGCATATGCTAGCAAATACACTAGCATGGCACACGATTGCAAAATCCAAGCCATTCATTGGAAGGGCACCATTATATAGATTCACTGTCCCAGGAACCAGATCGGTCCACTAGACAGGTGGGCCACAATTAATTAAAAAAATACCATTGTGAAAAAAATTAACTGAAGTTTCATGACATGTCCATTTACTTCTGATTTACTGGCCTAAAAAATGAGTGGACCACCTTTATATCTTTATAGTAGCATATATACGGTGACATCTACATGATGAATGGACTGAATTTATTCCATCTATATGCCACGCTGTCATACGCGGTGGCTTATGCACTAGATGAGTTGTACACGCGTGTCGGCTTAACAGTCTTTAATGTAGGAAACCGACGCGTTTTATCGCAGTCGCTACGTTTTCCAATCAATCCGCAGCTCAGGCCCTAATTTTTCATCTTCTGAATCTCTTCGCTGATTTCAGGTACTCCTTCTCTGTTTTTTTCTACTGATTTCTCAACTGAAATCCTCTCCAAAATCAGAAATCGGGGCAGAAATCTTCATTTTCGTGCGTTTTCCCCACTTGGCCGTTCAAAATCCAATTTCCGTGTTTTTTGGTTCGGTTTGAGGAGTTTTTTTTTTATTTTTGGGCTGATTTCACTGAAATCTTGGTCAGGAAGTGGAAAATCCTGTCGTTTCTAGCTCATTTGCTGGATTTGAGCAGTTTCTGCATTGCAATATCAGCGATTAGGGTTTGGTGTTCGATCTGAGAGCAAAACCTTGTTCTCTGCTGCGAAATCTGCTCCTCCATTGCCGATTTCCGTGCAGGCTAGATAAACAAGGGGCATATACACCGATTGCAGCTCCTCACCGAACCGAACCCTAGCTCTTCTCTCCATCTTCTCCAATATTTCTCTCATCTTCGTCAGATCTACCGTCTCTCTCTCTCTCTCTCTCTCTCTCTCTCTCTCTCTCTCTCTCTCTCTCTCTCTCTCTCTCTCTCTCTCTCTCCGATCATCAGATCCTCAAAAGACTGAGCTTTTTTTCAATTTTTTTCCACTTATGTTGTTTTTTTTTTCTCAAATTTTAGTGCTTAATCTATTTTAATATGAATCCAGCTTATGTCTCTCGATTCTGAGAGATTTCGTTGGATTTTGATCCGATTCTTGCTGATAGATCTGTTTTCCTTTCGGATCTCATTGTTTGGAGCTTTGATTTTCCACTTAGGGTTTGATTTTTGTAATTTTTTCTTGATTTCTGGTGCTTGATCTGTTTTGATCTTGATCCAACTTATGTCTCTTTATTCTTAGAGATTTCATTGGATTTTGTTTCGATTCTTGCTGATTTAAGTTGTAATTTAGGTTTATGTATTTAGATTTTAGAGATTTATCTTTGATTTATGTAATATCATGCATTTGAAATACATTTTGAGATTTAGTATCTTCTGATTTGCTGAGATTTAGATGTTAGTTTTGCATCATTTAGAAGAATCATGGTGAATCTTGACCCAAAGGGGATTTTTGATACTCCAGTTGTGTGTGATGCTTGATACACAAGCACAAAGAAATTGTACATGTGGCTTACATACACTCAAAGTAAACTGCTTATATGGCAGATCTTTATACTGGAGCTCTTTTTCTATTATTCTTTTTGCCATATCCTTAATTGCAGTTTGGTTACACCTACAACCCCCA
Organism: Magnolia changhungtana; assembly: GCA_030180095.1. Lineage (NCBI taxonomy): Eukaryota > Viridiplantae > Streptophyta > Magnoliopsida > Magnoliales > Magnoliaceae > Magnolia > Magnolia changhungtana. Next base: position 500,658 of record JASAUF010000121.1, read on the forward strand.
CTTCCTAATGCTTGGGAATTCAACATGTCCAGGTAATATTGGAGGTAGAGCATTTTGCTCAGTCAGTTTTTGTATATGAAGATCAAATATTTCAAAAAAGAGCTCGTATTCAGCAGGTAATTGGCTTGTTCTATGTTGCTTATTCTTATTCTCCTCATCTTTGTTTATCATTGTCTGACAAGCTTGAAACTGTCATGCTTCTTATTTTTGGTTGTATCCACAGATAATTATGATTTCTTTACTGATATATGGTTTTGGACTTTTGGTTGGATGTTAGCACATAAGTGCTTGATGAAATGTGTCTACATCTGAAATTTGTGGTTGACACTTTATTGCCATTTCAATGATGAAATTAATGCAAGTCCAAATCCGTGATACACTCACTAAGTGTGATATGTATGTATGTATACACACACACACATCTCCCAATCTGAATGGCCTTTTTAGCCTTTTATATTCTACAGTATTAATTAAGAGTTTAACCCTACAATTCTCTTCACAGATCTTGCTTCCAACAACTCAAAATTAGAAGGGGAAACTCAACTCAGTGCGGTGTCATGGCATAAGTCCTCCTGACCAGGATTCTAGGCACCTAGAAATTCGCTTGTATTCTTGAACATGACCATTCTAAGTATTAGAAAGTAGTGATTCAGTGGGCTGTGTATGGGACCCTTCCCATGCAAAGTTTCATTTTGACTCGTGGCATCTACGTTAGCTATCCAGACTTTCAAATAGGTCAAATGCTCTCTTCATAGGCTCCCCTGAAAAATTCATACTGAACAGATTATCCAAATCATCCAATTAGCAGCATGCATAACAGATGCAGAAGATAGGCCCAAGCATGTATGTTTAGAACCATCTGATTGATCTGATTTTTGCCAATCAGAGGGAAAAAAAGGGACTGAAGCTAATGGATAGTTCAGATAGGTGACATGGATGCCAACAAGGCTGAATGCAGCTATGTGCATGGCGAGGTTTCTATGCGCTTAGCCCACTAGATCATTACTCATTATTAAGTATCAAAGATCTGTTGAGTCGACCTGATCCGGCTGGACATTTGAGTTAAAACTCCAGTTCTTGAACAATGTCTACAAGTGAGACTATAACTTGGGGAAAAGATTGTATGCGCAGTGTGCGCCAAGAGTTTGTGTGCACATCTCCCATAATTCACTAACGGTGAATAGGATTCTTGACAAGCATTTGAAAATCCACATTTTGAAATGCTTGATGGATTCCCACTACCTGATGCAGGACAATTTCCCAAGACTGATCGCCATGTGTACAGTTGAGATAGTTGCAAGCTTCTTTGTCAGGCCAAAAAAATAATTCATGGCTTGCTGTTATATGCTTTATATATACACACACACACACACACACACACACAACCTTTTTCATAGGTTACAATGCTTTTGTTTCTGCCAGCATTCCGTACAGGTGAGGCCCTCTTTCCAGTGATTGAGATCATTTCTTTGGTGAGTCCCACTAGGGACAAGTGATGGATTGAATTCCTTATGGTGCAGCCTACTTGAGTTCCACGTACAATGCTTTAATATATTGTATCTTTCATGGTGTTTCTTTTTCTCTATCATTTAATATACTTAGTTTTTTAAACGTAACAATCCAGTATGTTATCTGATGATAGACCAATCTGTTGGAAGTCCAAACCAAACCTGTTGCTACTCTCAAGGACATTAATTGATCTTTTGCATGTTCCAAGCAACTATTTTATTTAGTTTGATATTTGTAATTTTATTTGTATTTTAAATGTCTCTTAATAGTTGATTGAATGATGAATGGTACTTGTGATTAAAAATGTAGTGAGTAAGTAAACAAGATAAATTATAATGCCAATTGATTGATGTGCATGTTCTTAATTGCAGATAAATGCGCTTAATAGTTTGTTGAATGATGAATGGTGCTTGTGGCTTTGAAGCAATTGGATGTTGCACAGAGGTGCTTGTGGCTGTGAAAGCAAGGATGTTGGATTTGAAATACCGCCACCGGGTGAGTATGCTGTTGGGATGTTCTTCTTGCCAAAATCTGAGATTCGTCGTGAAGAAAGCAAAACAGTATTCAGCAAGGTAACTTTGGTTCTCTAGTAATTTGCTAAGCTTTTATTTCATTTTATGGTTCTGATTAATGATCTGACATAACTACTCGTAATGAACAGAAGGTGGAAGAGACAGAGCCATTGAAAAGGCCGACACGAGTTCCAGATGTTGTCAAGCATCGAGGCTTCCTTGCTTATGAACGGGAAGTATTTCATACAGGGACCCTGATGTCCGAATGAATGACTGGGAAGAGGTTGCAGTGGAGTCCAAGCCAGGCCAACTGTTGAAGACCCAGTCAGCCTGTTGCATGGATTGTGGAACTCCCTTCTGCCACCAGGTATGAGTTAGACATCTGCTATAGTATAGAAGAGTCTAACATTTGGTATTTTTTAGGCATGGCTCAAATGTCTATTTCGATGCTGTATTTTATTTGTTAACTGATCTTTGTTGTCGTTTTTTTTTTTTTCATCTACATGTGGAAGGAGATCTTTCCAATGTGAACCATGTCGTGTAATAAGACAGTTCTCCTTGTCATGGTGTTTGCAGATCATTTCAGCGGAATTTTGTTGCAATCCCACTTCACTTTAAAATACTATCAAAATATGTGTGGTTTGCCATTCAAAAATATAGTTTGCTTTGTCTTATGTTGCTCATTCTTTATTCTACTGCTTCAAATTAGACCTATTATGCTCAATTTATAATAATGGTATAACAGAATTTACAGTTTCCATCAAGTAAATAAGAAAAAACAAGAAGGAAAACCCACAATCCAGTTCGTAGCATGGTTTTGGCTGTTTTGTGTAATGATTAATTGTTATAGCAAGTTGGTCTGGGTATCTCACTGCAGATATTTGGTAGGTGTGAAACTTTTGATGTCAATGGATACACTCTAGAATGTCTTGGATGACTAGGTCACTGGGGTCCCTGTGTATTTTTATTTCAATTATGGAAGATTGTTATAAACTATGATTTCGTTGGCTAATGATATATGCCTTGTCAATTAAGGTATCCAGTGCATTTGTTCTCAGGAGAGATGCAGATGATATAAACTTCTGGTGGGATTTATTACATAATCTGCTGAATGGCAGCTGGTCAAGAAAAAAGCAGTTGAATGCTGCCAACCTTGTTAGTTGCAATTTGGAGCAGTACAGAGCAAAAAAGAAAAAGAATGTGGAATCATCACAAACTGTGTTGAAAATGAGGCCTCGTATTTCTCTGGACTGGGATGTGACCCAAAAGAAAGCCGTGGCCAAGAGGGAGCAGATTGGGATAACCTGGAGGGACAAAGCTCCTTTCATTAACTCTGGTTGTAGGTCGAACAGGGGCTTAGCTGATGTCTTTCCTATTCCACGGGAAATCTTTGGGTTGGAGGATCTGACTGGGGTGCTCTCTCTGGAGGTAACTATGTTATGCCTATCCTTTTAGAATCATAGCAATTCTGTTCATGCAGATTGTTTTGGAGTTTGATGTTTTCACCATTTTCTGCATGGTGTTTATACATTTCTTTTTCGAACTTATTGCTAGGTTTGGGAGACACTTCTCTCAGAATCAGAGAGGAAGCTTCTCGCTCAGTTTCTTCCGAGAGGGACTGATGTGGATCAAGTGGTGCAAGCATTGCTTCTCGGGGATAACCTTCACTTTGGAAATTCTTTCATCATATGGCAAGTTTTATAGTTTATACGTTCTTTATTTCTTCAATTACTTTGAAAATCCTTTCCTCATATGGCAAGTTTTATAGTTTATACGTTCTTCGTCATTATCAGTGTTCTTCTAGGAGGCAAAAATCAAGCAGGTTCTTATGGCTTGTTACTGTGCAGGGATCTTCCTGTTCCTGGTCGGGAGTTCTCGGGGATCCATTTCGCCATGGAATTTCTTCATGCAAATACCAAGAGCTTGCTGGACAGCAATCTGCAGGACAGGAAATACATATCTGCAAAGGGGAAGAAGGTGGTTGTCATAGGTGGGCTACATACCATCACACAAGCCAGAAGAGTTCACACGTGCCAATGTGGCATGCGTATTTGATCAGGTGAGCTACATTGTTTGGGTGTTTTGGCCTAAAAATCAAGCTGATTTACTCTTAAAAGTGATCCGATCCAAGAAAAAATAGTCATGTGGAAGGGGACCTTACTGAAACAGTTCATGTGAAAGGCTATGTGGCAGTTTGTTTGTTTTGAAAACTTCAAATAGACCATTAATTGTTTTGTTGGTATTGTGCTGATTGTTGTCTTGATGGATTTTAAATGGGTGAAACATGCACAGGTTCAATCATCGGTTGATTATAATATTGTTAGTGTTTGTTGATAGAAACTAGATTTAGCCTCGGTTATTGATAAATGATGTTAAAAATTGAATTTAGCCTCAGTTGATGCCAACAAAGGCTAAATCTATCTTTAGTCTCAGTTTTGCCTCAGTTACCTAAACTGAGACTACAACTCCCGTGGCTAAAGGCTTTAGCCTCGGTTGTTGAGAACCGAGGTTAAAAATAGATTTAGCTTCAATTGGAGGCAACTGAGGCTAAAATTCAGATTTAGTCTCAGTTGGAAACATGGAGGCTAAAATTTTGATTTAGCTTCATTTCGAGAAAACTGAAGCTAAAAAAGTTCCTTTAGCTTCACTTGAAGAACCGAGGTGAAAAGGCTAAAGCCATTAGCCATAGGGGTTTCAACCTCGGTTTGGATAACTGAGGCAAAACTGAGGCTAAAGCCTTTAGCCTCAGTTTTTTTACTTTTTAGCCAAAGTTTTGAACTGAGGCTAAAGCTCTCTTTTCTTGAAGTGGGAATTTACTGCAAAAGGCTTTGGTAGGAAATCCGCGTCCCTGTCTAACGTCTCAGTTTTACTTCTCGTATAAAATGTAATTTTTTAAATATATTTTAAAAACAAAAACCGGTGATGCAGCACTCACAGTGACGTGCACCGATCCGCACTCGATATAATATATCATATTATCAAAGGAGAGAAGAAACGGCTTAACGTTTCACTTACGCCACCTATTGTTACCGTACCTCACGTGCCTTTGTAAAGAAAGGTGGCAGAACAGACAAAATACGAAAGGAGAAAAAAACAAATGGAAAAAAGATAAGATGGGGAAGAAGGGTTTCAACCGCAGGCATTGCGCGGTAATGCGCAACGCACCTAAGATTTGGATCTACTCCATATTAGGTTCCGGGGCTAAACACGCAATGCAAAATTGATAAATCACACAGCTTATTCAACACTTGTACTATCAAACCACAAACCACAATCTATTTTAAACTGCGCACATTTCTGTTTTTCTCTATAATTTGAAAGTTAGATTCTTTTCCAATTCAGGAGAGGTTTTTCTCCACTTAATTCCACTCGTCCATGTGAAGTATCTCAACCATTCAAATCCAAAGGACCACGCCAGCTATCATCTGTGCACCCACAAACCAAGAGAGATCTTAAACTTTAGATCCCTGCTGTTCAAAGAAATCATTCGAATCCTACTAGGAGTTCAAAGAAGCTAATAATATTTTCTTTTGTTACGAAGACGAGGATTGAAACTTTACCATTCCTATCATGCATACCAGACATATATTTGATCTGTTCTATTTCATAACCTCTACCCTATCAAGACCGAACAAATCATATGGACGGATAGGATTTCTCACAAATTATCATAATGGACCACATAGTTTCTACTTCAAGACGAAACTTGCGCAAGAAATGTATGTTGGGATACGGAGTTTGAAAAACTATTTAAATAAAATAAATTTAAATTGAGAAAAAGAGAACTTATCGGTTTATAGAAGTCGAGGTGTGACATTAGTCACTCGGCTTGAAATCGAATTTGCTCCCCTTGGACAGCGTCCCAAGTACAATAGGTTTTCAGAGCAATCGACCTCCATGATACAACGACTATGACCCGGTCCCAGCCGTGCACTCACTGTACATGGGCTCGAACCACTTTATAGTCTTAACCCGAACTAGAAAACACTTAAACCGTACTTTTAATATAAAACCAACTTTTTCTTACTTTTTTAAAACAGATGAGAGAAATTCTATTTATAGACTTTGTGAAGACACCCTTTCATAAAGGGTTGTGACTATTGGGTTTAAACCCAAGTGATGCGACCCTTATGCTTCAAAAGACAACTTTTCAAAATAAAATTGAAAGGATATAACCTTTCAGTGAAAAGACACATCCGTAGGGCACATACGCACCTATGGCCACAGCCATGATCCGTCCCAATGGATATTTTGAAACACTAAATTATTTTAAAATAATTTAAAATACAACAATCCTCCACATGTTTCAAAATTTTTGACATTTCGGGTTAAGATGGAAGAGTTGTGCAATGGTGCCGGTGTCACCATAGACTTGAATCAACATTAAAGTAAACATGACAGGTCTACAGGAATCAGGTGACACCATAGTCTTGAACTTGATTCCTTTTGGTGTAGATTGCAAATATATGTCACTCACACAACTTTTCCGCTACAAGTGATTCTGTGGTTCGGTGCATTTCGGCCATACACCATTACATGGATTTCATGAGTGCTCTAGAGAATTCGCCTAGATTCTCATAGGAAGCGGCATCCACCTCCACACCCATATAGGTGAATTCCATCAAGTGTACGCAGCAATTGGGTATACCACCAAATATATGGCTATGGATTCATTAAGAGTTCAAAAACTCATCATTCTTCATTGTTGCTCGCACTGTACACTATAGAAGGGGCCCATTTACATCAGTGCAATTGTCTACCTCGTGTCTTGTTGTTTACCCATTGAACCTATCTAATAAGATCTCTACTCGTATAGGTTGGGTTGCCAACACTTGTAGCTCATATATTAGGCTTAGCCTCATTTCCATCGATGTATCATTAACTAATCTTTTAAATAATCACTTGGTCAGAGGATTTATGACCCATAGGCCTTTTACGTCCACTCGTCTTTGCTCCGTCAGGCTTTCGCCTATTACGGAAAATTCACCATTGTTACCTCTTATACGAGTTTGGTCATGTCTTAGTCTTATTGTGGCTAATCATTCTTTCAGATCAGCTAAGGATCATTGTATTGACAAGTTATTATCTCACCAACCAGCTACTTAGAAACGAGTCTCTGCTTAGGCGGATTTCTCATTTTGCTCAGTCAAGTCTTCGGCAGTCAGCCGCATCCTCTTTGACTATTCATACTTCAAGCCAAAGCTAGCATACCGAACTCATTTCTAACCTTACAGAGTCAATAATTACGACTTCATCACGCAACAAATACTGAGCATAATTTTTATTATGATAGTTGTCGTATCACCGGTTCTGAATACAACCAACTTTCTTAGCCCTGAATGTACTCTTACCATTCAACTAACTTACTAGCCCAATTTAATGTATCTGCAATACAAAGAGGCTAGAGTAATCCGTCATGCATAAACATATGACAACTAAAATAAAGTATAACCTTCATGTAATCATAACATTATTATGTTATCATATGTTCCCTAACACATGAAATGTTGGCCAATTTTTATTAATTAGTGATTAGAATTCAATATGATCAATGGATATTTGACAACTGAATATGGAGGAAAAATGTTTAAGTTCATTATCAAGTATCTTGATCAACGGATTGAACAATGAGTTCCATATGTGCATAAGTTTGGCCATTAGATATTTGTTGATGGTAAAACAACAAAGTTCATTACATAAACTTATAGTCTCATATAAATACCAATCTTAAATGTCTAAATCTAGCCTCCGATGAGAATATAATATATCCTAAAAATCTCGTTGATCCAACAATCATCTTATAAATTCAGATCGCTACCAATATTCTTTCTACCATTCATTTGATGGTTACCAATTTGACCATTAAAATATGTAATATGTTTAATTACAGACACCTTATCTCAAAAGACCTACACATCAACGTAAAACATGTGCATATTGATACATAACATTCAACATATAGTTTCCTTAGTGCAAATCTTCAATTTTATGTTAACCCATTTATCAAATATATATTGACTAAACTTGGATTCCATGCGTTAAGTGGTTTATGCATCCGAATGCATATCCACAATTTCAGATTTAACCTTGATAGATATATCTATGGCCTACCTGATAAATCTATTAAGAAAAATCTTTTGTAGGAACCATCATATGAATTAACTAGATTTAACAGGTGTTCTAGGTTGGCACATGATCGGATGGAAATAACATTTCTTCTGCCCTTCTAAGCAGGTAATATTGTCTACAAAGTATGGTGAACGATGCCAAAAGTGAATGTAACTTGTCTCATAAATTAGGCATGTGCACTAGTTACCTTATCAACAACTTTATGTATAAGAGCAATAATATGAATCATTTATAGAAAAGTAGCGGTAAGTGTGTCAAATAGTTAAGTGATATGTATTGAAGGTCCGTTTGCTATTGGACTCAATATTATATAATATCACTTTCTACATAATAAAATATAAGTCAGAATTAACATTGAATTAAGACACATTCACTACTAGTCCACTTGAGAAACTCAAGTCATTATTTGCTTCATGTAAGTGAAACTTCAGGGAGACAAACATTTATATACTGTGAGTTATCAAGTACTCAATATTTAAAAAAGTAGCACACATACATGATCTATACTTTTCATCTATTGAGCCCGCAAAAGGTAATATTTTAAAAATACACAGCCTAATCATCCCACATGGGCAAATATAATATTTGTATGGTTTTATAATTTTGGACCCTTATAATGCATCTAAGTACATAACCCCCACAATTTAAAATATTTATAAATAAGATCTTTTTCATATATGTACAATATCTGAGTGTCTATGCATCAAGAGTTATACATTGTTTAATGTTTCATATTATAATGAGAATAATATATTTTGTGCATGTAATACATGAATACAAAACTTGAAATATCAATCATCTACCCACATATAATGAATCAAAGGTCACAAGATACATGCAATGATACAAAATGAATAATGTGCATTGTTTATAGATATATAGTGATAAGTGGGCCTATGGTTTGATAGATTTGGCCATTGATTTAATCAAGTTTAATATAGTATACTCATTTATTCCTTGTGTGCACTCATTATCATAAAGGTTATTCATACCAGTGGTTGGTCCATGTTACAACTTAATTTTTAGGTCACTATAAATACAAAGAAGGACCCATTAATGAACTACTCATGTTACAAATATGTGTACAGTGACGCCTCAGTGTGTAACCATGCATTCTACTATATTTTTAAAGATTAACATCAATATAGCTATTCATTTTATATACATCAATCACACAAAAATCAACTCCTCAACATGTATTTGATCAAAATGATATGTTATATTTGTTCTAGTACTAGTGATATAGTAGGCCCCATTTTTTCACGATTTAGACCATGCACTCTTGTGCTACCCACCATCAGTCGCCATCAAATATCTTCCCAAAATCTCCTATCATAAAGTAGACGGTAAACCATTCACTTGCAGTCTATAAGTTAGACATATGATATTGTCCAATGGAAGAATATTTTGGGAACACATTATACATGGTCCGACATATTAAGTGAATAGTCTTGATCATCAAAATTGGGCCCGGATTAGATTATCCAAAGACATATATCATATAGAATTATAGATTGCATGTGTATGAACCATGGTGCTTTGTTAAAGTATTAAAGATTTTCTAGGAAATGAAACTCACTAGAGAATAAACTCACGAACAATTAAGATAGATGATTCTAACCGTCCACTTCATTTTCGCTGAACAAGTGATTAGAGTATTAGTTCATTATTTTTTTTTTAACACCCCTTTGGATTTGAGCCATTTTCACCTATTTATTTATTTATTTAATGAGATCGTCCAAGAAATCTCATTATTGAGACATTTAAGTCTTTTCATATTTGGCGATTTTGTTCTCATGTGAGGTTCATCAGATCAGTGGACTAGATCAAGGGTCATCAGAATATCATTTTGCTCTCATGCAACATGTCAAGTTCATATAGAACTGTTATAACCACCAGATGCTCCTTTTTAAAACCTTAAGGGTTGCACTAACTTGAAAATGATGGGAAGACATATAATTAACAACTACATTTTTCAATACTAAGAATTTTATTTCTGGCACGTACGTGATGGATTTAGATTCATCAACCGGTTGATTGTACAATGAATATTACCCATCTGCATGTGAGCAACTAGTAGACTTATGAGATAGTGACCACACCATCAACCTATCAGGCCCATTTTAGAAGATACTTTGGAAGATTGCATTTTTAAGTTTCTTTCATATTTTTTTTCAAAGTTTTCTTTTTAACCATGCATGGTGGTCTAAAAAGAAGATTTCCTAATATGATGAGAATCCCAACACAAAATCTCATTTTGAAATACATTTTGGGTTGATCTTTATTGTACATAGATGTTGAGATTAGTGTACATCCTACTCAGTATGCTTCAACAGTTTGATTTATTTTCATGTGAAGGTTACGTTGGCTCAAACTATGAGAAAATAAATCGCAAATTTTAAGATCTAAAAAGAAATGCTCCTTAATGTCATATCATAATTTTGAGAAAATCTATTAAATACAGGCTTTCTTATGAGTGAACAGGGCCTAACATTATCCAAGAGGTAGACACTATAAATTTCTTAGATTTTACATGTGTGTGATATAATGATATGTGTTTGGGACATAAAGACCATATGTAGGTCATAGCTTTAGTACCCAAGATAGCCTTAGCCCGACCCATCTGACAACTTGAGGATCATAATCTGTGCTAACGGGGGTTACAACGAACCCGGTCAATTGTTCAGGAATTTAGACTCTTATATGTTTGATCATAGTCTAACCATTCTCGTTTATAGATATCAAGATCTAAAGTACTCTAACCATTCTTAGTCGGTACATACGTTCACTTTTGTACATGTGGTCTAAAGAACTTACATAACAAGTATCTATAAGATCTTGACCATTAGATGAGATATGTCAACTCTAGATTATATGAGTCATGGCCCACAAATCGAGTTGGTGTGGTATCATTTTGGGCTATTTCAACTAAATAGATGCAACCATAATGCTTAAATAGTTTTTCAAACAAATTCGATTTCAAGATTGTTGGGTTATGAAGTTTGAAAAACTATTTAAATAAAATAAATTTAAATTGAGAAAAAGAGAAAACTTATCGGTTTATAGAAGTCGAGGCGTGACATAAGTCACTCGGCTTGAAATCGAATTTTCTCCCCTTGGACAACGTCCCAAGTGTAACAGGTTTCCAGAGCAATCGACCTCCAGGATACAACGACTATGACCCGGTCCCAGCGGTGCACTCACTGTACACAGGCCGGCTCGAACCACCTTGTAGTCTTAACTTGAACTAGAAAGCACTTAAACCATACTTTTTAATATAAAATCAACTTTTTCTTACTTTTTTAAAACAGATGAGAGAAATTCTATTTATAGACTTTGTGAAGACACCCTTTCACAAAATGTTGTAACTATTGGGTTTAAATTTAAGTGGTGCGACCCTTATTCTTCAAAAGACATAACTTTTCAAAACAAAATTGAAAGGATATAACCTTTTAGTGAAAAGACACATCCGTAGGGCACATGCGTACCTATGGCCACATCCATGGTCCATCCCAACGGATATTTTGAAATACTAAATTATTTTAAAATAATTTAAAATAAAACAATGTATCATCATGGGGCCCATGCAAATTTCACAGGCCAGCAAATTCCATTGCTTGCTATATGCGGGGCAGCACATTCGGGGAGAGAAGAAAACCCGACGTGTTGACATGTGGAACTTTCGTGAGACCATCCTGGAATCCAGATCGTCCACTTGCTACAAGTAGGAAAATTCTGCTTTAATACGTTGTGATTGGTCCACGTCATCACTTCAGCATTTTTGCATTAAATGTAGTGTGTAATGATGCGGTGCAATTAGGGCCTGTTTGGATAGTCAAGAGGAATGGAATTAGGTGGAATTAGGAGGGTTTTCCTGTGCCATCCCATCCCGTTTACTGTTTGGGATGGCAGGGATGTTTTTCATCCAAAGCTCCCTCGTAAACACCGTCCGGATCCTGCCAATCCCAGGATGCATGTTTTCATCGCTATGTGGGGCCCACCGAGATATCAATGAGATATCCACTCCGTCCATCATTTTCACTAGCATACATTTAGCCATAAACCTATTTTGAGTCAGATATCCATCAGTGAGTGGGGCACACCACGAGAAGCAGTGGAGATGCAAACCCATCCGTTAGTGACAGTCCAAACACTATGCGGTGTATCCCATGGGCTATCCCAAACCCATGGGATCAGGGGACAAACACTGACACCACCATCATTACCTTAAAATCCATTCCATCCCACCTAATTCCATGGAATTGGTCCGGCCAAACAGGCCCTTAGATTGCAACAAATAGAATTTTCCCGCTTGTGGCAAGCATAGGATCCGTATTCACCATCATGATGCGTGTGTTAGATCCACACCGTCCATCCATTTTCCCGTATCATTCTAAGGGTCTGTTTGGGCAGTGGGATTAGAAGGGATTTGGTGGGATGGGATTCATCTGGTCCTGTGCCAGTTCCACTCATGTTTGGGAAGAATGGAAAAGCTTGGAATTACATTAAGTGGAATTGCATTGGTCCCCATGCCAATTTCACTCAATGTTTAGCAAGTTGTGTAGGTCCTACTATGATATGCGGGCTATATCCACACTGTCCACCCATTTATTGAGATTATTTTAGAGCATGGGCCAAAAAATCAGGTAAATCTAAAGCTCAAGTGGACCCCACCATAGAAAGCAACGGGGATTGAATACTTACCGTTGAAAACTTCTTTGAGGCCACATAAATTTTGGATCTACCTCATTTTTAGGCCCATGCCATAAAACGAGGTTACAAAACTAATTAACGGTTTAGATATAACACATGTATGTTATTCTCAGTAATTTCAAATGATGGTGGGTATATCCATTCACTGTACCACCGTATTATCAACAAAGAGAGGCATTAATTTTATCCCCCGGCAATAGGGGACAATTCCTGCAATGGGTAACAATTATGTTTTTTTTAATCCTATCCCACCTAATCCCTTCTAATCCCACTGCCCAAACAGACCCTAAGGAATGAGACAAAAAATACGGCAGATCTAAGGCTCAATTACAGGAAACAGCGACAATTGAATGCACACCGTCCAAAACTAATTGGGGCCGCAGAAGGCTCTAATCAAGCTGATGACCGGCCTCTGGATTGTGAGGATGGTGGCAAGCTCAGAGTCCACGACGAGGCATCTGATTATTAGAACAAGCACATTGACAGCAAGCTCCTTCCATAACTCATAACTCAGGACATACCTAGCTCATCAACGTGCATAGCATCATCTCCCATGTAAACCTGCACAATGCATCAAACAAAGTACTCTATTATCATCCTCTAACTGATCTTATTTCAATTTTAAAGATAGAAACACACACTTCTCCGTACGAAGGTATCCATGACGGTAAATTGTAGCCATACCGTTACTGTTAATAATATAGCTTCAAGGAGATTTTCCTTCCTAATTGAATACTCAAAGCCTCAATATTCTCCTATCAAGATTTTACTGCCCAACAGGTTTTTGGTCATCTTGATTCAATTCAGTGGCCATCAATAGTGCTAAATTTAATTAAACTGCAGCAGAAAAAGAAGAACGGCAGATCATATTTCAAAACAGCCATGCAAGCAACCTAAGTTGTAGTGCTTGATCAACACATAATAAGAAGATATGTATATATAGAGAGAAAACAAAGATGAAAGATTAATAAAAATAAAGAAATGATCTAATACCCTCGTATCACTATAAGTTATAGCACTCGTAGTTGCGTTTTGCTTGCCATGCACAATTCATAGACAGCCTCGCAAGCATCAAACCTTTTTTTTTATAAAATCATTTCCTTGAACTTTCATTTCGCTCATTTGCAAAAATCTTCAAATGTGGCCAAAAGGAGCAGTTTCAAAGATTCATTATTTTTACAGAGAGTGGTGTGTTGGGGGCCTTGCACAAAACGTTAGGATCTAGCCCTTCAGAACAAACCAGAATTATGGATAATAAAGCAATGAAAACAATCAATGCATCAATCACACACCACACAAGAGATTTTTACGTGAAAAACCCTCAAAGAGGTAAAAACCACGGGACCTCGTCCAGATAAACAATAAGAGAAATAGAGAAAACGGAGAGATCTAACCAATTACAAGGACATAGAAGCGCTGAGATATAGATTGCACAGTAGATAACCTCCGCGAATAGAACCTCCCTTCTATAAGCTTCCTCTCTCTCTCTCTCACACCTTTTGATAGCCCTAAACCCTTTAGCAAATCCCTTGTAAAGCTTTAGGAAACCCTTTTATCATGCCTAGAAAACCCTAGGCAATCCCTTTTATAGTTTAGGAAACTTCCCTTTCGCATCCCAGTTGCGAAAGGACTCAAATTCGCAGTTTCGTGCAAAATCGCGGAACAAACTGCATAACCTACGACTAGTCGAGTCGAGTCTTCGACTGGTTGTAGGACCCCTTTGACTAGTCAAGTCATCCCTTCGATCAGTCGTAGCTACAGTAAAAAACAGTAAAAAACTCGTTGGACTTTGAGTCGTGTCACGACTCGAACCTTCGACTAGTCGACCACCAGCCTTCGACCGGTCGAGCAGGGCTCACGACCAGTCGAAGATGGGTTAAAAAAATTCATCAAATCTCTCCCTTTTTGACCCAGGAGGGATCCACCTTCTTCAAGCCAGCTAGGTTTCTACAAACCTCAAACTTGTCCTTGAGTAAAGCCTTAGTCATCATGTCTAACCCATTATCGTTCGTGTGGACCTTCTCAAGCTGTAACACCTTTTGTTCTAAAGTATCCCTGATCCAGTGATACCGAATCTCTATGTGCTTCGACTTGGAATGCTAACTTAGATTCTTGCTCAAGTGTATAGTACTCTGACTATCGCAATAGACCACGTGCTCCTCCTGCTTTAGGCTAAGTTCCTGTAGGAACCTCTTCATCCAAAGCATCTCTTTACATGCCTCTGTGACTGCAATGTACTCGACCTTTGTGGTCGACAATGCTACAACCTTCTGTAGCTTGCTCTGCCAAGAAACCGCTCCCCCTGCAAATGTGAACATGAACCCCGATGTAGACTTCCTGGAGTCTATGTCACCTGCCATATCTGCATCTGTGTAGCCCTCTAACACAGGTTTACTGTCACCATAGCATAGGCTCAACCTGGATGAGCCTCTTAGATACCACAGTATCCATTTCACCGCTACCCAATGCTCTTTGCCAGGATTGGCAAAATACCGGCTGACAACACCAACCACATATGTTATGTCTGGGTGTGTGCACACCATAACATACATCAAACTTCTTACCGCTGACGCGTAGGGTATCTTCTGCATCTCTTCCACCTCTGCCTTCATCTTGAGACATTGCCTGTCGCTCAATCTGAAGTGACCATCTAGTGGAGTACTAACCGGCTTCGCTGCATTCATATTGAACTACTCTAAGACTTTCTCAATATACTGCTCTTATGACAGTCAGAGCTTCCTGCTGCTTCTGTCACGGGTTATCTCCATTCCTAGGATCTGTCTAGCCGGGCCCAAGTCTTTCATCGTAAAAGACTTGCCCAACTCCTGTTTCAGCCTGTCGATCTTCTTGATGTCTTTTCCCATGATGAGCATGTCATCAACGTATAAGAGCAGAACTAGAAAATCACCATCTGAGAACTTGCACGTGAAAACACGGTGGTCTGACTCCATTCTGTCATACCCATGTTTCAACATAAACAAGTCAAACTTCTTGTACCATTGTCGTGGAGCTTGTTTCAGCCCATACAAGCTCTTCCTCAGCTTACACACAATGTGCTCCTTGCCCTTGACTTCAAACCTCTCTGGTTGGTGCATGTAGATCTCTTCTTCCAGGTCACCATGGAGAAAGGCAGTTTTAACATCTAATTGCTCTATCTCCAGATCCATGCTAGCCGCCAACCCAAGCAACACCCGTATGGATGTCATCTTCATCACTGGTGAGAATATCTCTTTGAAGTCTATGCCTTTCCTCTGACCAAAGTCTTTCACCACAAGTCTGACCTTGAACCTCGTCTGTAAATTCTTCTGCTCAATCTTCTTTCTGAACATCCACTTGTTGCTCAAAGCTTTCTTGCCCTTAGGCAATTTCACCATATCATAGGTGTGGTTCTTATGCAAGGATTCCATCTCCTCTTGCATAGCTTTCAACCACTCCCCCTTATGCTCATCGGCTAGGGTCTCAGAATAATCTTCTGGCTCTCCCCCATCAGTCAGCATAATGTTCTCCCCTTTTGACGAGTACCTCTTGGACAGTTGTCTGTCTCTAGATGACCTCCTCACCTGTGGCTCAACAGGTGAATCAAGTGGGAGCTGCTCCCGTGGTCCATCTTCTGAAGGAACTCCCTCGTCCTCTGCACCTTGCTATACTCTCCCATCATTAGGCACCACAGGAGGAGTAACCGGATCCATGTCCTCTAGCTCACCTGAACTAGGCTGGTTCTTCTCTGGCTTACCAATGTCTTTTATACACTGATCTTCAAAGAAAACCACATCTCTGCTCCTGACGAACTTCCTCTCGGTCGGATCCCCCAACCTGTAACCGAATTTTTCATCACCGTACCCTAAGAACACACACTGCCTGATCTTCATATCGAGCTTGGACCTCTCGTCCTTTGGTATGTGAACGGATGTCCTGCATCCAAACACCCTGAGATGACTGTACGATGGATCCTGTCTAATCCACACCTTCTCAGGTACTTCTCTATTCAACGGGGTTGATGGAGACCTGTTTATCAAATACACCGTCGTGTGCATTACTTCTCCCCATAACGTCTTGGGCAATTTCGCATAGGATAACATACATCTGATTCTCTCAACAATGGTGCGATTCATTCGCTCAGCTACACCATTATGTTGGGGGGTCTTGGGAACCGTCTGTTCATGCCGTATACCCAAGGACTTGCAGTACTCGTGAAAGTCGCCAATGTATTCACCACCATTATCAGTGCGGATGCACTTCAATAATCTACCTGTCTCTCTCTCGACCATAGCATGAAACAATTTAAACACACCAAAGACCTCATCCTTGGATTTCAAAGCATAAACCCAAACCCTCCTAGATGCATCATCTATAAAAGTAACAAAATATAATGCCCCACCCAAGGTTTTTGTCCCCATAGGACCACAAACATCAGAATAAACCAAATCTAATGCATGCACTTTATTAACATGAGAAGCAGTTTTAACAAATGAAACTCTATGCTGTTTCCCTGATAAACAATCAAGACAGGTTTTGAGAGGTGTACCTGTCACGTATGGAAGGAGCCGCTTCTTTGCTAGTACCTAAAGCCCTTTTTCACTCATGTGGCCTAGACGCCTGTACCACATGTCAATAGCTGAATCTTCCACTGCGTTCAACCCATCCTTACACATATTGACACTTGCCTTATACAGGGTGCAACACTTCTTCCCTCTAGCCACGATCAATGAACCCTTGATGAGCTTCCATCGCCCACCAGCAAACCGGCTTTCATAGCCATCATCATCTAATCTTCCCGTCGACATCAAGTTGAGGCGAAGATCTGGGATATGCCTCACATCCCTGAGAACCAATGTGCAGCCCACATTGGTCTTCATACAAATATCACCGACTTCCACGATTTTTGATACGCCAGAATTTTCCATCTTCACAGTCCCATAGTCACCTGACTTGTAGCTTGTGAAGGAGTCCCTGTGGAGTCTCGTGAAAAGAAGCTCCCGAGTCTATCACCCAATCGGTGCCCTAACTCGTAGCCGTGAGACATACATTATGATCTACTGAAAGAATAACTACCATGTCGCCATCTGAAGCGACCGCAGTGGAATCTGATTCATCTTCCTTCTCTTTTCCTTTCTTGTCATTTTTCTTACCACGACATTCATGCTTGTAGTGGCCCTTCTTGCTACAATTCCAGCAATCAACATTTTTCCTGTTACTTGACTTGCCTCTTGATTTATCTCGGGCCTTCCCGCCCTTCTTGTTCCTTCTTCTCCCCCGTTCATGTGTCACAAGAGCATCTTGCTGAGTAGACCCCTGAGACTTCCTCCTTGTCTCTTCATTGAAGAGATAGCTAGTCACCTGTTCCATGGATATCTTTCCGTCTGGCGTGGAGTTACTTAGAGACACCACCAATGTCTCCCAACTGTCAGGCAATGAACTAAGTAATAGTAAAGCCTACAATTCATCATCCAAGACCATCTTCATAGAGGTGAGTTAGTTCACTATATTGCTGACCTCATTCATGTGCTCGGCCACAGAACCACCATCTTTGAATTTGAGATTCACAAGTCGCCTTATCAGAAAAATCTTATTACCGGCTGTCTTCCTCTCATACAGCCCTTGTAATTTCAGCCATAGGCTAGTAGCTGAGGTTTCCATGGACACATGGTGGAACACAGAATCATCCAACCCCACTGTCTTTCGGTCCATTTTCTTCCAATCATCATCAGTCATATCCTTGAATTTTGCTGATATGCCTAAAATTGGAGAATATAGGTCCTTGCAATAAAGCAAGTCCTTCATCTTAGCCTTCCATATGGTCCAGTTAGAACCATTGAGGCTGATTATCCTTGATGAGCCACCTTCCACAATTCAAAACCGATCCTACCCATTCAATAAACGTAGCTTTGATACCACTTTGTTGGGGGCCTTGCACAAAACCTTAGGATCTAGCCCTCCAAAACAAACCAGAATTATGGATAATAAAGCAATGAAAATAATCAATGCATCAATCACACACCACACGAGATTTTTACGTGGAAAACCCTCAAAGAGGTAAAAACCACGGGACCTCGTCCAGATCAACAATCCACTATGAAGTAGAACGTTACAACCTTCTTCACTCACGCGGGAGTGGATAAACAATAAGAGAAATAGAGAAAACGGAAAGATCTAACCGATTACAAGGACATAGAAGCGCTGAGATATAGATTGCACTGTAGATAACCTCCACGAGCAGAACCTCCCTTCTATAAGCTTCCTCTCTCTCTCTCACCTTTTGATAGCCCTAAACCCTTTAGCAAATCCCTTGTAAAGCTTTAGGAAACCCTCTTATCATGCCTAGAAAACTCTAGGCAATCCCCTTTTATAGTTTAGGAAACTTTTATTTCGCATCCCAGTTGCGAAAGGACTCAAATCCGCAGTTTCGCGCAAAATCGCGGAACAAACTGCGTAACCTATGACTAGTCGAGCCGAGTCTTCGACTGGTCGTAGGACCCCTTCGACCAGTCGTAGCTACAGTAAAAAATAACAAAAAAACTCGCTGGACTTTGAATCGTGTCACGACTCGAACCTTCGACTGGTCGACCACCAGCCTTCGACCGGTCGAGCAGGGTTCACGACCGGTCGAAGATGGGTAAAAAAAACCCATCATGGTGGGCCCCACCATGATAACCTTCATGATATCTCCAATCTCCACTAACAGCTACTAAAACCAAAACTAATAAACCTTCCCTCTTTTCTTTTTTTTTTTCCTCTCCCCCGCACTACCAATTCATTTCTCTCTCTCTCTCTCTCTCTCTCTCTCTCTCTCTCTCTCTCTCTCTCTCTCCTTCATGCAAAATCTTTACATGCTTTTCTACCAAGAAAGCATCAAACCATTCTGACAAATATAAACCTTTTGAAATCTATACACAACCATGCGTAGATGCATATATATGTCATGCTATAAGCCATGTATCAGGTGACATACACATTTTTAAGATCTTCTACATAAAACTCAGATCTTACACCTATTTTATATTTCCATTTATATGATAACTTCCATTTATCAGTCCCGAACAACTCTCTTTAACATACTTACGACAATCACTAGTAATTTATCTTAGTTTATGGAAGCTTTACCACGGTCTCTATCCCTTGAATAGCTATCTCAATTCAGTTCCTCCAGATCCAGCTCCTGTAGACTTTATAAATTCTTCCATAACCCATTACCTTGCTATTTCATAACATGCATATGATCTTCTTCAGGTAACCTGCACAATGCAAGAAGTAGATTAATTTTTCTTTTATTTTCATCCTCTCAACTGATCATGGCTAAACTTCAAAGATAAAAACAGATATAAAAGAAAATTCATTTTTTTTTTTTACCAGAAAAGTGAGAACTCACCACCTGTGATAAGAATGAGATTGTACATGAATTCAGGTGGGTAACACAAAAAGAATCCAGCCTCAGCTATCATATAAACTGACTTACAATACAAACTAAAGAGAATTTACAGACCAAAAGACAAGGAGCCTTGCCAAAATGACTAGAATCAGCCAACAGCTCAAGACTTCACAAAGTAATAGAAACATGGTAGAGAACCAACCCCCTCAACCTGCACCTGAGTTAGCGGGCATAACAGATCAGAGCGATAAGAGATGCTCAGCAACAATCACACACAAAAGAAAAAATAGATTCTACTCTACATACATCCAAATACCATTCCCTTCAATGCCAAAAGGAGCATCCTTATGATTTCAAACAGACTTCCCATCCACTCCAGCTCACCAATACCTCCCAGCAGCATGCAAGACCAAAAACACCCATCTCTCTAAATAGAGAATCATACACAGCATCAACTATAATGCCAGCACAAACACTTTCACAGCATACAGTGCTCATCAATTCAGCAAATGTTGCCCTTGAGCTTCGCACCAGTCCCACAGGTTCAACCGCGGAAGAAAGTTCATATGAGAGAAGAATTTATTCACTTTTTCTGTATTTATTTTTCCTTTAATTTACCACTCTATTTATACAATAAAAGTAACTTTAGAAAGATTATAGACAATCAAATCTGAATTTGCCAATCATAAAATTTGCTATAATCATAAGTATATCCTTACTCTATTTATAAATTGCGATGAGTCGATGAGATCCAACGTGTGATCAGTTCTTCATATTTTAAAATTTTTTATCGTATTAAGAGAGAAATTTTTTCCTTTAAAAAAAAAAAAAAATCCAACAAGGAAATTCTCTTCCTCTCTACGGCTTTCTCAACATCGACGGACCCATCCGCCGACCGAGTCAGCTGCAACTCATTTCTCTAGTGTAGAAAATTAATAATAAATAAATAAATAAATAAAGGGATTTTGATCGATCGAAATGGCCTTGTGGTAATGCCAAGCGCCCAAAAATCGGGAGCTTTAAATAAATAAATAAATAAGAGAGTGAGTTTGATTGTGCCACGTTATACTCTGTTTGTCACAGAGGATCCGGATTCTCTGTTTGTGCCCGGAGATTTTAAAAAAGTTTGAGACGACATTCCGTGAGTCCATCTTACGCCTGGTTCTTAGCGCCGACCGACTCTGCTTCGACGCGTCCTCCTTTCCAACCGATGCTGGCAGCCTCGCGTCCGCCGATCACCGTCGCGTCTTCTTTACCGGCCCGGTGAAGAAATTCAGCGCTGTCGATTGACTCGTCTTGGATGTCGCCTTCTTCACTGGCCCGGCGAAGAAATTCTTCTTTCTTGACCCAGTGCTTCGACTCGTCTTCCTCTCCAATCGAGTCGAGCATGTCGGTTACGTAGGAAAAAAAGAAAAAAACTCGGCAGCCTCAACGACCGAGTTGGGCAGTCACCGATCACGTAGGGAGACCGGTAGTGTAATCCGACCGGGGCCATCACGGGCAAAAACCGGCTAAAGAGAGAGATAGGGAGGAGTGGACAAGGAAATACCTGTTTTTTTTTTTTTTTTTTTTTTTTTTTCTGGCAAGCGAAACTTAAGTTGGTAGAAGGAAGTCGTCTCCAGCCTTTTCAAAGAATAATTTCCCAGTTTCCACTTTCGTAAGATTTTCTATAACACTTATGTCAGCTTCATTACCCATGGTTTCTCCACACATGCACTGAACATGAGTCGACGTTGTGTGAATCTCCACCACCTTTGCTGTCCAAGGGCTTACAAACACACGCTCATTCACCTCTTTAACATCCTTAATCTTCTTAACTACTCTCTTACTCAACTGATACCGATACCAGTAGTTGAATACACTTCTCCTTTGATGGAATTCTAATATTATCAAATTCGCCTCTATCTCAATGCGGCCTACATCTTCCATCCAATTCTCTACTTGGCTCATTAGCCTTCGTTCATAGGCTCTTTTAATATCTTCGCGCTTGCTCGTTAATTCTTTTGTTGCTCTAATCAGAACATTCACATTTTCATCTACGTTGGAGAGATAACTGATATGTTGTCCGACGGGAGGCCATAAGGTTAAGATGATCTGTATAATTAAAAGAACAGTATTTAACACAGATTCCATCCTAGCTAGAAAGATGCACTGAGAGAGAAGCAAAACGAGAAGCAAAACAACGTGAGAGAGAGAGAGAGAGAGATCATAGATAGCAGATAGCTATGAGAGAGAGAGATATCATAGATAGCTATGAGAGAGAGAGATATATATCATAGATAGCTAGAGAGAGAGAGAGAGAGAGAGAGAGAGAGAGAGAGAGAGAGAGAGAGAGAGAGAGAGAGAGAGAGAGAGATAGACATATCATAGATAGCTATGTTGATGGGGTTTTTTGCCCCGTGCTCGACCAGTCGTGAGCCCTGCTCGACCGGTCGAGGGCTGGTACGACCAGTCGTGGGAGTCGAGTCGTAGCTCAACTCAAAGTCCAGCGAGTTCGGACTATTTTTCTCCGGGGTTCTCGACCGGTCGTAGGTGACCCACGACCGGTCGTAGGTGGTCTACGACCAGTCGTAGGAGGCTAAGACCAGTCCTGGAATTTCCAGGACTAGTCGAAGGTTACTGTGATTTGTTCCGCGATTTTGCGCGAAACTGCGGATTTGAGTCCTTTCGCAACTGGGATGCGGAAAGGAGTTTCCCAAAACTATAAAAGGGGTTGCCTAGGATTTTTCTAGGTATCACAAAATAGCAAGAGGGTTTCCTAAAGCTTTGCAAGGGATTTGCTAAAGGGTTTAGGGCTATCAAAGGTGAGAGAGAGGGAGAAAGAGAGAGAGGAAGCTTATAGAAGGGAGGTTCTGCTCGTGGAGGTTCTCTACTTTGCAATCTACATCTTAGCGCTTCTATGTCCTCGTAATCGGTTAGATCTCTCCATTTCTCTATTTCTCTTATTGTTTATCCATTCCTGCGTGAGTGAAGAAGATTGTAACGTTCTACTTCATAGTGGATTGTTGATCTGGACGAGGTCCCGTGGTTTTTACCTCTTTGAGGGTTTTCCACGTAAAAATCTCTTGTGTGGTGTGTGATTGATGCTTTGATTTATTTCATTGCTTTATCCATAATTCGGTTTGTTTCGGGAGGCTAGATCTAAGGTTTGTGCAAGGCATCCCAACAAAGTGGTATCGAGCTAAGTTCATTGAACGGGTAGGATCGGTTTGAATTATGGAAGGTGGCTCAAGGATGATCGGCCTCAATGGTTCTAAGCTGGACCATATGGAAGGCTAAGATGGAGGACTTGCTTTATTGCAAGGACCTATATTCTCCAATCTCGGGCATATCGGCAAAATCCGAGGATATGACCGATGATGATTGGAAGAAGATGGACCGAAAAGGCGGTGGGGTTTATTAGACAATGGTTGGATGATTCTGTGTTCCACCATGTGTCTACGGAAACCAAATTAGAAAGCCTATGGCTAAAATTACAAAGGGTGTATGAGAGGAAGACAAATGGTAATAAGATATTTCTGATAAGGTGACTTGTGAATCTCAAGTTCAAGGATGGTGGTTCTGTGGCCGAGCATATGAATGAAGTCAGTAATATAGTGAATCAACTCACCTCTATGAAGATGGTCCTAGATGATGAATTGCAGGCTTTACTATTGCTTAGTTCATTGCCTGACAGTTGGGAGACATTGGTGGTGTCTCTAAGTAACTCCGCGCCAGACGGAAAGATATCCATGGAACAGGTAACCAGTTGTCTCTTCAATGAGGAGACAAGGAGGAAGTCTCAGGGGTCTACACAGCAAGAGGCTCTTGTGACACAGGAACGGGGAGAGGAAAGAACAGGAAGGGCGGGAAGGCCCGAGATAAATCAAGAGGCAAGTCGAGTAACAGAAAAGAGGTTGAATGCTGGAATTGTGGCAAGAAGGGCCACTACAAGCATGAATGTCGTGGTAAGAAGAACGACAAGAAAGGAAAAGGGAAGGAAGATGAATCTGATTCCACTGCAGTCGCTTCAGATGGCGACATGGTAGTTATTCTTTCTATAGATCACGATGTATGTCTCACGGCTACGAGTCAGGGCACCGACTGGGTGATAGACTCGGGAGCTTCTTTTCATGCAACTCCACACAGGGACTCCTTCACAAGCTACAAGTCAGGTGACTATGGGACTGTGAAGATGAGAAATTCTAGCGTATCAAAGATCGTGGGAGTCGGTGATATTTGTGTGAAGAACGATGTGGGCTGCACATTGGTTCTCAGGGATGTGAGGTATATCCCAGACCTTCGCCTCAACTTGATGTCGACGGGAAGGCTGGATGATGATGGCTATGAAAGCCGGTTTGCTGGTGGGCGATGGAAGCTCATCAAGGGTTCATTGATCGTGGCTAGAGGAAAGAAGTGTTGCACCCTGTACAAGGCAAGTGTCAGTATGTGCAAGGGTGGATTAAACGCAGCAGAAGATTCAGCTATTGACATGTGGCACAGGCGTCTAGGCCATATGAGTGAAAAAGGGCTTCACTACTAGCAAGGAACGGCTCCTTCCAGACGTGACGGGTATGCCTCTCAAAACTTGTCTTGATTGTTTATCGGGGAAAGCTTGACATAGAGTTTCATTCATTAAAGCGCTTCTCATGTTAATAAAGTGCATGCATTAGATTTAGTTTATTCTGATGTTTGTGGTCCTATGAGGACAAAAACCTTGGGTGGGGCATTGTATTTTGTTACTTTTATAGATGATGCATCTAGGAGGGTTTGGGTTTATGCTTTGAAATCCAAGGACGAGGTCTTTGGTGTGTTTAAATTGTTTCATGTTATGGTCGAGAGAGAGACAGGTAGACCATTGAAGTGCATCCGCACTGACAATGGTGGTGAATACATTGGCGACTTTCATGAGTACTGCAAGTCCCAGGGTATACGCATGAACAGACTGTTCCCAAGACCCCTCAGCATAATGGTGTAGCTGAGCGAATGAATCGCACCATTGTTGAGAGAATCAGATGCATGTTATCCCATGCGAAGTTGCTCAAGACGTTCTAGGGAGAAGTAATGCGCACGGCGGTATATTTGATAAACAGGTCTCCATCAGCCCCGTTGAATGGAGAAGTACCTGAGAAGGTGTGGACTGGACATGATCCATCGTACAGTCATCTCAGGGTGTTTGGATGCAGGACATCCGTTCACGTACCAAAGGACGAGAGGTCCAAGCTCGATATGAAGATCAGGCAGTGTGTGTTCTTAGGGTACGGTGATGAAAAATTCGGTTACAGGTTATGGGATCCGACCGAGAAGAAGCTCGTCAGGAGCAGAGATGTGGTTTTCTTTGAAGATCAGTGTATCGAAGACATTGGTAAGCCAGAGAAGAACCAGCCTAGTTCAGGTGAGCTAGAGGACATGGATCCGATTACTCCTCCCATGGTGCCTGATGACGGGGGAGTACAGCAAGGTGCAGAGGACGAGGGAGTTCCTTCAGAAGATGGACCAGGGGAGCAACCCCCACTTGATCCACCTGTTGAGCCACAGGTGAGGAGGTCATCTAGGGATAGGACGGTAGTCAAGAGGTACTCGCCGCATGAGTTCATTATGCTAACCGATGGGGAGAGCAGGAAGATTATTCGAGGCCCTGGCCAAGCCGACGAGCATAAGGGGAGTGGTTGAAAGTTATGCAAGAGGAGATGGAATCCTTGCATAAGAACCACACCTATGATATGGTGAAAGCGCCTAAGGGCAAGAAAGCTACGAGCAACAAGTGGGTGTTCGAAGAAGAAGATTGAGCGAAGAATTCACGGAGACGAGGTTCAAGGCCGGACTTGTGGTGAAAGGGTTTGGTCGAGAGAAAAGGCATAGACTTCGAGGAGATATTCTCACCGGTGGTGAAGATGACATCCATACGGGTGTTGCTTGGGTTGGCGGCTAGCATGGATTTGGAGATAGAGCGGTTAGATGTTAAAGCGCCTTTCTCCATAGTGACTGGAAGAAGAGATCTACATGCACCAACCGAGAGGGTTCGAAGTCAAGGGCAAGGAACATATGGTGTGTAGGTGAGGAAGAGCTTGTATGGTGAAACAAGCTCCACGGCAATGGTACAAGAAGTTCGACTCGTTTATGTTGAAACATGGGTATGACAGAAGCGAGTCGGACCACTTTGTGTGTTCACGCGCAAGTTCTCGGATGGTGATTTCTTAGTTCTGCTATTATACGTTGATGACATGCTCATCATGGAAAAAGACATCAAGAAGATTGTGGTGAAAAGGAGTTGAGCAAGTCTTTGCGATGAAAGACTTGGGCCCGGCTAGACAGATCCTAGGAATGGAGATAACCCGTGTGAAGCGCATGAGAAACTTTGGGTCACAAGAGCGGTATATTGAGAAAGTCCTAGAGCGGTTCAATATGAATGCGGCGGGCCAAGACTCCACTAGATGGTCACTTCAGATTGAGCGGCAGACGGTGTCTAAGACGAAGGCGAGAGGTAGAAGAGATGCGAGAAAATACCCTACGCGTCGGTGTAGGAAGTTTGATGTATGCTATGGTGTGTACACGCCCGGACATAGCATATGCGGTTGGTGTAGTCACGGTATCTTGCCAATCTGGCAAAGAACATTGGGCGGCGGTGAAATGGATACTACGGTATCTAAGAGGCTCATCCGAGTTGAGCCTATGCTATGGTGACAGTAAACTGTGTTAGAGGGGCTACACGAGGATGCGAGATATGGCGCAGGTGACATAGACTCGGGAAGTCTACATCGGGGTTCATGTTCACGTTTGCGGGGAGAGCGGTTTCTTGGCGAGCAAGCTCTGAGAAGGTCGTAGCATTGTCGATGACAGAGGCCGAATACATTGCACACACGAAGCATGTAAAGAGATGCTTTGGATGAAGAGGTTCCTACAGGAACTTAGCTTAAAGCAGGAGGAGCACGTGGTCTATTGCGATAGTCAAAGTGTTATACACTTGAGCAAGAATCCAAGTCGGCATTCCAAGTCGAAGCACATAGAGATTCGGTATCATTGGATCGAGGATACTTTGGAACAGAAGGTGTTACAGCTTGAGAAAGTTCACACGGACGATAATGGGTCAGACATGATGACCAAGGCTTTGCTCAAGGGCAAGTTTGAGGTTTGTAGAAACCTGGCTGGCTTGAAGAAGGTGGATCCCTTCCGGGTCAAAAAGGGAGAGATTTGATGAGGTTTTTTGCCCCGTGCTCGACCAGTCGTGAGCCCTGCTCGACAGGTCGAGGGCTGGTACGACCAGTCGTGGGAATCGAGTCGTAGCTCAACTCAAAGTCCAGCGAGTTCGGACTATTTTTCTCCGGGGTTCTCGACCGATCGTAGGTGACCCACGACCGGTCGTAGGTGGTCTACGACCCAGTCGTAGGTGAGCTATGACGGTCGTAGGAGGTTAAGACCGATCTGGAATTTCCGGGACTAGTCGAAGGTTACGCTGTGATTTGTTCCGCGATTTTGCGCGAAATCTAGGATTTGAGTCCTTTCGCAAGCGGGATGCGGAAAGGAGTTTCCCAAAACTATAAAAGGGGTTGCCTAGGGTTTTCTAGGTATCACAAAATAGCAAGAGGGTTTCTAAAGCTTTGCAAGGGATTTGCTAAAGGGTTTAGGGCTATCAAAGGTGAGAGAGAGGGAGAAGAGAGAGAGGAAGCTTATAGAAGGGAGGTTCTGCTCGTGGAGATTCTCTACTTTGCAATCTACATCTCAGCGCTTCCATGTCCTCGTAATCGGTTAGATCTCTCCGTTTCTCTATTTCTCTTATTGTTTATCCACTCCTGCGTGAGTGAAGAAGATTGTAACGTTCTACTTCATAGTGGATTGTTGATCGGACGAGGTCCGTGGTTTTACCTCTTTGAGGGTTTTCCACGTAAAAATCTCTTGTGTGGTGTGTGATTGATGCTTTGATTTATTTCATTGCTTTATCCATAATTCTGGTTTGTTTCGGGAGGCTAGATCCTAAGGTTTGTGCAGGGCATCCCAACATATGTGAGATACATGCAAGAAGCGGAAATGTGGAAATGTTCAAACCTCTTTCTTTTTTAGTTATTTATTGAGCTGAATTGTCCAAACTGCTTTCTTTTTTAGTTATTTATTGAGAAATGTCAAAACAACGCTGTTTTCTTTTTAGTTATTTATTGAGAAATGTCTGTATATAATGTCTTATGAAACTGTCACGTACAACGCTTTCTTTTACTCTAATTTGTCGTTTTTCAAAAAGATCCTATCCGTTCAATAGATTGACCACACTATAAAGTTCAACGTGGACGAAAATCAGATCAATTAAATTATCCTTTTTTCCATGATTGTACAACAAGTTAGATAATAGGCTGTCTATTGACTCTGAAGGTGTACCTTAGTTTATGATTAGAACATCCTGATTTTTTTTTTCCAAATGATTATTATGGTTAGGCCCACCTTATTGAAGGATAAGATATTATCCAATTAAAAGAGCAGTGTTTAACAGAGACTTCATCCTAGAAAGATGCACTGAGAGAGGAGAGAGAGAGGTGGCATCTAGAAACCATGCGAGGGTATTCGATAATCCCATGGAGCTTTCGCATGTCTGAATGCTTCACTAACTTTTCCACAGTGCGTTGTGCTAACAAGCTAACAAACAAAACAAGCTTTTCCTTTTTAATTCCAGACAGCGGTTGCCCCATTGGCCAGTGGCAGGGACAGTAGCGAATCCGTTTCCATGGCGAATAAACATTTCAGTAGGCGTAAGAAGTTTTTAGTGGTAGGGTCAATCATCACTGTTAGAATACATATATCAAGGCGGGCAGAGTAAGGACCGCTCTAATCCGCTCTCTCCATGCAAAACATCCATTGTTTGCTTCTTCTTTTTTTTTTTTTTTTTAAGCTGTAAAATGGATTGACGGCGTGGATCTAAGTCACATATATCAAGGAACGGATTGACTGCGTGGATGTAAGTCACATATATCAGGTGTGGCTCACAGAATAAGTTACTCCTTCAAGTTACATAAAAAATAAGTCTCGTCAATGGGTAAATTCACTATTGCTAATTCAATTATCAACGCGCTTGTGAAGTCTGTAAACATTCACATGTTGATGCATGTGTCATACTGTAACAAACGTCCGAGATTTGAACTGTTGGTCAGGCGATATACACTTTCAGGGCGTTTTACAACTCATTTGGCTATATCAAATCAAATCAATGGATGGATAAAATTTTAACTGTCTATTTTACCTTTTATGTTCTGGCCATACGATGAATGTAATTCTATGAATTCTCTGGAGACCATATCTGAGATTATTTAATACCTTATAAAAAGTTCAGATCTTACACATGTATTCCATTTTTACACGTGCTTCCGTATGTGTATTTGAACAGATACATTCGGAGAGAACTAAGCAATCTTTCGGAAAAGAATGTGGACCCCACCGTGATGTATGTATTTTATCCACGCCGTTCATCCATTTTAAAAGATAATTTTAGAGCTTCATCCCGAAAAATCAGTAAATACCTCCTGGTGCCCACTGTAATGGTTATTTGACATATAACCTATTGATGAGGTGATACAGACCCGACTAAAAGGAATATATATATCAGCTTGATCCAAAACTTTTGTGGCTCCGAAAAGTTTTAATGGTGGGTGTTCAATCAACACGGTAGGATCCACTCGATATTTGGATCAAAATCATTTTATGTTATGATTTTTGGTTCATACCATAAAATGATACGGAAGAATGGGAGGATGGTATGGATGAAACACATACATTATGATGGGCCGATAGAGCATAGACCACTAGCCATTCATGCATTTTATCCAATCCTTCCATCTCTTTTAAGAGATAATTTTGAAGTTATAAAAATAGATTGTATCCCATCCTCAAGTGGAGCATACCACCGGAAACAGTATGAATTCAACATCTACCGTTAAAAAATTATTAGGGGCCAAATAAGTTTTATATCAAGTTGATATTTGTATTTTCCCTTGATCATGTCTGTCTGATCTTATGAACAATTTGGATGACAAATAAACATCACTGAGGGCTTTTAGAAAGTTTTCAACGGTGGAAATCAATACTTCTACTTTTTCTTACGGTAGGGTACACTCGAGCATTTGATATGCATAAATTTTGGGTTCAACCCTTCAAATGATCTAGAAAAACAACAGGAGGGCTTGGATAAACAACATACATTCACGGTGGGCCCAACAAAGTTTACACATTACAATGAGAGCGTAAAGGGTATTATCGGATTAAGTTTTAATAACCCGTGGATAATAGCCTAGTGGTGTTTGAGACTAACGCTGGGATTGTGAAAACTACCCTCCAAACATCCCATGCGATTTGGATGTAGCAGGTGGTACATGATGGCAGGCCATCCAAACGCGGACGCGGATTACGTCCTACCCCCGCCCGGACGGTAATCCGTCCGGGTAGGGCTCTGTGGGGCCCACCATGATTAAGTATGTTATCCACACCGTTAATTGCTTTTATATGATTATTTTAATACATGAGCCAAACATTGAGGTAGGTTCAGGGCTTAGGTGGACCACAAATTGTGGATTAAACTTCCACCATAAAAAACTTCCTGGGAGCTGGAGAAGTGTCGGATCAAGATGAAATTTGTGTTTTCACTTCATCCAAGTCTGCATGACCTTATTAATAGGTTGGGTGGTAAAAAAACATCACGGTGGCCCTTAGAAATGTTTCAATGGTGGGTGTCATTATCACAGCAGCTTCCTTTGATGTGGTCCACTGGATCTGTTTATCTGCTTCATTTTTTGTATACGATTTTAAAATTATCATATAAAAACGATTAATAGTGTGGATAAAATACTTACATCACGGTGGGTCCCACATAGCCCTGCGCCGGCGGATTACCGTCCGGGCGGGGGTAGGACGCAATCCGCGTCCATCCAAACGCTAGGACTCAGAACCCATGCAAGCCCTATACTCCTGTAATTCCAAGACAATGAGCTGACAAGGGAAATAAATGGGTTTTTTTAAAACCCATCCCACCTAATCCCATCTATAACCATGCGCCAAACACCCGCTGAGGCACCAACACGATGTATTAATTTTATCCACACCGTCTATTCATTTTTCCATATCATTTTAGATTATTATTCCAAAAATAGAGAAGATACAAACCTAAAATGAATCACACGGTGAATTAAATTCCTACCGTTGAAAAATTCTTAGTGACCACTAATGTTTTGGATCAATATGATATATTTTTTTTCTTCCTTCATCCGGATGTATATGTCCATATCAACAGGTTGGATGGAAAATACACAACACAGTGGA
This sequence comes from Magnolia changhungtana, assembly GCA_030180095.1. NCBI lineage: Eukaryota > Viridiplantae > Streptophyta > Magnoliopsida > Magnoliales > Magnoliaceae > Magnolia > Magnolia changhungtana. Next base: position 532,158 of record JASAUF010000121.1, read on the forward strand.
CCCTAATAAGATTTCAATGGTGGGAGTCCTTAGCCCCGATGCTTGCTGTGGTGTAGTTCATTTGAGCCTTGGATCTACCTTATTTTTGGTCCAGTACTCTAAAATGATATTGAAAAAGAGATGGACGGTGTGGATGAAAGTCGTACCTCACAGTACCCCTCAGAGCCTCCACCGGTCCCTAGCTGTGAACTGGTGGGGTAGTACCTAATTGCGCCCTACCCGACCATGTCCAATTGGGAGTGGCAGGAGCTTTGAGTACCCACCATGATGTATGGGTCTTATCCACACCGTCCATACATTTTTTTGGTATCATTTTAGGGTGTAATTCCAAAATTGAGTCAGAGCCAATGCTCAAGTTGACCACAATAAACAGCGTTGATTGAACGCCGACCATAAAAAACTTCTCTGAGGTCTATCAAAATATTTTCCATACAAATTGTTGATAAGGTTACTTGATAAAAGGACCACAAAAATATCTTCTTGATCTAAAACTTTTGTGGCGCCCAAAAGTTGTTAATGGTCAATCACAACTCTTTCGTAGTGTGGTCACTACAACAAAATGCGCCTTTCCCGACTGTCGATACCGCCAGCAAAGGTCCAAAAAACTGCCAGTAGAGATTTTATTGGCTGTCAGGCAACAGCCGGTAAAGGCTCGGTCGGTAAAGGTTTTACCAGCGGCCAACACCTTTTACTGGCGGTTTTGTGGGCTGCTAGCAAAAGGGGAAAAGGCTACCGATAAAATTCGTAGCGATGGATAGGCCTTTTGGATTTAATCCATAGCCATAGAGCATAAATAATAGTGAATATTATAGGAAATCTGCTATCCAAACTATTGAACCTCTTTTCATTCTACTTCCTGTTGCATTTATGATGGGAACATCTCGTGCACACAGGCACGCCGCCCCACCTACGCACGTACGCACAGAATAGGAGGGCCCCATCGTCGATCTAGCTCGATGAAGACGTCCAAGGAGGGCCTCCTAAATAGAAGACGAAATTTGGTTCAAAAGGGTGAGCCTGATAGTCAAGAAAAACCCATCATGCGATCTCATGATCGTGGCCCACTAGTCGAATTGATTTCATATTTTAGGTTTTGCTTATTGCTATTAGAACATTATGAACACTTTAGATTTCTTTGTTTGATTTTTATTTTAGTTTACTTCTATTCACTCCCCAAGTGCAGGGTTGTGATGTAGTAATAAACTCGGTGAGACCGAGGTCGAATCCACATGGACTGAAACCTGTACGTTATCTGAAAATAACTAGATCTAGAACTAGGCTAAGACGAAATCTAAACCAATTATGCTTTGAGGAATAATGGTGAAATATTTAATCTAAAACTTCAGAAAATTCTGAGAAAGGAAACTAGGGATTCAGAGGATCCACTTGTAGAGATCAGGGAGATCTTATGCCTGCTTCACAAATCATGTAAATTAACTGAACTAACTTGATGTAGTTTTCAAGAGATGAAAGGTATATGAATTAGAATGGATTCTATCACCAAACCATGCCCAGGAGACAGCAAACAACAGAATTAAACTAATTACCAACCAATCAATATGCCATGAAGGTTAGGAAAGGATACCGTCATCCGACCATGCCCAGGAGACGATGGTGAACAACAGGGCTTCCTGACGTCATAAACATAAAAGGGAGAAGAACATGCTCAAAGCCATCACAGACCCATTGTATTTTCAGTCACAACAGACCATTAAAGACTAAAAACATTCCCAGAATTAAATCAAAATCAAATTCGGTTTACTAATTAAAATTAAAGTGAAGGCATAGAATCTCCCATCATGCTACAAGCTTCACCTCTTGGCCCTAGCCAAGAGGTTTAGCCAACCATGATTAGGCTAAAACACTCCAAAATAAAAAAATAGTAAAACAAAACAAAAAAAAAAAAAACTCAACTCTCTCTCTCACGTTCACTACTCCATGTCTCTCCTCCCCGCCTCTTTTTTCTCTTCTCTCCTTTCTCTTTATAGCTGCTGGAGGTCGGATGGGTTGCTGGAGACCTTGCTGGAGTCGGAGAACCAAACTCCGCGTGCGCAGAAGGAGTTTACGCAGCTCAGCGTGCAAAAAAAAATAAAAATTCCTTGCGTTTGTATTGAGATTGCGGCGCAAAATCAACAAATCCGTTGAATCTGACACCTTGGATAGGGTTATGGCCACCTGTTGCAACATGTGGACGGTCCAGATCATCAAAACGATCAAAGATAGTGGACCACAGAGCCCCGAAAATCCCAGATTTCCCGGACACGCGTCCCTGCGTAAACAGGATACGCTGTGAAGATCGGTGGGCCCCACGATGATGTTTTTGATGAAATCCGCCCCGTCCATTGAACTCCTGACGAAAAACCAGTAGGGAAGGGGTGGTTTTTATAAGTTCCGACGTGACCCACTTAATCAACTCAAGCGGCCGTTCATTCTGCGTTTGGACGGCTGGATTTCTCTCCTCGAGATATTTTGGAATTCTTCCACCTAGGCAGTGTAGATAGACTCCATAAGGATCTAATGGACGGTCTGGATCGATGATCTGAATGATAGGCGGGGCCCACAATCAAAACCCAACCGAGCGGAGAAAAACACTGTTGCGTTTGATCGGTTTGAGAAGACGAGTCGGTCAGCAAACGCTGACCGACTTCCGGATTGTGGGTGCACGCCTGGTGCACATGCACTGCATACTTGGGTCCCATAGAGATTTTTGTGAGAAATCCGATCCGTCCATCCCTTTCCAGATCCAATTTAAAGCATTGACAATGAAATTTAAATATATCCAGATATTAGGCGGGCCCCAAATCGAGATTTAAGGGGCTGATCTGCTCGTTAGGCTACTTCCACAACGATCCAATGGATGATTTTTGACGTGTACGGTTAATTTATGGTCCTCAGGCCACGTATGAAGTTTCGAGCCGAACGGATGGTGGGAACCCCATGATCTCGCATTCTGGACGTCATTCAGGTCATTTGAGCTTCAGTTTCTCAATTTTCTCGGATCTCTGGCGTGTAACTTCCTTGATCTTGGTCCCCTAGAGTCCGTCCCTTGCTCTGGTGACTTCAGAGCGATAAATCCATGCTTTAAGCTCCATTTTTCAGTCCATGCTTGCAAATACACTCTGTATCACAACACGATTAAATCGACCGTTAACCAGTACAACGTTCAGTAAATCCAGCAATAACTAGGGTCTGATATACAATATTTGACCCTCAACACAACCCCAACCAAACATTTTGCTAGTCCCGAAGCAAAGTATGCGAAAAATAAATTGAGAATTACAGACAAATTCTATAACTTCGAATGATTTATGAAAACAATTTAAATACTAGAATTATAAGATACATGAATGGTAGGCATAAATTTTCCGGAATCAAGCTCACAATAACTTCATAATCAAGTTCAAATATTAATCCATTAACCGTAATAATTCTAAACATTGAGTTCCATGTGTAGTATAATCTCACTTACCATCATTAAGAGATCCAATCGTCACTTTCCATGATATATTTGGTAACAAAATTCATGACAACCAAAAGCGAAACCAACACTTGCCTTTTAGATCATCTTTTCGTTTCTATCGGCCTTTCGATTTCCTTTATAAACAAGAGCGCGTAAGGATGGGAATCAAATCCTCACTTATAAGGAGCAAACCTATGGTGAAAACTTATCGCCTAACTCTTTTCTCATGTCAAACATGGGAATCGAATCTTCATCTATAGGAGCAAACCTATGATGACGATTATGCGACTTACTCTTTCAATTCTTCTTTATAACCGATCTTTGAAATTTTTATTTTTCAGTTTGGTTCTTTTCATGCTCAGTGATTACCAAATTAACCCTTCAGTTTCAAATGAAATCTTAATGTGTAAGCGAGATGTGACATGGGAAATCATGACTCAATCAATGTTTATAACTTCTAATCATGGATTAATAATTCAAACTTAACTGTGAAATCTAACGAGTAACTGAATCCAAGAGTAGTAAATTGCCAACATAACTTATCTTGTAATTCTAAATCCAAGATGGCCATCAAAATCACTTCGAATTCACAAGAATGTTCAGAAAAAATTTTAAAAATTTTCACAATTTTTGCTCAAGACTAAGAAAAACACTGATTAGGTAACCTAATCTCCCACCCCCAACCTAAAATCTACATTATCCTCAATGTAAAAGATATAAACATGCAATGCACATGAGACAACGACAGTAAAGAAAAAGTGATGGGAAGATAGTACCTGGATAACGAATCGAGAGAGATTTTTCAAGAGATTGCTGGGAGAGAGAAGGTCAGTACAAGAGTGAAACCAACAAAAATAACAAAACAAAATCCTACCTATACCACTTTCGCAGGTGCTTTCGATTGCATTTAGCGTATGCAACAAGCCTTTAAACCCCTAGGTTGCCCTTAGTGGACGAGTTGTAGTCTCGTGAGGGTTTGCAATAATGTTACCCACAAACATTGAACTAACTAGGAAAATTAAATAGAATGAAAAAGCTGGGTTGCCTCCCAGGAGTGTTAAGTTTACCGTCTATCCTAAAATAACATAAAGCAAACTACCCTAGTCCTAAGAAAGCAGGGAAAAGCTACTCGATTATGCCGCAAGGTTCCTCTTCTGGCCAGTATCGTGATAGATTTCTCAGTAGGTTTCTTAATAGGATCATCCAAAAGCCTTTTTGCAATAGGCTTGGACGCCCTGGAGCATGACTTTCCAGAGAAACTTATGTACCTCATAAGAAATTTTTCGTTGAAGTGCTTGAGGTATCCATAGTATATATGATTCACCTGTAACAGAAGAAGTTTCAAAGTTAGTATCCCACGGTGAATCAAAGACTACAGGTAGATAAAATTCAGAAAAATTTTCGAGAAGTAATGTAGTCTCAATGCATTCCAAAGTTCCAGGCTTCGGTTCAATTTTCAGCTCTTCTTCCTTTAGTGGTAAACATTCAGGGTCTGAGGAAGGAGGGGCTTCAGAGTGAGGGTTCTCTCGGTCAGTGATGACTACCGAGATGTTGACTTGCAAGGCATCCACTTTTTCTTTTAACATGAGATCGTTTGAATCTGAAAAGTGTGCCAAACAATCATCCAAAAAGTTGGGAAGTTCAGCTGAACGTGACTTATTTTCCACATTGGAGCTCGTGATGATCCGTCTAAGGAATCCATCATCTTTGAAAGTGGATGGAGATACGCTCTCTTGCTCCAGTCCTGCACAGACAGATTGGAAATCAATAGGGGAAGCATCGATGTGGTCACTCTGTTCATTGAAACTACTCAATCGAAGCGTTGAATCGTAAAAATTTGACAGTTCAGATGGTGACCTCAACTGGGTGGTTTCAATTTCAGGAGTCATATTAAGTGGCCCGTCCATCTCCCGCATCATATCATCATTCAATTTAGGGGAGTGGTCTAAACATGCATCACAAGGGTTAAAAGGGTCAATTGAAATTGGTTCATTCTCCACATTCAATCAGTCATGTCAGACAGGTGGAGTAGATCATTATGGTTGACAACTTTCTGAACCTCTTGATCATTGGCAGGGGCTACACTTGAGATTGAATCCCAATACTCATTATCGTCAAGTTCCGTGCAGTGTGCACTTGGAATGGGATCACATTCCTCACATTCTATTCCTTGATTAGGTTGAGGTTCGAATAAACTAACCTCTACCTCATCAATGTAATCATGTGTATCATGTGAGTGAAGTGTGTCACTATCATTATATTTAAAAGACACCCACGTCTCTTGATCATTCCTTTGGACAGTCATCGAGATCGACTCATAAGGAAATTGAACCATGTTCTCATCAATACAATCCAACTCTTCATTCTCAATTGCACTATTTTCCATAGTCACATCACGTGAACTCCACTGTTGTACATCTTTTACAAGTTCTTGAAATCTTTGGAGCGTGTTTTGTTGAATGAGCTCCAGATTTTGTATGGAATTCTGAAGTGAATTCTCTTGGATCGTTTTGTGTTGGATTTCAGAGGTATAGGACCCAAGAGAATCGTTATCATGATGCATTATTGATTCAACTCCCAAATTTTGATGGTTCCATTGATCATAGGTATGGAGTTGTGTATGGAGAATTGGATTGGGTTGAGGCTGAGGTGCATTAGCCTCCATTAACCTATCAAGGCGTGACTCAAGCTCTTCTAGTAATTTCCTCATGTCAGCAGAAGAGTCTGTGTTACTTTGAAATGAATTTTCTTGGATCGATTTTGGTTGAATCTCAAAGGTAGGGGATCCAAAAGAATAATCATTATAATAGGTTGTTGGTTCATCTTTCCAACATTTATGTTTCCACTGATTATAGTCATACGGATCATAGGTGGGAGAATCTGATGGTTGGTAATACTTATTATCACTCATAATATAATCACGCATTGTTTTCTTTTTCTCGGATGTGTGATAATAATTCTCACTCCCATAGTTATGATAACCCCAACACTCACGTACTGTTCGTGGGGTGGAATTGTTCTCCCGTATATGATCGCGTAACGATTTCTTAACCGATGAAACGTTATGCTCTGGTCGGTTCTCGATGATTGTTTCAGGAAAATTCTGAGACATAGGTTGATTTATATCATAATTATCATCCCAGTATAGATTATTCTTCTCAGCATACTGACGTTCCCACTCGTACATATACATGGTGAAACCCTCAATCTGAATATAATCCTAAGAAAAATAGAAGAAAAGATCCTATAGTAGTATAGAAAGTAAGAGGAGGAGAAGTTAGAAAGAAGTTACCAGACTTGGGAGTTCCTATGTGAGAATCCTGTAAAAAAAAACATAATAGATTAGTTTCTACAAGTAGAAATCCTAAAGTCAGAAAGTTTCTAAAAATAGAAAAAGTAGAGGAATTAGAAAGGGATTACCAAATTAGAAGTTTATTTCAGGATCCTAAAAAAAAAAAAAAAAAAAAAAGTTAGTTTCAAGAAATCTGAAAAACCCAAACCTAGAGTTAGAAAAAAATCATAATCTTAAACTAATCCTAAAACTAATTAATTTCAGAAAATCGTAGCCGTCAGTCCCCGGCAACGGCGCCAAAAACTTGTTCACTCCCCAAGTGCAGGGTTGTTATGTAGTAATAAACTCGGTGAGACCGAGGTCGAATCCACAGGGACTGAAACCTGTACGTTATCTGAAAATAACCAGATCTAGAACTAGGCTAAGACGAAATCTAAACCAATTATGCTTTGAGGAATAATGGTGAAATATTTAATCTAAAACTTCAGAAATTCTGAGAAAGGAAACTAGGGATTCAGAGGATCCACTTGTAGAGATCAGGGAGATCGTATGCCTGCTTCACAAATCATGGAAATTAACTGAACTTACTTGATGTAGTTTTCAAGAGATGAAAGGTATATGAATTAGAATGGATTCTATCACCAAACCATGCCCAGGAAACAAAGCAAACAACAGAATTAAACTAATTACCAACCAATCAACATGCCATGAAGGTTAGGAAAGGATACCGTCATCCGACCATGCCTAAGAGACGATGGTGAACAACAGGGCTTCCTGACGTCATAAACATAAAAGGGAGAAGAACATGCTCAAAGCCACACAGACCCATTGTAATTTCAGTCACAACAGACCATTAAAGACTAAAAACATTCCCAGAATTAAATCAAAATCAAATTCGGTTTACTAATTAAAATTAAAGTGAAGGCATAGAATCTCCCATCATGCTACAAGCTTCACCTCCTGGCCCTAGCCAAGAGGTTTAGCCAACCATGATTAGGCTAAAACACTCCAAAATAAAAAAATAGTAAAACAAAACAAACAAACAAAAAAACTCAACTCTCTCTCTCACGTTCACTGCCCCTTCACGTCTCTCCTCCCCGCCTCTTTTTTCTCCTCTCCTTTCTCTTTATAGCTGCTGGAGGTCGGATGGGTTGCTGGAGACCTTGCTGGAGTCGGAGAACCAAACTCCGCGTGCGCAGAAGGAGTTTACGCAGCTCAGCGTGCAAAAAAAAATAAATTCCTTGCGTTTGGATTGAGATTGCGGCGCAAAATCAACAAATCCGTTGAATCTGACACCTTGGATAGGGTTATGGCCACCTGTTGCAACATGTGGACGGTCCAGATCATCAAAACAATCAAAGATAGTGGACCATAGAGCCCCGAAAATCCCGGATTTCCCGGACATGCGTCCCTGCGTAAACAGGATACGCTGTGAAGATCGGTGGGCCCCACGATGATGTTTTTGATGAAATCCGCCCCATCCATTGAACTCCCGACGAAAAACCAGTAGGGAAGGGGTGGTTTTTATAAGTTCTGACGTGACCCACTTAATCAACTCAAGCGGCCGTTCATTCTGCGTTTGGACGGCTGGATTTCTCTCCTCGAGATATTTTGGAATTCTTCCACCTAGGCAGTGTAGATAGACTCCATAAGGATCTGATGGACGGTCTGGATCGATGATCTGGATGATAGGTGGGGCCCACAATCAAAACCCAACCGAGCGGAGAAAAACGCTGTTGCGTTTGATCGGTTTGAGAAGACGAGTCGGTCAGCAAACGCTGACCGACTTCCGGATTGTGGGTGCACGCCTGGTGCACTAGTGCACCGTGCACATGCACTGCATACTTGGGTCCCATAGAGATTTTTGTGAGAAATCCGATCCGTCCATCCCTTTCCAGATCCAATTTAAAGCGTTGACAATGAAATTTAAATATATCCAGATATCAGGCGGGCCCCAAATCGAGATTTAAGGGGCTGATCTGCTTGTTAGGCTACTTCCACAACAATCCAATGGATGATTTTTGACGTGTACGGTTAATTTATGGTCCTCAGGCCACGTATGCAGTTTCAAGCGGAACGGATGGTGGGAACCCCATGATCTCGCATTCTGGACGTCATTCAGGTCATTTGAGCTTCAGTTTCTCAATTTTCTCGGATCTCTGGCATGTAACTTCCTTGATCTTAGTCCCCTAGAGTCCGTCCCTTGCTCTGGTAACTTCAGAACGATAAATCCATGCTTTAAGCTCCATTTTTCAGTCCATGCTTGCAAATACACTCCGTATCACAACACGATTAAATCGGACCGTTAACCAGTACAACGTTCGTAAATCCAGGCAATAACTAGGGTCTGATATACAATATTTGACCCTCAACAACTTCATCGCCATGTAATAGGTTGTGCACATAGCGCGACTTTATGGGTATATGATTTTCTTATAAATAGGCACCCCTTGTAGCTTTTTTCATTCATTGAAGATTAATAAAAATTCTGCATTTTCCTACTATCTGAGTTGTGAAGGCTAATTGGGTGCGAAGCCCTCCCTTCATCGAAGGGTTAACTACCGTGGTGCAAAGCCACATCTATCCCTATTTGCCCCCATCCATCGCCATTTCTACTACTCCTATTCTACCATTCCTTCTTCTCATCTCACCCCATCATCTACACTTCGAATCAATCATCTATTACAGCAATTCTCATTCCCACATCAGAATTTTAGAATCTGGCCCTACAGGAGGGTTGAAACTTCGGTGGAGCACCACACACAAACCGTACATCGGATCGAGCTAAGATCTGGGGGTTTTGGAGTCCACCCTTGGCCGATCAGGGAAAAGGTGACCTTTTTCTGAATAGTGGGCCCCACACACGTGCCGCCAGGATCATACACGTGCGTTTGGGCCATTGTCGTTGTCTGCGCGTGCAGTACTTCTCTGGTTCGTCTCTTTTCTCTCTTTCACTATGCTTTCACCCAAAATTCCTAAACCTAACCCTAAATGACTCAAATCTCCAATTTTATGCCCCCTTTCTTACCCTAGGGTTCCCCAAATTGGAATTTCTAAATCCCTTGGATTAGGGACTAATTACTATGCATGTGTGGATGATTATTTCTTATCTTTAAGTATCGTTTGGTTCATAATTTTTATTGATCCAGCCCTATCATGTGTAGACCTGGACCTGTATAGATTCCCCTTAATTGAATTTTTGGACTTTCATGTGGGATATGGAATTTGTGTGATTGTTTCTGAACTAACGTGATCTTAAGCCTGAAACCTCGCATATCATATTTAATTTTCATGTCCTGCATCAAATTTGGTATTAGAGCCTAGGGTTCTTGTAGGGGAATTCACCACATATTTAGGGTTTAGTTTGTTTGAGTCCTTCATGCATCCAGTCCATTATATATAGTTGTTAGAAAACCGTAGTCCTTGATATATATAGCTGAATTTTCGTAACGGTGTGGTCTCCTTCATATAGAGTCTCGTAGGGTCATTTAGTCTTTAAACGCATATAGTCGTCATAGAAAGCCCTTAGGTTGAGTTAGCCAGTGTATGCCCATACGTACGGGTCATGGTTTTGGCTTGTACCCTACACTAAACATGGAGCAACTGCTAGAGTCATTGAACAAGTTGTTCCAGCAGATCGAGTATTTGGGTAAGGGCTATGAACAATATATAGACTAACGCTTTGATCAATTTGATGCACGCATTATCCAACTAAAGGCCTCCGCCGGGACAAATCCCAGCATTAGAGTAGATGTCTAATCTCAGGCAGGTGGCCAGGAGGATAGACCAATGAATATAGGTGGCCAAAGAATTAGTCATAGGTGTGCACCCATACCCCTACCCCATGAGGGACATCAAGACCATTATTTTGAAGGGTACGATATGTGCGGCCTCGTGGCTAGAGAGAGTGCACCAGAGGCTAGTGTAGAGTTATCCACTGAGGCCATTTCGGTAGTGGATGAGTTTCGTGATGTTATTCCTGATGATCTACCGAATGAGTCTCCCCCTAGGAGGGATATAGAGCACACCAGAACATGGGATGGACGCGGATTGCGTCCTACCCCCGCCCGGACGGTAATCCATCCGGGCAGGGCTCTGTGGGGTCCACCGTGTTGTAAGTGTATTATCCATGCCGTTAAACGCTTTTTTCCGATAATTTTAATATGTGAACCAAAAAATGAGGTAGGTCCAAGGCTTAAGTGGACCACACCAAAGGAAGCTGCACTGAGAATGACACCACTACCTACAGCTGAGTTTACGTCAATCGATAGGTCCACAGGTCTCAGTTCTTATGAAGCTGTTACTGGTTATAAACAAGGGAAACCTATTGATCTTATCCCTATGTCACTGTCCCATATACCGTCAAAGCCTGCAGTCTTTTGCACATCACATTTATTCATGACATCAAGAAATCAGGCAGAAGATCATAACTAGTAATGAACAGTACTCACTTTCTGCAGACCAACATAAATGTTTCATTGAATTCAATGTAAGGGACTCTGTCATGATCCGCATCAAGCCAGAGTAGTACCCTCAGGGAGCCGTTCAAAAATTACACGTGTATAGCGCTAGACCATTCGAAATTATAAAACGAAACGGTCTCAACGCGTATGTGGCAAATCTTCCACCCTCCATGGGAATTAGTTTCACATTCAATGTGGATGATCTACTTGCATTTCAAGGAGTCATTGATGCATTATCCAGCCTTTCGCCTAACCATCCTGATTCCCCAAACCTTTCCCTTGATCCATGGCCCCCTCCAGACCCATTTTCCCAGCCTCTACGTCCCATTCCTATCCGTCCCGACCCATTTTTCCAGCCTTTACCTCCCATACCTACCCATCCCGACCCATTTTTCCAACCTCTACCTCTCATACCTACCCTCCTAACCCATTTTTTCAGCCTCTATGTCTCATACCTACCCGTCCCGACCTATTTTCCCAGCATCTACCTCTCATACCTACTCTTCCCGATCTTTCTTCCCAGCCTTTACCTCCCACACCTAACCTTCACACACCCAGAGAGGAAATAAAAGATACCCTGGACCATCAGATAGTTTTAACGTATGACGGCGGGTTTCAGAAGTACCTGGTTAAATGGAAGTCACGCCCAGCTTCAGACAGCACGTGACTCACTGTGAAAGAGCTTCAGATACTTGATCCTGACATCCCGAAGTAGTTCAGGAGTTTTATTTCGCCAGTGGTGAAATCTTTGCAGCCGAGGAGAATTGATGGGGACATTTCGCGCACACGCGGACGCACGCCGCCCCACCTACGCACGGAGTGGGAGGGCTCCACCGTCGATCTAGCTCGATGACGACGTTCAGGGAAGGCCTCCTAGCTAGAAGACGAAGTTTGGTTCAAAAGAGTGGGCCAGATAGTCAAGAAGAACCCATCATGGGATCTCCTGATCGTGGCCCACTAGTCAGATTGATTTCATATTTTAGGTTTTGCTTATAGTTATTATTTAGAACATCATAAACGCTTTAGTTTTCTTTGTTTGGTTTTTATTTTAGTTTACTTCATCGCCAAGTAATAGGTTGCGCACATGGTGCGAGTTTAGGGTATATAGTTTTCTTATAAATAGGCACTTTGTAGCTTTTTTTATTCATTGAAGATTAATAAAAATTCTGCGTTTTCCTACTATCTGAGTTGTGAAGCCTAATTGGGTGCAAGGCCCTCCCTTTATCAAAGGGTTAACTACCGTGGTGCGAAGCTACATCTATCCCGATTCGCCCCCATCCATCGTCATCTCTACTACCCCTCTTCTATCATCCCTTCTTCTCATCTCACCCCATCATCTACACTTCGAATCAATCATCTATTGTAGCAATTCTCCTCCCCACATCAGAATTTCAAAATCTGGCTCTACAAGAGGGCTGAAACTTCGGTGGAGCATCACACACAAACCGTATATCAGATCGAGCTAAGATTTGGGAGTTTTGGAGTCCACTCCTGGCCGATTAGGGCCAAGGTATCCTTTTTCTGAATAGTGGGCCCCATACACGTGCGGCCGGGATCACACACACGTGCGTCTGATCCATTGTCGTTGTCCGCGCGTGCAGTACTTCTCTGGTTCGTCTCTCCTCTCTTTTACTCCGCTTTCACCCAAAATCCCTAAACCTAACCCTAAATTACTCAAATATTCAATTTTATGCTCCTTTTCTTACCATAGGGTTCCCCAAATTGGAATTTCTGAATCCCTTGGATTAGGGACTAATTACTATGCATGTGTGGATGATTATTTCTTATCTTTGAGTATCGTTTGGTTCATAATTTTTATCGATCCAGCCCTATCATGTGTAGGCCTGGACCTGCATAGATTCCCTTTAATTAAATGTTTGGACTTTCATGTGGGATATGAAATTTGTGTAATTGTTTCTGAATTGACATGATCTTAAGCCTGAAATCTCGCATATCATATTTAATTTTCATGTCCTGCATCAATTTATGAATGATTTTTTTTTTCCACGTTGCTAGTGATTTTTCATGTGTACAAAGGTGCCCATTAATATGAGAAAGAAGTGCAATAATAATATTTGGAAGCATTCGAAAGCTAAAGGTCACCCAATTCTCCAGCCAATCCTCTTTCGTCGTCCCAACATGGCATGCACAAGCGTGAGATCCAAACCGTCCATAGATTCCTCAGCTCTTTTCCAAGTAGCTTGAGGAAAAAAAAAAAAAAAGAGAGAGAGAGAGACTAACGAAGGAAAAACAGAATTAGAAAAAGAAGAAGCTGATTAAGAAAAATGTGAAACAAGAAACAATCTGGAGGGGGATGCAACAGTATAGATTAGATCTACATATGTAAATGCGTGCAAACAAAGAGTTAAAAGAAAAAAAGAAGAAACGAAACAAGAATCTGAATCCGTCTACGAAAACTGCAGTTAATGAGCTAGCTTTACAAAGATTCAGATGCAATTTTCCGTTGAAAAAAATATTGGTATCATAAGCAACTCACTATCATCAATTTGTCAATTAAAACCAAAAGATAGCTTCAAATTATCAAACACCAAAATAGTAATTTGATTGCTCTTTATTTCATGGTAACAAGAAGATAACATCTGCAGGGATACAAAATCGAATCAAAGAATATAGAGAAGAAATGATCGAATTCCAAAACAAATTCCCAACATACCAAATCACTAGACAACATCAATTCTCCAACCATGCACGAGAACAAAAATCCTCAACAAAGCAGAAAAGCTGTCCAAAAAAAGAAAATCAAGACGATGAAAACAAGATTCGGCAGATCATTCTACTGGGGGAAAAAACTAGTGGACATTCAAAACCATATGAAAATAAATAAATAACTAAATAAAATTACCAGATGAAAAGCCTAGATTACAACACTGGGATGATCTTATTCGAAGAAAGGACAACTTACCAGTTTTAACTCTGCCAACGATCAACTAACATCTTCACCTAATCCGATCTTGAATTGTGAATTCTCTCTCTATCGAACTCGAAAGTGGGCCTTTGTGATTTCAATTTCTGTTTTATACTTTGATGAGAAACTAAAGAAAAAGATAAAAAATGAAAACCCACCAGGGAAGGGAGGTATGCTTTTGGCAGAGAAAGAGATGCAAAAGGTTAGATGGAGAGAGGTAGGTATGCTTTTGGCAGAGAAAGAGATGCAAAAGGTTAGAGAGAGAGAGAGAGAGAGAGAGAGAGTATAGTCGATTAGCAGTGATGAATAGTCTTTCTAGAGAGAGAGAGAGAATATAGTCGATTTGGTGGGGAGGTAGCAGTGATGAATATCGTGTTTCCAGAGAGAGAAAGAGAGAATATAGTCGATTTGGTGGGGAGGTAGCAGTGATGAATATAGTGTTCCAGAGAGAGAGAGAGAGAGAGAGAGAGAGAGAGAGAGAGAGAGTTGAATAGTAGTGATGTCAAGCACCAACATTACAACTGACATCTGACAATAGCCTAACCAGCAAAGGAAAAAAAAAAAAAAAAACGAAATTCAACAAGTGAAGCCAGCCTGACAACTGAAACTCCCCACCAAATGGAATTCTCAAAAGAAAAAAAAAAGTGTTCTTGAAAAGCTTAATGCATGCCGATAGGATTTATCTATTAAGACGCGATCTGCATCCAAATCAATGAAGGCCGATGGATCATCTTTACTCAATCAATGAAAAGATTTCCCAATCAGTACTGTCTGCTCCATCAGGAACGGAATCAGCACAGGATTCCCAATGCAATACAGATTCAGCAGACTGAAATAAAATCTGGGATAGCAGCAGTTCAAACACTACTAGAGCTCATGAAGAATGCAATAGTTATTTACTACTAGAGCTCATGAAGTTTCAGATCAATCAGAAACTAAACTACTTCTAGTAGAATCCCATGATTCTTTACACTGTCAACCTAAAAACAAAACATCCCATTTAGTATCATTTTAAGAAGGTTTCTAATACATAGAAGAACAAAAAATCAGTAACGGTGTGTTTGGGTGCACTAAATATCATGAAATTTCATAATATTTCATTATTAATCAGTCTAGTTTAGTGCAAAACATCAAGAAATTTCATTATATTTGGTGCAACCAAATGCACCCTATATATAAACAACTTTTTGGAAAATCAAAAAACAGAAACACTGAATATTTCTCTTCTTATTCAAATTCCCAACACAAAACCAAATGGTATTCCAGGTTACTTGAATAGCGGCTTCATTCTTACAAGCAGCATTTTTTCACTAGGATAGTCAGTTTTAATCCTTAGAACATGTAATCAAAGACAGAAACTTTGTAAAGAATTTAAGCTCTCTAAGAGATTTGAACACAAAGTTATAAAATGAAAAAAAGCAAACCCCCGAGTCACGATTCAATTCACCCCAACAATCATCTGATAAAGCAAGAAATTGTAGATTTGATTAACCATCATTCAATAATGCAAGTAGTTTTTACAAAACAATAGTGCATCCAAACACACCCTAAAACAACTGGAAAACATTTGCGTTCCTCGTAACTCTAAATTCACATGATATGGCTCCCCTGAGTTTCGGAATACCTGCGATTTTTTGTCATTCTTTCATCCTGATGAGGCATATCAGATAAATGGATTGGATTGCATCTAAACACCAAGTAGGCCCAACAGAAAACTAATGGGGGCATCCATGCCAACCACAGGAAACAGTAGTTATTGAACGCCCACCATTAAAGACTTTCTAAGGCCCACTGTAATGTTTATTTGCCATCCAACTTGTTGTTAGGTCATACAGACTAGGATGAATGGAAAACAAAAATATCAGCTTGATCCAAAGCATTTAGCCTGATGAAGGTTTTAATGGTGGGAGTTCAATCACCACTGTTTCTCATTCAACTTGACATTTGAATGTGCCTAATTTTTGGGCTAATTCCCTGAAATGATTTGAAAAAATGGATGGACAGCATGGATGAAACAAATACATCACGATGGGTCCACATATAACTGAATTGATTAAGTACTTGTAAGTAAAAAAGTTACTTATAACTAATCATAAACAAAACTTACTTATCTGAAATAAGTTACTTATCTACTGCTGTAAATAAAAAAAGTAACTTGTTTGGCGGTATCCAAACAGGGCCTTAATCATAAATTCATACTTGCCGGAAAAAAAAAAAGTAGAATAGATTTGAAGTGGGTAAGAGAAGTTGTATTCATTAAGTATATGCAGATACAACTATCCGTGTATCCCGTCTTTTATCGAAATTCCTTTCGAGGCAACATAGGTCGTGCTGCTATGTGATTCAAAACCATCCAAGATTTTCAAACTTAGTTTCTGGAATCCAAACATATACAACGAACTATCACACTAACATGATCAACCATTATCATGGTAATGAAACACTCAAACTGCAATTAAACAAAGAAAGCATAAGAAAATAAATACATAGCGAAGAAGGGAAAGACTAGCCATTTCTACTTCTACTTTCTTTCATTTTCACTCACCAGAGAGGGCCAATTAGGGTTATTGATATGTTTGGCACCCTTTGCCGGCAATGCAAAGGGTCGGTAATGCCGCACTTTGTTGTAGTGCCCCCAAGTTTCCCAAATTAAATGCTATTTCCTAAATTAAAACACAACAAACAATAGCTAAGGACACATGAACTTCTAAACACCATTCACTTTCAAAGTAAACAAAACTTTCAATACGGAATGAACACTATCAAATCTGACCCTACCAAAATACATGTCACACATGTGCTCCACATATACCTCTCAAAATTAATCACATGAAACCCATGCATGTGGGCCCACATATCCCTACAATAGGCTTCTTTAGAAGCCTTTAACATTGCCACAGCAACCCCTGCTCAATGAGTGCACCATTTTTTATTTTTTATTTTAAAAAGACCTCAATGGTAGGCATTAAAGCTTCATGAAATAAACTCCAAAAATATCCCCCAACGTCCAGCATCCCACCCGGCATGCATTAGGTATTAGGAACAAAAGGCCCCTTCTAGTTCAGCACACAGAAAGGCAACACCTCTTCAACCATGTGTTATTTCCTACATCTTTGTATGTACTATAAACTTTCGAAGTGAAAAAAAAAATGGAGTTAACAAGCTACTCATAAATTTTGAGATCAGGGAGAGAAAACACCATTTTTAAAGTAGGAAATTATCCTGTAAGGAACTCCAATTGCAAATGGCTATGGGAACATGAAACAAAACTACTGTGTTTTGCAATGGATCATTTACCACAACACTATTGGTATCAGAGAAATAACCTCTTAATAGTACCCAACTACTTAGTGCAGCTGGTTATACTCATCGCAAGCATGATGGGGGCTCAGGTCTCCTTGATATAGTGATGAGGTGAGGCAAAGGGAACAAAGTAACTAATTTAAATTGCTTTATACCACATTCTGCCTTGTCTTAAACACTATGACCCATTTTTGAGATATGGTGATAATTAACTCAACCAAGCCACTGGAGAGCATTATATAGGAAACTGTTGGAAAATAATACTCACAAACCTTTTGAATAATAAGAGCAGGCAATGACTGATGCTCTAGTCACTCTATCTTTAGGAAGAGTTTTGGCTACTTCATATGCCTCCTGGAAAATCAAATCCTTAAATTCCACATTAAATGAGGCGATTAAAATAAGTAAATCACTACACTAAAATTTGAAAAAGTTCAAACTGAAATAAGACAGACTCGTGTGTTATGTGAGCACAAAAGATGTAGAGTTAACTACCTTGAGTACATCGCATTGCCTGCACAAAATTTTGTAATTCAAAACAAAACCATATGATGTAGAGTTAACTAGCCTAAGCTGAATTCTCTTACCACTCCCCATATGTGCCCAGAGTTCCCAATCAAAGTGATTAGATCCTTGGCACAATTTTCTCACTTTCCACATATTTCTATCAATATTGGATGATGACAACCGATCACTAACTTTAAATTACCCTAGAAAGTTTGTTGTTTTTTTTTTTTTTAAAGAAAGGACCATTCTACTTTTTTTTTCTTTTTTCTGAAAAATGAGTATGGTTCAGCTTTCACAGGAAATGCATCAACTGAAAATACGAAGATATTGAAAAGACCCTAAATGTATCTAGTGAGGACCAAATGATAAAGGTTTGTATTGAATCCCTTGAAGCCTAGAAAATCTGCCTGACCTGCAGCCCACAAAATGAGAGAAAACCATAAATGAAAGGACTAAGAAAGGTAAATGGAAATCAATCAGTATATTGAAATGAACAATCATACAGCTCAATAGAGTTTAAAGAATTAAACATTCAACATATAAATCCATGTTTCTAAAGTTACTTAATCAAGCCTACATCTACAAGATGATAAGAGAACAAATCAAACAAATTTACAATTCAATCAACACAAAAGAATGAACTTTGAACCCATTTGAACTACCTCAAGTTGCTTGCGAACATGCAAAAGCATAACACCATCTCTGCCAGCAAACGCTCAACACATTCAGGCACAAGCATGAAGAACATAAGAAAATAGAAAACAAACTATTTCACACTCACCCAACAGAGGATGCATCCAGCTCCTTGGACAAAGTTATCTTGATCACTGACACGTGCCTTGTGGTTTCAAGGTTAAAAGGAATGAGAATGCAGCCAGCAACATGAGTTGATAATGAATACAGGTGGTCTTTCCCATCTTTACTACTTGGAACTGAACTTCTAAAAACCAAAACAAAAAAGGAAACACAGAATATTGATATAAGATACTCCACCTTAATCAGCTCCACGATCATAACAATTTTATTTATAGCTCTTCCCATCGCCTTGAAGACAATTTCATCTGAGCCCTTTTCCTATGCAAAGAGTAAATACAATGTTATCAGCAGGCGTCAACCAAAACACACAAAAAAAAAAAAAAATACCAGGCTCACAAAAAATACAATACTTTTTTTCCCAGAAAAGTGGAAGCACGCCACTTGTAACTTTATTGATAATTCAAACGAGATGTACAATCATTTTATAGAACTAAGATTGGAATTTCTAAAACTTGTTACCTGAAAATTACTAAAAAAGAGAACATAAATCAATGATAAGAAGTTATGTTTTTTAGATGACAAAAACAGTGTCTCAGAACAAAATCTGGTAATCTTTGTTTCAATAGAGAAGTGCATCGATTGCAAGTTCACATCATTGGATAGTTAGGATTGTTTGATTCATGTGATTATATGCTCTGTCCACAATTGACATGCCAAGACTATATTACCTTCCTTTTGTCGCTGGCCTGAAAATAGAAAACTTTATAATCAACATTCCACATTTAATCTGTCTTACTGGATAGAATCATCCACCACGGGGCCTGCTGCATGAGTGATTTTAGCAGGATCTTCCATCCATTCATCTAGTGTCCCACCATGAAGCATGCCTATAGCTCAAAAGTCACAATTTCTGAATTGCTGCGCTGCATTTTTCTGAAAAAATGGGCCAAATTTACATCAATCAGCATACCTAAGGACCATTCAATCACTGATCCTTTGGACTGCGACGAAAGCTTGTATGGGACTATGGGTAACATATCATATATGCCAATTTACCAAAAAAAGAAGAAGAAGAAGTGGAGGCAGGAGTCTTGGGTTCTGGTCAATAAATTTGCATTTCATGTTCAATAATGTAAGCCATAACGAAGATAACCAAAACAATACCTGTAAACATACCAAAAAATTTAATTAAATTTTTTTTTAAAAAAATAAAAATCAGTGCCACTCATCCTAATGTGCATCAGCTCTGTAGATTGCATGTGAGAAAGAAACTACTTTATTCATTGGGCTACTCAAAAGTTTCCTACAATGTGTTCATTTACCATCTTGCCGCTATCCATCTCAACTCATCCTTATTTCAGCCACACTCATTTCCTATGTATCAATGTCATGCGGAATTCTTAGGTGAGGTGTAAGAACAAAATGAATTGTAATATTGTAATGGACAGATCCTACCTTTAGGTTTTTGCATGATTTCAATGGCGATTATGTTTTAACTGTAAAATTTATACAGTCTAATGACCCCGAAAAAATGTAGAGCATAAACTTCCATGATTACATTAAGTTAACTTTAAGTTTTCAGTAGCATGCTTTATTAAAGAAAACAAAGACTACAACAGAACGGCATAAGAAGAAGAAGAAGAAGATTAAAAAATAAAAATAAAAATAAAAAATTTTAAAATTAAAATTTTAAATTAAAAATTTTTTTTTAAAAAAAAAAAAACAAAAACAAAAAACAAAAAACAAAAACAAAACAAAGGTTTTGCCAGTTATTGACAAAATCGATAGATTCAGATTTCAGTGTTACATCATATAACCCACACAAGCAGCATATCAGCAGGAAAATAAGCAAGATAGGGTACCATTACCTATTTTGGGTTGGCTTTGCCAGAAGAATGATAGGGCCTGACACCTACAAATTGAGTTTTCACAACAAACATACAATAAATTCATTATATTTGACTAACTAAATCATACAAACATTCAGCTCAAAAGATGTCCATCAAAGTAAATGGATTACATAACCAAAAAAAAAAAAAATTTTATTGAAAAAATGCACTACAGAACTATTCCAATCACATAAGATCTTAATAGGCTATGAGCAATACCTTTCTCTTGCCACCCCCTTGATCAACATAACGGGCAGTATCATTGAACACCCGTACCATTGGGACATTGCCATTGGAGGTCCCATTTGTACCACGAATGTAACTGCTTGTCACACAAATATTATGAATGGAAACACCAATGCCTCCTGCCGATTTGCTAATGACAACACATTCCTTCAGAGTATCATTTATTCCTTCAACACTATCATCTTTCATGCAAATAAGGAAACAGCTACTCATCTGGAAAAAAGAAAAAAGAAAAAAAGAGCTCATTAAGAAACAAATCAAAAACCAATATATTAGAACAAAAACAAAACTCAGCAAATGGTACCTGAGGCCTCAGAGTCCCAGCATTAAAAAGAGTAGGGGAAGCATGTGTGAACCAACGTTGTGACATCAAATGGTATGTTCTGAGGGCAGAGTCAATATCATCCTTATGAATTCCAACAGCAACCCTCATCAGCATATGCTGTGGCCTTTCTACAACCCTACCCGAATCCTTGAATAGGTAGGATCTCTCAAGAGTTTTGAAACCAAAGTAATCATAGTCGAAGTCTCCATCATAAATTATTCCACTATCCAGAAGGCCAGCATTCTGGAACCAAAAGAATCAGAAAAGGATGTTAGAATCCCAACATTGGAAGAATTCAAAAGAGCAGTATAACCTATCTGTTGATTCTCTAAACCATTATGTGCAAAAGGAGAATGGCCCAACATGAAATCTTTCACATATATACTCTCAAAAGGGGAATTCAAAAGAGCACCATAACCTATCTGTTGATTCTCTAAACCATTATGCGCAAAAAGGGAAAGGCCCAACGTGAAGTATTTCATGTATATACTCTCAATTTATATCACAACTCAAATGCTTTGAAGAACATAAGCAGGCCCACCCTTGAAGAACAGTGACTGTTGGATGGTGAATGCCACCCGGATTGTATTAAGCCTAAAATTCACCACAATCAAATGATCCACATCACATAATCAAGAGCATGGAAACAGATGGCCAGACCAAACCCAATCTAGCCCATTTTGCAGGATCTTGCTCATAGGATCAGGATCAACCAATCAGGCTGAAAAATTGGCTAATTCAACATAAAGTGGGTCCCTCCTACCCAGCAGTGTACAACATTCTGAGGTGGGGCCCACTATCCAATGCCAAATGATGCACTGGGCACTTCTTCTGAGTTTGATACAGTGAGGAGTTACAATCATTAAAAAGTGAAACCTCTAAATTTTCAATTCTAACAACATGCAGTCTTGCATATTCAAGTCATCCCAATTTATTATCAAGTGTTCAAAATTGCTATCTACCAGTAGAAGAAATCATAGTAAATATTCACAACCGAAAAAAAATCAGAATCCCAACATTTTTATGCAGAACAGGGGAGATTAACTTCATGATTATCTCATAAACATCATCTGCAACTAACGGAGCCTTCTGCCCTGATCTTTCATTGAAATGATAATACATCTCTTTGATTCTGCACAGATCATCCAATTCCGGTTTTAAAAAAATAAAAATAAAAATAAAAAATTTCAAGCAAAAACAACAAAAGAAAAGTTAAGTCAACAAACACTCACGTCTCAGAAAACGATTTCTTCGTGCTCTTATGCAGATTTGAAACAACAATTCTCGCCGAACTGCAGGTATAGAGAGAGAAAGCCGATTACCATTGGGAGAGCCGAACTGCACCAGAGGGCCAAGGAGATAGAGAGACAGAGGACTAGGGTTTTGAGACAGAGAGAGAAAGAGGGAGAGCGCACAAGAGGGAGAGGGAGGGCGAGCGGAGAGGGAGTGGAGAGGGAGAGAGTCGGCGGTTGGAGAGCGTAAATGAAATTAGGGCTATGCTTCTTTTTATTTTTACTGGGACCCTTTGCTTGCGGCCGTTAAAACTGGCCGCGGGCAAAGGGTAGCCCATGCGTTGGTTATGGCTCGTTTTTCTTGTAGTGGGTCCACCTAATATTTAGATATGATGAAGTTTTTAACCGTCAATCACAACTCTTTTCGGTAGTGTGGTCCACCTAAGATTTAGGTCTTCTGAATTTTGGAGCTCATATCCTTAAAATAATCTGAAGAAACGGATGAACTGCATGGATATAAGACACGTGTCACCGTGGGCTCCATGATTAGGGATACACCGAACCGAGTCCACAGCGGGGATAGTTTCGTCCTGCACAAACTTTCGGATAGCCCAGTCAGTGGGAGTGGAATTCGGTCAGGTAAAGGGTAGGAATGTCTTCGGCCCCTTTAACCATCTAGCCCACCTTCATATATGTGTTGTATATCTACCCCGTTCATTCCAACATTGTAAGCTTCAGGCTAAGTAAATAATGCATATCCAAATCTAAGGTGGACCACGGTATAAAAAATAAGTGATGATTGGACACCCATCATTATAAGGATTGAATGTCCACCGCTGAAAATTTGTATTTCAAGCTGAAATTTGTATTTCCCTTTGTCTAGATTTATGTGACCTTATCACCGAAGTTGATGGCAAATAAACATTAAAGTGGGCCCAAGTAAAATTTTAATGGTGAGTGTTCAATCACCACTGTTTCTTGTGGTGTGGTCCACCCGATATTTGGATTGCTTCATTTTTTAATCTTAACCTTAAAATGATATGGCAGAATGGATGGACAGCGTGGATATACAACACATACATGAAGGCAAGCCCATGGTCATGGAAACACCCACTATTGTTACTTGGGCAGCAACTCCCAATCCTAACGAGAAAAACCATCTCCTTCTCTCTCGGGGCACAGATACATGAGGCCGGTGGATCCCTAGCTGTCGGGCTCACCGTGATGTATGTCTCTTACATTCACATCATCCATCTTTTTTTTCTTTTTTCTTTTCGGATGAATTAAGGTATAAGCTAAAAATATGTGGTAGATTCAAATATGAGGTGAGCCACACTACAGGAAACAACGGTGATTGACTATTAAAAACTCATGGGAGACTAAAGTTTTAAATCAAACTGATATTTGCATAGTTCTTTCTTGGGGCCACTGGAATGTTTATTTTCCATCCAACCTGATGATAAGATCACAAAGACCTGGATAAAAGGATCATACAAATATAAGCTTGATTCAAAACTTTTGTCTCTTACAAGTTTTAAATGACCAATTAACACTTCCTGTAATGTGGTCCACCCAAGATTCGAATCTACTTCATTTTTTTATTTTTTATTTGCTTATGTTCTAAAATAATCTGATGAAATGAATGGACGGTGTGGATATACGACATACATCATGGTGTCCACCACAGTCACGGATTCATAGAAGCCACGTCCCTTCACTCCACACGGTGGAGACAACTTCCACCAAGCCTCCTGGGTGGTGTTGGCCACCGTGGGGCCTCCGTGATGTATGTAGGGGTGCGCAGGGAACCGATAGAATCGTGGAACCAGATCAAAACTGACCAAACAACAGTTTAGTCCGATTCTAGAGTGCACCGATTCTAGTTCCAGTTCCAAAAATCAAAGAATCAATTAGTTTGGTTTGGTTCGGTTCTTGGTTTGGGGGTATGTAAAATCAAACCAAACTATGAACCGATCTGTAGAACCGAACCGTGGATTCGAATCATGGAACCAAACCTGGAATCGAACCAGGAACTAAACCATATATTTCAAAAAAATAAAATCCCAAGTTCATTCCCTTCACTTCGTTCTTCACATCGCCCCTACTACAGCTGCCCCCAATCCCCATCCATTCCTCTCTCTCTCTCTCTCTCTCTCTCTCTCTCTCTCACCCACTAGACAGCCACCTTCCGCCCACCCTTTGCCCACCGGCCATCGCCTCTCTCTCTCTCTCTCTCTAGCCTAGAACCGTGGAACCGATCCAGTACCAAACCGGTTTTAATGGTCCAGTTTCGGTTTGGTTCTAGGGTGCTAACGGTCTAGTTTCACCCCGGAACCAGACTGAACCGATACGTAGAACCGAATTGTGGATCCAAATCATGGATCCAAACTGTGGAACCGAACTTGTAACCAAACCAGGAACTAAACCATATATTTCAAAAAAAAAATAATAATAATCCTAAGTGCATTCCCTTCACTTCACCCTTCAAGCCGCCCCTGCTGCGGCTATCCCCAATCCCCATCCATTCCTCTCTCTCTCTCTCACTCACCGAATGCCCACCTTCCGCCCACCCTCTACCCATCGGCCACCAGTCTCTCTCTCTCTCTCTCTCTCTCTCTCTCTCTCTCTCTCTCTCTCTCTCTCTCTCTAGCCTAGAACCGTGGAACCGATCCGATACCAAACCCATTTTAACGGTAAAGTTCCAGTTCGATTCTAGGGTGCTAACAATCTGGTTTCGATTCCGATTCTCCTAGAACCGTTAGGAACGATTCGATTATAGTTTCACCCCGGAACCAGACTGAACCGATCTGTGTGCACCCCTAGATGTATGTGTCGTATATCGATTCCAGTCATCTATTTTGTCAGCTAATTTTTAGGGTTGAGCCCCAAATATAAAAAACTCAAGTACACCACATCAAATAGTGGGGATAATAACACCCACCCTTGAAACCTTTCTAAGGCCCCTTGTAATGTTTATTCGTCATCCAACCAGCTGATAAGGTCACACAAACCTAGATAAAAGTAAAACAAAAATATCACCATGATCCAAAACCTTTGTGCCCTGAAAAGTTTTTAACAGTGGGTATTGAATCACTACTGTTTTTATGAGTGATCCACTGCAGTTTATTAAGCTCATGCCCTAAAATGGGCTGGCATTATGGATGGACAGCATGGATAAGACATGTAAATCAGGAAATCACGGTGGCGTTATAGAGCCCAACACCTCCTAGGGGTCATCCAATCGGCTTCCTTCACTTCGTATTGACGAGGATAATCTCGACGCTTTGGATTTGACATATTGTGAACTTTGCCCGCTTTGTAGGAAGCCGTCAATTGTACATATGAGGTATGGATGCATAAGATCTCTTGAGATATTTGGGGCGATTTTTACGAAATCTATAACAACTTAAAATTTTGGTGCGAATTTACCTGTAAGTAAGAATGTATGATTACACTTGTTCAACTCAACACTTGTAGACTAGTTAATTTTAATCGTCTATTTATATTTTAACTTAAATCTAAACCATAGGGAGCACTTTCTATCAATAGATTAAGCTAGTCGACAATTGATTAATAGGACGATCCATCAAATACATTAATATTCTCACCTGTTCATCAGACCACCGTTAAACAAACCATTCACCGCTAGATGAAAATATATGATCGACCACTTTGAATTTGGACTACCCGATCATAGTAAAATAACTACCTTATCTCCATATCCGTTCGTACATATATCGAATTAAAATTTTGATATGTTCGTCTAATTTTTCGACTATGATTATGATTAACCTACCATCGAAATTACCATCCAAATAACTTGCTGAAATGCATAAGTCCCTAGAATCAAACAGTATACATTCTCAACATAGACCACATCCAAAAACCACTTTCTCTATATCTGTTTTTAAAATTAACCGTACAATAATTTGTAAACACGTTAATATCATAACCATCCAATTACTTAAAATTTAGCCGTTTATCTGATCGTCTATCATAATTGTATCCGCCAAACAAGCTATCTAAATATCGAAATAAATATTCATTTGAAAGATCATAAGGTATATATTAAACTTATTAGTTAGTTTTCACATAAGAGGTTGATATATGTTGTTTTGAGTTATAAATAGGCATAAGTCATTAAATAGACATCGAGGTCATCCTTGAAAGATCAATGCCCAAACTTAATATATTTATATGGTACATAAAATAGTAGGCCATGGTGAAATTTCACCGTGAACGGTGATTCTAACATGAGTTATATATGAGCAATTGAGTATTTTTGTTTTTTTTAAAAAAAAAAAAAGAAAAAGAAAAAAAAAACAGACGAAGAGAGACATGCAATGTGAAATGTCAAGGCCTTTTCTACTTAGGAATGGCCCTTTTCTTCTCTCTTTAGATAATATAATATATAAAAGGCCTTTTCTACCTAGGAATGACCCGTTTCTTTTCTCTTTAGATAATATAATATTATAATATTATAAATATTATATTATCTAAAGAGAGAAGAAACGGGGCCATTCCTAAGTAGAAAAGGCCTTGACATTTCACCTGTGCATGTCACCTAGTGTCCGCATCACCTAGTGTCCGCATCCCACACATGTGCAAGTAAAGGAAAGTGATAAAACAGAAGACCACGCATAGCTTATTTAATGCTTGCGCTTTCAAACCATGATGGAATCTGTTTGAAACTAGGCACATTGCCGTTTTTCTCTATAAACTGAAAGTTCATTTCTTTTCCAATTCAGGAGAGGTTTTTCTCCACTTAATCCGAATTATCCGTGTGAAGTATCTCAACCATTCAAATCCGAAGGACCATTTTAGCTATCATCTGTTCAAAAATTTAGATTTCCACCGGCACTCAAAGATAGCGTTTGGACTAATTTCGTCCCTCCTCGAGCTAGATATTGTTCCCCCACGAACCAAGAGATCTTAAACTTTAGATCCCTGCCGCTCAAAGAAACCATACGAATCCTATTAGGAATTCAAATAAGCCCATAATACTTTCTTTTGTTCAAGATCGAGGATTAAAACTTTACTATTCTTATATCATGCAGCCCACACATATATTTGATCCCCTACATTTCTTAAACTCTACTCTATGAAAACGCAAAAAATATCATATGGACGGATAGGATTTCTCATAAATTATCATAATGGAGCCACATAATTTCTATTTCAAGACGAAACTTGGACGAGAAATGTATCATCACGGGCCCATGCAAATTTCACACGCCAGCAAATTCCGTTGCTTGCTGTGCGGGGAAGCACACTCGGAGACTGGCTGTGCATCACCAAGTTCTGTGGGCCTATCATGATGTATGTGTTGTATCCACACAGTTCATCTATTTGGAGAGATTATTTTAGGGCACTATAGAAAGATTGAGGCAGATCCAAAGCTATAATGGACCCCACCACTAAAAAACATTAGAGAGAGTAATGCCAACCGTTGAAACCTTCCTAATGTCCACTGTGATGTTTATTTGAAATCCAATCTATTCATAAATTAACATAGACATTAAAGAACGTAAAATACAAATATCATCTTCATCGAAAACTTTTGTGGCCCTTAAAAGTTTTTAATGGTGGGCGTCACTCTCTCTACTGTTTTCTGTGGTGGGATCCACTCGAGCTTTGGATCTGAATTATTCTTTAGCTCATGCCCTAAAATGGTATTTTCAAATGGATGGACGGTGTGGATACAAAACATACATTATGGTGGGACCACAAAACTTGGTGACGTCAATTCAGTAGCCAGTCTCGCTACTCAACTTGTCAGTAGCGAATCCGCGCCCATTCCGGTGAGAGAAGAAAACCGGACGTGTTGACGTGTGGAGCTTTCGTGAGGCCATCAAGATATATGTGTGAGATCCACACCGTCCATCCATTTTTCTCATATCATTCTAAGAAATGAGACAAAAAATAAGGCAGGTCTAAGGCTCAATTGCAGGAAACAGCGGCAATTGAATGCAAACCGTCGAAAACATCTTGGGGCCGCCGAAGGCTACTCTGGACTGTAAGGATGGTGGCAGGCTCAGAGTCTACGACGAGGTATCTGATTTTTAGAACAAGCACATTGACGGCAAGCTCCTCCCATAACTCAGGGCATACCTAGCTCAACAACGTGCATAGCATCATCTCCTTGGTTAAACATGCACAATGCATCAAACAAAGTTCTCCTATCAACTTTGATGGTCCCTTTAAATCATGGGAATATCTCAAAAATCAGCTGTATACGGAACTTAGGTGGGCCATACCATCTAGAATCAAGTGAAGACATGCCTAAAACATATAAAAGCACTTGGTGGGGCCCACCTAAAATTTTGATGCATCTGAAACTTGGTCTGACCCCTCATCCAAGTGGGACACACAAAATGGATGGGCCAGATTTGTGAACCACATCTCGGTAGGCCCAACATATAATTATGAATATTTTAATGGGAGTGTAACCCCTCTCAACTTTTGTATGTGGTGTGGCCCAAGTCATGGATTAACTTGATTTTTAAGCCTGAGGCCTACCATCGAACGGTGCATATGACTGATAGGGTAGATGTTTGACACGCATCACGGTGAGGGCCACACAACTTAACCTCATGGGAAGTTCCCATGAGGATATGTTGTCCGACTGGATGCCATAAGATTGAGATAGTCTGTATAATCACTACAAGAAATATGGTTTTTACCGACGAAATTTTTTTCATCGGTAAAAAGGACTTTTATCGACGAAAATAATTTTCGTTGGTAAAAGTTTACTTTTACCAACGAAATTATATATTTGTAGGTAAAAATCACTTTTACCGACGAAAATTTTCGTCGGTAAAGGTTGTTTTCAATTTTTCATTAAAAAAAAAATCGAAAAGTTTACTTTTACTGATGAAAATTTTCGTCAGTAAAGGTTGTTTTCAATTTTTTCACCTCTCATATGTTCTCTCTCTTTTCATTTTTTTTTTTTTTTCCATAAGATTGTTTATTTTGTGGTGTCTGCTCACGTACAACATTTTATGATGTTAATATAATTATAAGTGGCCTAATCTCACCTTTCTAAAAACAACTAATAATAATTTCTACCTGATGAGAAATCACCAAGCACCATTAGGCTCAACCAAAAAAGATGAATCAGTATTTTCTTTCTTTCTTTTTTTTTTAACACATACTCACATGCTAGAGTCGCTTACGACCACAATGGGTACTTGAACTCGTGACCTTATATTGAAACTATTTTGAATCTACAATGAAGGCATGAGTAAGGACCTAGGTGTGTGTGCACAGTCGACGATGTGTTCACCACACTGAATTTTGTGAGCCCCACCAGGAAATAGGCTATGAATAATTTTTTGTATTTTATTTATGATATTAAACGTATATGTATTTATACGTGGATGAATGTGATGTGGATAAGATTGTTTGTGTTTGGATGGATGTAGTTTATGTTTAGATGGATTTACGTAGTTTAGGTTTAGATGGATATGAATGTGAATATGATGAAATATATTATATAACAGGTGTATACTAGGAAGAATATGATGAAATATATTATGACAGGTGTATATCAAGAATTTTGTGCTTCAAAGTTGAAAAAGAAAAAAGACTTGTACCTACGAAATATTTCGTAGGTAAAAGTCTCATCCACGTTTTTTACCTACGAAACTTTTCGTAGGTAAAAGTCTCATCCACATTTTTACCTACGAAAAAATATATAAAAAAATCGTTGGTAAAATTTGTAAAAGTTTTGTAAATATTTTTACCTACGAAAAGTTTCGTAGGTAAAAGTATCGTAAAATATTTTTACCTACGAAAACAATCGTCAATAAAAGTTTTGTAAATATTTTTACTTACGAAAATTTTCGTATGTAAAAGTATCGCGAAATATTTTTACCTACGAAATAAATCGTCGGTAAAAG
This sequence comes from Magnolia changhungtana, assembly GCA_030180095.1. NCBI lineage: Eukaryota > Viridiplantae > Streptophyta > Magnoliopsida > Magnoliales > Magnoliaceae > Magnolia > Magnolia changhungtana. Next base: position 562,458 of record JASAUF010000121.1, read on the forward strand.
TTTTAAACTTATTCTTTACCAATGAAAAAACTCGTTGGTAAAAGTTTTGTAAATATTTTTACCTACGAAAAAATTCATCGGTAAAAGTTTTTTACTTATTTTTTACTGAAAAAAAAAATCGTCGGTAAAAGTTTTATAAATATTTTTACCTGCGAAAAAAATTGTTGGTAAAAGTTTTTTAGTTATTTTTTGCCGACGAAATAATTCGACGGTAAAAGTCTTACCTTTGCCGACAAAATTTTTTTTCGTCGGTAAAAGCCTTTACCCTCGGTGTTTTACTGACGAATTTACCGACGAAAATTTTCGTCGGTAAAACCTTTTACCTATGAAAAAACTGGATTTAGCGACGAAAATTTTCGTCGGTAAAAGTGAGTTTTCTTGTAGTGAATTAAAAAGCAGTGTTTAACATAGACTCCATCTTAGAAAGATGCATTGAGAGAGAAACAAAACAACGTCAGAGAGAGAAACAAAACAACGTCAGAGAGAGAGAGAGAGTGGTAATTAGAATGCCCAGATCCATGTAAGGGAGTGTATTCGATAATTGCATAGAGCTTCGCTTTTTGTCTGCGCACTACACGAAGTTTCAAATTGGTTGACCCCTCATGCTAAAATCACTATAAAATTAAGAGTGCGGATCCTCTGTATCCCGGAAACAGCGAGCAGCTAAATCCAATGTTATTATTGGTCCAAGTTACTTTTGAGTGCCATGTCATCAGTTTTTTTAATATATTAAAAAAATTCCGTTAGACGGACGCGGATTTACTGCGAAAGTTCTTGCGCAAGGATTCCGGGTGGGGCCTACTGCGATGTTTGTGAGAAATCAAATCCGTCCATCTATTTTTTAACCTCATTTTAAGACATGCTACCAAAATTGAGGAGGATTCAAAACTCAAGTGGGCCATAGGAGATGAAATAGTGGAGAAAGGAATGCCCACCGTTGAAACCTTCCTAGGCTCCATCTTGCTGCTTGTATGCCATCTAAACCGTTTAAAAGGTCATTTTCACTCCGTTAAAGTGAAAAAACCAAAAAATTAGGCCATTACAAAACTTTTATGGCCATATAAATGTTTCAACGGTGGTCACTAAATATCCACTGCTTCATATCGTGTGGCCCACTTGAGTTTTGGATCCTCCTCAAATGTCGTATAATGTCTTAAAATGAGGTCGAAAAATAGATGGACAAGTTTGATTTCTCACAAACATTGCAGTAGGCCCCACCCAAAATACTTGCGCAAGGAACTTCCCGCGAAAGCCTTTAGCAGGAAATCCGCGTCCCCGTTAGATGGTTTCGTTTGGAAATTGGATTGCATACTGAATACAGTTATGTAGCCTATTCAGGCCGTCCATCCCCTTTTCTATCTAATTTAAGGGGTTGAGCCCAAAATTGAAGCATATCCAAATATAGAATGGATCATACCACAGTAAACAATGGGGATAATGATTTCCACTGTTGAAACCTTACTAGGCCCCACAGTGATGTTTATTTGTCATCCAACCTGTTCATAAGATCATAGGGCATGCATGAAGAGAAAACACAAATATAAGCTTGATCCAAAACTTTTGTAGCCCCCGAGTAATTTTCAACAGTAAACATTTAATTCAACTGTTTCCTATGGTGTGGTCCATTTGAACATTGTATATGCTTCATTTTTGGACTCAAGCCTTAAAACTATCTGTAAAATTGATGGACGGACCGAATAAAATACATAAATTATGGTGGAACCCACAGAGTTTACTTGGTAAGCCAACTTAGCGAGTTACTCACTACGCAATCCACTTCCCTTCCATTTGGGGATTCAGTGCACGGGTTGAGTAGCGAGACTCACTACTAAAGTTACGTCACCTAGTTATGCAGGTCCCACCATGATGTATCTTTTGTATCCACACCGCCCATCCATATGGAGAGATCATTTTAGGGCATGAGCCAAAGAATGAATCAGATCCAAAACTCGAGTGGACCCCACCACAGAAAACAGCGGAGAGAGTCATGCCCACCATTAAAATCTTCTAAGGGTCACAAAAGTTTTCGATCAAGCTAATATTTGTGTTTTCCCTTCTTCAATGTCTGTGTTAACTTAAGGTCCATTGTGATTTTTATTTAAGTTTTCATTTAGGGATTCAACGCACAGGTTGAGTAGCAAGACTCGCTACTAAAGTGATGTCACGTGGTTATGTTGGTCCCACCATAATGTATGTTTTGTATCCACATCATCCATCCATTTGAAGAGATTATTTTAGGGCATGAGTTAAAGAATGAATCAGATCCAAAACTCGAGTGGACCCCACCACAGAAGACAATGAAGAGAGTATGCTCACCATTAATTAAAAACTTCTAAGGGCCACAAAAGTTTTCGATCAAGCTCATATTTGTGTTTCTGCTTCTTTAATGTTTTCTTTAAGCAGTAGAGAGGTCCACAAAAGTCTCCACCATAGCAGCAGCAGAGACCCCCATAGTAGCAGCGACAGCAGCCCCCACCACCGAGGCCCCCTCAGTACAGCATCAACACAAGCCTCCGAGGCCACAGCAGTAGAGGCAGCAGTTTTGACCGCCTCAGCAACAACAGCAACAACAACATACTCAGAGGGGACATACACCTCTCCAGTCGGCTCAGGTTAGGTTCTATGCGGCTCAGTAGGATCTGCAGTCATATGGAGGAGTCGTTGAGGGTATACTTTTAGTCTATGCCTGCATCGCTCAAGTTTTATTTGATTCCAGTGCTTCGCACTCATTTATATTCGAGGGATTCTGTCGTTCGACTGGATGTCGACAGAGTCTGCTTGAGAGGGGTTTACCGTATCGACGCCCTTGGGGAAGACTACAGTATTAGGCCGCTTCTGTTCATCTTACCTCGTGTTAGTGGGAGAGATTTTCTTGCCCACCGACTTGTATGTGCTGCCGATGTCAGATTTCGACGTTATCTTGGGCATGGATTGGCTTGCCGAGTACCACGCCATCTTGGACTATTCCGCGAGGACAGTTACGATCTGTATATCAGGCTTGCCACAGTTTCAGTTCGTTGCGGAGCCCCAGGAAGAGCCATTGTTTTGTTTGATGTCTTGCGCCGTTGAGGAGCTTATTGCCGCTTGTATTGATCAGTTGCCTGTGGTTTGTAATTTTTTCGATATATTCCAGGAGATTCCGGAATTACTACCTCGCCAACACACCGAGTTTTAGATTGATCTCGTGCCTGGTACTGCGCCTATTTCGAAGGCCCCTTATCGTATGACACCGTTAAAGTTGCAGGAACTGCAGAAGCAGTTAGATGAGTTGTGCGAGTTGGGGTTTATTCATCCGACCAGTTCGCCATGGGGAGCGCTGGTACTCTTCGTGAAGAAGAAGGATGACTCGTTGAGGCACTGCGTGGATTACCATGAGCTCAACAAAGTCACGATCAAGAACAAGTACCCGCTTCAGAGGATTAATGATTTGTTTGATCAGCGGCAGGGTGCACAATTCTTTTAGAAAATTAACTTGCGTTTCGGTTATCATCAGATTCAGGTCTGAGAGGAGGACATCCCAAAGACGGCTTTCAGGACGCGTTATGGTCATTCTGAGTTTCAGGTCATATCCTTCAAACTAACCAATGCACCCACGGTCTTCATGCAGTTGATGAACGAAGTCTTCCACCCATATCTCGATCAGTTTGTTGTGGTGTTCATCGACGACATTCTTATCTATTCAAGGACCCGTGAGGAGCACGAGCAGCATTAAAAGATTACATTGCAGACCCTCCGTGGCCACCAGCTGCATGTGAAGTTGGAAAAGTGAGAGTTTTGACAGGAGGAGGTGAAGTTCCTTGGTCATGTGGTGACGAGGGAGGGTGTCGCAGTGGACTCCTCAACGGTCGAAGTTGTGCGTCAGTGGGACCAGCCCACGACTGCATCCAAGATCCATAGTTTCCTTAGTTTAGCGGCCTACTATCGGCGTTTCATTGAGGGCTTCTCCCGTATCGCAGCCCCATTGACCAGGTTGACTCGGAAGGGCGCAGAGTTTGTTTGAGGTGACGCATGTGACCAGACATTAGAAGAGCTGAAGGACCGTCTGACGTCGCCCCTGTCCTCACTCTTCCCTCCGGGAGTAATGGATTCGTTGTATTTACTGATGCCTCACATATTAGTTTGGGTGCTATCCTGATGTAGCATGGGAGGCCAGTAGCCTTTGCGTCTCGTCAGCTCAAGGTCCATGAGCTGAACTACCCCACCCATGATTTGGAGTTGGTTGCAGTTGTCTTCGCACTGAAGGTGTGGAGGCACTATCTCTATCGGGTTAAGTTCGAGCTCTTCTCCGATCATAAGAGCTTGAAGTACCTCTTCTCACAATCTAAGTTGAATATGAGACAAAGGCGCTGGATAAAGCTCCTGAAGGACTATGATTTCGACCTTCAGTACCATCCGGGCAAGGTAAACGTGGTGACAGACGCCCTCAGCCGTCAGCCACAAGGCCTAGTGGCGAATATGAGAATTCAGGAGTGGAGGATGCTTGAGGATATAGCCGAGTATGATTTCGAGATTGTGCAGTTATTGAGCCTGTCAATTCAACCCTCTTTTATCGGAAGGGTGATCGAGGCTCAGCAGGCTGATAAGTCGTTGCAGAGTTAGATAGCTGAGGTGACATCTGAGAGTCAGTCAGATTAGCAGATTGGTTCTGATGGTGGACTTCGCTTTAGAGGCCGATTATGTGTCCCAGATATTCCTGACTTACGCAGAGATCTTATGACCGAGGCACATCGATCGCAGTTTTCTATCCACACTGGCTCGACGAAGATGTACCGTGATATGAGGTGACAGTATTTTTGGGCAGGAATGAAGCGTCAGATCACCAATTTTGTGGCCGAGTGTGACACGTGTCAGCGTATCAAGGCCGATCATCAGAGACCCCTTGGTCTATTGTAGTCATTGAGTGTTCTGATGTGGAAGTGAGAGCATGTGTCGACAGATTTTATTATGGGCTTGCCAAGGACTCAGCTAGGTTAAGACGCCATCTGGGTTGTTGTGGATCGTCTGACAAAGTCAACTGCATGACATTTCAGTCTCGATATTTCTAACCGAGACCTGAAGTCCGCATCTCAATTTTAGGGGAGTTTTCAGAGAGCGATGAGGACTGATTTGTAGGTCAGCACGACGTACCATCCACAAACCGATGGCCAGACCGAGAGGGTCAACCAGATCCTTGAGGATATGCTTCGGGCCTGCGCGATTGATTTTACGGGTAGCTGGGATAACATCTGTGATTGGCTGAGTTCGCATACAACAATAGCTATCAGTCGACCATCGGCATGGCTCCTTTCGAGGCACTATATGGTAGACCATGCAGATCACAGAGTAGTTGGACCGAGGTTGGAGAGCGCCGTCTCCTAGGTCTCGAGCTTATGCAGCAGACGTCAGAAGCTATCAATATCATCAGTCAAAGGATGTGCACAACTCAGAGCCGGTAAAAGAGTTTTGTTGATCGCCAGCATCGTCCCTTAGAGTTTGATGTAGGGGACCATGTGTATCTTAAGGTCTCGCCCATGAAGGGCGTAATTCAATTTGGATAGAAGCGCAAGCTTGCGCCGATATTCATTGGACCTTTTGAGATCACTAGGTACGTTAGCGCTGTGGCCTATCGGCTTGCCTTGCCATCTTAGTTGTCTAGCATCCACAACGTTTTTCATGTCTTTATGTTGAGGAAGTATAGGTCAGACATCATTCCTGTTATTGATTGACAACCGTTAGAGGTTCATGAGGATGCTTCCTATATTGAGCAGCCGGTTCGCATCCTTGATCGGAAGGAGCATGTCATCCGGACCAAGGTCATTCTATTGGTAAAGGTTCAGTGGGGTCACCATTCTGTTGACGAGGCTTCTTAGGAGCGCGAGGCCGAGATTCGAGAGCGTTATCCCCATCTCTTTGATGATTGATTATGTGTTGTATTTTTTATGTTGTCTCTGATTTTATATAATGATGTTATGTTTCTTATTTCTCATGAGTTATGTCTAGTTGCAATGATTGTGTAAATTTCGAGGATGAAACTTTTCTTAGATAGGGAAAGCTGTAAGACCCATATCTTAGTCCGTACTATTTCGTAAGTTTCAGCGGTCTTCCCATCCAATTTCGACAACCTTCGATATTTATCCGACGTTTGCGCGAGATCCTAAGCCGAGTCTTGCAAACCTGAGTTGACTCAACCAGAGACTTGTACCCTAGCAACCGCGTCATCGCCACAGTTCCGATGCCGCGTCTCCGGTGCCAAGACGATACTCAGGCCAGGAGATGTGGGCCCGCGTTTAGTTCGTGAAAAACACCGCGCGTTGCAAAACCCAAGAGCATCTCTACAACATGTCACCTCAATCAATCCCATCAAGGGTCAAGTACATGTCAAATACACATCACCTCACACCACATCCCCAAGCAACCCCATAAGTTAATAATTTCTTACACACCCCATACCTTTCTTACATCATCTACCCCTAAAGTCAACAAAGTTCTTACACACCCGTCACTCACCACATCCATCACTCCATCACCATCTCTCTCTCTCTTTACAAACCTCTCTCTCTCTCTCTCTCTCATTTCTCAAACTCACTTTCCTAAGAAAAAAAAAGATCACACGTCCAAGCTCTTTCAAACCTCCAAGAGAGCTTTGTGTGTGGCCCACTCCTACCCTCTCATCTCTCATCTAAACCATAAAAACCTTCATCTCTTCCATTAGGATCGAAGCTAAGGAGCAAAGGAAGCCTAGGGAGCAAGAAGAAGTGGACGGTGGGTGATGTTGGATCTCCATTTCTTTATTTTTTTGTGATGTAAGGGCCTACTTATGGTGGGACTTGCCTTGATGTAGGCTTTGTATCAAAGAGAGGCCCATTGTAGCGGGCCCCTCCATCCTCACCGATGTCTCTCTCTCTCTCTCTCATGTGTTGTGGACCCCACTGTGATGTATGATCCACACCGTCCCATCCGTAGGGTCCACCTTGCTGCCCATCTTTGGATAGGCCTGGATGTAGGAGAAACATAGATATCAGCTTGGATTGTGGGACCCTAGGCCACCGCATGTACCCAACGTGATGTATGGGTTTTATCATCACCGTCCACTGATGTGGACCCCTCTATCATATGTGTTAAATGCTCACCGTTGCTGCTGGACATTGGTAAAGCACATATATCAGCTTCTCCAGAGCTCGTGGGTCCACACGTGTGGACCCACCTGGTATAAGCGCCTCATCCTAGCTGTCCATCCATTCTAACAGTGGAAACCACCTGGTTCAGGTGCCTCATCCCAGCCGTCCATCCATTCTGATGGTGGGACCACCTGGTGCAGGTGCTTCATCTCAACCGTTCAGCCATCCTGACGGTGGGACCACCATGATGATGCGCTGCATCCACTGTCCAGCCCATGGACGGTGGATCCCAACCATGATGTATGTGTTTTACACATGCCGTCCATCTCCTCACCATGTTGCATGTGTTTCATCTGCACCATCCATCTGGGCGGTGCCATGCACAGCCCCCCCATGGCGTGTGTTCCATCCAGCCGTCCATCTATTTTGATGGTGGGACCCACTGCCATCTGACGTCAGCAAGTTCTGTGGGTCCCACTACTAAGGACGTCAGCAGGTGGTTTGGGACCCCACCGTAATGCATGTTTTGTATCACACCGTCTAGATGGCTGGATGGTGGGCCCATGTTTGATGTATGTGTTACATCCAAACCATCCACCTAAAGGGCAAGCTCAGTTTAAGGCTTGAGACCAAAATGTGGCAGATCCAGTTATCAAGTGGACCACACCGCAGAAAACAATGATGTTGAACGTCCACCATTGAAACCCCTTGGGTTGCAAGGTATTGAATCAATATGTTATTTGTTTTTCCTCTATATCCAGGTCTTTATGACCTTATTATAACACTAGATGGAAACCAAAAACTATGGTGGGGCCCACTGGAATGCAACAGTGGAAATCTTTATTACCACTGCCACTTGTGGTATGGTCCAGATGATCCTTGGGATATGATTCATTTTGTTATAATGCTCTAAAATGATCTCTAGCGATAAATGAATGGTGTGGTTGGTTTGGGCCCATTGATTCGGCCCATTTGATTCAGCCCATTTGAATCGGCCCATTGATTCGGCCCATTTGAATCGACCCATTTGAATCGGCCCATTTGAATCGGCCCATCTGATTCAACCCATTTGATTTGTCCCATTCGATCCGGCCCATTTGATCGGCCCATTCATCGGCCCATTTAATGTATATGAGGCCCAATAAGACGTATGCGAGACTTTTGTGTGGGCCGAATGTGATGTATATGAGGCCCATTGCAATGTGAGATTCCACCATGATGTATGTAATGATGTTTTTTACGGTTATGCCTTGGGAGCAATGATAGTTTGACGTCCACATTGTAAGAGCAATGATGGTTAAATGTCCGCATTGTAACTCTCCCTAGGGCCCATTGTTAGGCCCATACTTATAGTGTGTAGGCCTTCTAGGCCCATCTTTGTTATGAACAGAATCCATCACCATATAACATGTTTAGTACAGTTTTATGATTCATGCTCATACGCATCATATGTATGCTTGATATGAGGAGTGACTGATCATAGCATATGCCTTCGGGCAGATTGTTTATAGGCTCCCGGATAGGCGGAGTTGCCCTACATGAGCGCCCGATACGTGCAGGATTGCTCCTTGACTGGATAGTGTGATCATGCATTTCACATTGTGTGACATGGTTACTGTATCCCTTAGTGACATCAGGGTTGTAGCCTGTAACACCCCGTACTTTCCAGTACTCGAGTGTTACCATGTAAATTAATTTAATATAAATATATAAATAATGCAACCTAAATATATACATCATGAAATGTATGTACTTTGTAAAGATTTAAAATTTCATGCTAAAACGATATATATGTATTTAATGTATATAAATATTATGAATATAATATTTTTTTAAAATGAATATAAGGAATAATAATTTCATAGCATAAAATCAAATTACAAATAATAATGTAGCATTGAATATCTTTTATAAGTACATGTATAAAAATCATTAGATACTTTAATAGGATTTAACAATATTATTAAATACAAATGTAATTTTAATTAAATATGATATAGTATATTATGAATTATATATATAAATAAATGCGTGAACAACAACATGTAATTAGTAATATGTTAATATTAAAAATTATATTCATGTATATGTATGAGATTTTAATCATTTTAATTATAAGTAATATATAAAATTTATATTAATATTAATATTTAATTGGTAATCTATTAGGAAAGTCTACAAAATGACCCATTATGATCTTTGGACCGTTGTCGTTCATTTTCAAGATAATCCGACCATTAGATCGATGGAAACCCACCATTATAGTTAGAAATCAACTCGTATGGCCCACCTGGGCCTTGGATCTATCCCACCTTTGGTAAAAGGCTATGGAAGGGCCTACCAAATAGAATGAATGGCGTGGATTTATCAACACCATCTTTGTAGGCCCCACCTTTGATGAGTGTGCACGTGAGATGCATGCACTCACGGTCCACGGGACCGTGGAAGCTCGGTCAGCGGGTCTGACCCGACGTTTCTAATAATAGGAGGGATTTCCCTCCTTTTTCCCTCGTTTGAAAGAGCGGACGGACATCGTCCGTTTTCGATCCACCATGGCCCACAAATCGGGACCCACCTTGATGATCCAAACCGTCCATTAGATTCACACAGAGGGCCCCACCAAAACCCAACTGTTATGACGAATTTCCCAGTGTGTTTGGGCACACAAATCTCGGTGCAAAACAGTCCAACAAACACATCATTCCTAAAAGGGTAACTGTCTGCTTGCCAGCAGGGCGATCTGTGTGAGCCCTCCTCTCGCAATCTTAGCCGTCCACTCCTGTGCTATCACAGCCCTCCATCTAATGCAGGCGGTTTAGGTTTTGCTTCCCTTAGAAAAACAGAAACCAGCAGACGGTTTCCTCACCTTACCACTTGCGCCTTAGGCGGTTGCAAACCAAAGCAATCCTGGCCGTTTGATTTCGATCCTACAGCTCAGAAGAGATAGGGATCTCTATAAGAAACTGATAAATCGAACTGCAACAGTCTTCACAACAGCTACACTCAAAAACCCACTGCTAGCTCCCAAACTCAAACCCATCACCCAAATCTCTTCCAAACTTCGAAAAAGCCTATCCTTAAGCTCTTTAGGATCCATATTTACCATCTGAAAGAAGCAGATTTGAGGGAGAAGACTCGCTCGAGATTCACCATTAATGGCTGTCTCATCTTCCTTGTCCAAACCGCTTTCGGTTCGGTTTAAATCGAGCGGAATCAAGTCATCCAGGGGTGCTAGACCTTCAACAGAGAGAGGTGGTGCGGTCGTTGCACCTCTGCTGATGATTGTGGGGCTGCAACTCCACCAATGTGTGGCCCATACAACCACCGTCCAACGAGGAAATAGGAGGAGAGAGAGAGAGGAAGAAAAGAACGAGAGTGTTGGTGCTGGCGTCAACCACCTTGCAGGTTCGGCCAGGTAATGGCCCGGTCCTTCCATTTTCCTTTTTCTCTTTTCCTTCTCAGCCTTGATGAGGGCCGTATTTTGGGCCATGATCAGAGCTCAAACCTAGCTGCATCCGACCATGCAAACAGGCCGAAAGAGCAGGCCTGAGTTCACTGAAAATGGTTGATATCAGCAGGTTTTTCAGTGAAAAATATAACCTGAAATCTGCTGGTCTTACAGTGTAAAAATAGCTGAAAACTCAGGTGGATAGCAGTCATGCAATGAGCCCAGGACCAAGCTAAAATCGGGCCAGAAAATACAGGAAGTCTTGGCCGTCCCTGAGGCTGAAAGTGGGCCAGAAAATGGGCCAAGTCATGGCCGTTCCTGGAGCTGAAGGTGGGACAGAAAACGTCCCTGTGAGAGCCTTGATTTGGGGCTGGAATCAGCCTCACCGATGATCCATAAAGAAGGCCGTCCCTGGCATGAGGAGTGACTGAAAAATAGCCTTAAAAATCCCCATGCAGAGGGTCGTGGGCTGTGCTGGGCCTCACCAAATTGCAGGTGGGCCTCACCAAAAATATGGCGGGATGCATGCTGGTGGGCCGCACCATTAGGAAATCATGGTGGATCCCAACCTGATGTAAGTGTTCTATTGACGCCATCCATATGACGGTGGGCCCTACCATCGATATATGTGTTCTTCATCCACCGTCCAGCCCTCTGGATGGGTGGGCCCACCTTATGATGTGTTGCATATCCGCACCATCCATGCAACTTCACGGTGATGTGCCTGTTAATCCTAGCCATCCATCTGACGCTGGACCAGCAGCCCACCACCTATTTGATTGTTGTATTAGTGGCAGCAAGTTCTGGAGCTTGCCCTAATGTGTGGGACCCACCTGATACATTTGAGGTCCATGTGTGAGGCCCCGTCCTTGGGATATTAATATTATATATGAGTAACCATTAGTAAATTGTCCATACCAATATCATCTATTACATACAATTATCAGTATTAGACATTAGTGTTTTGTCTTGTCGCTCTTAAACATCATCACTAATAGTAGACCATAATGTTAATCATCATCGTTACTACCATGATAGGTAATATAACACTAGGTTAAGTTCACAGATCTAAGCCTAGACCTAGACTCTAGGGTGAAACCCTAAAGATAAGTAATTCAAGCCTTAGGTTGTGTTGGTCTTGACCATGAATATTTGGTAGAACGTTGACCTCACGTACAACTTCACCGTTCATGGTAGGGTTCAGTTCTAAGGGTGCACGCGCTCACTAGCAACATCAGTTGGCGATTCAAAGTATGAGGTGATGATTCTTCCCCTTGAGCTTTCCATCTTCTCATTAGCTTAAGTTATAGTTTTTATTTAAATTCATAATTGATATCTCTCTCTATAATCACATGTGTTAGCTGGTAGAAATTAAATTATTGTCTTACATGCTTTATGATTTTCCTGTATAATTGTTCATGCTTGTGGATTATTTGTGGATTGCTTACGGAACTTAAACTGGTACATTAGTGGGAAATTCCCACGTATGAATGTACACCCATACTTGGGATGTAACTTGACTCTTTGTGATTGTAATGGACCTTCGACTCGGTGGTTTTTGAGTGGTGGTCTAGATGGATCATTGATGTGGGTCTACCATCCAGGGTTGTTGTGCCCAATGGTTTTTAAGGATGGTCTTTATCGTATTATTTTGATATTCGCCCTATGTGGCATATTTTGATACTCGCCCTACGTGGTTTTATTTGATACTTTCCCTACATGGGTTCGATGTTTTATACTGTGCAACCATGCGATGGTAAGCCTCACATATTGTAATATGATTGGCCACTAGTCGATGGGTTTCCATTAAACATCCTAAGGTGGTAGCCTCATGAGCCAGGGATGGTGGAATGGGACACTATGCCTGGTCGGCCGGCCACGCCCGGGCCTTGTGCTCCCGTAGTGACCTTTGAGCTTATTAAACCTGCTTTGGTTGTAATTGAATTAATAACGGATTGGCTAATCATGCATACATGGCATATTTCGATGACTTGGATCACTTTACCGCGATTACACCTTTGAATGTTGCGCTTATGACCAGTCATTCGACTATGATGATGACCTGGATCTTCATGCCCGCGATTATCTTGAATGTTGCTTGATGACGATCACATCGCTCGTCTGGATGTTTTACAGGGCACCGACCGTCCGGATGTTTTACCCGGGTCGACGATTGCATGGGGACCCGACTGGATGATGTTTCCCAGGTTCGATGATCGCACGGATGAGCATCCCCGGGGTGATGATTGCATACTTCACGCATCCATGCACATAATAAGATTTGCATCATGTATTGTTTTGTATGCTTTATTTTATAACTATGCTTACCTAATGCGGCGGTGTGTAATCTTGAGGGGAGTTCACACTGAGTTGGCCACTGAGTTGGCCACTCATCCATCAAATATATAACCGTACAGGTAGCGCAGGTGACTCCAACGACATTCATGTTCATATTGATGAGGAGCAAGCTATGGTTGATAAGGGTGCATGATTATATTTGCTAAGGGTTGCTATAGGATTTCATATCTCAAATTTGTTGTAATTTTCTTTATTTCACATGTAATATTACTTCATTTTGTAATTGTAAGAATGAGGACATTGGTTTGTATAAGTCATTATGGGCACTCTTTTGTATATTCTAAATGATAATGGAACTTTCCTTTATGCTTACTTGTCCATTCTACGCTCATCTGCTTACTCTGATAAAAGAAGAAAATAAAAAATATATCTATTTGACCATCCTTTAAGGTTAACACTCGGGTTTTTGGGAAACGGGTCGTGTACTCGGGTCCTGAAGATCCGGGCTGTTACATAGCCTCCACAAGTTTATCGTGGTTGGCAGGATTGAACACCGAAAATGTTGTTCTACATGGGGTGCTATAGATGTCCCTGGGTGAAAGTCTCTAAACCCTTATGGTACTAGGAGGTTGCTCCAACGTCTAGACCGAGTGGGTGCATGAGCGTCGAGTACCGATTACTAGAAGGCCGTGCTTTCCACTGTGTCGTGGTTGGTTGGAAGGAGGTGCGGCCTTACCCACTTGAGAGGAGGGGGCAAAGCTAGGCTGAGTATGACCAGCTCGAGGAATGGGTCTGCTATCGTCGAGCCAAGTCCGATATTGGCACACGGATAGTGAGGTTTTTTCTACTCACCTTGTTGTGCGCGATGAGGCGGCAATCTAGTTGGAGTGTACTAGACTCCAGTGATATCCTAGAGTTGAGCTGTATTGATATGTGGACTCAGATGAGGATTCGTATGCTTAAGTTGCATCTCGCATCGCATGACCTTGGTATGACCGACATTATTCATGCCTTGCATCGCATGGCCTTGGTACGACCAATGGTATTCATGGATTCATCAGCATATTTCTCATTACTTTGATACTGCGTAATTATATTACTACCTTGCGCACACACTTTCACCACCCTCTAAGCTTTCCATAAGCTTATGCACGACTGTTGCGTGTAGGTGACATTGGATCGCAGCAACGCTGAGGATAGAGTGCGTGACAGATCATTTTGGAGCTTTTGTCTATCATCATTATATTTCCCTTTACGCGTACTGTACTTATAATTTTTTTATCATAGTAAAAATATGATGGAGGTTTTGGTTGTTGTTTGTGGGTTATGCCTTTGGTTATGCTTATTATGAATCAAACTGACGTTGAAAATCCTCCTCGTATCATCCCAGGATTGGAACCTGGCGAATGGGCGCTGGGAACCGAGAATGGGGTACTATGGAGGCTGTCGGCGTCGAATTTGGCAATCGAAAATTTTGTGAGCCTGGTTTCCGAGTTTGGGGTGTGACAAGTATAGATGTCATCTTCACCACTGGTGAGAATATTTTCTCAAAGTCTATACCTTTCCTTTGACTAAATCCTTTCACCATAAGTTTGACCTTGAATCTCGTTTGTGAATTTTTCTGCTCAATCTTCTTTCTATACACCCACTTGTTGATCAGAGCTTTCTTGCCCTTGGACAATTTCACCATATCATAGATGTGGTTCTTATGCAAGGATTTCATCTCCTCTTGCATAGCTTTTAACCACTCCCCCTTATACTCGTCGACTAGGGCCTTAGAATAATTTCCTAGCTCTCCCCCATCAGTGAGCATAATGTACTTATGTGGCGAGTACTTTTTGGACGAATGTCTATCCCTAGATGACCTCTTCACTTGTGGTTCAACAAGTGGATTAAGTGGGGGTTGCTCCCCCGATCCATCTTCTGTAAGAACTCCTTCGTCCTTTGTACCTTGTTGTACTCCCCCGTTATCAAGCACCACAGGAGGAGTAACCAGATCCATGTCTTCTAGCTCACCTGAACTAGGTTGGGTCTTCTCTGGCTTACAAATGTCTTCTATACATTGATCTTCAAAGAAAACCACATCTCTACTCCTAACGAGCTTCTTCTCGGTCGGATCCCACAATCTGTAGCCGAACTTTTCATCACCGTACACCAAGAACACACATTGTCTGATCTTCGTATTGAGCTTGGACCTCTCATCCTTTGGTACGTGAACGGATGCCCTGCATCCAAATACCCTGAGATGACTATACGATGGATCTTGTCCAGTCCACACCTTCTCAGGTACTTCCCCATTCAACGGGGCTAATGGAGACCTGTTTATCAAATACACTGCTGTATGCATTGCTTCTCCCCAGAACTCTTGGGTAACTTTGCATAGGATAACATGCATTTGATTCTCTCTACAATGGTGCGATTCATTCGTTTAGCCACACCATTATGCTGGGGGGTCTTGGGAACCGTCTGTTCATGCCGTATACAAGGGACTTACGATACTCATGGAAGTCACCAATGTATTCACTACCATTGTCAGTGCGTATGCACTCTAATGATCTACCTGTCTCTCTCTCGACCATAACATGAAATATTTTAAACACACCAAAGACCTTGTCCTTGGATTTCAAAGCATAAACCCAAACCCTCCTAGATGCATCATTTATAAAAGTGACAAAATACAATGCCTCACCCAAGTTTTTTATCCTCATAGGACCACAAATATCAGAATAAACCAAATCTAATGCATGCATTTTATTAACATGGGAGGCAGATTTAACAAATGAAACTCTATGTTGTTTCCCTGATAAACAATCAATGCAGGTTTTGAGAGGTATACCTATCACGTCTGGAAGGATCCACTTCTTTGCTGTAGTTAAAGCCCTTTTTCACTAATGTGGCCTAGACACCTATGCCACATGTCAGTAACTGAATCTTTCACTGCATTTAACCCACCCTTGCACATACTGACACTTGCCTTATAAAGGATGCAACACTTCTTCCCTCTAGCTGTGATTAATGATCCCTTAATGAGCTTCCAATGCCACCAACAAATTGGCTTTCATAGCCATCATCATCCAACATTCTCATTGACATCAAGTTGAAGCGAAGGTCTGGAATGTGCCTCACATCCTTGAGAACCAATGTGCAACCCACATCAGTCTTCACACAAATATCACCAACCCCTACGATCTTCGATATGCCAGAATTTCTCATCTTCACAGTCTCAAAATCACCTGACTTGTAGCTCGTGAAGAAATCCCTATGTGGAGTCGCATGAAACAAGGCTCCCGAGTCTATCACCCAGTCAGTGTCCTGACTCATAGCTGTGAGACAAACATCATAATCTGTCGAAAGAATAACTACAACGTCGCCATCTAAAGTGACCGCAGTGGAATCTAATTTATCTTCCTTCTCCTTTCCTTTTCCTTTCTTATCATTCTTCTTCTTATAACATTCATGCTTGTAGTGGCCCTTCTTGCCACAATTCTAGCATTCAACATTCTGCCAGACACTCGAGTGATTTAAGGTTTGTATAAGTTCATTTCCCAAGGCCAAGTTTGTCCAAACTATGCTCTGATACCAACTGTAACGCCCCGACTCTTCGGGACCTGAGTATATGACCCGTGTCCCAAAAACCCGAGTGTTAACCTTAAAGGATGGTCAAATTCGAGTGTACATTTTTTTTTCTTTTATCAGAGTTAAGAGATGAGCGTAGTGTGGACAAATCGACATAAAGAAAAATTTCATTATTATTCAAATATACAAGAAGTAGCCCATAATTACTTATACAAGCCAATGTCTCCGAATTTAACAAGTATAAGATTTACAAGAATTTAATACATGAAGAATAACAGAAAGCATATAAATATAAGCCACCAGATCATGTAGCTCCTCCAGAAAAATATTGTCATGCATCCTTGGCGATCGTACCCTACTCCTCATCAAATCTGAACATGTATATCACTAAAGCCACCTGTATTACCTGTACGGTTATATATTTGATGGATGAGTAGCCAACTCAGTGTGAATTCCCCTCAAGATTACACACCGCCGCATTAGGTGTAACGACCCGTAAATTTTCGTACGTTGGTTCGAGTACCACCTCGACCAGAAATTAATTAGGATTAAATCCTTTAGAAATTTAACAAAGTTAACAAAGTACTAAGCTAGATTAGCCATGAATCTATTGGGATCGCTTTAAATACGATCTGCAAGACCCAAAACTTGCAAAACAAGTGACGCTAGGTTACCCTAAAGTTTAGAACCAAACTCATTTCCCGGCTGCTCTCGGGAATGAAACGAAACTTCATATTAGGTCTAGATCGCACATCGGAAGTCCGATTAACACGAAGCTAAGGAACTAGGACCGCCTCACTGGGCTTGACAATCATCTCAAAAATCAGGTCCAACCGATGTCCCACGGCCACTCATTTCGATCCGGAGCGAGGGTGTGTGAAAAACACTATTCCCATCCCAAAATAAATATCAGGAATAGTGATCTGGCACCTTTCGCTTGCGCGTCAGTATTAAGCAACCTGACCGTCAGAATTCGACCAAATTACACCCTCGGATTAAGAAAAATTTCAGGAACATTTACATGTACTTGGAATTTACGATCGTGGCTTGTGTGACCGTCGAAGCTGAAAGGAAAGTGGTCCGCCACTGCGATCCTGGGAATCCGATCGAGTGAAAAAACGTAATCCCACATAGATCCATAGGTGGTGAGCTTAAGTCGACGTTTGGCTCAAGGAGGGCTACGAACCTCTCTTTTGAGCTGGAAAAGTGACGAATATCCTATATTAGCAAAGTAACCCTTGAACACGAGTCTATTTTGGGAATGTTTTTTGGCTATAAAAGGAGCTTAGAACAGCCCCTCTCACAGCCATACGAATTTGGGATAAAACCCTAGAGAGAGAGAGAGAAAAAGAGAGAAGAGCTTGGAATTTGTGGGTGATCTTCCTCCTCGCTTTCGGTTGTCGCACGGCCTACACCGCTCCTTTCCAGTGTTTTCTCGGCGGTATCCATTCCGTTTGAAGGTAAGAAACCCTAACCCTAGGTCGATTTGATGTAAGTTCGTTGTAGGTTATGTAAAGGCTAACCGATTCCGCTCTTTAGGCTAGAAAACTCCCGTATACGGAAGCTCAACGACCCTTGCTGATTCGTTGTGATTCCAAGGGCAAAGGTGAGGACTTTAAGTGTATAAGTTACGGTTTTCAACGCTTTCAATGTCAATAATGGTAGATTCATGATCTGCATGCAATTGCACATGTACAAAGTGCTTTCCTATTTTCTGTTTCGATTAACGTTGTAGAATATGGAATTTCACATATTCTTGGTATACGTAGAAATACCGTACACGTATTTTTTTGGGAAAATGTTTGACATGTTTATTTAATGTATGATTATATGATATATGGATAAAATACTATTTCGACGAAAGGAATCGCTGAAATACATGTTCATGTGTAAATGCTACGTATGTTGAAATTGTGTATTCTAGAAATACCGTATACATATTTTTTTTTGGGAAAATGTATGACATGTTTATTTAATGTATGATTATACAATATATGTATAAAATACTAGTTTGGCGAAAGGAATCGCTGAAATACATGTTCGCTTGTAAATGCCTAGTATGTTGAAATTGTGTATTCTAGAAATACCGCATATGTGTGAATTTTGGAAATACAATTGTAATGATTATTTGCTGTATGATTATGATATACATGGGTAAAATACTCACGTGCCGAAGGGACAGCCCTAACACGTATTTTGCTAACATACATCATGTATGTTGGAATAGTGTATTCTAAGTGTTTGTGTAGATACTTGTGTGTGTAAATGCTTGAGTGTTAGTGCCTTAGAGAGGTACTGATATGGGATCCCGACTCCCTTAGAGACATGTAGGATCCCCTCCATGCAGTGGTTCGTTATAACCACTCATTTGTGATGTGTATGTAATTGTATCCCTATGTATATAGTGCTTTACAACATGCTTTACAACATGCTTTACAACATGCTTTACTTCATGCTTTACTTCATGCTTTATAACATGCCTGCTAACATGCTTGTATTGCTTGTTTATCATGCTTCACTCCACATGCTATTGATGAGAACTGTTTGAGTTTGGGACTATGCCTATAGTCCAAACATTCTGTACCGACACTGACACGAGATTGTGGTCGAGATGCATGTCGCCACAAAGGATGTGTCGGGCGAACCCGAGTCGTACTTCGGTTGGCGATAGTGGTTGGCCACACGGAGTGCTTTGCGCTCCATATCGCCCAACTTGTGGTGCGCTCGAGCTAGTCGGGCTCGTCAAGTAAACCGAAGTGTATATGTGTGTTCACCATGTTTGGTCGCATCGCTTGAACCTGGGTACCAAACTTACGGTGGCGATCCCGTTAACCATGGTACCTCGATCCGCTAAGACGCATGAGCCGGGCATGGTGGTATGGGACACCGTGGTCGAGCTGTCGGCCTACGCTGGGGTCATGTGCCTCCCCGTAGTGACCATTGCGCAACTAAACTCGTGAGTCGAATACGGTGGTATGGGACACTGTATTCGAGCTGTCGATACTTACGGCGAGAGCCGAGTACGGTGAGACCTGTGCTCGTGCTGACGGGCGATGAGTCCTCCGTAGTATCTTCGAGTACACTCCAAGTGTCTGTGATTGGCGACGGGTCTTTCACAGCAACTAGAGTATGAGTTGAGCCGAGTACGGTGAGACCTGTACTCGAGCTGACGGCTAGTGATTGAGCCGAGTACGGTGAGACCTGTACTCGAGCTGACGGCCAGCAATTGAGCCGCATACGGTGAGATCTGTATCCGCGCTGACGGGTGACGAGCCCTTTGCGATGCTTTCACTATGCTTCTCGAACCATAATATCGTATGAGATTAACTAGGATTGACGACCCTAGAATGGATCATGTTTGGGAATGATACAAGGGAGGTACCTTAGTTTCCCAATACTGCTGTTTGAAATGGACTAATAATAACTCGGTAATCATGATCATCATCACACCGCATGTGCTTAGTAGATGTGGCGCACTGAGGGAGTTAAGCATTCGCGAACGTAAGATGATGTCGCTTGAGGGTGGTTTGGCAAGGGCATACAACATCATGTCATTTCATTTTCGCACTTAATAAGAGTAGTTAGAATTATTTGATTTGTACTGCTTTATCATTACTGCTTGATTGAATTGATAACATGTTAACCTATGCTTTATTGTTCCACTGAGTTAGCTACTCACTCCCACGTTACGGGACGGTGTTTGCAACACCCACCAGACTCTGTCGCAGGTATAGATGGTGCCTCGGTTCAAGAGCCGGAGCCCGACTTCGAGGAGGATCAGGATGAGTTCTCCTTTATGCAGTACTCTGATGGCTATGCTTAGGCCGACTGCATCGCGGGGATTCCAGGGCTTATCTATGGGATTGTATTTTGAATTTTTGACTTAGAAACAATACATGTATATTGGTACTCAGTTAGTACTCATACTCTGGAGTTCACAAAATTTTGTTACTTTACATACTTCGAATATAAAATTTCAGTCTTCCGCTTGCCTTTATACAATTGAACTGAAGTATGATTTACTGTTTTGGTATAATCTCATTCATATTTTTTTGCTCTAACTCAGACGACATTTAACCATCATTGTGTATGTTGCATAAGTGATGCGTTGGAACTCGGGAGTTGAGTTTATACTCGACCCCCAATTTTCAGGGCGTTACAAGTTGGTATCAAAGCATGATTTTGATTAAACCGGACCTGAGTTATATCCCCACTACGTACGCTGACGTGTTACAACCTAGGAGGGTGCGCAAAAATATAGAAACAGTCTTAGGGTCTCCCGATTTCACCGTTCGGCGAAATTCATTAAAAACGGACGCGTTGATCGAGTTTGTACTCGATCCTGACCGCACATACGGATTCTAAATCACTTCTAGACCGTCTATTGACATGTCCAGGTCACTATCCACCCAAAACAAGTCATTAAAAATCAGGAAAAATCGGTTTAGTTCAAAAATTTCTCGGAACCAACCGTTCGGGAGCTAAACTGAGTCGGGGGCCCCTCCACATTAATACACTAAGCCCCCAGATCGAACCAGGGTGCATTTGGCACCTTGGACACATGACAAACAGGGCCCCACCGCGGCGGCGTGGTTCTGGCCAAGTCCGACCGCGGCGACGCCGCGGCACGGGCGGCGGACCGCAGTCCGGTCAGTTTTTCGGGGTGGGTCCAAGGCTGAGGTTGGTCGGCCCAACCTCCTACACCCCCTGGCATGTGCCATTTTGGCAATGGGTTGGGTTTTAAAGGGCTGGAGCACCCTTCTTCCTCATTTCACCCATTTTCAAACACCTCCAAACCCATTTTCGATTTTTCTCTAAACCCATCCCTCTAAACCTTGTAATCTTCCATTTTCTTCCATAACCCACACGCCCCAACCTTCCACAACAGCCCTAGCCTCCTCCTTTCCCCATTTCCTCAAGTTGGAGCTCTCATACCCCTCACTTGGAGCTCAAAATCGGGTAATCTCCTAACCCATTCCATTTTCTTCTTGTTTCTCCTTCATTTCCTACCTCTAGTGCCCTTCCACACCTATTGGATTGTTGCTTGTGGTGGATCAAAGAGATCAGCCCCTTTTTCCCCATTTTGGCATTTTTCCATGGCCCTCTTTGGTGTGGTGGCGACTATTTTCTCCATTTCCTCTATCTTATCTTTCATGGGAAAGAGGAAACCGCGGCCGATGACGCCGGCCCAAGTAGGCCAGCCCATTCCCGAAGAAGATCCGACGTTGGGGCCGGTACTAGCACCGTTCAGGAGTTTAGGTCGAAGCGAGACCTGGATCCTGACCATCCCGTCAGAAATGTTTATCCGATAGGCATCGAATACGGGCGTTTTGCGGGCCGCAAGATTGTTTTTGAAGCTCATGTGGATGAGAGAATGTTTGGCCTACACCCGATGATGGACCACTTGGTGGATATCGGATGGAATTCTATATTTGAAGGCGAGTCTCCCGCATGTGAGAACACTGTTCGCGCCTTCTACGCTCATATCATAGATTCATCGTTGGAGCCTCTTCAGTTTACTGTCTCTGTGAGGGGCATAAGACGCACAATCACTGTGGATGAGGTAGTTCGAATCACGAAGATTCCACGTGGTCAAGTGCTTCCTAGTGACGACTTCTCTAGGAGTGCGCGAGAAAGGGATCGTCGCACACGATATCTCTGTGGTCGCCGAGTTACTTGGAAGTGAGGAAATTATATTGCGGCGACAAAGATGACCGAAGACTTCCGTTTACTCCATCACATTTTCACATACAATGTATACCCACGGTGGGGTAACCGCACGGAGTGTACTCGGTTGATGGTGGACTTTTTGTACAAGATGGGACGCGGGGACAACATATGCCTACCCACTTTCATCCTATCCCAGATAGTTCAGGTTATTCGTTCTGCCAGGAACGATCTTTCGCTCCCATTTGGCCGTCTGATCTGCAGGATGGCTCGTGATGTCGGCTACAGGTTGAACATGGAGGACCTTGCACCAGTCCGAGTCATAAGTGAGGCGACACTCAAGAATATGAAGATCGGCCCTCAACAGCGGCAAGCACGACTCGACGAGTCTGGAGATGAGTCGGATAGCGCCGGTGAGGAGAGTGTTGACCTCCAGGCTGAGAGTGATGAGGAGCGCGGTGATGACATACAGGAAGAAGAACCTGAGGCTCAGGACACTGAGGAGAGTTCACCTCCCGCGGCTCTCAGAACAGGTGTGAATCGGGATGCTTTTGATGCACGTTTGGTCCGTCTCGAGGAGGGTCAAGCCGCCCTGCAGCAAGAGGTTGGACAAGTTCGGGCTGAGCTTGGTGAGACCCGAGCCAAGCTTGAAGAGACCGAAGCCTACATGAAGAGGAGCTTTAAGAAGGTGTCTCGTACGTTGAAGGCCATTCTGTGCTGTGTGCAGGACAAGAACGCTCCTCCTCCACCGCCTGTTTTGGATGCTTAGTCATCCACGTTGTTGTGGTTGTTGTTTGTTTTTGGTTGCCGCGATAGGCGGTTTATGTTTTCATGTAGTTGATGTAATAGATAGTAGCATGTTCTAAGTGTTTAATGTTGTGGATGTATTGGCTATCATGTGATTTCCGTCATGATTCATGTAACTCTGTATTCCATGTATTATGACAATTTTGGATAAATGAAAGGCATGTCGCCCATTTTGTTTTGATGATGTGTGGAATGCTTAAGTGCTTTATGATGTGTTATGAAGTGTATTGTGCCTTATCTCACAAATGATCTACCTTATGTTGTATAGGGCATGCCGCGACAATATACGCGGAGCACGGCACATCTCCGTCTGACTGGCTCTATGGACCAGACTCCTTCTGGTAGTAGCGGTCCTGCGGACCGAGGGTTAGGTTCTGATCAGCCTCCTGCTGGTCCTACCGGCGGACTGCCACCTTACACGCCCCCGGTCCGTGAGCAGTATCGGCCATCTTCTTCGCGTTAAAGATGACTCCTGTGTCGCTCCGCCGACCGATAGGTTTGAGTACGGTGATGTCGATGATGCAAGCCAGATGAAGCAGAGCAGCAGAAGAAGAAGACAGCAGCATCAAGCAGCCTTATGGCCACTATCGCTGAGGCCTTGTCCCGTGGTGGTAGTGTGACTCCACCTACGACATCTGCACATCTTGATGAGCCTTCTGAGCCTCTTGCTCGGTTTGAGGATGTGCCTCTGTCCACATCCGTCGCACCTCCTACTGGAGATGCAGGTACACGCGGTCTACTCGAGCGATTTCAGCGCTTGAGGCGTCCCTCATTTATGGGTTCTCACAGACCCGAGGAGGCAGAGTTCTGGCTTGACCGCATCTCTAAGATGCTTCGAATGCTGCATTGCTCAGAGGCAGAGCAGGTGGAGCTGGTCGCTTTCATGTTTGAGAGGGAGGCCAGTTTATAGTGGGATAGCGTGTTGCGATCTGTCGCAGCAGATTACGTGTGGACGTGGGAGGCTTTCGAGTTCCGGTTCCACGAGAAGTACTACCCGCAGACTTATCGGCACGAGCGGGAGGATGAGTTCCTACGCCTCAGGCAGGGAGGCATGACGATCACGGAGTACGAGCACCGCTTCACAGAGTTGGGCCGCTTTGTCTCGACTATACTGGTGGATGAGCAGATGCGGATGCGTCGTTTTTCCATGGGCTTGCGACCCGACATACGGTCGAGGATATGCTGCCTCAGTATCCCCACCTACGCGGCATTGGTCCACATGTCTATGACGGCCGAGCAGGATGTGGACCGATTGGCCAGATCGCGTGGTGCTATGGTTGCGAGGCTACGCCAGGATTTACAGAGCAGGCCTATCTTAGGCAAGAGGCCTCGTGCTGATTCGCCCCCCAGGGCCGCAACACCAGTTGTTCCTGTGAGACGCCCGTTGGTGACCTGCACGTATTGCGGGAAACCAGGACACCCTGCTGAGAGTTGCTTCTCGCGCATGAGGGCTAGCGGCTTTGCGCCACCGCAGAGGTTGGATCGCCCTTATCTACAGGCCATATCAGCTCCACCGCTACAGATTACTTCTGCACATCCTTCCTTCCGACCTCCTGTGTCGCGCTTCAGGCCGCCACAGGCCGACCCTGGCTCTTTTCACCGAACCGTCGCCGCGACAGGCGCGCGTTCATACGCTTGTGGCTGAGGCACCTGAGACGTCGATCTCGACTCCGACGGCTTTTGAGGGTACGGCTTATATTCATGGTACTCCCGTTTCTTTATTGGTGGACACTGGGCCCACTACTTCTATTATTTCTTGTGGGGCGGTTAAACGTCTATCTTTGCCTACGATTCCCACAAAGGGAGTGAGACTCACTACGGCTACTGGGACCTGTTCGGATGTCACACGGTTATGCGAGGGTTGTCCGGTAGTTTTGGGTAGCAGCACAGTGCTCGTCGACCTCATTGTTGCTCTACTATGGCACTATGACGTTATCCTTGGTATGGATTGGCTCGACAGGATGAGGGCGGAGATAGATTGCGATACTCGGATCGTGACGGCCTATGGACCTGACGGCACAGCTTTTACGTTTCCAGTGCAGGTCAGTTGGCCCTGCCGTGTTGATTGTTACGCTGCTTTACTTGTGCCGATTGATGGTCCGACAGTAGAGGGTACGCCGGTGGTTCGAGAATTTGCAGGGGTGTTTGAGACTATTCCTGGTTTACCTCCTCGACGCGAGATCGATTTTACAATCGATCTTATGCCAGGTGCGACACCCATCTCACTGCCGACTTATCGTATGCCTCCATGTGAGATGGAGGAGCTGTGGAAACAGATTGACGATCTGGTATACAAGGGTTTTATACGACCTAGTGTGTCTCCTTGGGGAGCACCTGTGCTATTTGTGAAGAAGAAGGACGGGTCGCTACGGTTGTGTATTGATTACCGTAGGTTAAACCAGGTCACAGTGAAGAACAAGTATCCTTTACCCAGAATAGATGATCTGTTTGATCAGTTAAGGGGGGCGAAGTATTTCTCGAAGATTAATCTTCAGTTGGGGTACCACCAGTTGCGCGTGAGAGATGAGGACGTGCAGAAGACAGCCTTCAGGACGTGCTTTGGGCACTATGAGTTCCTGGTGATGTCGTTCGGCCTTACGAACGCACCAGCCGTGTTCATGGATCTGATGAACCGTGTATTTCGGCCTTTCCTGTACCGATTCGTCATCGTCTTTATTGATGACATCTTGATATACTCTACGAGTCGGGAGGAGCACGAGGAGCACCTGAGAGCGGTGTTGAATACATTGAAGAAGAACCAGTTGTTCGCACAGTACAAGAAGTGTGACTTCTGGCAGGAGGAAGTCAAGTTCCTCGGACATGTAGTGTCCAAGGATGGGATAGCAGTGGACCTTGCTAAGGTAGCCGCGGTTCAGATTGGCAGCTGCCTGAATCGGTTAACATCGAGGTGAGGAGTTTCCTTGGTCTGGCTGGGTATTACAGACGCTTCATTCGGGATTTCTCGAAGATCGCCAGGCCATTGTCTCAGTTGACTCGGAAGGACCTGAAGTTCACCTGGAATGAGAAGGCGGAGGCAGCTTTTAAGGAGCTGAAGGACAAGTTGACGTCCGCGCCTATGCTAGTATTACCAGAGCAAGGGGAGAAATACACGATATATACCGACGCGTCTCGCGTTGGTTTGGATTGTGTTCTGATGCAGAAGGATAGGGTGATTTCGTATGCCTCGAGACAATTAAGGAAGCACGAGGAGAATTACCCTACACATGACCTGGAGTTGACAGCTGTCATCTTTGCATTGAAGCTCTGGAGACATTACCTCTATGGAGAGGAGTTCGAGCTTTTCTGCGACCACAAGAGCCTTAAGTACATATTCACACAGCGAGACTTGAATATGAGACAACGCCGATGGATGGAGACCTTGAAGGACTTTAAGTTCGAGGTTTCCTACCATCCTGGCAAGGCGAACCTTGTGGCAGACGCATTGAGCCGCAAGAAGACGATTGCATTTGCGGCACCGCTGATGATAGCCGAGTGGGACATGGTGGAGTTCGTACGGGACTTCGAGCAGAGACTCACTGTCGAGGAGCCATTTGAGTGTGTTGCGCACGTTCGGGTGCGACCACTTATTGACGACAGGATTGTTGAGGCCCAGGAGGGCGATATACGGCTGTCTGAGCTTCGAGAGCAGGCTAGCGACGCCGAGGATTCCGAGTGGAGGATTGGTTCTGATGGAGGTCTACGATTCCGTGGCCGCTTATGCGTTCCTGATGTGCCTGACTTGAGACGCGAGCTTCTCGAGTCTGCCCATAACTCGAAGCTTGCGATGCATCCTGGTAGCACGAAGATGTACTAGGATTTGAGACGGACGTATTGGTGGGATAATATGAAGGCCCACATCGCTGAGTATGTGTCTCGATGTCTGACGTGCCAGCAGGTCAAGGCAGAACATCGCCGACCTCCTGGACTGCTTCAGCCCATGCCTATAGCAGAATGGAAGTGGGACTTCATCTCCATGGATTTCATATCAGGGCTGCCGAAGACGAGGAAGGGACACGATTCCATTTGGGTGATTGTGGACCGGTTGACCAAATCGGCCCATTTCCTCCCTATCAGAGTTACGAACTCTGCAGACGAGCTGGCTAGATTGTACATTAGAGAGATCGTCCGTCTGCACGGGGTTCCTTTAGAGATCGTGTCGGACAGAGACACGCGGTTCACATCCATCTTCTGGACTCGTATCCAGGAGGCGATGGGTGTGAAGTTGAAGTTCAGTACGGCGTTTCATCCTCAGACTGATGGGCAGACAGAGCGGGTGAATCAGATTCTGGAGGATATGTTGCGAGCATGTGTGTTGGACTTCAAGGACAGCTGGGATGACTGTCTTCCGTATGCAGAGTTCGCCTACAACAACAGCTTCCAGGCGACTATTGGCATGGCGCCATATGAGGCTCTATATGGTCGACCTTGTAGGCACCGCACCGTTGGGCGAGGTTGGAGAGCGTAGTCTGATTGGCCGAGGAGTTGGTACAGGCGACTACAGAGAAGGTCGACATTATCAGGCGTCGATTACTTACAGCGCAGAGCAGGCAGAAGAGTTACGCCTATATAAGGCGGCGACCACTGGAGTTCGAGGTCAGGGATCATGTGTTCCTTCGAGTTTCCCCTATGAAGGGAGTCCTTCGGTTTGGGAAGAAGGGGAAGCTCACACCGAGGTTTATCGGTCCATTTCAGATATTGGATCGAGTGGGTGATGTGGCGTATCGTCTAGCTTTGCCCACACCACTTGCATCTGTACACAATGTATTTCATGTGTCAATGCTGAAGAAGTACGTTTCCGATCCTTCGCATATCATCAGATAGGAGCAGGTACAGCTGAGCGAGGATGCTACGTATGAGTTGCGCCCGACGCGCATCCTTGACAGGAAGGAGCAGGTACTGCGTAGCAAGGTCATCCCACTTGTGAAGGTACTATGGACACATCATTCCGAGGAGGAAGCTACTTGGAAGACTGAGGCCGAGGTCAGGAAGAACTACCCTCAGATTCTCGAGGAATATGAAAATGTATAAATTTCGAGGACGAAATTTTTTGTTTAAGGGGGGTAGATTGTAACGACCCGTAAATTTCCGTACGTTGGCTCGAGTACCACCTTGACCAGAAATTAATTAGGATTAAATCCTTTAAAAATTTAACAAAGTTAACTAAGTACTAAACTAGATTAGCCATGAAATCCATTGGGATCGCTTTAAATACGATCTGCAAGACCCAAAACTTGCAAAACAAGTGACGCTAGGTTACCCTAAAGTTTAGAACCAAACTCATTTCCCGGCTGCTCTCGGGAATGAAACGAAACTTCATATTAGGTCTAGATCGCACATCGGAAGTCCGATTAACACGAAGCTAAGGAACTAGGACCGCCTCACTAGGCTTGACAATCATCTCAAAAATCAGGTCCAACCAATGTCCCACGGCCATTCATTTCGATCCGGAGCGAGGGTGTGTGAAAAACACTATTCCCATCCCAAAATAAATATCAGGAATAGTGATCGCGGCACCTTTCGGCCATGGCGTCAAGATAAGCAACCCTGACCGTCGGAATCCGACCAAATTACACCCTCGGATTAAGAAAATTTCGGAACATTTACATGTACTTGAAATTTCGATCGTGGGCCCACCGACCGTCGAACCGAAAGTGGTCCGCCACGTGCGATCCTGGGAATCCGATCGAGTCGAAAACGTAATCCCACATAGATCCATAGGTGGTGAGCTTAAGTCGACGTTTGGCTCAAGGAGGGCTACCAGAACCTCTCTTTTGAAATTTGAAAAAGTGACGAATATCCTATATTAGCAGTAACCCTTGAACCTGAGTCTATTTTGGGAATATTTTTGGCTATAAAAGGAGCTTAGAACAGCCCCTCTCACAGCCATACGAATTTGGAATAAAACACTAGAAAGAGAGAGAGAGAAAAGAGAGAGAAGAGCTTGAAATTTGTGGGTGATCTTCCTCCTACTGCTTTCGGTTGTCGCACGGCCTACACCGCTCCTTTCCAGGTGTTTTCTTGGCGGTATCCATTCCGTTTGAAGGTAAGAAACCCTAACCCTAGGTCTGATTTGATGTAAGTTCGTTGTAGGTTATGTAAAGGCTAACCGATTCCGCTCTTTAGGCTAGAGAACTCCCGTATACGGAAGCTCAACGACCCTTGCTGATTCGTTGTGATTCCAAGGGCAAAGGTGAGGACTTTAAGTGTATAAGTTACAGTTTTCAACGCTTTCAATGTCAGATAATGGTAGATTCATGATCTGCATGCAATTGCACATGTACAAAGTGCTTTCCGTTTCCTGTTTCGATTAACATTGTAGAATATGGAATTTCACATATTCTTGGTATACGTAGAAATACCGTACACGTATTTTTTTTGGGAAAATGTTTGACATGTTTATTTAATGTATGATTATATGATATATGGATAAAATACTAATTTGGCGAAAGGAATCATTTGAAATACATGTTCATGTGTAAATGCTACGTATGTTGAAATTGTGTATTCTAGAAATACCGTATAACGTATTTTTTGGGAAAATGTATGACATGTTTATTTAATGTATGATTATACAATATATGTATAAAATACTAGTTTGGCGAAAGGAATTGAAATACATGTTCACTTGTAAATGCCTAGTATGTTGAAATTGTGTATTCTAGAAATACCGCATATGTGTGAATTTTGGAAATACAATTGTAATGATTATTTGCTGTATGATTATGATATATATGGGTAAAATACTCACGTGGTGAAGGGACAGCCCTAACACGTATTTTGCTAACATACATCATGTATGTTGGAATAGTGTATTCTAAGTGTTTGTGTAGATGCTTGTGTGTGTAAATGCTTGAGTGTTAGTGCCTTAGAGAGGTACTGATATGGGATTCCGACTCCCTTAGAGACATGTAGGATCCCCTCCATGCAGTGGTTCGCTATAACCACTCATTTGTGATATGTATGTAATTGTATCCCTATGTAATAGTGCTTTACAACATGCTTTACAACATACTTTACTTTATGCTTTACTTCATGCTTTATAACATGCCTGCTAACATGCTTGTATTGCTTGTTTATCATGCTTCACTCCACATGCTATTGATGAGAATTGTTTGAGTTTGGGACTATGCCTATAGTCCAAACATTCGGTACCAGACGAGATTGTGGTTGAGATGCATGTCGCCACAAAAGGATGTGTCTGGCGAACCCGAGTCGTACTTCGGTTGGCGATAGTGGTTGGCCACACGGAGTGCTTTTGCGCTCCATATCGCCCAACTTGTGGTGCGCTCGAGCTAGTCAGGCTCGTCAAGTAAACCGAAGTGTATATGTGTGTTCACCATGTTTAGTCGCTACTGCTTGAACCTAGGGTACCAAACTTACCAGTGGCGATCCCGTTAACCATGGTACCTCGATCCGCTAAGACGCATGAGCCGGGCATGGTGGTATGGGACACCGTGGTCGAGCTGTCAGCCTACGCTGGGGTCATGTGCCTCCCCGTAGTGACTATTGCGCAACTAAACTCGTGAGCCGAATACGGTGGTATGGGACACTGTATTCGAGCTGTCGATACTTACGGCGAGAGCCGAGTACGGTGAGACCTGTGCTCGTGCTGATGGGCGACGAGTCCTCCGTAGTATCTTCGAGTACACTCCAAGTGTCTGTGATTGGTGACGAGTCTTTCACAGCAACTAGAGTATGAGTTGAGCCGAGTACGGTGAGACCTGTACTCGAGCTGACGGCTAGTGATTGAGCCGAGTACGGTGAGACCTGTACTCGAGCTGACGGCCAACAATTGAGCCGCGTACGGTGAGATCTGTATCCGCGCTGACGGGTGACGAGCCCTTTGCGATGCCTTCACTATGCTTTTCGAACCATAATATCGTATGAGATTAACTAGGATTGACGACCCTAGAATGGATCATGTTTGGGAATGATACAAGGGAGGTACCTTAGTTTCCCAATACTGCTGTTTGAAATGGACTAATAATAACTCGGTAATCATGATCATCATCACACCGCATGTGCTTAGTAGATGTGGCGCACTGAGGGAGTTAAGCATTCGCGAACGTAAGATGATGTCGCTTGAGGGTGGTTTGGTAAGGGCATACAACATCATGTCATTTCGCACTTAATAAGAGTAGTTAGAATTATTTGATTTGTACTGCTTTATCATTACTGCTTGATTGAATTGATAACATGTTAACCTATGCTTTATTGTTCCACTGAGTTAGCTACTCACTCCCACGTTACGGGACGGTGTTTGCAACACCCACCGGACTCTGTCGCAGTATAGATGGTGCCTCGGTTCAGAGCCGGAGTCCGACTTCGAGGAGGATCGGGATGAGTTCTCCTTTATGCGTGACTCGATGGCTATGCTTAGGCCGATCGCATCATGGGATTCAGTGGCTTATCTATGGGATTGTATTTTGAATTTTTGACTTAGAAACAATACATGTATATTGGTACTCGTTAGTACTCATACTGGAGTTCACAAAATTTTGTTACTTTACATACTTCGAATATAAAATTTCAGTCTTCCGCTTGCCTTTATACAATTGAACTAGAGTATGATTTACTGTTTTGGTATAATCTCATTCTTGTTTTTTTGCTCTAACTCAGACAACATTTAACCATCATTGTGTATGTTGCATAAGTGATGCGTTGGAACTCGGGAGTTGAGTTCATACTCGACCCCCGATTTTCAGGGCGTTACATTAGGTAAGCATAGTTATAAAACAAAACATACAAAATGATACATGATGCAGGTCTTATTAGATGCATGGATGTGTGTATGCAACATCGCCCTGGTGATGCTCATCCATGTGGACAGTGGGCCATCACCCATGCAATCATCGAACCTGGGAAACATCATCCAGTCGGAACAATACGTATATCACGTACGATAACAATAGATGCTGGTCTGTGTCATATATGCATAATTAGTCAATTCATTATTAATTCAATTACAACCATCCAATTTAAATAAGCTCATGGTCACTACGGGGAGCACATGGCC
This sequence comes from Magnolia changhungtana, assembly GCA_030180095.1. Classification (NCBI taxonomy): domain Eukaryota; kingdom Viridiplantae; phylum Streptophyta; class Magnoliopsida; order Magnoliales; family Magnoliaceae; genus Magnolia; species Magnolia changhungtana. The sequence continues at coordinate 594,367 of JASAUF010000121.1, forward strand.
CAGCGTTGGCCGACGGCTCGGGCATAGTATTGCATGACTACCATCCCTGGTCCATGAGGCTACTACCTTGAGATGTTTAATGGAAACTTGTCAACTAGTGGCCAATCATATTACAGTATATAGGGCTTACCATCGCATGGTTGTACAGTATAAAACATCAAACCCATATAAGAAATATATCAAAACAGAACCATATAGGGCGAGTATCAAAATATGCCACATAGGCCAAATATCGAAACCATACTATGAAAACCATCCTTCAAAACCATTGGGCACAACAACCCTGGATAGTAGGCCCACATCAATGATCCATCTAGACCACCACTCAATAACCACCAAGTCGAAGGTACATTACGATCACAACTAATCAAGTTATATCCCAAGTATGAGTGTACATTCTTATGTGGGAATTTTCCATTAATGTACCAGTTTAAGTTCTATAAGTAATCCATATAAAGAAACCCACAAACATGAACAATTATATAGGATAATCATAAAGTATGTAATACAACAATTCAATTTCCACAATTAACACATGTGATTATAAAGGGAGATATCAATTATGAATTTAAATAAAAACTGTAACTTAAGCTAATGAGAAGATGGAAAGCTCAAGGGGAAGAATCATCACCTTATATGTTGAATCACCTTCTAGTGTCGCTAAGTGCTTGTATCCTACCACAAATCATGAACTTGTATAATTAGGTCCAAGTTCTAATCACTTCCTAGGGTTTAAGGTCATAGCCTAGGGTTATCTTTTAGGGTTTTAGTGTAGAATTAGGGTTTTATCTTTTAGTTTGGTGCTTAGATTTTAGGATTTGAATTCCAAGTTATTATTAACATTATTATTGTGAAATGGACCAAATAATACTCACAATATGAGTATTAATCCATCAAATGGTAATTCATAAGTTTATATTCAATTATATATGTAATATCTAATGTTCTTATATTGACTAATAATCTATATATTAGATAATAGAGGTAATAGAAATGGAATATTTACTAACAGTAAAATGATAATAACCATGTTACAAGAATTTTACTGATCCCTAAGAAAGTTGATAGTGTTTCTTAATGATACTAATCCTAATTATTAATAATGAATCCGGTCATGATAATAGATACCATGACCTACCATAAGTTATGAACTTCTACAATTAGCTCAAACCTAATACACTACTTAGGGTTAAGGTCTTAACCTATGATTTAGATTACCTAGGTCTTAGGGTTTAGTTTTAGGGGTTGATCTATAATGTATATGTAATTTATACAAAATGAAATAATGGGGTTAGTTACCCTTTAGAGGTAATGGTACAACTATTATTTGTGACCATGGTAATAATTAATTTATACTAAAAATTGTAATAAGATAATATAACTTATTATTTAAGATAATATTCTCAAGTGATGGATACTATGCTAATATTATTAATGGTAGTTTCATTCATAAGAACTAGTATTAGTGTGACATGTTATTAGTAATTGTTATGAGGATAATTATAATTGGTGATAATAATAACCATACGTTAATTAATACATTGTAGTGTTTATTAAACCTTCTAGTTAATAACATTAAAATAACATTAATTGTCATACAGTTAGAGAGTAATAACGATATCACTAATAGCAAAAACAACTAATGACCATTCTGATTGATGAAAAGAGATGAAACTCCTTACCTTGCTAACTCGGTTCGAGTCGAGTTGACTCGGCTCAACTTATGCTCTCATTCTTTCCCTCTTTCTCTCATCCTCACTCTTCTTTCTTTCATTTGCCAAGGCCAGCGGCATCACTAGACGATCCGACTCGTCCTAGCTTGAACCAAACTCAGCGGTCGAGTCGTCGACTCGACATTTGCACAAGGAGCACAAAAAGAATGCAGAATGGCAAGCGGCCCACTCCCTCGCACTCATTCTCTCTTCCTCCTCTCTACTCCTTTCCTTCTTTTTTTTCTTCCATCACTGGGAATGCCTAGCAACCAGCCTAGGCCGGACCAGACCCGCACCCAATCTTGGCAGCGAGTCAGGCCCCTTAGTCCGACCCATTACCAGTGGTTGCACAATGGCTCCCACTACTCACCCTCACCTTTCTATTTCTCTGCTGTTCCAGAGATCTGGTAGACCCCATGGCTTAAACCGAGCAGCTTCATAGCTCGACTGATTTCACAGGAAGGAGGTGGCTCCAACGGGGAAGAAGGAGCTGCCATTAATGGCAGATCTCGAACGAAGACTTCCCCCACAAATCGGCTTCTATCAGATGGTCTGTAAGGACCCCTAGGAGCTTATACATATGTAGTTTTGAAGATTGGGAGAGGTCTGGCTAGTGGGTTCACGACTGGAAGGTTTTGACGATTTTTTTTTCTAGGTTTTCTACAAAAAGGCAGGGAAGCTCCCATTGCATTCGATCCTTTCCTCCCTTATAACATTATTAAAGCTATCAGAGACCATCAGATTAAATCGGAAGGCTCGGATGTAATCCCGCCATCTAGTTTTCTAAAACTGTGGGGAGAGAGCTGCGCCGGTTTTCATACGGGGGCCCTAATTCGCGTGAACTCCATCGGATGGCTGAGATGATGCCACATGGATGGCCGAGAGGAGGACGGACTCACGCGGATTGCAACAGTTGGCGGTTTCCATTTTCGGAAACATTGTCTTTGCAGGTCTTGTTTGGGTCGAAGATGGTGCGCGTGCATACGTGCGCCAATACGTGGAAAAGGGTAGGTTTTGGTTGGACCTATGCCGAGCACACTATGGATGGATCATATCCTCCTTTTGGATGATGAAGGTGGGCCACGCGTGTCACAAACGGACGGCGTTCGTCTGCTAGCCGAAAATGAGAAAGGAGGAAGTTTCCTTCCCATTTGCGGGAAAACACGAGTCAAACCCGGTTTGACCCGTGCTAGTGGTCTGGTGCACAACATGTGCGCAAGAACTGTGCATACACACAACTGGGGTGGGGTCCATGATAGTGTTTGTGGGAAATCCACCCCATCTATTTTGCTTGTTGGGCCCTAGTACAGACTTTAACCGTAAATCAGGTGGGTATGAAGCTCAGGTGGCCCATACTTCCTACGATCTAAGAAGATATGACGGTTAGATTATTTTGAAATCGGACATCAACGGTTAAAAGGGTCCTAGGGAGTCATTTGTATGTTTAAATGCACCACTGTATGTCACTGTTTAAATAATTCTATTAATTTCCAATTACATGCACCAACATATGTCACTATTTAAATGATTCTATTAGTTGTTAATTACATTATTATAAGTTACCTCATATTCACTATTCATGTGTTTAGAGTAGTAAATCAACTTCCAACACATGAACTTAATTAAACTAATCAAATATTTTAATTAATCTAAGACATGTATTAAAGCCAGCTTACCAGGTGTTTAATCACTTCTAAGGCATCAGTTTAAGTCAACCTAATGATTCAAATGATTTAGTGGTTGGATCTTCAATCACTAACGGTCCTAGGAACTTGTTCGAGTGATCAAGATGCCCAATGGCCCATAATGTAAGATTTGATGATCCATATTAACCTTTAAACATACCCTGAGGCTAGTGGGTGTTCATTTATGATCACGAGAATGATCAAGACATTCTATGGTTTACAATAGATGGTTTAACCCTAAATGAAGATTGCTTCCGATAGTCGGATATAAACTATAATGAACATGAGTGTTTGTTTTAGTTAGTTTTGTATTTATACTAAGCTTGGTTATGTGGTAACACCCGAGTACTGAAAAGTACGGGGTGTTACAAATGAGCTAAGCAATAGCAGATCCTGTAGTTCATCATCCAGAACTATCTTTATAGCGGAGAGCTGGTTCAATATGTTGCCGACCTCATTCATGTGCTCAGCCACAGAACCACCATCTTTGAACTTGAGATTCACAAGTTATCTTATCAGAAAAATCTTATTGTCGGCTGTCTTCCTCTCATACAACCCTTGCAATTTCAACCATAGGCTAGCGGCCGAGGTCTCCATAGACACATGGTGGAATACAGAATCGTCCAACCATTGTCTGATAAACCATACCACCTTCCAGTCTAACTTCTTCCAATCATCATCTGGCATATCCTTTATCTTTGCTGATATGCCTAGAATTGGCGCATACAGGTCCTTGCAATAAAGCAAGTCCTCCATCTTAGCCTTCCATATGGTCCAGTTAAAACCATTAAGACTGATCATCCTTGATGAGCCACCTTCCATAATTCAGAACTGATCTCACTCCGTTCAACCAACCTGGACGCTCTAATACTACTTTGTTGGGAGCATTACACAAAAACTTTAGGATCTCGCCTCCCAAAAACACTAGAATTATGGGATATAATAAAGCAATGAAATAAATCAAAGCACAAACCACACGACACAAGGGATTTTATGTAAAAAAATCCTCAAAGAGGTAAAAACCATGGGACCTCGTCCAGAGCAACAATTCACTATGAAGTAAAACGTTACAACCGATCACAAGCACACGCCGCTTGGATCAAACATTCTTCGTTCACGCAGGAGCAGATGAACAATAAGAGAATAATGAAAAATGGAGAGATTTCACCAATCATGAGGATATAGAAGCGCTGAGATGTCGACTGCGAAGTAGATCACCTCTACGAGCATAATCCTCCCTTCCACAAGCTTCTTTTCTCTCTCTCTCTCTCTCTCTCTCTCTCTCTCTCTCTCTCTCTCTCTCTCACCTTGGACGTGTAAACACCTTAAAGGAATCACTTTAGAAACCCTTAGCATACCCTAGAATAGCCCTAGGGACCCCTATTTATAGTTTAGGAAACTCCTTTTTGCACCTCTACAAAAATCGCCTCAAATTTATGCAGTCCGCATCAAATCTGGATTGAATTTGCGTAACCCTCGACTAGTCAAGCTGGGTTCTCGACTGGTCGAGCAGACCCTCGACTAGTCGAGCAATAAAAAAAACCCAGTCGCTGGACTTTGAGTCGAGCAGTCCTCGACCGGTTGAGCAGCAACCTTCGACCAGTTGAGTAGACCACTCGACCAGTAGAGCAGCACGGTGAAACATCCATTTTTTACAACCGGCTGCTCTATATCTACTCTGAACTGAGGAGGAAAACCCCATCAATTGCTTCGGTGCCACTCTGTCTTCTAGATTCTTCTTGGACATATGTTCCAATTACCGCTCTAACGCCGTTTTTCTCTCGATCGTGTTATGTCTTTCACTGCTCAGCCATACTCTGTGTAACACCCGAACTTTTCAATACCTGAGTATTGAAAGTTCTCGAGTGTTACCATGAAATTTAACGTAATATGTACATATGTATGATACCAATCTAACTATCCTAACCTTACATCTATTCCTTGACACGAATCCAATCGTTGAGAATGACCTCCATTCAATAGATCAAGCCATCTGATCGTTAAATCTTCAACGAGACCAATCTCGACTTCCAGAGAGGCTAGGAAAATCCCATAACGCCAGGAGCTGATTACGTAGTAAGTAACGCACTACACTTAACGAACTGAGTAAACGTTGTGAGGCCCAACATGATTTATACATCCAATCCACTCCTTCTATCGATTTTACCAGATAATTTTAGTGCCTGATGCCAAAAATGAAGCATGTAGAATGTTCAAATGGACCTCACCATAGGAAACAGTTGAATTGAACATCCACCGTTGAAAAATTGATGGGGGCCACAGAAGTTTTGGATCAATCTTATATTCGTGCTTTCCCTTCATCTATGTCTGTATATGAACAGGTTGGATGACAAATAAACATATCACTGTAGGGCCTAGAAAGGTTTCAACGGTGGAAACCATAATACCCACTATTCGTGTGGTATGATTCACTTGATCTTAGGATATGCTTCAACTTTAGGCTTGGGCTGACAAACCGAATGGACGGTCTAGATTTCTCAAAAACATGACTGTGGCCCCCACAATAAGGCCTAAGTGTGCACGGTACACGTGCACCGACAGTGCACTGAACTAAAGGTCGGGTCAAACTTGGTTTGACCAAACAAATTCAAAAGAGAGAGATTCTCCCGCCATTCGAGAAGCGAACGGACACCGTCCGCTAGTACGTGCTGGGGCCCACCACCAATGATTAGATGACAAATCCAAACCGTCCATCACGTAGCTCGGACAAAATCATCCCAAACCTAGGTAGTCCCACGTGGGACTGTACACGAGTGTACACACTACACCCCACGAAAGAGGGACCCCTGCGTTGCAACACTAGCAAACATCATCCGTTTGGGAATCCAAGTGGGCCACCATCACAATTGTTCAAAGCGATCTGAACCATCCAATGGATTCACAGGACGAATTCGACCAAAACCCAATTACTTTCACTTCCAACTTAAATTAAAGAGACATACAAACTCTCTCCCGAAACTGCATCCACAAGCAACGTAAGCAGTAAGCCAACTTGGCGTCAAATTCTATGCGTAAAGAAACCTCGTGGAACATACGTGGGATGATCAGAGCCGTCTAAAAATCTGTAGAAGTGATTTCGACCACACCTACGCTGAGAAAAAAGAGGGAGGAATCTAAGAGGATACGCCCGAGAGAGAGAACCGCAGCCCTGTTTTCCCAGTTGCGCAGATCGTGTTGCGTAAGGTTTATGCCTGAGTTCCTTGCTGTGTAAATGAAGTTATGCAGACAGATAACTAGGTCTAGATAGGCTATAAAAAGGGCCCTGCCGTCCCATAAGAAAGAAAATAAGGGAAAGAAAGAAAGAAAAGAAACGAGAGAGAGAAAGGGAGAAAGAAGGAGAGAAGTTCGGACAAAAAGAGAACGTAGTCCATCCAGACCAACTATCCGTCTAACAAGAAGAGGGGAGAGAGAGAGAGAGAGAGAGAAAGAGAGAGAGAGAGAGAAATAGAGAGAGAGAGAGAGAGAGAGAGAGAGAGAGAAGGAAGGGAGAGAAACCTGAGAGGGAGAAAGCTCCGGCCCACCAGCAGCAGCCAGGAAACACCACAGCAAAAGAAAGAGAAAAGGAGAAAGAAAGAAAGGAAAAAAAGAAGAAGAAGAAGAAAGGACATTGACTACTGAAGCCGCAGGGACACATCGAGACCCGACCGGTTCTATGCAAACCTCAGAGGTTAGGTAACAATCTTTCTGTAGTCCTTCGTAAAGGTTAAATTCCATATTATACTCGTTCCATCCAAACTACACCTAAAAACCCTTCTTTGGTATTATAATAGAAATCAAATTTAAATTGTAGACTAAATCTAACTTGAATCAATCACATGGCCTACTTAGTGATACAACTTAAGGGAACATACTAATTATACTAGATCTAATATTTATCACATGTGTTAATTGATAATTGATATCTTCACTTTATAATCACATGTGTTAATTGTTGGAATCGAATTACTAGATTGCATGCTTAATATTTATCCTGCATATTTTCTTATGCTTGTGGATTACTTGTGGATTGCTTATAGAACTTAAACTGATACATTAGTGGGGAAACACCCATTTATAAATGTACACCCATACTTGAGATGTAACTCGATTGATTGTATTTATAATGGACCCTCGATAAAGTGGTTAGAATAATGTGAATCTTGAAGCGGGCCTACCATCCATGGGTTATTATGTTTACGTGATTTTTGAGGATGGTCTTTTATCACGTTAATTTGATACTTATCCTATATGATTTTGATTTGTTATTGCCCTATGTGGCTTTGACTTAGTTTTTACTCTATGTGACTCGGATGATTTATTTCTACATAACCATGTGATGGTAAGTCCCATATATTGAAACTGATTGGCCACTAGTCGACAGGTTTCCATCAAACATCCTAAGGTGGTAGCCTCATGAGCTGAGGATGGTGGTATAAGACCTATGCCCGAGCTGTCGGCCTACGCTGGGTGATGAACCCCCTGTAGTGACCTTGGAACTTATTAAACTGGCTAGTTGTAAATTGAATAATAACGGATGGGTTAATCATGCATTCGGCCGATGACGGGAGGCTAATTCTTGATGTCGTAGCACGTGCCTAATAGGATTTAGTCAGTGTGTCATTTCGCTAGCTCTCAGACCATCGACTATTGACCCACCTTCAGTGAGTTTGGTATTACGCATGTACTATGTACTTTCGCTGGTGACCGACCACATTGCATGGGTTTTGCCCAAAAGTCAACTGGATGAGCATCCCCAGTTGATGTGCACTCATACATCCATGCATTTAATAAGACTACATTATGTATTGTTTTGTATGCCTTGTATGTTTTCATAACTATGTTTATCTAATGCGGCGGTGTGTAATCTTGAGGGGAATTCACACTGAGCTGGTCACTCATTCATCGAATATATAACCGTATAGGTAGCATAAGTGGTCCAGTTGATATTCATGCTCATATTAATGAGGAGCAGGGTATAATCATCGATGATGCATGATTGTATTGCTAAGAGTTGCTATGTGATTTTACAGCTCAAGCTTTCTTATAATGTATTTTGTTTCATATGCGATGTTATCTCATTTTGTAATTGTAAGTATTGGGACATTGGTTTGTATAAGTCATTATGGGCAGTCGCTCATAAAATTTTAATGTGAGTGTGAATTTTCCTTAATGTTTGATTTTTCCATCTTTCGCTAAATTGCTTACTCTGAAAAGAAGATATATATATATATATATGTGTGTGTGTGTGTGTGTGTGTGTGTGTGTGTGTGTGTGTGTAAAAATGTACTATGCGCTCGACCTCACGAGTTCGTCCCATGAGGCGGAGCTGTGTGGGCCCCACCATGATTTGTTTCGAACATCTACCCCATCAGTCAGATGCACCATTCCATCATGGGCCTAGGTCTCAAAAATCAAGTCAATCCGTGACTTGTGTGGCCACACCACATACAGAAGTGGAGAGGGGCCGTGCACCATTAAAACATTCATAACCATTTTTTAGGGCCCACCGAGATGTGGTTTGCAAATCTAGGCCATCCATTATGTGTGTCCCACTTGAATGAGGGTTCAGACCAAGTTTCAGGCGCATGCAAAACTCAGGGGGGCACCACCAAGTGCTTTTATATGTTTTAATGGTGTCTTCACGTAATTTTAGATGGTATGGCCCACCTGAGTTCCGTATACAACTGATTTTTAGGATATCCCATAATTTAAAGGGGATCCATCAAATGCACGGTGTTGATGGTCCAAACACATCATGGTGGGGCCCACACAGCTCGACCTCACGGGAGCTTATCGTGAGCTCGAGCGCATAGTACCTAAACCACACACACACACACACACACACACACACTCGAATTTGACCATCTTTAAAGGTTAACACTTGGGTTTTTGAAAAACGAGTCATATACTCGGGTTCTGAAAACATGAGGCGTTATAATTATCCTATCATTAATACGCACATTTTTTGCTGATATATATATGAGGCATGCTCATTTGCGCACCTGCACACACGTGTTATGGGCGTCTAATCCGAATGGTATATGTGATGCAGCATCTCATGAAACCCTAAGGAATTAATTTTCACCCTAACTTAAAACTCTGGTGGGCCATAGCAAAAAAAGATGCAAATCAAGGGAGGAAATTGTCTTCTTTTTTCATGGCCCACAAAAGTTTTAGATCAAAGTAAAAGTTAGGCCCTAGGGGTTTCATAGGGTGTTGCGTCACGTGGACCGTTTAGATTTTGGACTCACATCACATGTGATGAGTTCTCAAAAAGTTCACACAAGTTCCATGTGAACTAGTGCACAACTGAGCATTCGGCATATATATATATATATATGCAATTTCGAATTAGTTTTGAATTTTTTTCTTTTCTACAACTCTCTCTTTACTTCTTTTCTTCCTTATCCGAAATCTTCTATTACTACCATGGCTACTTTTTCGTCTTCTGACCCTGCAACCTTCTATCAAGAAGACTTCATAAGAGAGCTAGATGTTTTTTCTCCCGGGGTCGTCAATGAAACCATCTTCACTACCTTTGTCGAAAAAGATAAGTCATATCTTACGCTTGGACCAGCCTTCCATCCTGAGATTATCCACGAGAAGATTTGAACGGTGGAGCATTTCTTCCAAGGCTGTCAGGGTGAAAAAATTCTTATTCAATCTGATCTCCTTCTAGACCCTGCGAACGCCTTTAAAGCCTCAAGATCCTAGCCGAGACCCATGAAAGGATGCTCAGAATAGTACAACCTTATATCCGAACAACATAATGAGACATGAAAACAAGTTGGCATTCATGAATGCATCAGTCTCTCTCTGCATGAAAATACAGCAAAAACCTCTCTCATTTCTATATCTTCAGCTTTTTTGGATCTAATCGACCATCACCTTCCACTTCGGATGCGGTCCCATGAGTCCAACGGTCATGGATATTTGCGCTTTCACCCATCTTCTCCCATTCGGCAATCCAATCTATCCCAATTTCACCCAGGACGATGAGTACTAATTCATCCTTTCAAACAAAAATGGCAAAGCTTATTCTAACTTCATGATAATCCAGCGCAAGACCCATGCCACCATCAACGATCAGGAGCGTGAGGCATTTCTATTGATGTGGATTTATCGTTATTTACTCTGCGTGAGTGTTGTGCATATTTCAAAAGAATATGTCCACTTGGTTAAGGCGCTAGCACAAGGACGACAGCTAGCTCTCGCTCCATTCGTGCTTAGCCACCTATATCATAGCATGTATGAAGCAACAACCATGAGCTTTTACCACAATGGAGGGCCTTAACGGCTTCATCAAATGTGGCTTTGTGAATATTTTTGCCTTTCCTTTGTAAATTCTATTATTCCCTCCAATTCTTATACCTCTTTCGGTCAAAGCAACATCCTTTACCCTAAGTCTAGTCATTCATTTGCTGACTATATGAACTACTTCTCTCTTGTCCCAAATAAACGCAATAGTTCTTTTTATCCTTTTAGCAATAAAGAATTCAATCTGTCTTGGTTCATAGAGGAATATGAGATAATCGACTTAAGACGGTTGACCTTAGAGAGAAAGCTTGGGAGAGTTATCTCATCTGCAAAGATCTCCCCTATCGTAGCACCGTGGAGACAGGTGTGAATCCTAAAGTTGGGATCGAACAGTACTGTCCCAATCTTCTTGCTCGCTGATTCAGCCTAGCTCAATGCATTCCTTACCCATTCATCCACAGAACTTGCAACCAACCTTCAAACCATCACTTTCTTATGGATTCAGTTAGTACTTTCTAAATTCTTCATAATAACTTTGAAACCGTAGGTTCTACTTTTGAAACTCCTCTCTTCCCTAACTATCATCACTAGATGCTTACTTTCTATAATTGGTGGAGGAATTACTATGAGAAATTGGTTACTGAATCCATCAAACTCATCATCGCCCGACTCTTTCCTTCTGTAACAAGGATAGAAAAATCTGTGGTCGAGAAGAAGAAATTAACCAACAACTGAGGCTAATAAAAAGACAATGGTATCAAAACCAATCATGGCCCCAAGCCATAGCACGATACAGTTACAAAAAATGACATCGACCACCCTAACCATCTCCCCTTCAACAATAATAAGGACAGCCAATCTAGCATCTCCCAAGCCAAAACATCAAAAAATTACAGTTGCAAACCTTGTCAAGACGGAACTACCAACTCGACCGGCCTCACTCATTCTCAAGAGGATTTCAAATCTAGAACCTCTTCCCGGCCTTATACCTAAACCTCCTACTGCCACAAGTGCACCAATAAAGCCTCCCATGATGACTAGTAGTAGTCGAGCTATTGAGAAAACTTCAGGTATCTCCTTTATGGCCAATGTTGTTTTTGTCTTCAAAAAAATATAATAATGTAAATATTAGTTGGGAATATCACCTTCGAAGTATTCTTAAAAAATGGAAGAGGCTCATAAATTACATGCGGAGGCCAACTTTAATTGAGTTTGGAATAAATGGGAGAAAGAAAAGAAAAGGTTGAATGATCCCAACTTCCCTTTCGACCGATATCTTAAACCTCCATATTCACCACTACAAAGCATCTTTATGAAAGAACCGCTTTCACTATTATGGAAATCATTCAGCGTATGAGTATAGACTTTAATTACAACTAAGGATTACATCTATTGGATTACCGCTACCCCTAATGTAGATTAGGCTACTGATTACACTAAGGAACATAAATAGCAGATTATGCTAAGGATCATTAAGGATAATGCTAGGATAATTGAAAGATAGATTTGTTTGATTAGCTTGGTTGGTATAAGACGACTTGCTTTGTTGAAATCCTTTCCTATTTATAGATTCCTTAAGATAGAAATCTAGATGCTTCTTTCTACATTCAATGGGTTACAACAATTGCTTTGGCACCACTTTGTCTTCTGTATTCTTCTTAGACACCTGTCTCAATAACCACTATAACATCGCTTTTCTCTCGACCACGTTCCTTCTTTCACTACTCAGTCATGCTTCGTCTCTATGAATGACGTGTAATACCCTGATAAGTGCCACCTGTTACTTCTATAACACACGCTCCACACATCTTAGCAGATTGCATGCGTGTTGTACACTTCCCATGCAACCATGCATGTCCTCTCCTGATTGACTCTTCCAGGAACGGTAAAAAATAAGTTACAACACCTGTTAGATTGCTAACAATGAAAATGTAGCAATGGTCATGTTGAATCACAAGGACTACATCATGGAAAAACTAAAATTATATTAATTTCTATGAGAATGACATGAATATATAAAGGAGATGGAAAATCTAAAGACATCTGGAGATGTCACAACTACCTTATTTAAATAAATATAAAAACATCCCTAATTTAATCTGATACTCTAATTTATTCTAATATACGTTAACAATTCCCAATGAACGGACTATTAATACAATCGAGATAATAAATCCAAAGCACATGCAATGTTCATCTCCATAAGCGCGTACACACACCTCATTCTCCGTCTGTTTTTACTAAATATTGCCATGTATCATATTTCATCACTTCAATTTACATGCAGACGTTTATCTCCATAAGCACATGCGCGCACACACGTGTGAACACACGCAGACTCTTCTATGTCTGTTTTTTTTTATTAGTTAATATGGTTGATGTCTAATTCAAATTTATGTTTTGACCCTACTTCGTAATTTTTGTATTGGAAAATTGAATTTTCGTTCCTAAACAGTTAGAAAGATTATTACAATGTTTTAAATAATGTACATCATGTCGTATAAAAATAACATAAAACTAGTATAGTGCGTAATTTTACAGTGGTAAAATCATAATAATATTACTTTTCCATTGATCTGAACTGTCCATTAAGTCCAAAATACAAAAATACATTCATTTCTCAAACTTTGAGCCAAGCCGAGTTCTAGTTAAGTCGGGTCAAGATCCACTATAATAGAACTCGGGTTGTTTTCAAAACAATTCGGGTCATATGAAACTTGGCTCTCCTCTGATCATCATTCCGGCTGAGCTAAGATCGATCCAAGCCAAATGAGCTATTTGAGCCAATTGGCTCGTGTACAGCCTTAGCCATCATCCATTGCTCAAGGGATGCTGGGGATGGAATTTTTAAAAATGGGGTTTGCTAGAACTTGATTAAGGTTCACATGGAACCAGATGTTGGTGAAAGTTGAGGAAGGGACTCCTGGTAAATATACCAGGGAAGAAAAGAAATTTTTTAATACTCCAACAGAATGTGATGGATGATACATAGGAACTTACATGTTATTTTGATTGCACACGTAGCATATACTTAATTTAAAGTAAACCCTCCAAGTTATTTACACTACTTCCGAGGAGTACCGACCACCAACTACTCCCCCAGACACCAACCCCAGCCCCGTGGGAGTAGCCAATCCGTTTCCAACCTTCCCAAACTCCGGAAGTGGATTGGCCGGTGTACCACACACCACCGACCTGGCTGATGTGGATACGCGTCGTGCGAGGACGAGCGGTTATGCTCCTCAAACTTCTAGTTATACGAACGGTTCAAAGTGATGGGTTTTTTGACCCGTCGTCAATCGGTCGTGAGCCTCGCTCGACCGGTCGAAGGCTGGTCTTGACCAGTCATGGGAGTCGAGTCATGGCATGACTCAAAGTCCAGCGACTGTGGACTATTTTTCTCCGGGGTGCTCGACCAATCGAAGGAGGTGCTCGACCGGTCGAAGGTAGCTCTCAGTCGGTCGTGGACTCGATTCGACCAGTCGAGGTTACGCAGATCCGTTCCACGATTTTGCGCGGATTTTGTGTCGCAAGTCCTTTCGCAACTGAGATGCGGAAAGGAGTTTCCTAAAACTTTAAATAAGAGTTCATAGGGTTTTCTAGGTATGACAAGAGGGTTTCTTAAAGCTTTACAAGAGATTGGCTAAAGGATTTAGGGCTATCAAAGGTGAGAGAGAGAGGAAAAGAGAGAGAGGGAGCTTATAGAAGGGAGGTTCTGCTCGTGGAGGTTATCTACTGTGCAATTTATATCTCAGCGCTTCTATGTCCTCGTAATCGGTTAGATCTCTCCGTTTTCTTTGTTTCTCTTATTGTTTATTCACTCCTGCGTGAGTGAAGAAGTTTGTAATGTTCTACTTCATAGTGGATTGTTGATCTGGACGAGGTCCCGTGGTTTTTTTACCTCTTTGAGGGTTTTCCACGTAAAAATCTCTTGTGTGGTGTGTGATTGATGCATTGATTGTTTTCATTGCTTTATTATCCATAATTCTGGTTTGTTCTGGAGGGCTAGATCCTAAGGTTTTGTGCAAGGCCCCCAACAAAGTGATATCAGAGCTAAGTTCATTGAACGGGTAGGATCGGTTTGAATTATGGAAGGTGGCTCATCAAGGATGATAAGCCTCAATGGTCCTAACTGGACCATATAGAAGGCTAAGATGGAGGACTTGCTTTATTGCAAGGACCTATATTCTCCAATTTTAGGCATATCAGTAAAATCCAAGGATATGACTGATGATGATTGGAAGAAGATGGACCAGAAGGCGGTGGGGTTTGTTAGACAATGGTTGGATGATTCAGTGTTCCACCATGTGTCTACCGAAACCTCAGCCGCTAGCCTCTGGCTGAAATTATAAGGGCTGTATGAGAGGAAGACAGCCGGTAATAAAAATTTTCTGATAAGGCGACTTGTGAATCTTAAGTTCAAAGATGGTGGTTCTGTGGCCGAACACATGAATGAGGTTAGCAATATAGTGAACCAACTCACCTCTATGAAGATGGTTCTGGATGATGAATTGCAGGCTTTACTATTGCTTAATTCATTGCTTGACAGTTGGGAGACATTGGTGGTGTCTCTAAGTAACTCCGCGCTAGACGGAAAGATATCTATGAAACAGGTAACCAGTTGTCTCTTCAATGAGGAGACAAGGAGAAAGTCTCAGGGGTCTACTCAGCAAGAGGCTCTTATGACACAGGAACAGGGGAGTGGAAAGAACAGGAAGGGCGGAAAGGCCCGAGATAAATCAAGAGGCAAGTCAAGTAAAAGAAAAGATGTTGATTGCTGGAATTGTGGCAAGAAAGGCCACTACAAGCATGAATGTCGTGGTAAGAAAAACGATAAGAAAGGAAAAGGGAAGGAAGATGAATCAAATTCCACTGCGGTCGTTTCAGATGACGACGTTATAGTTATTCTTTCTGCATATCATGATGTATGTCTCACGGACTATGGGACTGTGAAGATGGAGAAAAATTGAGAATAATAATAATAATAATAATAATAATAATAATAATAATAATAATAATAATAATTGATAATGATTGAGAAAAATTCAGATTTTGACAAAAAAAAATAAAGATTTAAAAAATATTGAGATTTTGACAAAATTTTGACATTTTGAAAAAGAAAATTGAGAAGTTTCAAAAATAAATTTGTGATTATTGAAGAAAAAAAAGTTCAAAATTTTAAAGAAACTTTGACACTGTTAGAGAAATTTTGTGATTTTGAAAAAAAAAAAAAAAAGATTAAAAAATAAAGCGATTTTGAAATTAAAAAATTGAAATTTTTATACAGAAATTGAGATTTTGTACTTCGAAAAAATTGAAAATTTTGGTATAAAAAAATGATATTTTGCAAGAATAACTTACAATGAATCGTAATGGCAAGAATAACTTATGATGACGAGATTGATCAAAATCTATGATCAAGCCATCCTAAAATTGATTTGAATGGCCAGATGTGTTCATAACGTGCTAATTAGGACTTACTACAAAATTAAGCCCATTATGACTTGAAACGAATCAAATTCATCTAAAACACTTTAAATGGGCATGATCAGTTTGTCAAGATCTTGATCAGATTATGGACAATCTGTTCAGTCCATTTTGAAGAGTAAATAATTTCAGATGTTTAAATTGAAGCCTGATTAAGGCGACATTTTTGATTTGACGTATGCTGGCGTCAGCCTTATTAGGGACCGGCCTAGGACGCTAGAGTACCTAGCTAGCCTACCTAACTTTCCCTAACGTCTGGAAATGATTTAACAAACATAAAATCTGCACCGTCCATCTTGTGTACTATACCTTGTTTGGTCTTGGTACCAAAAAAGTTAAGCTGATGCAACACTCAGGTGGGCCACCTAGTTAAACATTTATAAAACAACTTTTGTAATATGGTACATCTAAGTTTTGGGACATTGGGATTTTTAGTTAATTTTTTTATCCCAATATCTTTCTCATTTGAAGCCTGATTAAGGCGAGTAACCATTCAAATTGAAGCTCTTGATTAGTAGAATAGAGTGAATGGATCAAATTTCTAAATTGGGCCAAATATTCGGTTCAAAATTGTGCTACAACTTGCCGACCTCGTGAAAACTGACGAAATGACGTCACTAAGTTCTTTGAGCCACACCATGATGTATGTGTTGTATCCATGCCAGTCATCCATTTGGAGAGATCGTTTTAGGGCATGAGCCAAAGAATGAGTCAGATCTAAAGGTCAAGTGGACCCCACCAGAGAAAAAAAAATGTGGGGATTGAATGCCTACTATTAAAATTTTCCCATGGGCTGTAGAAGTTTTTGATCAAGCTAATATTTGTGTTTTCCCTTCATCCATGTATTTGTTAACTTTTGAACAGATTAGATCTAAGATAAACATCATGGTGGGCACTAGGAAGGTTTCAAGTCCCCACTGGTTTATGTAGTGGGGTCCACTTGAGCTTTGGATCTGCCTCATTCTTTGGCTCATGCCCTAAAATCTCTCTCCAAATGGATGAACGGTGTGGATACAAACATCAGGGTGGGACCCACATAACTTGGACACATCACTTCTGTAGCGAATCCGCATCTCTAGTCGTCGTTATAAAAACCCACTATTTTATTAGTGTTTATTTGTTGATAATGTAAAGAAGATATGGATGAAGGGAAATTACAAATATCAAATTGATCCAAAACTATTGGGCCTGCAAAAGGTTTTTAACGGTTATTCATCACTATTTTGATTGGTATGGCCAACCTGAGATTTGGATCTTCTTATGATTTGGAATCATATCCTAAAATATGATGGAAAAAAAATATGGATGGTGTGGATATACATAAAATATATCAAGGTGGGCCTTACACAATTAGGGTAACAACCATGAAGGAATTGAAGTGGTAATGCAAGGTCCACCTCATGGGAACTTCTCATGCGGTCCAATTGTGTGGGCTCCACCATGATGTGTGAAGAACATCAACACCGTACGTTTGATGTGTCCCCTTTAGGTCATGGGATATCCCAAAAATCAGCCGTATACGAAACTCAAGTGGGCTACAACATCTAAAATTAAACTCAGGCGGGCTATAACATCTAAAACTATGTAAAAACATCCTAAAACATATAAAAGCACTTGGTGGGGCCCACATGAGTTTTGGATGCAGCTGAAACTTAGTCTGACCCCTCATCCAAGTGGGACACACATAATGAATGGGTTGGATTTGTGTATCACATTTAGGTGGGCCCAATATATGTTTATGAATGTTTTAAAGGGACGGTAACCCCTCTCAACTATAGTATGTGGTGTGGCCCACCCAAGCCATGGATTAACTTTATTTTTAAGCACGTGATGCACCATTCCACCATGGAATGGTGCATCTGACTGATGGGACAGATTCAAAGTTCAAGTGGACCCACCATAGAAAAGAGTGGGATAGTGACACCCACTGTTGAAACCTTCCACTACACCGAAATCCCTATTTAGGAATGGTGGAAAACTATTCATGAACCATTTAGTAACATTTTTTAACTGTTTTTAATTAGGGTGTTGCAAAAGATTAGGGCCGGTTGAAAACTGTTGCTAAGTTTCAATTTCGGAACAGCTCCAAACCGTTCTTAGTTTTGGAAACGGTATTTATATAGGAACGGTCTTGGACCCTTGTTTAGAAAGGGCCGATAAAAGCCATGCACCCACCGTCAAAAAGCAATAATTTTTTATTCAATTGGAACCTGTATTTTTCTTAATATTTAAAACCCATAGAATGTTGGGTACAATTAAAAATGAATGTTAAACAAATATTGTGCGTCTTTACAATAAAAGATATAAAATATTTACAATAGTAAGTTGAAAATTATCCGAATACATTAAATAATAATAATAAATTCTCCATGTGGTCCCCTCCTAGCTTGGCCAATACAGCTATCTACAGCCTTTGTCCACACATCAAGCAGTATTGGTACCCATTTGCAACAGTCACTGCCAAAGTCTCCATCTGCAATTAGTTTAAGAGAGCAAACATGCCAAGAAGTTAAACAAGACAAATTATAAAACCCAAATCAAATAAAAAGCTTTGTATGTTAAGCTTAACTTACGAAGTGCATTTAAGTTCATCCAAGTGAAGTCTACCAAACAGGGCATTAAAGTCTTAATTTAAAATAGTATTATTTCAAAAGATCAACTAGGTACTCTTATGCTCCCAGTACCTGCAACAATTCAAGTTGTATCTCAAGCTTCTCAATCATATACTTGATCTAGCCCAGGTAATGCTAAGAAAAGAGAATCAACAAAAAAAAAAAAAAAAAAAAAAAATCAGTTGATTCGAATTAAAAAAAAAAAAAAAAAGCCTACTGGACTTTCTCAATTGTCCTCCACAAAACGTATATAGCAAATAGTGAATTTGCTATATAATTACCAAAGTATTTCTTCAGTTAGATCCAAGACGCCTCTGATTTCATCTTTGATTTGATCATCTAGACAGAATATGTGTGCATCATCCCGCAGGTAGTAGAAAGGTTTGGTTGCCCACAACCACGTGTACATTTAGCATAACCATATCTCAATTCGAAGTTAAACAAAGGTCCAGCACTGACTAGCATATTTGGGCCATGTGCCATCTGTGACAAGTGACAACGCCTTGCAGATGAACAGTACATGCATGCCAAGTGTATGGAAATGCAATGCACGGTAACTTAGATAAACAGGTCCAAAATTGGATCATTTTCCATGCAAAGTAGCCAATTGCTCCGGTACCTTATCATGGCATCTTTCACTAATTATTGCTATTGGGAAATAATTTGCAACATCTCGCCCGGCTTCACGCATCTGTCAACAAGTTGCAACTAATTATGATGTGAAGAAAGCCTTTTAGCCCAACTTCAGCATAGAAAATGACGCAGGAGAGGACGTGAGGTTGAGCACCGTCTTCCTCAAGAGGATAACTATTTCGAATCCACGGAACTTCTCTGGACTCCTCACAGAGACTTCTCGAATCCACGAGGAAAGAAAGCAGAAAATAGAGATAAATTCTGATAAATTCAAAATTGCTTAATGAATGAATAAAAACAAGTTCACAACCCTTTAAATAGGGGTACCAAGCAATGGGAAAGAAATGGGAATCAAACTACAACTAAAACTCCTAGAATTCGTGACTCACTATAAATAGTAAATGTTGAGGGTCGAATATTACATATTAGACCCCGATTAGTACCGGATTTTACATACACAATAATGCTTAATGGAATATTTTAATCGTGTTTATGCTGCAGGTTGAAATTAGGAGCTTTGATTGTAAAAGAGCACTAAAAGTGTGGATTTGACGTTCAAAGGTCACAAAGGCAAGGGACGGACTCCTGGGGATTAAGATCGACGATTCTTTACAGCCGAGATCCGAGAAAATCAAGAAACTGAAGCTCAAGTGGCCTGAAAGTCAGCCAGAATGCAAGATCACAGGGTTCCCACCATCCGTTCAGCCCGAAACTTCATACACGGCCTGAGGACCATAAATTAACCGTACACGTCGAATTTCAGCCTTCAGATCCTTGAGAAAGTGGTCCAGTGGACAAATCAGCCCATAAATTGATGATTTCAGGCCCACTTGATCTCTGGATATGCCTCAATTTTATAATGGAGGCATTAAATGCAATGGTGAGCCATATGGACGGAAGGGATTTCACACACACAATACAGTGGGCCCCACTGGCATGTGCCAGTGCACAGTGCACAAGTACACTCTCGGTGTACCGGACCAAGATAACTTGGTCAAAGGTCTTTGACCGACCTTTCTTCTCAGGCAAAGAAACCACACAGCGTCCGCACCGTGCGGACGCTGATTTCAGTTGTGGGGCCCACCGATCACTCAATTGGAAGATCCAAGCCGTCCATTCGTCTCGTAGGGTACTCACAACCCACACCTAGGTGGCGGTTTTACCCCAGGAAAGTTGTTAAAAGATCATGTCCGTTGAACGTGATATGGACGGTGGAATGAGTTAGTACAGTGGGCCACACGAGAACTTACCAAAATTACGCCTTCCCAACTTGTTTCTTGACAGTATTTCAATGGACGGGGTGGATTTATACATAGATATCAAGCTGGGGCCCACCGACCTTCACAGTGCGAAAAACCGAAACTCTGTTTCGCAAAAAGGTTGCGATTTTTTTGCTATGGGCCACCATCATGATGTTTTGATCTGATCTGGACTATCCATCAGGATTCTACAGGTCCGATAACCATGACCTAGGTGGAAATTTTCTAAGAAGCAGCGTGGATCTGTTCTCAATCGTCCAAACACAGGTCGGACGGCAGAGTGAGAGATTCAGTGGGCCTCACCAAAATCGATCAAAAATCATCCATTCCTGACGGGATTTCCGAGCTGAAACTAATGGCCGGGGTGGATTTCTCAGATCCTGGGGTAAG
The DNA here is from genome assembly GCA_030180095.1 of Magnolia changhungtana. Lineage (NCBI taxonomy): Eukaryota > Viridiplantae > Streptophyta > Magnoliopsida > Magnoliales > Magnoliaceae > Magnolia > Magnolia changhungtana. Next base: position 615,402 of record JASAUF010000121.1, read on the forward strand.
TGGGCCCACCGATACCGCCAAAAGTTGCCGTCCGCAGTAAGTTCGCAGACAACAGCGAACCCGGAATTTTCGGGCTATTATGCATACTTGGCCAGGATCGGTCCGACGATCCTGGCCGTTCAAAACTCCTCTGTGGTGGGACAGATCAGGCCCATGATGCCTGAATGGCTCGGATCAAGATGGACGTGGGTTGATAATGCTAGAGAAAAAAAAAAAAAAAAATGAAAGAGAGTTGCTGCGTAACTCTTTGCGTAGAGCTATCCAGCAACCGAACGAATTTCCTTGCTGCTTATAAAAGGAAAGAGAGAGATCCGAGGGGAAGACCGGCTGGAGATCTGAGCTGAGAGTCTGGAGGCTTGGGCTTCTATGTGGAGCACCGGGGAGAGAGCAGAGTTAGAGTTTTTGTTTTATTTTTATTTATTTATTTGTTTAAGGGATTGGGCCTACTCATGTCGGGCTAAACCTCTTAGCTAGGGCTAAGAGGTGAAGCTTGTAGCGTGATGGGAGGCCTCTTTGCTTGTGCCTTTTGTTAAGACTAATCTGATATTGATTTGGGTTTAATTAAGGGAATGTTTTCAGTCTTTAATGGTCTGTTGTGACTGAAATTACAATGGGTCTGCAATGGCTTTGAGCATGTTCTTTTCCTCTTAATGTTTATGACGTCAGGAAGCCCTGTTGTTCACCATCGTCTCCTGGGCATGGTTGGATGTCGGTACCCTTTCCTAACCTTCATAAACATGTTGATTGGTTGGTAATTAGTTTAATTCTGTTGTTTACTTTGTCTCCTGGGCATGGTTTGGTGATGGATAGTCCAGATCAGATGAAAACATCATGATGGTAGCCCATAGCAAAAAAATCGCAACCTTTTTGCGAAACAGAGTTTCGGTTTTTCGCACTGTGAAGGTCGGTGGGCCCCAGCTTGATATCTATGTATAAATCCACCCCGTCCATTGAAATACTGTCAAGAAACAAGTTGGGAAGGCGTAATTTTGGTAAGTTCTCGTGTGGCCCACTGTACTAACTCATTCCACCGTCCATATCACGTTCAACGGACAGGATCTTTTAACAGCTTTCCTGGGGTAAAACCGCCACCTAGGTGTGGGTTGTGACTACCCTACGAGACGAATGGACGGCTTGGATCTTCCAATTGAGTGAGAGGTGGGCCCCACAACTGAAATCAGCGTCCGCACCGTGCGGACGCTGTGTGGTTTCTTTGCCTGAGAAGAAAGGTCGGTCAAAGACCTTTGACCAAGTTCTCTTGGTCCGGTACACCGAGAGTGTACTTGTGCACTGTGCACTGGCACGTGCCAGTGGGGCCCACTGTATTGTGTGTGTGAAATCCCCTCCGTCCATATGGCTCACCATTGCATTTAATGCGTCCATTATAAAATTGAGGCATATCCAGAGATCAAGTGGGCCTGAAATCATCAATTTATGGGCTGATTTGTCCACTGGACCACTTTCTCAGGGATCTGAAGGCTGAAATTCGACGTGTACGGTTAATTTATGGTCCTCGGGCCGTGTATGAAGTTTCGGGCTGAACGGATGGTGGGAACCCTGTGATCTTGCATTCTGGCTGACTTTCAGGCCACTTGAGCTTCAGTTTCTTGATTTTCTCGGATCTCGGCTGTAAAGAATCGTCGATCTTAATCCCCAGGAGTCCGTCCCTTGCCTTTGTGACCTTTGAACGTCAAATCCACACTTTTAGTGCTCTTTTACAATCAAAGCTCCTAATTTCAACCTGCAGCATAAACACGATTAAAATATTCCATTAAGCATTATTGTGTATGTAAAATCCAGTACTAATCGGGGTCTAATATGCAATATTCGACCCTCAACAGTAAACTTACTATTTATAGACGGTCGTGATGTCTACTAGTGCGCAAGGTTTTCGGCCAAAAATAGTGTCCTATTTGGCTTCATCAAACCGTTCTCCTACTTATTCTAAGCTCTTTTCACGTTGGGCGCAACTCCTAAAGCCCGACGGATGAAGAGTTATAATTAAACTAAAACTTACTATTTATAGTAAAAACGAAATTAAAGTAGGGAAATGACCGTCAATCCAGGGGTTTTTTGCAATTCCGGGCGTCGCAACTCAACATAGCTGGGTTGGTTGGCTAAAGTAGCTCGTTCTACCCCAAAATCATATATTTTACGTCAGGTAACTCATTCCGGATTGCGAGATACACCCGATCTAAAGTCCGACGGTCCGGATCACTTCTGTTGTCGACCGGGCCTTTTCTGATCCATCTTGGCTATGATACTGTCCGCAACCCGCTCTACATCAGAAAATTACCAAATGCTGTACGAGATAAAAGATCGACTGACCTCACTAGATATAATAGCAGAGTCAGGGTCATTTCATGATTAGCTCAAAAGTTGGAGCTGATGGATATTTCAACTGCACAACTAGAATAGAACAGGAACATTAGCATCTAAAAACCAAGGAGTAAAAGAAAATTTCTTTAGCTTTGGATACCAGCAGAAACTAAACTTACCACCCACAAGCGATACGCAGCATCATTTTAATCTGACAGCCTCGATATTTGAATCCTTGATTAGCTTTTAGCGAGGTGATGAGGATTTCATAGCATCCAGCCAATTGTTGGCACGGACGTCATTGAGTTTTCCGGGTATCGGCTTTCTCCAGGGAATCGTCAAATACAATGCCGAAGGAAATGACAACACTAGTGGTGGGAAAGACAACAAACTAGAATGCAGGCCCAATCTCGACTTGTTTGTGGGAACGGGATCAGCAAAAAGAGGGGTAGACTTCAAGTCCATCAGATCCGGATCAAGTTCTATGCTTTTGTGCTAAATAAAGGTGTGGTATTGAAAGATGGTTGAAAGTGAGATTGTCAAATTTTAGTGAGGGAACTAAAATATCTCTACAAGCTTTTCACAGAGAGATGCACAAAAGGTTAAAATGGATATCAAAGCAAATGCATTCAATTTGAATAATGTGACAAAATAAGGCAAGTTTCAAAGGCTGAATTCCCACCAAACAACATTGCACCACTGGTTAAGTTTCAAAGGCAAGTCACGCTGGCCCTTATCCACTTTGAATAATAGGGATACATCACTATTTCACTCGTCGAACTGATGGCGATATGGACATCCAAATCAGTTATCTCCAGATTTTGTAACCTAAGCAACCTAAAAGAAAAAATAAAATAATGTGGAAATGAGAATTTGTGAGCCATGGCAGTTGTACATGATTGAATCAAATCATATCCCTAGTACTAGGACAGATATCAAAGGGGATAAATATGACAAAATGGACTTTGTGGCTTGAAGTCATCTTACTTGCGCAATTTGGAAACCCCAGGCCAGTTGTCTTCATCAGCAGATCCACGCAACAAATAAATTTTATGCAATTGATCTGCCTATAGCTAAGCAAAAACAGGAGCACAAGCATCAACCTTCTCTACTGGGATCACAAAGTAGGAGGCTTACTTTTCAAATCAGTACAACTAAAACCCCTACTGAAGTTATATATATATATATATATATATATATATATATATATATATATATAGAGAGAGAGAGAGAGAGAGAGAGAGAGAGAGAGAGAGAGAGAGAGAGAGAGAGAGAGAGAGAGAGAGAGAGAGAGATGCTCACCTACGCACATGCGCACCTTTGCACACGTGTCATGGGTGTCGAATCCGAACGGTCCATAAGATGCGGAATACCATGAAACCTTAGGAGGTGAATTTTCATCCTGATCTAAGATTCTGGTGGGCCATAGCAAAGAGAAGTTCAAATCAAGGAAATAAACTGTTTACATTTTTCATGGCCCACCGAAGTTTTGGATCAAAGTAAAAAATTCGTACCAGGGGGTTTCATGAGGTTCTACTTCATGTGGACCGTTCAAATTTGCGAGACTCATTAGATATGATGAGTTCTCAAAAAAGTTGGTATGTAGTACGTAAGAACTGGTTCGCAGGTAAGTGTTTCCGTGTGTGTGTGTGTGTATATATATATATATATATATATATATATATATATATATATATATATATATATATATATATATATATATATATATACCGGTCTCCTATGAATTATACCGCATGGAATTTATGTGTGAGCCATCATGTACGTTGTAAGATGTGGAGAGCGGCTGGGATTCCACTGCATTGAGAAAGAGAGAGTCTTCGACTCTCTCCTACATTCATTCTACGTTCACCTTGAAGTGGCATCACCAAGTTTTGTGGGCCCTTGATGTATTTGTTGTATCCACACTGTCCATCCAGTTTTAGCGATCATTTTAGGACATGAGAAAAAGAATGAGCATATCAAAAGCTGGAGTGGACCCACCACAGAAAACAATAAAGAGAGATTGAAACAGTGTTGATTGAATGTCGACTATAAAAAAACGTTTTAGGAGCCATAAAAGTTTTGGATCAAGTTGATCTTTTTTTTTTTTTTTCCCTTCATCCAGGTTTGCATGACCTAATCAACAGATTGGATGTCAAATAAACAGTACGGTGGGCCTTAGTAGGATTTTGATGGTGGATATCCAATCACTATTGTTTTCTTGTGGTGTGGTCCACCTTAGATTTATATCTGTCTCATTTTTTGTATTAAGCTCTAAAATGATCTTTAAAAATGGATGAAGGGCATAGATAAAAGACATACTTCATAGTGGGGCCCACATGGCTAGTGGCAAGGGTAGCCAATCCGTTTCCACTCATGTGTGGTACAAGTACGATCCCGACGAAATCGGATTCGTAATGAGTTACTTAGTACGCTCTTATCGTTGGGCCCACAGTGAATGTATTTGGTTTATCCACACCATCGATCTGTTTTTCTAGATCATTACAGTAGTTGAGCCCAAAATTGAAGCATATCCAAAGCTCAAGTGGACCATACCACAAGAAACAGTCGGAATAATGACTTCCACCGTTGAAATTTTTTTATGGTCCACAGTGATGTTTATTTGTCTTTCAACTTGTTCATAAGATCACAAATACATGGACGAAGGGAAAACTAAAATATCAACTTGATCCAAAACTTCTGTGGCCTCCCAGAATTTTTCAATGGTAGATGTTCAATTCATATTGTTTCCTATGATGTGGTCCACTTAAGATTTTTATACGCTTAAGTTTTGAACTCATGCAATAAAATTATATGATAAAATGGATCGACGGAGTGGATAAAATAAATACATCACGGTGGGCCCCACAGATTTTACTTAGTACACTTAGGGTACTGAGTTACTCAGCACGCAATCCGCTTCCAATCCAAACTTCTGGATGTGGTTTGGCTACTACGCTGCCACTAGCCAAGTGGCTAGTGGTCGGTTCTATGTGGACCCCACAATGATGTATAAGTTTTATCCACGCCATCCATCCATTATAAAGATAATTTTATATCTTGATACCAAAAATGAGGTGGATCTAAATCTCAGGTGGACTACACCATGGAAAAGAAATTTGATAGAAAGTCCATTAAAAACATCCTAGGCCTCTGTAATGGTTATTTGACATCTAACCTATTGATTAAGTCATACGAATTTGGAAGAAGTGAAAAAATATATATAAGATGGATCCAAAACTTTTGTGGCCCCAAGAAGTTTTTAATGGTGGGCATTCAATCAACACTTTGCAGTCCACTCGAGATTTAGATCAACCTCAATTTTAGGCTCATACCATAAAATGATATAAAAGAATGGGTGGACTAAATGGATGAAACACACATATCATGGTGGGGCTCACGGAGCATCGACCACTAGCCATTGGTTAGCCGGTTACCGGTCAATCCATTTCCCGATTTCCTGCCAAAGCCTTTCGCATCAAGTAGAAAGCCTTTCGCATCAAGTTCCTACGCTAGAACGTAGGTAGGGTGCACCATGATATTTTTGAGAAATCCATCCCATTCATCCATTTTTTTATCATGTTAGGACTTGGGGTAAAAAATGAGTTGGATCCAATACTCAAGTGTATTGAAAACATGAGGATTGAATGTCCACGGTTTAAATAATCATGGGGCTACATAAGTTTTGAATCAAGATAATATTTTTATTTTTAGTTATCTCCGTAGAAATGATGTTATGAACGGTGCGGATGTCATGTAAACATTACTGTTGACCTCGCAGGGTTGTGTATGGCATGTAAACATTATTGTCCACCTCGCAGAGCCCTGCACATCCGGGCAAGGGTAGGACGCAATCCCCGTCCAAAACTGACCGGATGAGAAGACTTGCTATTGAAGTGACATCACCTAATTATGTGGGCCTCACTATGATGCATATGTTGTATCCACACCGTCCATCCATTTGTAGAGATCATTTTATGGTATGAGCCAAAGAATGAATCAAATCAAAAGCTTGAGTGGACCCCACCACAGAAAACAGTGGAGATAGTGACACTCGCCATTAAAAACTTTTAAGGGCCATAAAAGTTTTTTCGATCAAGCTGATATTAGTGTTTTCCCTTCTTTAATGTCTAAGTTAACTTATGAACAGGTTAGATCTTAAATAAACATCAGAGTGGACCTTAGGAAGGTTTTAACAGTGGGTGTCTCTCTCCCTATTGTTTTTTGTGGTGGGGTCCACTCCAGCTTTCGATATGCTCATTCTTTTTCTCACGTCCTAAAATGATTTTTAAAACTAGATGGACGGTGTGGATACAACAAATACATCAAGGTGGGCCCACAAAACTTGGTGACGTCACTTAAGTCTCACTGCTCAACTTGGCAGTAGCTAATCCGCCTCCCTCGACGTGAGTGTAGGAGAGAGTCTTTTTCCGAAGACTCTCTTTCGCAACGCAGTGGAATCCCAGCCACTCCTCATCCTACGCTGTACATGAAGGCTCGCACATAAATTCCGTGCAGTATGGTTCGTAGGAGACCGGCACTCTATATATATATATATATATTCACATGAAAAAGTATCCATGTAAGAAATATGATTGTATGTTATGTGGGCTGGTGGTCATACAATGGAGAAACATGAATGTCCCTGAACATTAAGTTTGAATGATTACAACTATGGCCTTTCCAAGAAAAAACCAAAGGCATATTTTCACATTAAGTTGAAGGAATGGAAAAAGCTTGAGGCATCAAATCTTTTATCAATGGTCTGGAAAGCGAATTTCATATTCCGCCATACATAAATCCTGCATTTAAGGATTTGGGGTACAGAAGCCTGCCTCGTTTAACCCTTCCATGACTCGTTGTCCAAGCAGCTTTGCAAAAACACAGCAAATAAAATCCTGACCAAGAAAAAGATCCAACTTAGTATTTGATGACAAACCTTTGATGTCACGATGAAGCACTTGATTAGCATGGCAATAATAGAGCCCATCCAATAGCTGTTTCATATAGCACTGACAAGGAAAATTGGCAAACGCCTAATTTCCAAGGGTCAGTTTAATGAAAGAACTGGACTTTTTTTAGGCCATTAAAATAATGAAAACACCCTTGAATCCCATCACAATCTCATAGGTCAAAATTGGATGCCATGTTGAGAAACACACCTAGATTTCCTTGATCATCCTTGTCAATTTCTCTATGAAAATCCGAAGAATAATTTGTTAGTCTCGATAACACGTATGTAGAATCAGAGCCGCTAGTCAAGCAAAAAAAGAAAAGGAAAATGTGAAAATTCAAATGGAACCTGAAGAAGTTACAATCTCCTTCAAAGGAATCACGTTTTTATTGAACCTTGTAGAGACTGCCAGCGTGAAAATACCGACCAACTTGTAGGAGATGAAAAGCAGTTAGAAGAGCAACCTTGGAGAAAAACACCCTGTAAAAGTTGGATGCTGGTTGATCGGACGGTCGTGCTGCTCCACTGCTGCAGAAACAAAGAAAAACTGTCAAACTAATGAACAGCCATCCTGTTAATACCAGCCAATAATGGAAATTATACATCACTAATACACCAAAAGTTGAGATTCAGTGGAAGGATCAAACATACAATAGCTAGGATCTTCAAAATTGGGAGATTCTTACTGCATGGTCCCTTCATGAAGGCCTATCAGATCAATGATCCGGGATGCAAAAGCCTGTGCTTCTGCAACGAATTCTGCATATGAAGCCTGACCAACAAATCATTAGATTATACTCCTGCTAGCAAGGACCTTCAAAGAGAACCCATAGTTAATTCTCATGCATATGGCTCCTTCTTTGGCCTCCAAGGTACAAGTTCTAGCTGGGTTTTCTGGCATACCTCTGTGATCAAAACAAGCTGGAAACACACACCATTTCCTATGAAATTACAAGAACAGTGGTGGGCAAGCACCTCAAACTCTTTCACATAAAGATTAGCAGATTGGATTAAAAAGACTTGAGAAATGCATGGGTACCAATGTTTTCATCTCATACTCAATCCGTAAGGAAACTCTTAAGCGGATAAAATGACTATAAAAGGTATCTTTAGGACTCGTACAATTTTGGGATACCTTACCAACTCTACAATTTGTTTTCTGTATTTGACGTTACGAAGAAAAAAGAAAAAGAAAAAAGAAAAACCATCACTCATTAGACGAGCAAAGAAAAACAAGTGCCATGTACCACAAATCCATATATTCAAACGACTCAAAACAAGTAAACCAAGAACATATGGCATCGAGACACAAATCCATATATTCGAATGACTCAAAACAAGTAAACCAAGAACATGTGGCATCGAGACACAAATCCATATATTCAAACGACTCAAAACAAGTAAACCAAGAACATATGGCATCGAGACACAAATCCATATATTCAAACGATTCAAAACAAGTAAACCAAGAACACATGGCATTGAGACACAAATCCATATATTCAAACGACTCAAAACAAGTAAAACAAGAACATATGGCATTGAGACAGCAACTAGGGGCCATCCATGTGAATGCACACAGAGCCACTATACTCGTGGCATGCAAGTAATTGAATCCAAGCCATCCAAATCATGCAACACATTGAAGATGGATCACAGACCAAAATTTAAACCAAGCATATAATTCTAAAGTGGCTATTGGTGACCATCAAGAGGAGCAAAGATACAATTAGGGGTCCAAATCGAATAGACAACTGTATCATAACTTTACCAATACATCCAGTTATAAGGCTACACCCCATATATAATAGGGCCCACAATTTGGATAGTTTGGATCAATAGAGTCATTTGCACATGCAAATCGTCATGCTTTGCGAGATAATCAAATAACTTAAAAAAGAAAAAAGAGGAGATTGCCAATCTTACAACATCTAATTCATCCATGGAGAGGACCAAGGCACGACAGCCCAAGCACTCTTCCTCATGCCCAACGTGTTCTGCTGCATCCAAAGCATTTCCAGTCTGTGAAGTGTACAGTATCAACAGTCGTGGCTTCTCTTCCATACCCCAAAAAAAATTAAAAACCGTAAACGCCACTAAGACATGAAACTCCCGTCCATATCCTCATATGAAACCCTAGAAAATCCAAACAACAAAATTTCACACTTATTTACCTAGATCGGGAATGATGGAGGAGGATTCAATGGGAATTTCTGAAAATGCCCTAGATAACTACATGGAAAGTGGATTTTTCGTGGAAATAGGTGGGATTTGTACCATTCCAGAGAGAATCTGATGGAGAATCGCTAAAAGGGATAAATTTGAGTTCTGGATTATGATTTCCAGGTTATTTGAGAATCGAATGTGAGAGAGAGAGAGAGAGAGAGTATAGAAATGAGGGCGAGGACCCATGGCCAGTAGCTCGACGCAATCAGACGGAGATGAGGAGTGGAATGAGTGCTTAAGGATTGGATTTGTCCATGCTGGGGAATTTTTGGGCGTTGTCGCCGGGCCATCGGGAGGTCTGGGGTGTACAAGGGAGCGGACTAGGTGAGGGAAGCGGCTTGCGTCCAAAAGCCATTCGCGTTTGTACGCAAAGATGCTGGGTGGGGCCGACCGAGATGTATGTGAGCACTCCATTCCGTCCATCCGTTTTGCGAGTTCATTTTAGGAGGTGGGACCAAAAATTAGGCGTATCCAATACTCAAGTAGGCCACACAAGAGGAAACATTGGGCATTTAGTGAGCACAGATGAAGCATTATTATGGCCATAAAACTTTTGTATCGGGCTATCTTTTTGGTGTTTTCAATTCATCCTATTGGAAATGACCTTATAAACGGTTTGGATAGCATATAAACATCAAGGTGGAGCCCAAATAGGTTTCAACGGTAGAAATTTATTTCCTCAGTTTTCCCTCTCATGTGACCCACTTGAGTTTTGTATCCACCTCAACTTTGGTCGCACCTCCTAAAATGAACTAGTAAAAAAGATGGACGGAGTGGATTTCTCACATACATTATAGTGGGCCCCACCCAACATCCTTGGGCAGAAACTTTCTCAGAAAAGCTTTGGCAAGAAATCCGCATCGGTTGCGTCCTACTCCCTGCCTAGACGATCCGAAACTATCGCACCACTAAAGAAGATGCCATAAAATTATACGAGAAAAGTGATGAACGGAGTGGATAAAACTCTTTAACTTTACGGTGGGCCCCATACAAGATGTGCGTAGGGCTTCGGTTCTGAGTGTAGGCACGGCTGAAAACCAGTCCCATTAGGAACAGCCCAAACGGCTTATAACTGTTCCTAAACCAAAGATTAGGCCGTTCCTAATCCGTAGTTTTGGTGTAGTATTCTTAGGGGCAATGATTATCACCGTTAAAACATTTGTAGGGCCCACCATAACGTTTACTTTCCATACCTGGATGAAGAGGAAAAACAAATATCATATTGATCCAAAACTTCTGTGACCCTCAAAAGGGTTTCAATGATAGACGTTCATTCTCCCACTGCTTTTTGTAGTGTGGTCCACTTGATCTTTGGATCTATCTTATTTTTCCGCTCAAGACTTATGACCAGCTCTCCAAATGAAAAGAGAGTTTGGATTTAACACATGCCTCATGAATCATGATGGGACCCACAGAACTTAGTGACATCAACACACCAGCAAGGTCGGTGGGTTGTGGTGCCCAGCCAATCCGCTTCCACGTCGGAGGCAGATTTCCTACAAAGCCTTTCGCATGAAGTTCCTGCGTAAGGATGCTAGTGGGGCCTACTGCAATGAATGTGAGAAAACCATTCTGTCCGTTCGTTTTGAGAGCTCATTTTAGGACGTGTGACCAAAAATGAGGTGAATACAAAACTCAAGTGAGTCACACAAGAGGGGAAATTGGGGAAAGAAATTCCTACCATTGAACCTTCCTATGCTCCACCTTGATGTTTCTATGCTATCCAAACCGTTTATAAGGTCATTCCCAATGGGATGAAGTGAAAACACTAAAATTATCTGGTAAAATGGATGACGGAGTGGATAAACCACACACATTAACGTCGAGGTTAAAAAGACTTTACAGTATACTAGAGATTGCAGAGAATATGATATAGCATTAAAAGTCAGCTGAAGATGATATTTGCATGCGTCATCTTGTGGATTCATGTATGTGGAAGATTGTAGATGGAAAGTATTTTGATTTTGCTGCGGAGACACGCAACGTTTGTTTGGTACTTGCAATGGATGGATTCAATCCTTTTGGAAATATGAGCAACTCGTATAGTTGCTAGCATATTATGATTGTAACTCACAATTTAAGAGAATCGTTACTGGTCCTATTTATTCAGTTGCATCATACAGTACGTACTCAGTAAATGGATATGTTTTTAGCATATCAGACTCCGAAAAGAACTTGACAACACAAAACAGTGGGGTCTCTATGAAAGCATTAACAATGTTCAAGGCGAGTGTCGGGGACAGGAACTTGGTAGAACAGGAAGCCACTTACTATGGCATCATTAGACAAATTCTTCAATTAAACTACTTCGCCTTCAAGATAACATTATTCTACTATGATTGAGTGCATATCGAAGATACTTCAAATAGATGTTATGTAGATCGTGAAACAAATCTGATATTTGTTAATCTAGGAACGTTTAGAAGGAATATCAAGGAAGATGATGAGCTTTTATCCATGCATTTCAGGCGGCTCAGGTCCTCTATTGCGAGGATCCGACAAGAGATGACTGGCATGTTATGTTAGATGTTTTGAAGCGGCTGACAAAAGATGCGCATGCATTTGAAGATCCACTAGTTTTTTAGGTTAGGTTGACTGCAGGTTCTTCAAGCCCTTCCTTAATAGACGATTTGTATGACCCAATTAGTAAAGATATACAAGAATGGTTATATATAAAAATTGAATCAAGTAACCCACGTCTTCATAAGCGGATAAGAAACTGATCAAGTTTCATATCAGGATGGAAGTAAACTAAATTATATTTACTGTATGAGATTTGTATCTTTTTCATTTTTTATGAATTCAATAAAAACATAGGCGTATATGTATAACGTTATCTCTTTATAATGTATAGCAACATTAAATATGACTAATAATCTGGATGTCCATACCTCTGAATGATCCTATTTATTAAGATTGATCTCCTAGTCTGACAGAGGTGTAGTTAGGTTTATTGCTTTCTACCATTTTATGATAGTTTGTTTTCCGTTTGCTTAGGATAATTTGCTTTTCGGTTGTTAAATTCTTGTGTTAACCCACCTTCATACTGAGATCCTTTGGAAAAAAGCTTCAAAATTCCTTCATCAGGTATTATCTTTCCATCACTTCTCCTTCAATTACGTTGTCTCTTTTGCAAATCATGCTTACTTCTTTTACATTGAGGACAATGTAGATTTTAGGTTGGGGGTGGGAGATTAGGTAAACTAATCAGTGTTTTCTCAGTTTTGAATAAAATTTACAAAATTTTTGAAAAATTTTCAATGTTCATCTATTTGGAAAGCGATAAGTTGTGTATTTAAGAATATTTTGAGTATAATGATAAGATAAAAATTAAATTTTGAATTGCTGAAGTCTAATCATCTAAGTAATTTATCACCTAAGTTCTTACGCTCAATTGATTAAGAGAAAGTTTGAATATCATGTTAAGCTCAATCACAAGGCACGTTCAAATTATTTTCTATGAATAATGCTAGAATTTCTGATTGTTAGTATGTTGTGAATCATTGATAGATGGTGAGAATCAAGTCTGGAGAATTTTATCCACCTTAAAAGATGAAAAGAACCAGTTAAAAAACAGGAGATCAACAAAAAGGGTCATGTGTGGTGAAAAGATTGAAAAAGAATGAAAAAAATCTGAAAGAAAAGAGAAAAGACTGAAAAGACTCAATGAATATAAATGACTGTCGATATAAAATCAAAAACTGGAAAAAGAAGGAAAAGGGGATAAGTTCGTAATCAGTGCTTGAGTTTTCAACCAATCTTGAAGTGATGAGCAGGGTTAGCATGATGTAATGATAGTATTCGTATAGAAAGTAAGTTGATCTTCACTGCGCATATTGAAAAACTTGATATGCGAACTATGCTCTAACTTAATGGATAAAGAACTTATTTGGTTGCTTATGTGATTCAGCTATAGGTTTTCAAAATCTCATTTTCTCTTCTTGAGTCTACTCATTCATTCTTGATTATACAAAAGATTGTTTTCTGAAAAAGGTTTGAACATTGCGCATTAAAGTTCATTTTTCGCATACTTTACTCGGGACTAGCAAAATGCTGGTTGGGGATTGTGTTGAGGGTCAAATAATATTGCATATTGAACCCCATTTATTACTTGGTTTTATGAACACAATAATGCTTAATGTCCTATTTTAATCATGTTTATGTTGCAAGGTGAATTTAAGAGCTTGGATTGGAAAAGGTGCTAAAAGCGTGGATTTGATGCTCAAGAATCACCAAGGTAAGGGATGAATCTTAAGAGGCCAAGATTGAAGAATTCACATGTTAAAGATTCAAGAAAATCAAGTGAGGAATGAAGAGAATCAAATATTTGAAGTGAAGAAAATGAATCCTGAAATTGTCGTAAAAACAAACATATTCCTGAAAGTGTCCTAAAGAAGCATATTCTAAAACTCTTGGGCATTCTGTGAAATTGCGCAGAGTGAAGTCAATTTTGAGAAACTGCATAAATTTAAAGCAGTTTTGTGAATCTATGCGAATAAGGCTATAAATATGGGTATCCTATGAACTTTTAGGGATATCTAGAGTTTAAGGAGTGGAGCAAAAGGATAGAGAGCCGTCGCCAAGAGTTTTTCTTTCTTTTTCTTATTAGTTTTTATGCTTTTCTTAAGAGATTTTTAGTTCAGTCATATCTATGGTTGGCTAAACCTCTTAGCTAGGGTTAAGAGGTGAAGCTTATAGCGTGATGGGATGTTTCTATTGCTTTGACTCATGTCTATATTGAACTCTCTTTGATTCTAGTTTGATTATATGGAATACTTTCAGTTTTTAATGGTTTGTTATGACTCAAATTACAATGGATCTATGATAGCTTTGAGTATGTTCTTTTCATGTTTGGGATTGTGAATCTAGGAAATCTTGTTGTTCACCATCGTCCCTTGGGCATAGTTGGATGATGGAATCCTCAACTTTCACAATTCTCTCGGATTAATTGTGGGATTGGTAAATCCTGTTGTGAGCCATTGTCTCATGGGCATGGTTTTGTGATGGAATCACTTCTAGTTCTCACACCGCTCTTCCATTGAGAATTAGGTCAAAGGAAGTTCATATTTGATTTTACTGAGATATCTTCCAATTGGATAAGATGGGACTCTGATTCCAATTGTGTTCGTGAATCAAGCATAGATCTCCCTGATCTCTATAAGTAGATCTTTGGAAACCCTAATTTCCTACCTTTATATTTCTTAAGTTTTTCATTAAATCTCTCACAATTACTCTCTATACTTTCAGATTTAGGTTTTCATCTTTTTCTAGTTCTTCTTCTAGTTGCTTTTAGAATACTCACAAGATTAGTCCCTGTGGATTCGACCTCAGTCTCACTAAGATTATTCCTACATCGCGACCTTACACTTGGGGTTGTGAACATTCCGCAACACCTGTTCCTTCTTGTCTAAGATCTGAGTGGGTCTGCGGATTTACATGGCGTTGTCCTTGAGTTCCACATGTTCCCACCGGATGACGTGAGTAGGGTCGGGGATGTACTTCTTAAGCATGGAAACGTGAAATACATCGTGCACTCCGGCAAGTGGAGTGGGTAAGGCCAAGCGATATGCGACCGGCCCTATGGAGTCTAGGATTTGGAAAGGCCTAATTATTGCGGGGCGAGTTTTCCTTTCTTGCCAAAGCGTAGGACTCCTTTCATTGGTGAGATCCTTAGAAACACATGGTCCCCTGCTTCAAATTCTAAATCCCTTCGTCTCGTATCTGCATAGCTCTTCTGTCTACTCTAGGCCATTAAGAGACGATGCCTAATGATTTCAATCTTCTCGGTGGTCGTCCACACCAAATCAGGCCCCATTAAACTCTTCTCGCCAATCTCCGCCCAACAATGAGGAGCTCGACAAGGGTACCTATATAAAGCCTCATAAGGCGCCATGCCGATACTAGCTTGAAAATAATTGTTGTAGGCAAACTCGGCATAGGGAAAGCACTCATCCCAACTATCCAAGAAATCCAGTGCACATGCTCTCAGCATATCTTCTAGTATCTGGGTCACCCGTTCTGTTTGCCCATCGGATTGTGGGTGAAAAGCAGTGTTGAATTTCAACTTTACCCCCATCGCCTCTTGTATTCGGGTCTAGAACATCGAAGTGAACCGGGTATCCCGATCCGAGACAATCTCCAAAGGAACGCCATGGAGCCGTATTATCTCCTTAATGTATAGCCTGGCCAAATCGTCGGCCAAGTAAAAAGATCGAATTGGAAGGAAATGGGCCGATTTTGTTAATCAGTCCACAATCACCCAAATCGAATCATGTCCTTTTTTGTCCTAGGCAAACTCAAAATGAAGTCCATAAATACGGAATCCCATTTCCATTCGACAAGAGGCATGGGTTGCAAGAGACCTGGTGGTCCGCGATGTTCGGCTTTGACTTGCTGACATGTGAGGCATCGAGACACATAGTCGGCTATCTCTCTTTTCATGTTATCCCACCAATAATTTCGCTTGAGGTCCTGGTACATTTTGTGCTTCCTGGATGCATTGCCAATTTGGAGTTATGGGTATCGCTTAGCAATTCTTCCTTCAATCCAGGATGGTTTGGTACATAAAGGCAACCTCAGAATCGTAGGCCTCCATCAGAGTTGATCATTCATTCGGAGTCACTCCGAACTTCTGCAAATTCTCTCATCCTTCTCAACAACTCATCATCTCTTTGGGCCTCGATAACCTGACTATCAATCATCGGCTGAGCATGAACATGCGCGATGACCTCGTATGGCTCTTCCATCGTCAACTTCAGTTCAAAGTCTCGTACAAACTCTACCATGCTCCACTCTCCACTATCAATGGAGCTGCAAATTCCAACCCCTTCTTTCGGCTTAACACATCGGCCACTAAGTTGGCCTTACTATGATGATAGGAGACCTCGAACTTGAAATCTTTCAATGTCTCCATCTAGCGACGTTGTCACATATTCAAGTCCCTTTGGGTGAAGATGTATTTGAGGCTCTTATGATCGTAAAAGAGCTCAAATTCCTCCCCGTAGAGGTAATGTCTCCATAACTTCAAAGCAAAGATAACTGCTACCAATTCGAGGTCATGGGTAGGGTAATTCTCTTCATGTTTTCTCAATTGTCGGGAGGTATAGGTAATGACCTTGTCCTTCTTCATAAGGACGCAACCCAGTCTCACACGGGACACATCTGTGTAAATAGTGTACTTGACTCCTTGCTTAGGAAAAATGAGCACTGGGGCTGAGGTCAACTTCTCCTTCAATTCTAAGAATGTCGCCTCTGCCTTTTCGTTTCAGGTGAACTTAATATCCTTCCTGGTGAGTTGGGACAAAGGTCGGGCTATTTTCAAGAAATCCTTGATGAATCGGCGGTAATATCCCACCAATCTTAGGAAACTCTTGACTTAATTGATCGAGCCCGGTCACTTTCAGTCTTGTACTATTGCCACTTTAGCTAAGTCCACGGAGATTCCTTCCTTAGACACCACGTGACCCAAGTGAAAGTGCCTTAGTTTATCAATTAGTGTGAGTGTTGAGTCTGCTAGACAGAGGAGCCCCATAGGAAGATTGATCAAGCGTCTGCCTCAACCGGATGTGGGCTCGAACTCGCCAGAGATAAATTTTAACCTCACATCCCATGTCCCAAAACACCAGGTAATTAAAACCCTTAAAACTGATTAGCATATCATAGGGTTTTTGGGTTAGAAAACTTTTCCAAACTTCAGGAAAAATCTTTAAGTTTTCTACCTTTGTCGGTTTATCGATACATGGCTTGATGAAATCAAACCTTGTTATCGATGTCCTCGAAGCACACTCGATGGTATCGAATTGAGGACATAAGATGTCCATCAACCACATAAATCTCAGGATAGAATTATCGATGCATCGATAGACGTATCGATATCATCAAAATTCAAATCTTGAGTCTATCGAAGTTGACTTGATAAAATCGACATCATACGTGTTGTATCCAAAGTTCTGTTAAGGCAAATTATGAAATCATCGATATATCGAAGTACTCCTCGATATCCTTGGAATTCAAATCTCGATGATATAGGAAGCCCTTCGATGATATCGGGTTGGACACACATCTATCCAGTAATATTTTCAGGTTGACTCTTCTTAGATCAAGGGTCACTCGATAAAATTGATATTCAAATATCAATCATATCGAGGTTGGGTCGATTGCATCGAAAGTGAACATAAACTATCCAGCAAGCTGACTGGAAAAATCCTTAGATTTATCGATGCATCGACACTGCCATCGATATCATTGACATTCAAATTCCGATGATATCAAGTGTGTCTCGATCATATTTTAGACCTGAAATATTTCAAAGGCAAGTTGCCCACATTTTCAAATGTTGAGGAATGAACCTCATGTTGATGAAATCAGAGTTAGAAATCCGATGACATCGACCCACGTTCGATTTCCTCGACCAGCTGGCAAAAGGTTTCAAAAGCGTTTGACATTTGAGTTCGTGTCATCGAGCAGCCAGTCAATGCTATCGAGAGTATACGCTCGAGGATATCGACCCTGCACGATGATATCGAACTCTGTCATAAATGTGACCGTTTTATATCCATTGGAACCTTTTGCCTATTTATAGAGAGCTTGTCCTTAGTTGCTGGTAGAGAAATTAGAGAGTGCTTTGAGTGTTTAACCTTAGATCATATACCCAAAGCCTTTTCTCTCATGGGAATTCATCCTCCAATCCACCCTCAACATTGACATTCAATAGAGCGGATTGGAGAATTAACTTCCGCATTCAAGGATCCTTCAGCATTCAAGGATCCTTCAGCTACCACATTAATGGCAAATCATTAAGCTAGGATGCCTTGAATGCATAGATGATTGGAATCGCTCTATCTTCCTTATAGGAAAACATTTAAGAGAGTAGGATTTCATCATAACATTGACCCAACCCGTCGCCATATATTGGTACATCTTCTAAGTTATGGTTCAAGGAAGCAGAAGATTCTTCATCAACAAAGAAGGATATCTTCGACAACGCGCTGAATGAGGCTCATCTACTTATCTGTAAGTCAATAGAGTCTAGAGGACCCTTGTGATAATTCCTTCTATAGGATTGGGTCTAAGGTGTTTCTCACCCCCTTGCAAGTCCTCATAGGAGGCCTCCGGCGGGAGTGTACGTGGGGGTGCTTTTATGTTGACCCTTGCTCTGTGGAGAGCATAAACTCTTAGGTCCTTGTAGTAGGTCCTTGACCAGGGTGGTCTAAAAGTTGGGTGCTTTATGTTGACCCTTGCTCATGGGAGCATAAACTTGTGAGGCTCCTTGAGCGGATCCTTGGCCTGTGTGCCTAAAATCGGGTGTTGTGTGTTGACCCTTACTTATGGGAGCATAAACTGTGTCGTGTGGACCACACTGTGTCAGCCTATGTGTAGGTTATACTGGTTAGAGGTGAACCTAATTTAAAACCTTCGGTTTGAGGTGAAACAGTTGTGAAACCTCCTTGGTGAAATCCGGTACACTCAAGGGTTGAGTGCGTCCGCCAGGAATGGAGTAGAAAAGTAGTCGAACCACTATAAAAATGATTGTGTTTGTGATTGCTATTGTCTTCCATTACTTATGTGATTTCCTTAAATGCTTCTATATTTGATTATCTGAGATCACATCTCACACACAGTCACATCCATCATAAACTCTGATTTATATCTTGTTTATCTTTCAATTAGTTTTATGATTGGATCCTCTATTTGGCTTGGAAGCCATTAGAGTTACTCTGATAAAATCCTGGTGCATGCATATTTATTCAAGATAAGATTGATAGGATTTTAAATAACCACAAAATATTTAAAAAATCCTATTCACCCCCCTCTAGGACATATTGGCATATTCCTACTTCAACTAAAGCGGTCATTACCGCAATTTCACCAAGAACTTGACTTCCTCCTTTCAGAAGTCGCACTTCCGGAATTTAGCAAAAAAATTATTCTGTTTGAGCGTTTCCAAGACCGCTCGCAAATATTCTTCATGCTCACGACTTTTGAAGTATATTAAGATGTCATCTATGAATACGATGACGAAGCGGTACAGGAAGGGCCTAAGAACTCTGTTCATTAAATCCATGAACACAGCTAACGCATTTATGAGTCAGAAAGCATGACTAGGAACTCATAGTGCCTAAAGCTAGTTCTAAATGCCATTTTTAGCATGTCTTCTGCCCTAACCCGTAGTTGATGGTATCCAGATTATAAGTTGATCTTTGAGCAGTATTGGGCACCTCTCAATTGATTGAACAAATCATCAATTCTTGGCAACGGGTATTTATTCTTCACGGTGACTAGGTTCAATCTTCGATAATCAAGGCATAACCATAAAGTTTTGTCCTTCTTCCTCATGAACACGACTAGGGTTCCCCAAGGTGATACGTTGGGTTGGATGAAACCTGAGTCCAACAGGTCATCGATCTGGGTCCGAAGTTCCTCCATTTCACACGGAGGCATACGGTAGGTTGGAAGGAAGATGGGCGTGGTGCATGGCACCAAATATATGGTGAAATCAATCTCCCATCTGGGAGGGAGTCCTGGTAATTGCTTGAACAAATCAACGTGGTCCCTGACCATGGGCATGTATGTTAATGAAAGTTCTTCATCGCCATCTTGTAATGACGCATAACATAGGACTCGTTATGAATAGCTAACCTGAACTGGGAACGTAAAGGACGAGCCATCATCTTTGTGAATTGTCACCATCCAGTCTTCGCAATCAATTTCGGTTCTCATTGCAGAAAGCCAATTCATGCCCAAAATGACATCATAGTGGAAGATCCTCGTGACCAGAAGATCCACAAGTATCCTCTTACCCCCAAGTCAATGGGGCAACTCCGGCACACGGATTTAGCTTCAGTGAACGTCCCGACTACCACTATGATTCTTACTCCCGACATGGGAGTGGTGGGTAGCCCTAAATGCTTGACAATTGTGTATGATATGAGCGATGTTGTGGACCCAGTGTCCACTAGAAGGAAAATAAGGGTAGCTTGTATGTGCGTCGTCACTTCGAATGCCGAGAGGGTAGTCATGGCTGCATCAACACCTTCTATTGTTAGTGCGTACACACACGCTTATTGTGGCATGTCGGGCTAGTGTGTAGGCTAAAGCGGCGGCCTATTCTAAGGTGTTGGCGGCCTATGGAATTGTTGGGTCAGACCCGCGGGTCATTGATGGGGAGCTGGCGATGCTTGTTGAGGTGGTCGGTTTATACATTGAGGGGGTGCATAGCCATGATCCCTCATCCTAGAGAAGCATTAAGCCTCCGAATGCTCCACCCTTTTGTAGTACCCGTAAACACAATTGGGTCGGGTGTACGTGGGTGGAGGAGGTGCACGCTGGGGAGGCGAGCTCGGTTGCGGCTTCCTTCCTGAGGAGGAAGAAGACTGTCCTCCTAATCTTCCTCGAGAATCGGCTTGGAGGCATGGTCGGGAGACCCGTTCTCTGTCTTGCTCCGATCGCAAGGACGTCTCCACCAACTCCGCATATGTTCAGATATTCGCACAACACATATTAGGGTGAATACCGGCCCTCAATCCTTCGGCGAAACTCCTCATCCGAGTTTCTTCATCGGCAACGATCTGGGGGGCGTAGCGGGATAATTCAGTGAACAGGTTCTCATACTCGACCACTGACATCCCCCTTGCTGGAGGCACAGGCACTCGTTCTCCTTCTCGATTCGGTAGGTTTGGGGAAAGTACTTTTGGAAGAAACGAGCCTCAAAGTCTCCCATGTTCATACATAGTTGGCGGGGACGGTTCTCATCACACTTTCCCACCATACATCGGCCTCCTTTTCGAATAGTGTAATGTCCCAAAAAAATCCATACAAACACCCGAGTACCACCTCAAGCAAAAATCACTCGGGACCAAATCCTTTAGAAATTAGACGAAAATAACTAAGTGCTAAACTAGATTAGCTGTGAAATTCGCTTGAACTACTTTAAATACGAACTACAAGACCCAAAACTTGTAGAATTATTGACGCTACATTACCCTGAAATCTAGGATCCATCTCTAAACCCGGTTGCTCTCGGGAGCACATTGAAACTCCGTATCGGACCTTGACCGCACGTCGAAAGTCTGATTATCGCGAAACTAAACGATTATGACCACCTTGTTGGGCTTGACAACCATCTCGGAAATCAAGTCCTGACTGTGTCCAGAAACGTACAACTTGAGCCTAGAACATAGTGTCTGAAAAACGAGAATATCTTTAAAAATAAAATCCAAACTTAAGTAAACTGAGACGTGTCACTTGCGGGCCAAATATAAGGATTCAGACCGTCAGAATCTGACCCAATTATACCCTCGGATCAAGGAAAATTTCCAACACATGTCAGTGTACTTGTGGCCCGGATTGAATGTCGGTGACCGTTGAACTGAAACTAGTCCACTACGGTCGATCTGTAAAGCCGATCGGACCGAAAACTTAACTCTACCTAGATCCAATGCCAGGGAGCTTAAGTCCGACTGCACGCAGAAAAGGGGCCTCCAGAAGTGCTTCGTTGAGCCGAAACAGATGGGTTTTGGCTATAACCTAAGTATATCTTGGCCCTGGGGCCATTCCCATCAGTTCTGGGCCTATATAAGGGCCTAAAACCTTCTCTCTTCCTTCACATACGATTTTGTAACCCTAGGAGAGAGGAAGAGAGAGAAAGTGTGAGAGGAAGTGAGAGATTGTTCCTAGGATTCAATCCCATCGCTCCACGTGCTTAGCTACTGCTTCTGTATCGCTATTCCGGTGATTTCGACTCCGTATTTGGGTAATAAATCCTAACCTAACCTGTTTTAGCAATTTCAAGAGAACGAATGGGGGAATAACTAACCTATTCCCTGTTATAGGTTGTTGTGGTGCTGTAGACAAAGGCTTAGTGTTTAAACTGAGTTCGTTGCGAGTTTACCGGCGAAAGGTGCGGACTATAAATGTTTAGGTTATAGTTTTCAAGGCTTTCAATGTCAGTTAATGATTTATGACTGACTTGAATGCTATCACATGATTCGTTACGAGGTTTCCCACACTTTACACATATATATGAACTATGTTGAACATGTTGTATTCCATGTGTTTGTTAAAATGATTGAATAGGTATGGAATTTGGATTTGTGCTTGCCATGATTATTAACGATGAATATATGCTTGTTGAGTACATATATGTTATATTTAGTCTAATCAGTGTATGTTGAAATGTGTAGCCTATGTGTTTGATAAAATGCCTTGATGAGGAAACACCTGTAAAAATGCATGTAATGAGGGTGTTGAGATAGGATTCTCATTTCCTTTAATTATGGTTATAGTTTATTATGCGTGCTTTATGGTGGAATGCCTATATATGCTAATAGGTACACTATGTGTTTGTTGAAATGCTCAAATGAAACTTATATTTAAGTTGGTTGCTACATGCTATTTTGGACTAGCACGTATGTATTCCTGTCTTATTTGAAGTGTGTTTAGGGCTACGATGTAGCCCAGGCAATCGGTAACAGATCCTGATTTGGTGATTGAGATCATTTCGCCACACAGGACGTGTTCGATGAATCCGAGCCGTACTTTGGTTGTCAACAGTGGTTAGGCCACACGGAGTGCTTTCGCACTTCATATCGATCAACTCGAGGTGCGCTTGTACTAACCGAGCTCGTCAAGTAACCCGATTAGCCCGATGTGTGTTCACCATGTTTGGACACTACTGCTTGAACCTAGGGTACCAAACTCACCATTGGAAACCCCGCTAACCTTGGTACCTCAATCCGCTAAGATTAATGAGCCGAACATGGTGGTATGGGACACCGTGGTCGAGCTGTCGGCCTACGCTGGGGCGACGAGCCTCCCCGTAGTGTCCAGTGAGCAACTCAAACTCGTGAGCCGAATACGGTGGTATGGGACACTGTATTCGAGCTGTCGGCCCACACTGATCAGGTGACGAGCCTTTTGTAGTAACCTCGAGTATGAAATAGGCCTACTCCGATGCAGCCTGGCTGTGGTCCCCAATCGGGTTGACGACGAGCCTTCGAAAATAGACTGTCAGTTGGTAGGGCGTCGGTGGTAGTGACGTCGAGTATACTCTAGGACTGCGTTGAGGCGACGAGTCTTTCCGTAGTAACTAGAGTATAAATTATGCCTACACTGATCAGGTGACGAGCCCTTTGTAGTGACCTAGAACCGCAACATCGTATGATATTTACTAGGACTGACGACCTTAGAATGGATCATTGTTTAGAAAATAATATAAGGGAGTTACCTTAGTTTCCCAATCCTGCTGTATGAAAAGGACTAATAAGAACTTGCTAATCACGCTCATGCACCGCACTGCATGTGTCGTTTGGCGTTAAGTAGAGAGCACTGAGGAAGTGACTGACATGTGCGACCGTTAGATGAAGATCGCAGAGGGAGTGCAGGCGAGGGCATGCATCATTTATACATACCATTCCTGCATTAATCAGAGTACTTAGGGATGTTTGATTGTATTGTTTTATCATTACTGCTTGACTGAATTGATAACATGTTAACCTTTGCTTTATTGTTCCACTGAGTTAATCACTCACTCCCACGTTACGGGACGGTGTTTTAAACACCAACCAGACCCTGTTTTAGTTTCAGATGATGGCGATGCTTGCGAAGCGGAGCCAGACTTTTATGATGACAATGAGGGTTTCTCTTATATGCAGCTATCAGGCGAGTCTATGTAGACCATGTTCTGATCGATGGGGTTACAGGATTGCTGATTAGATGCCATTACACTTGTTATTTTGTACCTTTGGAACACCCATGTATATTTATTTTGTTCATTTTTGGAGTGTACATGTATATATTTAACCTGGTAACATGTTCACACTTTGGAGACTTACAACAGTATATATATTTTATATATTTATCACAGTCTTCCGCTTTCGTAATTTAACTGTCTCTAGAGTATGATATATTGATTTGGTATAATCTCACTCATGTTTAATTCAATAATACGAACAACATTCAATCATCATTATCTATGTTGCATAAGTGATGCGTTAGAACTCGGGAGCTGAGCTTCTGCTCGACCTCTGATTTTCAGGGTGTTAAAATAGATAGGAGATTAACTCTACCTGTTCTGCTTCAGTGCAGTGGAGAGGCTGAATTTCCTTGACAACCCGATTCAGCAAACTCTTGGCCTCCTCAGGACGATGCGTGCCAGCGAATTTGGCAGCCTGAGCCTCTGGAAGCACTCAAAGAGGTTGTATGGAGCAACGAACGTTCCCGATTGCTCCGTTGAGGGCATGTTCATGTGGTGGGCCATGGCTCCCACCAAGGTGTGCAAAGATTGTTGTTGCTGCTACATAACATGTAACATTTGCTCTATGGTACCCATTGTTGGGGCTGCCCGGTACGAGGAAGTCTCGCCATGAGTCGATGGCGCCTCTGGCAAATGGTCCAATATGTCATTCCTTTCGTCAGGCTGATCGGCTCTGCCTTGGCAACCTTGTTACTCATTAGGTGTGGTGCATCCTCGCTCATCTCTTCCACCAAGAGTTAGATGAACTAGGCGGCTATCGCCTTGAGGTCTCATTGTCCTGAAAGGCATTCCCATATCGTTTAGTAACATCAAACCCATGGGTGCAACATTTAACGCATACACATTTAGAGAGCAACATTATACAAGCATTATCAATTACCATAACATTCTAACACATTACTCAAATTTAGGCAACTCGCTACAAAAAAAAAAAAAAAAACGCGACGACGGCTAAAAGCGTCGGCAATAATGATCATTGGGAGGAAAAAGGCATGAAATTTTCACGGCCAATTTGAAACCGTCAACATTTCCGACGGCTAATGGCGACAGCCAAAATCATCGGCATTTCTCTTTATTTAATAAAAATAATAAATGAAAATTAATTGCCTAATCAATGCACACATCCCAAGTCACTTTTCAGATGGACCACAACAATAGTTAATTATTTGGTTATTTATCAAATTAGCTGTTCCATCAAACATCTTTATAAGCTCCGAATCACCTGCTAGTTTTCAAGTGCAGTAAATTTTACAACCAGCAATTCAACAATGTAATGTTAGTTCCTAACTGAAATATAAATTGATCTATCAAAAAAGAAAAGCGAGAAACTGAATGAAGTTGAAGAGACAACCTTGTACAACCAGCAAATCAATATTACCTTCTATTGACCAATGATACACTGATGTTTGTATGACCAGCCCCAAAGTAGTGAACTACTAAGAGTCAAAAGGACCAGTAGGGTACAATAAAAAAACTAGAGTTGGACAAACATAATTAGTATAGGACATGATCAAGAAATAAAGAACAAGTTCAGAGAAGAATAACAGCCAAAGCTAAGAAAAGAAGCGTTTGTATATATTTCTGTTTATTTTCGTTTGTCAAAAGTAGTGGACAGGTTTATGTTACTCTAGTATGTGGAAATTGTACATGTGGCACACATTGTTTCAGACTAAACCGAGTAAAATGTGGAATTCACTTTTTTCTAATCAGTCCCAAAAATTAGATATGGTGAAAAGTCCTAATCCATGATTGGTGGACATTTGTTTGTATAAATAGGACCAACGGATAACCATCCAATCAGTGTCCACCAATCTGATAGTCGGATTAGCAAATAAGCAGGAGTTTCTAATCATGACACATCTTTCAAAGAGAATTGAAGCTATGGTAACACATGAAGAACCACACTACAACCATCCACACTAACCAATTGCTTTCCCAATTCATCTCTACTATGCAACATAATTCAAATTCAAAGCAATAAGCAATGGATCATTGACCGTGCTAAACATATTAAGATTCTTGCTTCCTTGAGCTTCTTCACCACCTCTTTATGCTTTATTATGCGCGTCGAGCCTCTGCTTTAACGCCATGTTTAGAAGAAGAAAATCAATCCAAATATTACATCATTTTGAAAAAGAACAGAAATTTGGCATCTTTTAATGACTTGTGGAGAAACTCTAAAGCACATCATTTTCAGAATACCTAGAAAATAGACTATTTAAGTGAACAACATCAAAGATTGTTAGAATGTTCTAAATAATTCTTCAAAGAATATTCATAGAACACATTTTGATATTACTTCAGATTTAAACCCCAAGTTCATGTGTAAACAAAAGAAAGCCTAATTAATCCAAAAGTAAATTGAGATAAATCTTGTTTGAAAAATGTGTAATGGTGTTTCAGAGGAGAAATCGTTATGCCATCTTGGCATCTCAAGATTAGCATAAGCTGTGATGATATGATAAGAAAATTACATTAAATAGATGATTCTGAGAAAAAGGGTAGGAGAACTATAGTGACTGGGAATGTACAGTGCAATAGGTAGTGCAATGAGTAGATAAAAGATGTTAACAAAATACAAAAGAAAAATAATTGAATATGATAGGGTGCCACAAAACATAAACATGATAAAATTCAATACAAATCTGCCGAGTAGTGTGTACAGATAATAAGAGAAACTTCAATCAAAACAAAAATCTCATTTAAAGGCAAAACCATACGGAGTAGCAGCAATCAGAAGCATGAGAACTTTGAATGAGGATGCCAACAATCCACTATGCATTTCATGACGAATCAAGTATAGTAAGCCTGCATGGTAAGAAGCCAGAAAACTATAACACATAAGCACACACAAGCAAGCTGGTATATGAATAAACGAATGGCCAACTCCAACTGCAAGCACACCCAATAGTTTATTTTGTAAAGAACAAGTACCTCTACGACATATTTGTTCAAGCCCATGGATCAATGAAAAGCACTTTGTGCTTCAACAATGATGCCATGGGTTTGAGACGAGCTTTACCTACAAAATCTAAAACATGTTACTTCTCCTCTACCTGTATGAAGCTACATTAGAATTTAACCGAGGGAGCTTGAAAGAGTAGTAAAAGGTCCACGTTTTGTGGATTCTTTGTATTCTGCTACTCGCAGAAAAATGGATGTAGGACCATCCAACATAGTAGCTAAAGTTGAGGCAGCTGGAATCTGTGTCTGTAGATGTGATGCGGTAGGAACAGTCAGTCACGAGACAACTACTTGACTCTGGAAGATCATTAGCTAGTAAGAAAAGAACATACAAGGAAGAAACAAATTATGTAACATGCTTTAAAGCAAGGGTGACTAAAGAAAATATGATTTATGCACAAGGCACAAATGAAAAAAAAAAATAAAGAAACAAAATCAAAATCAAAACCTTTACGATGGGATCGAAAAGCAAGCGTGTCATTAGAGTTGCCTGATACTTCCTGTGGAAAGAAAAAGTATATTATAAAAAACTGAAAGTTAAGTGATCTAAGAAGGATTTTCTTTTGAACTGATGACAATAAAGGAAATGAGAACAAAAAATTCATACAAAAGATAAGATAGGATCAGGATGGCTCACCTTGGTTGTAGCACATCACTGGTTGGCAAAAGTATCTTCCAATGAGCACTAACTGATTTAGGATCAACTTGACAAAGATCCTTCAAGTTGAAATGCAAACAAAAAAATGCAGTAATGTCAAAATATTTTGAGACCAATTACCCTAGATAATAATAGCTTTCCACACGTAGCATTACCCGTATGCAAAGAGACAACTTCCTTCTCTTTACAGCTAGAAATTGGTAACAGTAAAAGCCCTTTATTAGCTAGGCCATACATGAAGAATATTTACAATAATGCTACAAAACCTGATACCTGTAGAAATGAGAAAACAACACTAGAAACCATGCATTAACTGAAAATAAAGCTCTAAAGACTAATCTGGATAGTAGAAGTTAGGAGATTACATGCTCCGATATGGAACCTTTTGGGTTGGAGAGAACCAAATGGGGACAATGTAGAAGAGAGGTATAAAACCTGCTAAAGAATAGGTTGAATGTTTGTTTACTGTTGATACTAATTCCGGGAACTTTACAAGCAACCAAGCGATTAACAAAGTACCTGGACATGACATTATCTTCTATAAGCAGGCCCTTCGATGCCACGACATCCATCAATTTCCTCAAAACCTAGTTCACCGTACACAAATTTTTTTGAGAATTCACACAATATTCAAAAGAATATGCAATTATGCACACCTCAAGTGTAGATCGCCACATATCCCTTGATATTAAGAAGGAAGTTTCATGCGCAAACACTCGAAAAAATTCGTTAAAGAATTCTGGAAGGCTGTATATTTGTGGATGTCATGGTGTATAAAGTGGCCCCTCTACATGTTGGCTCAGGTCTACCCCATAAGATGAACCTGACCATCTTGATTGGACCCCATTAAAAGAGGACCATTTGTTGCAATTGTCTATTTTCATTGGATGGCTAGGTTCATCTTTTATGGGATGGCCTACTAAATGATGGGTCCCACCAGTTGAACAGCCTAGGTTAACCCAATGAAGGCCCTGCTGTTACCATTGCTTGGTCGAACAAAAGAATGCGAGTTCTTTTGACATGCATCATGAAATATCTCAGAAGCAGTGTAGTAAATGTTCATACACAAACAGAATGCAAAATAAAATGAAATCTGACCTAGAAAACAAACCCATTCATTCAGCAGAATATGTAATAGCAGAGAGACAGTATCTTTGATGTAAGCTACAATATGTATTTTTAATACAAAAAAAGGTGTTGTTTTTGTCGATTCTAACATCAGATTCAAGTCTACACACCTTCAATCGCATGAAACACAAGTTCCAGTTCTGCTCCAGAAGCTTGAAAGGTTTTATCAGCCCAATCAGACTGATTTGACTAACCGATGTTTGTAGTAGAAAAGCATTCGATTATTGAGGTCTCACTTACAGCTAGTTGTACAATAAGTTACCATCCAACCAGTGCACAAATGTCAGTCTGGTTGAAAGTATATGTGGACCACCTGATGAGTGGATTGGTCTTTGTGTGTGTGTGTGTGTGCGTGTGTGTGTGTGTGGGCAGACTGCCTGTGTTTGAGACCTATTATTTATCATCAGTGCTATTATTCTTAGTTGCCCAAGGCATAGAGGGGAAGCAGTCTCTGATAATTTATATTTACATACACAATGTATGTTCCCTCCATACTCTTGAAAGCCTGTTTGGATATGTCATCATGTTTCGTTAATCAGTTGCATTTCTGACATGACACAAATTCCTGCCCACGTCACATATCGGATATATAAATTCTAGTACGAAACTATATTGCCAACTGGACTTCTTCTTTGTCTGGAATCTGGAATCTGGAATCTGGATTGTCTTTGAAAACTGTTGTTTCCTATCATATGTAATTACCAAATGCTTGACTAAACAAACTTAGTGAAATTCAAGACCAATGAATTATGGAAAAGAAACAGAATGGCAAGTTATTAATCTGATGTTGATTATATGCATGCAATTAAAACAATCTATTTTCATGAAACATCAGGTGACAACATTCTTTGCATCAAATTCATTAAACAACATTAATTACTACTTCAATAGCTTTTTTCTCAAACAGAGGAATACTCATATAAGTGAAATTATTTTTCTTTTCGAGGTTTTCTCTCCAAACAAATATGCTAGCAGAAGTAGGAAATCAGTCTAGGAATACAATATAATCCTACATCCCTAAATTCGCATTTTGAGGAAGGAGGGAGATTTTGGCATATTCCACAAAATGCAGATGGTGGGAGATGGTAAAGGCCCCCTTCCATGAAAGGCTTCCAGAAATAAGGAAAATATCATAAAGGAACATTAAGAACCATTCTCATTTTATGCCTTGGGCAGGTTCTCCTATACTCCTATTAACGTATTCCACGTGCCAGACCAGCCCATAAGCCATAACTAGTAAAACTATAAACAGATTCACAACAAAGAATGGTCCCTGACCTACATGGCTTAGAGTTAAATATGCTGGGCAGGCCAACTTCTTTGGGAAATGTGACAACTATGGCAGTTGGGCCCATGACCCATCTGACAGTGCTTGATGCAAGCATCATAGCGTTGGTAGCCTTCTCCTACATAAACAACAGAAATCCCAAATTAAAGGGTAAACAATCAATCCTCAGGCAGAGAGGAAGAGTTTTGGTGTAGAGAAGAAATTAAGTGTGTGTGTGTGTGTGTGTGTGTGTGTGTGTGTGTGTGTGTGTGTATATATATATATATATATATATATATATATATATAGAGAGAGAGAGAGAGAGAGTTCCTGAATAATTCATGGTTTTCTTGATACACATTATTTGTGAACAATGTGCAAATTGTTCACTAATTATTCGTTAGTCTTAAGAAACCTAAAAGAAAAACCTCTACTTCTAAAGTTCTCCCCGGAATTTTCTGAATCTGAACTTGTAGAAATGCAACGAAGTTAATCACGTGCGTTTTCTATCTGAATCATACTTACAAATATTTCAGTGAGAGGAGGATTGATAGTTGGAGACCTAATGTTCCGTTGATCCCTAGTCCATCAATCTTACTGCAAGAAGAGAAAATGGCTTGAGACATAATAAGCGGAAAAGAGGAGTGTGCAATCCAAATGGCTCCTTGGATTGAAAAAGAAAGTAGTTATAGTACATAGATTCCTTTCTTCCAGAGATTCATAGGAGGGCATATGGACCAGTAAATCCAGGAGGGTCAGAAAGAGAACAAGTACTTTCTATGTCTGCATAAGTAAATCAAACAAACCTGGCACAAAATCTCGCTGATGTACAGATAAAGAACAGATCTGCATGGGGAAAACAATGAACATGAGCAATATTGTCTTTGCACATGAAAAGCAAAAAAAGAAGAAGGATTGAAACATGTAGAGGAGTGGATATTATACACATTCAAATCGGTCACCACCTAATCAGTCATCACATGCTAAGTAGGTTTTGCATGAAAATTTTGTAACACAAATATAAGCATATGAAATCAACAGATAGTACAAGGTCTACAACAGACCATATTTCAAAAGAAAATTATTCCAGAGCTGGATGTTTTGCTCAAGCAAATAGAGTTCAAACAATCTACTGCAAAGTTCAAAAATTAAGAAAATATGAAAGAAGCTAATCTTGAACTTACAGAGAAGTAACAATCAATTTTAGAGGCACACTCAATAATTACAAAACTTGCCCTTTGGGAGATCAAATCTGTTGTCTTGCTCTCATTGCGAAAACATCTGGTGTACCTTTCCTCCCAAACTAACCACCTGGTACAAAAATAAGAACATAATATAGACAGACAAGTAATTAACTACAAATTTGCTTCTTTTTTAAAAATCTAATATCCTAGAAGCCCCTTGTGCTGACTATCCACTCTTATGTTAACCTCAAAGGAACAAGAAGAAAACAAACAATATATCTACCTAGATCTCGAATCTCATAACCGTTTTCATAATCCCAAAACTTTCCTTGAGGCCCAAGCAATAATACAAAAAGAACCTCCTTACACCACAATTTCAGAAATTTGACATACCTATATGTGCAGATTTTACAGAAAATTGAAGAGATAAGATGCAATATCGAAAGGTATTAGACATGGACCACCCATTTCCATAGCAGCCCACCTCCTGTCTATACCTCACCTTTTATAATAGACATGGACCACCCATTTCCATCCATTGATTGGATACTTACGATCTAATCACAGTGACTTTTGGAAGTGATGGGCAATAAAAAAAAATGGGGCCATTATGTCCAATGATTAAAGCTTTTCTAGTAAGAAAATATGAATTAACCATTTCCTATCAATTGATCAGATAGTGAATGCTTAGGATAATGAGACCCAAGTGACTTTTTGGGGGGATGGGCAATCAAAGGTAAGTCTCACTTAATGGATAGCTTGGATGTTTAGACCTAGTATGACAAATATAGGCCTGTCTTCCATCTATTGACCAAAAATTAAGGATCGTCAAATCAGAGTGATTTTTAAGAGGGTCATGTAATCACAGATGGACCCCACATGTAAACTGAATCAGGCCCTTTCTAGTATAAAAATGGACTCAAAGGTGGCCCCTTGTGATTGACAATCTAGATTAACGATCAAACCCTTATCAGTATGATCAGTATAGATTATCCATTTTCATTGCAAGTGGTTGGTTGGTTATGATCATCTAAATAGGTTGACTTTTGAGAGGCATGCCCAATCTAAGGTGGGCCCTACATGATAGTCTCAATTAATGATTGGACCTCCGATATAATCCATATGGATCACCAATGGACA
This sequence comes from Magnolia changhungtana, assembly GCA_030180095.1. Classification (NCBI taxonomy): domain Eukaryota; kingdom Viridiplantae; phylum Streptophyta; class Magnoliopsida; order Magnoliales; family Magnoliaceae; genus Magnolia; species Magnolia changhungtana. The sequence goes on from JASAUF010000121.1 coordinate 647,994, forward strand.
AGTTCCCAAAGCAACCAAACAGACCCTTAGGACTTGTTTGCATAAATAAATCATTTTTTTAAAGGATTAGACTCCCAAGTCGCCCTGATTGCCGCAGCTGACTAAAATCCTCATCATTCTGCAGAAAAAAGCCCGGGTTGCTCCGACTAATCCAAATCCATGTCATTCTGCTGAAAAGAGCCCCAATTGCTCCTCCTCACCAAAGCACGTCATTTTTCAAAAAAAAAGAGCCCCAAATATAAATGCCCATTTTCAACTCATTGAGTTCGACATTTAGATTTTGTTTACAAACAGATATTATAAAACCCTAATTTAGGCCACTTCTTCCAAATGCCTATGAAAGACAAATTCATTTCATCCTCCTACATTGCTAAATCTCGACATTGTTACAATTAGGGGTTTTGGAATAAGAAAAGAGAGAAGAAAAGAGAAAGCAATGAGAGATGGAATGGATTTTGGAATAAAAACAGGGATTTCGATAGAAACTCACTCACAATAGGAGAGATATGCCTGAAATACTTCAAAGATTCGGAGCTCACCCATTGGCGGAAGAAGAAAATGAGAAACCAGGAAGAGGGAGAGGCAGAGGGCGTCGTTCGAAAAAGGGATTTGAAAAGGCAGAGGGCGTCGTTCGGAAGAAGAAATCCTCTTTGAAATGAGATGTTACTTACAAATCCGCAAATTGTGAGTTTTCCACAATTTAACACATCAACTACATTAATAACCATACATTTAAGGGACCATTTATTGAATGATTAAAATACTTTTATATAGGAAAAATATAAATATTAACCATTAACAACTAGACCCATTATTTAGATGGTCTGAATAACTCTATATCATTTCCACTATTATTATAAATGAGTAACCGCTATTTTACATCAAACATGAAACTCACACACTGTCTGTGTGCAAATATAAGGTCACTTGCGCTTTGGATCTGGTAGGGCTCAATGGGCCCCACCATGATGTATATGTTTTAAACCCCGCCCATCCATTTCTCATTATCATTTTAGGATCTATCCTAAAAAATGAGATCTATATAAATCTCGAGTGGACCACACCACGGGAAAAAAAATACAGGTTGAACGCCCACCATTAAAAATGAGAGATTTAGCCACATATTACTAGATTTATGCTATGGATTTTAGCCGTCAGAATTTCTGACAGCTACATGTCTGTCTGCTTTGCCCAATTATTTTGGTAGTAACTTTAAGCATTTCATTAGGCAAATTTGTCAATGTTACATATGGTAGGACATTACATGTACAAAGACGGAAAATGCAAGGTCGCCAATCAACTAGAAAAGCTTCAAAGACCTACAACCTAAGACAAACAAACTAAACCTATCTAAAGTTATTGCTTAAGAAAGCGACTAATTTGTCACACCCCTAATCCTACTCCAGCGAAGGTGGAGGTGCTCCCTTATCCTACATGCAGCACAGGAGTGCCTTCGGTGTGCGGGACATCTTCTTCAATCTTCTCCCCAGGTTTTCCTGGTTCTCCTCAATCTTGGTCAGGCGAGCGTCGAGCGCATCGGTGCTCGCTACGAGTGGCAGGAGGCTCCCACTCAGTGTCCTAGGCCTCACCTCCTTCCTCTTCTTCCTCCTCTTCTTCAGCTTCACTCTCTTCTTCCTCCTCACTCTCCTCTTTCACTTCATCTCTGAACTCTTTTAGTTGGGCCCTATGCTGTTTAGGGCCTATCTTCATGTTGTTGAGGGTGTTCTCATCGATCATCTTGATCGGGATGGGGAGCTCTTCAGGCTGCCTGTACCCATAGTAATGGGCAATCTTACAGATTAGTCGGCCAAATGGGAGTGACTGATTCTCTCAAGGGGATTGCGCAGCCCTCACGATTTAAGTTAGCACGAGCGTAGGTAGGCAAACCTTCTCTCCCTGCCCCACTTGGTAGAGGAAGTCTATCATGAACCTGGTGCATTCTGTACGGTTACTCGACCTTGGATACACATTATATGTGGGTCATGTATGTCGACCTGACGTTGTTTTCGCGCCTCCACTCGACAAGTCGGTTGCACAAGTGGCGTGTGTGGCAGTCCCTCACCCGCCTTTCCACTACATTATCCTCATTGGCATGAACGACTCCGCGCTCTACCCTGAGGATGCATGCGATCATGTCCACATTGACTCAAGCCTCTTGTCTGCCTAGGGTAATGAAGAATTCAAGGGGCTCGAGAGATGGCTTCCGTTTGCGCGCATAGAAGGTCCGTACTAGGCCCTCACTGGCCCGATACTTCCCCTCGAACATCGGACCCCAACCATTCTTGAGAAGGTGGTCGAGTAGTTAATGTTCGTCGAACAACTTCTCATCCACATGCGCCTCAAACATGATCTTACGGTTTCTAAACTTACCGCACTCAATGCCCGGCGGTAGCACTATTACTGGAGGGGTTAGGGGATCGAGATCCTGTTTCGACCTCCGCTCAGGGCTTGGGCCCGCACCGACATCTAGCTTCTTCTTAGATCTTCTCTCTAAGCTTTGCCCGACTTCCATGGGTGCCGTTCACTTCTTCCCCATGAGCAATAAAAGCATGAAGATGGAGAAGATGGATGTTACCACCTCAAGGAAAGCCATGGTATGGAAGTTCTTGGAGAAGGTGATTGCTAGGTGATGGATTTGAGGGAATGTAGTTATGGGTCCCTTGGTGGAAGGGTTTTGTGCTCAAATGGTTAAGGTTGTGTAGGTGCAAGGATGTTTTGGATGATTAGGAGTTAGAAGAGGTTAAAGGTGGTGCATGCAAGGATAGAGATGGGTTTAGGAAGAAGGAAATGAAGATTTGAAAGAGAGAGAAGAGGGTTTTGAGGGGTTTAGGATGCAGGAAATGACTTGAGGGAGGGTCCCCAAGTCTTAAAAAAAGGGGAAAACGAGTAGAGGACCCCACACGTCCGTTGGACTCGAGGCGTGCTGCCACCTTCTGGTGGTTCCGGTGATGCGCCACCGATTCGGTGGTGGCCCGCCACCCTCGGGTCCCTTTTGAAGTTTGTGGGGTCGCATCGTTCCCTCCTAGGTGTTTATTGAGTCCCCCGATCGTCGGGTCCACTCATCACAGCCCAAAGATTGTTTCTTGGCATTGATGGGGATCCTTCGGGGCTTGAAAAATCCTCTAAACGCTGACCCAGGTGGGCTAAGGTCCTTTAGGTTTGATGCGAAGACATTCTGTCTCGCCCTAACTGGAAATCGAGTGGATCCTATATCTGGTAGGACCGTCGAACTTGTATACTAGACAGTTGGAATCTCGTGAGCTACTCATGCAGCTTGATCCTACAGTATTTAAGTCTGGTCGACTCAAGTCATCAGACTTCTAGTTAGAAGTGATTTAGATCACTTCGCGTAGCCTAGATCCTCTTATTTGTAAGTCCTAGACTAGTGTTCCGTTTTCAGACTTACCAAATGGCATGATCCCGGGATCCTATGAATGTTTCTAAGTTCAATCGCTCCCTCCTAAGTTGGAAATGCGTCACGATAGACCCATCACCCTAGGCCCAGCTTAATCTGAACCACACTTTGATACCATGTTGTAATGCCTCGAAATTCAAGGGTCGAGTAGGAACTCGACTCTCAAATTCCCGAGTACCACGTATGCCCTAACAGGCCTCATATGCATATGAATATAAAGTATCCTGTGGGCAATGGAGAATTAAACCAAGCATAAAGTAACATTAAACGATACAAGAAATTAAGTGTTGCTAATAAGGTAAATATCCAAACATAAATCCAAACATCCAAGATACCCTTGTTAGAAAATATTGTCCTAATCTAATCGCGCGATTCTAATGACCATGGTCGTATGACTCTCGCGATCTTTAGCCCTCATGGGTTCGTCAATCCCATAGCTCTTAAGCTCATATAAAAACAATTGGAACTTTAAAGTCCTGCTCGTGGTTATTGCGGGGAGGTCGTCACCCCAGCATAGGCCGACAACATGGGCACAATGTCCATTACCACCATCCCCGGCTCATGAGTCTTAGTGCTCACTAGTCACTACGGGGAGGCTCGTCACCCCAGCGTAAGCCGACAACATGGGCATAGTGTCCCATACCACCATCCCCGACTCATGAGTCTTATGGGCCACAAATTATGATTAACAGTGGGGGTAAGGGTCACAGGGTACCCCAAGTTCAATCAGGCATGTGCAATCATAGTTATCATACAAGGATGGCCAATCTGTGGGCTGATATGCCCCGCAAGACGAACCACAGACTATACGGCCTAAGAGCGACGTCTTGTGTAGTCCAACTAAGGCCAACAATTCGTGGTTTGACTAGTTGGGCCAAACTTGCCAGTAGGCTGACCAAACAGAAAGGTTGCCCAAAGGGATTTCGGTTGATCGGCCGATACATAAGGGGACATGTGCACAGGTAGATAACATATATTTAACAATTTCAGGGTCAATCTCACAATTGATTAGCATAATTCAGCATTTTAGGCATATGGACAACAATATGCTAAACTCCGCCAAACCATCCGCATGTGAAGAGTCAACGTTACAATTTCAACAGCAATTAGAGATCAAGATCAACATATTCCAGCAATTTAGCAAAGATGGACAACCATAAACCCATCCATAACAATGTAATTCGCATGTGCCAACATGAATCATACAATTCAACAAGGCAGCGGAAGCCAAACGCAACAAATTCAGCAAATCAACATGGAAACAAACAATGCATCCAATCTATGCCTAGCAATTACGTGTGATGAACGTTTCGATAAGAAAACAAATGCGTTTAATTTGGGAGATTTATTTAATGATAACAAAGAATTTGATAAGAGAACAATGATCACATTTATTCTAAGTTCATTTACATCCTCAGATTCCCTTGATTCTGAAAACAGAGCACAATCAATCAAAGTAATAAATGAAAGAAAAGACAGTCTGATGGTGATTTCAACAGCATTTCGACGCTTTTGATGTTCCTCACCAAGGTAGAAAGGTTGTGCGGGCTTGAAACCCTTGATCTGACAATTGAGATCACTTCTGATCATACTTCCGTTCATTCTTCCTTGATCTGACTGTTGAGATCAGTTCTGATCATCCTTCCGTTCATTCTTCCTTGATCCGACCGTTGAGATCAGTTTTGATCATCCTTCCGTTCATTCTTCCTTGATCTGACCGTTGAGATCAGTTCTGATCATCCTTTCGTTCATTCTTCCTGTGAAACTCTCGAAATGTGGAGCGATGATCCCTTGAAATGTGGAGCGATGATCATCCCTTGAAATGTTGAGCGGCAATCATCCCTTGAAATGTGGAGCGGCTATCCCTTGAAATATGGAGCGGCGATCCCTTGAATTGTGGAGTGCACTTCCCTTGAAATGTGGAGCGCACATGTGTTAGGACACATTACCATGGAGAATAGCGCATGGGGCATTCGTTAAGACATGAAAAGCATTTCCATTAGGACAAAGGGGAGAGAGAAGTGGCATGTGGAGTATCCGTCAAGACATGAAAAGGCTTTCATCAAGACAAAGTCCACATGGAGTGGTGCATGGAGGAGAACTTTAAGACAACAAAAGGCTTCCATCAAGACAAAGTCCGCATGGAGTGGCGCGTGGACTATTCATCAAGATAACAAAAGCCTTGAGTTAAGACAAGCATCCATATGAAGTGGTGCATGAAACTTCTATTAAGACAAGAAAAGCTTCCATTCAAGACAATATTCCAATAGAGTGGCATTCCAAGCATTTGTCAAAGAGATCGCGCGGAACTACGCAAAGCATTCTTCCCCAACTTCAATCGCGTGGAACCGCGCAAAGGCCCTCAGGACAAGAATTCCATAATAGGTGGAGCACTTCCTTTTCTTCACATTGCGCCTACTCGCGCAAAGGGCTCCAACGTCTTGCGCATAACCGCACAACACCTATTTTTCCTCTCTTCATTACGTAGATGCGCGCAAACACTCTCCCTCTCTCTCTCTCTTGTCTTCCTTCTTTCTTAACCCCCTTCTTGTCTTCCAACCAACCACGGATCAACCCACAAATGAGGCATGTGAAGGGGTATTTATATGCATCTTCTCTCTTACATAGTGGTGATCACCACCACTTCTCCCTTCACACAATGTCCAACCTACTCTCTTAAACAATGGTGTCCACCAAGCTCTCCCTTAAATGGTGGTGTACAACTACTTCCTCGTCCATACAAGGTAATACCCATCCACTCTTTTTTACCAAAATACCTCTACTCACACATTTTTACCAAAATACCCTTGCTTACTCATTTTTTTACCAAAATACCCCAACTTACTCATTTTTACCAAAATACCCCTGGATACTGATTTTTACCAAAATACCCAAAATACCCCCGGATGTTGAGTTTTTACCAAAATACGGAGTGAGTGACCCTGGGAAAGATCCGCACCATGGAATTCTCTGACCAATGCAATGGAATATTTTTTGTGCCTCAACAGATGCCCCCTCGATCCTTCTTTGATTGATTCATGACATCAAATGGAGGATCGATCCTCTTCCGACCAAAGAACTAAATGAACTGCAACTGAAGGATGAATGGATGATCATGCTTGCATGGAAGACTAGATGATCATGCTTGCATGGAAAACTTGAATGATCGCGCTTGAACGGAAGACTTGAATGATCATGCTCGATCGAAAGACTTGAATGATTGTACTCAAACGGAAGACTTGAATGATCGTGCTCGAACGAAAGATTGGAATGATGGCACTCGAACAGAAGACTTGAATGATCACGCTCAAATGGAAGACTTGAATGCCCCTTGCCAGCAGCATCGAGCGGATGCTTCATTAGAGAGGATAAAATTCTTTTTTTTTATTATTAAAACTTGCCACTGTAACAACTGTGACGACTTTGTTCCCGAGTATCTTGGTCAGAGAACTATCTTTCAATATTGCTGCCATTGCAACGGTCTCTTTAATCAACTCTGGCGACTCTTTCTTTGAACTCTGTGTCTAAGAGCTTGTTCTTTAATGCTTCTGTAACACCTTGAAATTCGGGGGTCGAGTATAGACTCAGCTCCCGAGCTCCAACATATCACTTATGCAATATAGATAATGATGATTAAATGTTGTCCGTATTAGTGCCTTAAACATGAATAAGATTATACCAAAACAGCATGTCATACCCTAGAGGCAATTTAAGTACGCTAGCGGAAGATTGTGATATGTATATAAACTATTCAAAAGTAATATCAAGCCCTCAGAGTATGAATGTCACTAGGTTAAATAATTACAAGTTTAATTCAAAATATACAAAATCAGAAAGTGTAATGTTCTCTATTCAAAACCTTGTAGCCCCGTCAGCGCAATTTCAGGTCTACATAGACCCGTTAGAGAGTTGCATATAGGAGAACTCCTCCTCGTCATCGTAATAGTCCGGCTCTGCCTCATAAGCATCGCCATCACCTGCAACTAAGACAGAGTCTGGTTGGTGTTTAAAACACCGTCCCAGAATGTGGGAGTGAGTGATCAACTCAGTGGAGCTATAAGGCAAAGGTTAATATGTTATCAATTCAATCAAGCAGTAATGATAAATCAATACAATCAAGCATCCCTAAGTACTCTGGTTAATGTAAAAATAATATGTATTAATGATGCATGCCCTCGCCTGCACTCCCTCTTGCGACAACATCTTACGATCGCGGCATGCACCCATTCATCTGTGCACTTCCTCACCAAAGCATCGTGCAATGCGATGCATGGTCGTGTTAGCCAAGTTCTTAATTACACATATTCATACAGCAGGATTGGGAAGCTAAGGTACCTCCCTTATATCACTTCCCAAACAATGATCCATTCTAGGGTCGTCAATCCTAGCTAGTCTCATACGATGTTGCGGTTCCAGGTCACTACAAAGGGCTCGTCACCTCAATTGTAGGCCTAACTTATAATCTAAATGCTATGGAAAGGTTCGTCGCCTCAGTGCAATCTCAGAGTATGCTCGAGGTCACTACGAATGGCTCGTCACCTAGTCGTAGGCCGACAGCTCTAATACAGTGTCTCTTACCACTGTATTTGGCTCACGAGTTGGTTTGCTCACTGGATACTACGGGGAGGCTCGTCGCCCCAGCATAGGCCGACAGCTCGACCACAGTGTCCTATACCACCATGCCTGGCTCATGAGTCTTAGCGGATTGAGGTACTAAGGTTAAACGGGGTTTCCACTGGTGAGTTTGGTACCTTAGATTCAAGCAGTAGCTTCCATACATGGTGAATATACATCGGGCCAATTGGGTTACTTGACAAGCTTAACCAGTGTGAGCGTATGTCGACTTAATCGACATGAAATGCATAAGCATTCCACATGGCCTAACCACTACCGTTATCCGTCGTGGCTAAATCAACTCGGCCACCGATCGTAAGCCGTTACCGATTGCCTGGACTACATCGTAGCCCCAATCACACTCCATACATTAACATTCACGTGTAATAACCAAAGCTAGCATGTGACAACCAAATCTGAATATAAATCTTATCTGAGCATTTCAACATAACACATGCTATACATGTTACAATACATAGGCAGTTCATCCATCAATCTCATAGTAGTAAGGTAGTTTACATAAAGAAACTGTAACTATAGATAAGGGGATTGAAAATCCTATCTCAACACCCTCATTACATATATTTAAACCAGCATTTTCTCATTCAGGCATTTTATGAAACACTTAGTCTACACATATTACATATATGTAATAAATCAGTTAAAACACATGTTATAACAAATCCTCCTACATAGGAGTTTCCACACACACAACGGTCATGTATTAGCAATCAATAATCATAGCAAGTACAAATCATAATTCCATATTTATTCAAACATTTCAACAAACACATGGAATGCATATATTTCACCATAGTTCATATATATATGTAATATACGGGAAACATCATATCTAAGCATATGTGATAGCAATCAAGTCAGTCATAAATCATTAACTGACATTGAAAGCCTTAAAAGCTATAACTTAAACGTTTATAGTCCGCATCTTGTACCAGTAGACATGTAACGAACTCAGTTCGTTCTCTAACTCGTCGTCTTCGGCACAACTGCAACCTACAGTATGAAATAGATTAGCTATTTCATCCTTTACTCTATTTAAAACCCTAAAATAGGTTAGGGTTAGAATTTTTTACCTAAGAGCGGAATCGGAATCGCCCGTATAACGATACAGGAATGGTGGTTAAGCACGTGGAGCGGTGGAATTTAATCTCAGGAACAAACGCCATCTCTCTCTCTCTCACCTTCTCTCTCTTTCCTTCTCTTTCCTCTCTTCTCTCTCTTAAGGTTTTAGGCCCTTATATAGGCTTAGAACTGATGGGAATGGCCCCAGGGCCATAGTATACTTAGGTTATAGCCAAAAGTTGGCTATTCTAATCCAACGTAGCTGTTTTAGAGGCCTCTTTTCCACATGCGGTCGGACTTAACCTTCCTGACATTGGATCTAGGTCGACTTAAGTTTTCGGTTCGATCGGGTTTATAGATCAACTGTGGCAGTCCAGTTTCAGTTCAACAATCACCGGTACTCTATCAGGGCCACAAGTACACTGACATGTGTTGAAAAATTTTTCTAATCCGAGGGTGTAATTAGGTTAGATTCTAACGATCTGAATCCTTAAATCTGACTTGCAAGCGAACGACTCAATTTACTTAAATCTGAGCTCAATTTCTAAAGACATTCACGTTTCTCACACACTTTGCTCCGGGCTTAAGTTATGCATTTTGAGACACTATTAGGACTTGATTTCCGAGGTGGTTGTCAAGTTCAGTAATGCGGTTATAACCGTATAGTTTTGGGGTAATCAGACTTTCGACGCGCGGTCCAGGTCCGATATGAAGTTTCAATGTGCTCCCGAGAGGAACTGGGTTTTGAGATTAATCCTAGATTTTTAGGTAATGTTAGGTTAGCGATTCTAATGGTTTTAGGTCTTACAGTTCGTATAGAAAGTGGTTCAAGCCAACTCCATCAACTGATTAGTTTAGTACTTAACCAATTTCGCCCCAATTACGATAGAATAAGGTCCTAGGGCAGTTCTATGGCCCTTTTTGGCACTTTTAGTCAGTATATTATTTTAATTATTTTTGTAGTAGTTCGTCATCAAGTTTACTTCGTATCTACTAAATTTCATTATATTTCGTATTGTAGAAAAATTCTAAAAATTCTAGAAGCAGCAGATGTCCAAACTAAATTTTTTTGGATAGTTGTCACATCAACCTAGATTCAATTATATTAAAAATTATATTATATTTTTTCCTTACTTTTATATGAAACTAGACTTATCAACTTCAATATGACTTTTGAATCACCTAAATCAGAGTTATAACGAGAGAGATATGACTTTTTGAAGTTGATTGAAAAGTGCAGAAAATTTGCAGCGAGGGTCCACCAGAACTTGGTGCTCCGGTGGCGCGCCGCCGACCTGGCGGTGCCGCCGCCCGGGTGCTGTGAGCCGGACGGGGCCCTACCGATCTGGCGGAGGCGCCGCCCGGGCGTTGTATTGTTTTGTCTCGTAATTTTTGAAACGGGCGTATCTTGCAAATGTGGATGAGTTATTCGACATGCAATATATGATTTTGGGGTAGGAGAAGCTGATCTATCCAAATAACCTATTTATTTTATGAGATTCCATAAGGTCAATGGTCAAAAAACTAGTTTATTTATATATTTACTATTTATAGTAAAATTTAGTTTAAGTATTATTTTTTTTATCATTTATACTTCAGGATCAGTGTCTAATATGAAGGTACTTAGAAAAATTTTAAAATAAGGTGGTGAAAAGTGAGATTTTGAAGGAAATGGATAAAAAAAGGATTTGACGCTTTAGGATTGAGTTCTGAGAAGTCAATTAAGGTGTTATGATCGACTCATTGCCCAAGGACATCTAACTCCAGGTTGGGAAAAATCCGGGGTGTTATGTGGGGGGCCATGCACCAACTTTCGATGGGATCCGAGGTGGGTCCCATGCTTTTTCGGCACCCCGGGGGGTGGACCCCGCCCCTGTGTAGAGCCACCACCGGGCAGACAGACCCCGGGTGGAGTCTCCTCTAGATCGGTGGGGCCCTGTCCGGCCAGACAGCGCCCAGGCGGAGCCCCCGCCCGCCGGCTGGGCCCCGCCAATCGTCTCTCCGTAAGGCCCTTTCCACACGTGTGAGACCCCTCTCCTCCCTCTAAAAACCCATTTTAGGGTGTTTTTGCAAAATCCTAACCCCCTCCACTCCATATTCTCTCCCAAACCCCTCAAATCCTTCTTCCTCTCTAACCCATTGCACTAAACTCATCTTCAAGCTTCAAATCTTCTTCCTTCATCATCACTACCTCCCTATTCCTCTTTTCAAGTGATTCAAACCTCACTACCTCTTTTAATTTCCTCTTAAATCTTCTTCCATACCTTCAAGACACCCCTTTTCCTCTATTCTTCACACCATCTTCCATTTCCTTCCCAATTAAGTACACAAACCCATTGGTGTGTCTCAAAACTCCAAAAACCACCAACCCATCCTATTTTCCATGGCTTTCTTTGAAGTGGTCACCGCCATCTTCTCCATCTCTACGCTCTTGTCTCTCATGGCGAGGAAAAGAGCAGTCCCGAATGAGGCCGAGCCAAGCTGACCACGCCGTCCCACGAGGAGGACGGACGCCGAAGCAAGTATTAGTGCCGAGCGAGAACGAAGGTCCAAGCGGGGCTTCGATCCTCGGATTCCGTTGGAGAGATCCCTACTACCGAACATCGGTCTCAGTAAGTTCTGCAACCGCAAGGTCGTGTTTGAAGCACACGTCGATGAGAAAATGTTTGGGACGTACCCAGTCATCTACTTTCTCGCAGAAAATGGGTGGGGTCCCATATTCAAGGCGAAAGCTCCTGCAAGTGCAAACACTACACACTTTTTATGCCCTCATTCGGAATCCGATATATAAGCCCCTTCAGTTTACCATTCCTCTGGGTAGGCAGGAGATTACGATTGGTGTGGATGATAATGCTCATGTCATGGGTGTTGAGAAGGGATTGGTGCATACTAGCGAGAAGGATTGCACTAGTGAGCAAGAGAAGAGACTCCGCACGCGATTCCTCTGTGGCCAGCTCGAGCATTGGAGGCGGGGGACTAGCCTCGCTTCAACCAAGATGACAAATGACTTCCGTCTACTCCACAACATATGCACGTATAACGTGTATCTCCGATCAAGTAACCACACCGAGTGCACGAGGTTCATGGTGGACTTCTTGTTTCGAGTTGGAAAAGGAGACAAAGTATGTCTGCCCACTCTCGTCCTGACGCAGATAATCAAAGTGGTAAGGTCCACTAGGGAAAGCATGCACTACCATTTGGCCAACTGTTTTGCAAGATCGCCCGCCACTACAGCTTCCTACTCCATATGGATGATGTCGCCCCAATCCATATTATCAATGCAAGCACGCTTAACAGTATGAGAATTGACAAGAGGCTACTTAGTAAACAGAAGCTGAGGTCCACAAGAACTACCCTCAGATTCTCGAGGAGTACGAAAAGGTACTAATTTTGAAGATAAAATTTTTCTTAAGGGGGGTAGATTGTAACATCTAGGAAAAATCCGTACAAAGACCCGAGTACCACCTCAGGCAGAAATCACTTAGGACCAAATCCTTTAGAAATTAGACGAAATTAACTAAGTGTTAAACTAGATTAGCTATGAAATTAGCTGAAACCACTTTAAATACGAACTGCAAGACCTAAAAATAGCAGAATCATTAGTGCTATATTACCTTGAAATCTAAGATTAATCTCTAAACTCGGTTGTTCTTGGGAGCACATTGAAACTCCGTATCGGACCTGGACGCACGTCGAACGTCCGATTACCCCGAAACTATATGGTTATGACCGCATTACTGGACTTGACAACCACCTCGAAAATCAAGTCCTAATAGTGTTCCAAAACACACAACTTGAGCCCGGAGCGAAGTGTGTGAGAAATGCGAATGTCTTTAGAAATTGAGCTCAGATTTAAGTAAATTGAGTCATTCGCTTACAAGCCAAATTTAAGGATTTAGACAATCAAAATCTGACCAAATTACGCCCTCGGATCAGGAAAAATTTTCAACACATGTCAGTGTACTTGTGGCCCTGATCGAGCACCGATGACCTTTGAACTGAAACTGGACCACCACAGTCGATCTATAAACCTGATCAGACTGAAAACTAAACTAGACCTAGACCCAATGTCAAGAAGCTTAAGTCCGACCTCATGTGAAAAAGGGACCTCCAGAACAACTCTGTTGGACCGGAATAGCCAACTTTTGGCCATAACCGAAGTATACCATGGCCTTGGGGCCATTCCCATCAGTTTCAGGCCTATATAAGGGCCTTAAACCCTCTCCCTCTCATTCCATACGAATTTGGAAAACCCTAAGAGAGCGAAGAGAGGAAAGAGAGAGAAGGTGAGAGAGAGAGAGTTGGCGTTTGTTCCTGGGATTAAATCCCGTCGCTCCACATGCTTAACCACCATTCCTGTATCGTTATATGGGCGATTCCGATTCCATTCTTAGGTAAGAAATCCTAAACCTAACCTATTTTAGGGTTTCAAATAGAGTAAAGGATGAAATAGCTAATCTATTTCATACTATAGGTTGCAGTTGTGCCGTAGACGATGAGTTAGAGAACGAACTGAGTTCGTTACGTGTCTACTGGCAAAAGGTGTGGACTATAAACGTTTAGGTTATAATTTTCAAGGCTTTCAATGTCAGTTAATGATTTATGACTAACTTGATTGCTATCACATATGCTTAGATACGATGTTTCCTGTATGTTACATATATATATGAACTATGATGAAATATATGCATTCCATGTGTTTGTTGAAATGTTTGAATGAATATGGAATTATGATTTGTGCTTGCAATGATTATTGATTACTAATACATGATCGTTGTGCGTGTGGAAACTCCTATGTAGGAGGATTTGTTATAACATGTGTTTTAACTGATTTATTACATGTATGTAATATGTGTAGACTAAGTGTTTCATAAAATGCCTGAATGAGAAAATGCTGGTTTAAATGTATGTAATGAGGGTGTTGAGATAGGATTCTCAATCCCCTTATCTATGGTTACAGTTTCTTTATGTAACCTACCTTACTACTATGTGATTAATGGATGAACTGCCTATGTATTGTGACATGCATAGTATGTGTTATGTTGAAATGCTCAGATAAGATTTATATTTAGATTTGGTTGTCACATGCTGGCTTTGGTTATTATACGTGAATGTTAATGTTTAGAGTGTGATTGGGGCTACGATGTAGTCCAAGCAATCGGTAACGGCTTATGATCGGTGGCCGAGTTGATTTAGCCACGACGAATACGTTCGACGAATCCGAGTCATACGTCGTTTGATGGCAATGGTTAGGCCACACGGAATGCTTATGCATTTCATGTCGATTAAGTCGACGTACGCTCGTACTAGTTGAGCTTGTCAAGTAACTCGATTGGCCCGATGTATGTTCACCATATATGGACGCTACTGCTTGAATCTAAGGTACCAAACTCACCAGTGGAAATCCTGTTTAACCTTGGTACCTCGATCCGCTAAGACTCATGAGCTGGGCATGGTGGTATGGGACACCGTGGTCGAGCTGTCGGCCTACGCTGGGGCGACAAGCCTCCCCGTAGTGTCTAGTGAGCAAACTAACTCGTGAGTTGAATACGATAGTATGGGACACTGTATTCGAGCTGTCGGCCTACAACTAGGAGACGAGCCATTCGTAGTGACCTTGAGCATACTCTGAGACTGCATTGAGGCGACGAGCCTTTCCGTTGCATCTAGAGTATAAGTTAGGCCTGCAATTGAGGTGACAAGCCCTTTGTAGCGACCTGAAACTGCAACATCGTATGAGACTAACTAAGACTGACGACCCTAAAATGGATCATTGTTTAGGAAGTGATATAAGGGAGGTACCTTAGCTTCCCAATCCTGCTGTATGAATATATCTAATTAAGAACTTGGCTAATACGACCATGCATCGCATTGCACGGTGCTTTAGCGAGGAAGTGCACAGAGGAAGGGCTGCATGCCGCGATTATAAGATGTTATCTCAAGAGGGAGTGCAGGTGAGGGCATGCATCATTAATATATATAATTTTTACATTAACCAGAGTACTTAGGGATGCTTGATTATATTGCTTTATCATTACTGCTAGATTGAATTGATAACATGTTAATCTTTGCCTTATAGCTCCACAGAGTTGATCACTAACTCCCACGTTCTGGGATGGTGTTTTAAACACCAACCAGACTTTGTCTTAGCTGCAGGTGATGACGATACTTATGAGGCAGAGCTAGATTATTATGATGACGAGTTCTCACTACGCCAAAATCGTTATTTTACGACAGACCAAATCCGTCGTAAAACCAAATAAACGACGGACTTCATCCGTCGCTGTTTACTGGGTCTTTTTTGGTTTTACGATGGATTTTATTTGTCGTTTAATCTGCAACGGATAAGGTCCGTCGTATCATAGCGACGGATAAAATCCGTCGTAAAAATAAAAAATCCGTCGGTAATATTCAAAAAATGTCGTCACTAAAAACATTAGTATCGGATAAGGTCCGTCGCTAAGATGAGTAAGCGACGGACTACAAATCCGTTAATTTTCAATGTTCAGAAATTAGCGACGGATTTAGCCCGTCGCTAAAATATCTGTAAATAAACGAAAATATCGATAATTTATTATTATTATTTTTTTAATCTTGCACCTGATAGTCATTCAAAAAATAATTCACACTATTGTTTGATAATAATCCTATTCACAAAATTGGTAACAAATCAATTCAATAAAAGAGGAAATGACCTAAGTGGCCCACTCCAAAAATTGACTTCAACCCTCCTAACTAAACACTTCTTACCCGGAACTTCCAACTGTTGGCTATGCCTTGCCTCGAATTAGCTACTTGGTATCTTCTCTTGTTCAACCTTCTTTTGAGCCCTTCCTACATATATTACAAACAACCAAATTCAATCCAAGAAAAGACTAGTTTAGTCAACCCTTCATATATTACAAATAACCAGCTCAAATCCATGAAAGGTGAATAGTTTAATCAACTGAAACCAATTAACAAAATAAAATATTAGAATTCATCCTAGCCATTAGAGGTTCAGGTAAGAGCGTTTCTTAACTTCATAGCATTCACTGGGAGAGCACAATACAGTTTGAAAAGATCTTTAGATATTGGAATCAATACACAACAGCGCAATGCAATCTGCATTTAACGCACTAGTGTCTAACAAAATGACCAAATGAAAGTGTAGGAACTGCGAAATTCCTATTTCCCAACAAGATACACCTGCATAATGAGAAGATAGCAACAACTTGTCAGTGCTTGTAACTGCTTTCATTTATGAAACTGCATCTCTATTACCATTTGGTCCATGAAACCAGACCCAAAAAAATATCTTTGATTCCCCCATCCATCCATTCAACCATCATACAGTTATATTCATAAATACATACACATAAATGTATCATACGATTATATACATATGCAGGGATGGACTTGTTTTAGACTATTCATCCAATTCACTCTACCACGTGTCTACAAGTCAGCTAATGCACCACCCACTGTATATGCTAGTATGGTAGGCCAGTGAAACATCCAAGCCATCCACTAGGTGGAGTTAATTGTGTAGAGCACAAAGATAAAGGTGGTCCATTCAGTTGGTGTGCCATGATAGTAGAAATAAGCCAAGCGGATTAGAAAACTTTGGCTATTTTTTTTTCACAACCGTACATTCGTTCAGTTGATTGTGGCCTGCCTGACTAGTGGACTGATAGGGAATCTCATCATGATGGATGGCTTGGACATTCCACTTATTCGCCTTGCTAGAATATGTGGTGGCATGTGCATTAGCTGACTTAAACATGCATGTGGGCTTAGCAAAGTTCTGTATGCATCAGCCAGGGGCAATTTTTCCCATGCAAATAGTTTTCAGAGGATCATGAACTTTGGATTTTCAAGGAACATGGGGAGGAATTTGAAACAAACGTAACATGTATTTAGGTAATTTGGAGGCATACGCGTGTGTAGCAACCAACGTTTCAGATTGTACCTGTCAGCCCCATCAACAGTGTGGAGTTTACCTCCACTGGGAATAGGGGCATTTTTGCTGTTTTAAAATGTTGCTGCAATATGCGAGTAGCTTGTTGGCAGTCTTAATTGTGTAGTGTGGAATTATGTTTAGCATGTGAGTCAGTATCAATGTGAGCCTTTGCCATTTCCGGTTCCAAGACCTTGGTAAAGAGGAAGGTGAATGTCTACTTGGCAGCCAATCATAATTTCTTTTTGCCAATCTACCATTTAAAGCCAACCCCAAATCGATGGAAGAAAGGCTCAGATGATGATTGTATAACAGGAATTTGGAAACCAGGAATTGAAGTTTGGATCATGGGTTTATATATATATAATGAAAATGTTATTTTTTCTTCTTTTCAACCAGTAGTTATCATTTTTTTAAAAAGTTCTAAATCCTTAAAAAAAAAAAACAGTAATTTGTAGATGAACTACATTCTGTTCGTGAAATAGAAGAGAAAGGAAAGAAGAGACATACCTTCTCTGAAATTTGTGGTAATCTCTGCATTTTTCTGTTTGGTTTGTCGCAGATTTCAGTTGTTCTAGATCCGACATAGCTTCAATGGCGGAACACCGAAATGGCAATGTAAAACCTTCTGACAAAAAAGTTGCTGGGGCACCCAGTGCTTACACGATTAATCTTGATAACTTCCAGAAGCGGCTGAGAGTGTTCTATTAACAACCAAGGTAAAGTGTTCCGCCATTATCAATTAATAGAATTGATAGAAGAAAGATCAGATTGTAATATGTTTCTTCATTTGCTTACTATGCAGAAGTGTCATTTTTGAATGCTATTGTAAGCTCCTAATCATGGCTGGTCAAATGAAAACAAAACAATTGTTCACTGACTAAAACCACAAGTTTAGAGGGAAAAGGAAAGGAAAAAAAAAGTCAAGGTATATACAGAGAATATAGAATCAGTACATACCACAAACCACACCAGCTCTTTCATTACAAGAGCTTTTGTAAGATCGTGCTTCTTCAAAGTTTCATGGACTCTGGCTTGGACATACAGCAGAAACAAAAGAAATCAAAATACAGTTTTATGTGCATAAGTGCAGCATGTTTGCATTCTTAAGAGTAAAAATAACACACTATGCAGGAATTCAACAGAACTGAAGAATCAAGAATCACTGAAAATATATCCCAATAGTATGTCGCACTGGGCCATCAGCTGCTTGTCTGTTAACGAAAGGAAATCTCTAGTGGAGTTGTTACTGCTACTGCTATTAGCACTAGCACTAGCACATGTAGAGAAGGGCTTTACTCGGAAATCTCTGTTGGAGTTGTTACTGCTACTGTTACTGCTCAAACTTCAAGTGTAGGCTGTCAAGAACATGAGATTACAGTGGATAACGTCCAACCTGTTAAGTGCTTGTGACACCCAATCCTTCCAATAGGTTGGCAGTTTGAGCAGTAAAAGAGAGCCAAGCAGTGGATAACACCCAACATTATGCATCAGAATTTTCTAAAACTTGCATGATTAGCAGCAGTTTGCTTCTTATCAACCGTTTAAAAATGACCAATGTAAAAGAGTGCCAACATCACAACCATCTTCAGAAGATTGCCGACACAGAAATTCTCTATGTAACAGATCAGATCCCATGTTGACCCACACACCGTGCTGAACAACAGTCAAGACCAGAATAAGATTTTTGTCCAAGTGAGAGCATTCATGCTAAGCTTACATGCGCCTCTGCAGGCGTGAGAGGACACCTAACCAGAACATCATGTGGGCCCTGCTCTGTAGATGATTTGGACCACAAATCAGGCAGGCCACATGTATGTTGAATGTGGATTGTCGTCAATTTCTTTATGAACCATGCAGTCTCTGTGCACATGAAGCCCGACTGATGCATGATGAGTTGAGGATGGAACAACGGTCGCCTGCAGAAGTGCAAGGGCTCAACATATATTGGATTCAAAACAAGATAATATAGTCCTTGTTTTTGGAGTTGTGGGACAAACTGTTGGGTGGTTGAGGAACATGTTTGAGGATAAGTGCAGCTAAAATGAGAATCTTGTGTGGATTAGTGGCGAGACGGGGAAGGATAGAATTAATGGATGCATTTGAGGGAGCTTGGGAGATAGGAAACAAAACAAGGGATAAGTAGACTTAGTTTGGTCATATGCAACAGACTCTATTATCTAGCTACACCTTTCAACAAACAATTATTTTCAAACTGAGCATGCTTAACTGAGAGACTGAATTTTTAAAACTAAAATGAGAAAGGACAAGATCTGATATGCTAACTGAACGGCTTCATATAGTCTGGGATCTCTGGATTCCTAATAGGGCTATCAATTATTACAGATTTGACATTATAGACCTGAACAAAATTGAAAGAAGAGAAAGAAAATACTAAGTTAATCTACTAAAAATGATAACCTTGATTTGAATTCTATGGCCATAGACCATTGCATGTCACATTCAATCAATTAATTATCTTGGACACTTCCAATTAAACCTCATTAAAGTACTTTGCCCATGTCACATTCAACCAATTAATAATTTGAACCATGGCCATAGACCATTGCATGTCAAATTTATGAAACGTTTTGTATGACTAAAATAAGGGTAAGATGGGAACCTGGAATCATGGGATTGAACAAGCAGTAAACAAAGCACAATGATAGAAAACCACATTGCCAATCTTGTACTCACTAACGGATTGAACAACTTTCCAATCATGAGATCCAAATTATACCCACTAAGAAAGCATATCAAATGGTCCTGCAACCCCATTTAGAAAAAAAAAAAAAAATCGCAAGGAGAGATGAAATGCCGACCTTCTGCTTCTTGAGCCTTTCATTCTCTTCTTCCAGATGTGAAACCTTGTTCTCCAGCTTGTTCGTGTACGCCTGCCACAATGAGGAATAAATTCTCAGTCTTAAAAAAACAGAAAATGGAAGTAACTGGTTTTCAAAACAAGCAACCTGATTTTCCGTTTCATTTTTTAAGGGGTGCATGCATGAATGGATGGAGTATGGATGGATGTATGTATGCTTGCACGGATGATTTCCTTCTTTTAATATATGATATTTAAAATAATAATAATAATAATAAAACAACTAAACAAATCTTACAAGCCAAACCTGAATATTTCTCTCTTCTGATTCAAATTCCCAACACAAAACCAAACCAGTAATTAGTGAAAAGGTATTCCAGGTTACCTGAATAGCGGTTTCATTCTTACAATCATCATTGTCAATTACAACCCTGAAAAAACAGAAAAGAAATTAGATAAATTAAAAGAAAAAATCCAATACCAAAACAAAAGCCAAAACAAAAGAAAATAGGGAAAACCACAAAACCCAAGCTGGTTTTGGGGGTAAAAAACCACGCATGCTTAAAAGATAAAATTCCCAAAAATTACAAAAAGAAGCACTGAAAAAATCATAAAAAAGACGAAAGAAAAACAGAAACAGAGAAGATACAAAAGACCCTTTGTAAGTAACTATACAACACTTCTATTCCTTGATTGAAGACAAAAAATAACCAAATTTAGGCCTCCTTCAAAAGCTAAAACATCTATAATTAACAACATCATGCAGCAAAAAAATACCCAAAATAGAAAAAGAAAAGGGGTGTGAGGAATTCTTGGAGTTGTTTTCTACAGAAGATGCCGAATGCCCATGCTCTTCAATTTCTGAATTGACTGAGATATCAGACATGAGCTTGCAGAAACAAGAGAAGGGATTGATGGGATATGGCTTTGTCCATCATCAACCTGAGCTTACTGATTTCTCCATGGATAGCTGTTTAACATATTCCGAAAACTCAGAAAGAATGAACTATGATTCTGTTAATGGATATAAATCCAACAAGCATAACGGAACTGTTACATTTCCATCAGCAGAATTGGATGGCTACATGTCAACTTCCACACATTGGAGCTTGGATTGGATGGCTACATGTTCATTTCTCACCAACAGCTTCATATCTCTTTCTACCACATCACTCATAGCACATATGGACAACAGGGTTAAAACATCATTTTTATACAACTATTTTCTTGAACCTGTCAAGCTAATGTGGTGACAGTAAAAGTTGCAATATGTGCAATATGGGTAAGACTGCTATATGCATTTCCTACCACTTAAAAAATAGTAGCCTGCATGCACCCATATCCACATGCCGCAGATCATGGGCCCCATTGTGAATGGAGTTTTTTCCAAAAATCACAATAACCAGATGATCTTGACCACTCAGTTTGTGGCATTGCATGGACAGTTAAAAGAAAATGGCTGGTACTTGAACACAATGGCCCACATATGTCTAATCAGCGTGCTTTCCAGTATGTGTTCCATCCACAATAAAGTAAAAATATCTATACTACAAATTCTAGGACCCTGCCGAAAGCTTTTCAAACTAATCCTACAACACTGAATTTCTTCATGAAGTAAAAAATATCTATACTACAACCATAATACGAGCATATTTAGTAAAAGAAAGAAACAGCAAATCTATAGCAATTAACTCACAACTTTAACTGTTTCCAATTGGGGTTCAGCCCATTTATAGGCTTGTGCTGATTTTTCTGATGCCTGAAACAATATTATGAATTAAACTGATATTCCTATATTGGTACCAACAGTTCAGAAAACCAACCAGAGAAATTATAACAATTTACCCCATATTCCGATATTGGAATTCCTTGTTGAGCATGTAGTAAATGTGCTTCCTCCATGTTGTGGCCCACCTCACAAGCTTCCCCCACCTTTTAAATTATTCGCCCTTCATTTCCAAGAACAGTTTAATTTATCAACTCAGCCCATTAAAAAAAATTCCCACCCCCAATATTTTCATCAAGAATTAAATGGTAGGAGAAATGGAAAGAAAGCTTGCCTGCTAAAACTTCAAGTGATTGTGCAGAAAAAGAAAAAAGAGAGAGAAAAAAAAAAAAAAACACACCTTGTAGAGATGTCAGTTCCCTATAGGAGAAATCAGGCCTTCAACCCTTTCACCAGGAAGCACCAACAAGCATGCATGTATTTTATCCATAGGTTCATCTATATGCGCACTGTACACATGACAATCTAGTTGCATATGCATACAAGTGACTAACATGTTAAATTTGGTCTGGTGATTATAATTCATATTCCATCAGGCAGGTTGCACTTAATACATAGCTTTTCCTAAATGAAGAATTTAAGAAATATCCAATCGATCAAGCTATTCTCTCATTTAACCCAAAATAAATAAATTCAACAAATTTTATAAATAAATAAATAAATAAAACAATCCAGATTCAATGAAAAGAATCTGAAAAGCAACATTCCATTCATTATGCAAAAACAAATAAAAATCATAATAAAATTAAAACATAAAAAACCATTTCAGATTCAATCAAGTGAATGTAAAAAATCACAACTATTGCATTAAATTTTTTATTTTTATTTCTTTTTAAAAGGATGTGACTTTTGCAATCCTTCAAAATAGCATAGTTGTACATATGTTATCCACTGTTTCTTAAATGGTGCATTTAGCATTCGTGTATGTCAATCAAGACCATCCAGATGTTTGGAGGGTAGCACATACCTTGCACATGATTGGAGGGCAGAGTTGTGTTCACAAAATCGTCACATACAACAACTGTATATGAACTTTCACATTCTACATTTTTTCAATTAACCCACTGTTCCTATGGTGTCGTCCACTTGAGCTTCAGATTTTCTTCCTTTTTTGTTTCACAGCCTAAAATGAGCAGTAAAAACAGATGAACGGCATGGATATTAAACACATACATCACGTTAACCCCACAGCGGCCAACACTTCAACACACCTATGCTGGGAGTACTAGTGCTAGCAACGCCACCTAATCCCTGTCCCATGATTAATGGGACACGGGCAGGAAGTTCCTGCGCAAGGATGCTAACCGTTATATTTGTGAGAAATTCACCCAATGCATCTGTTTTTAGAGATCTATTTAGGACTTGAGACAAAAAATGAGGCACATCAAACACTCAAATGGGCCACACGAATTTTATGTTTTTTCACTTCATCCCATTGGGAATGACCTTATAATCGGTTTGGATATCATATACACATCAAAATGGAGCCTGGGAAAGTTTCAACGGTGGAAATTTCTTTTCCCAATTTTCCCTCTCGTGTGACCCACTTGGGTTTTTTATCCACTTCATTTTTAGTCGCAGGTCCTAAAATGAGCTCCCAAAACTTATGGACAGAAGGATTTCTCACATACCTTACAGTGGGCCCCACCCAGCATCATTGCGCAGGAACTTCCTGCGAAAGGCTCCCCTGTCTTTTGGGTCTCTAGCGAAAACATTAGGGGGCTCCTCAGGGACAGATTTGATTTCACGAAAACACGCCACGTTGCAGAAATCATATTCTCTGAACCTTGTAGAGAAATGACCTCTAGATAGAAAGACACGTTACCTGCAATATCCAGGCATGCCATTAGCAGCCCCAAGACAAGCACTGTAGCAACCATGATAAGGCCGCTAGCTGTGGTAAATGAAGCAGCCATGGAGACGTGTGATGCATTTCATCATCTGCTCGTGGCCCTTTATATAGAGGACTGGCAGAATTGATCAAGGACTCGGGCCCCCACATGCTCCAGGAAATTTACACCAAAATGCAGAGATTTTCTTCTATTATGATAAATCATAGAAAGAAAAAGGGGAGGAAATTGAAACGAGGTACCTGAAAATCTCCCGATCGCAAATTCCTAGCAACGTTAATGAATGTCGAAAGAGGAACTCCAGCGACCTTTGTTTGAATGAAGATGCGGCTTCCTCCACTTGTAAGATGGATTTGGAAATCCTCTTCTAAAATGAGATGTAACTTTCAAATCCGACAATTGTGAGTTTTCCATCATTTATAAAATAAACTATATTAAAAGCCATACATATAATGGACCATTTACAGATGATTAAGATAGTCTTATATAGGAAAAAAAAGTATAAATATTAGCCATTTACAACTAGACCCATTATTTAGATGGTCTGGATAACACCATCTCATTACCACTGTTGTTTTGAATGAGTCACCACTATTTTACATCAAATACAAAACCCATACATTGTCACTGTACATTAAAAAAAAATCCGGTTGAGCTTTCAATCTGGTAGCATTGAGCTTTGGATCTGGTAGGCTCTATGGCCCCACTATGATGTATATGTTTTATCCCCGCCGTCCATCCATTTCTTAACGTCATTTTAGGGTTGATCTCTAAAAATGATCTTGATATAAATCTCAGGTGAACCACACCACATGAAAACAATAGTGATTGGATATCCATCATTAAAATCCTCCTAAGGCCCACTGTACTGTTTATTTGACAACCAATCTGTTTATTAGGTCATACAGGCCTAGATGAAGGGGAAAAACAAAAATCATCTCGATCCAAAACTTTTATGGCCCCCAAAATGTTTTTAATGGTTGACGCTCATTCAACACTGTTTCCTGTAGTGTGGTCCATTTCAGATTGGGATATACCTCATTTTTGGTCTCATGCCATAAGATAATTTTTTTTAAAAATGGATGGACAGCATGGATTAAACACATACATCATGGCGGGGCCCACAGAGCACCAACCACTAGCCATTAGTGGGTATCAGGGGGAGTAGCCAATCTATTCCCCTTATTTGTGGTGCGGTCCATTTAATCTCTGGATATGATTAATTTTTTTGGATAATTCTCTAAAATGATCTCGAAAAATGGATGAACGGTGTGGGTTGATCCCAAATTTTCGGTAAATCCAAAGCTTAAGTAAACCATGCCACACGAAACAATGTGAAATAATGATTTCCACCGTTAATACCTTAGGCCCACAGTAATGTTTATTTGTCATCCAACCTGTTCATAATATCAAAATGATATGAATGAGGAGAAAACACAAGCATCAGCTTGATCCAAAACTTCTATGGCCTCCAAGAATTTTTCAATGGTAGAGGTTCAATCACATTATTTCCTATGGTGTGGTCCACTTGAGCTTTGGATATGCTTCCTTTTTGTTCTTTATACCTCAAATTATCTGTTAATATGGATGAACGGAGTGGATAAAATAAATAAATAATGGTGGACCCCACAGAGTTTACTCAGTATGCTAAGGGTAATTAGTAACTCACCTAAATGGAGTGGAGATGGGTTGCCTTAAAACATTCATAATCATATATTGGGCTTGCCTAGATGTGATTCACATATCCAACTCACTCATTATGTGTGTCCCACTTGGATGAGGGGTCAGACCAAGTTTCAACCGCATCCAAAACTCATGTGAGCCCCACCAAGTGCTTTTATATTTTTAAGGATGTCTTCACATGGTTTTAGATGGTATGGCCCACCTGAGTTTTGTATACAGATGATTTTTGAGATATCTCATAACCTAAAGGGGACACATCAAATGCATGGTATTGATGTTCGACACACATCATAATGGGGCTCACAAAACTTATAATACTTAGGTTCTCGCGAGGTCAATAAGTTGGGTCACAATTTTGATCAGAATATTTGACTTATTTTATATGTTTGGTCCATTCACTCTATTTTATTGATCAATATCCTCAATTGACTAGTTACTTGACCCGACGAGGCTACATTTTTTTTTTTCACAAATAAATTTCAATTTCCATTTAAAAATAATATTTTTTTTCAAAATGTATATTTTTACGCTTAATTTTTCTTTGAAAACTTTTAACAAAATAACATTTTTATTATAAAATATTTTTAAAAAAAAATTAAAATATGAATTTTGAATTTTTATTTTCAAAATCTCAAAAATTTTCTCAAATTTTAATTTTTTTCTCAAAAAATTCCAAAATGCTGATTTTTTTTTTCTTCAAAAGCATCATTTTGTTTTCGACTTTTCAATTTTCTTTTTTAAAATGATATTTTTTTTTTCAAAATCTCAATGTTTTTATAAATAACTTTTTCTTTTAATTTCAAATTTTTAACATTTTCAATTATTTTTAAAATCACGAATTATTTCAACTTCTTTATTTTTCATTTCAAAATGTTTGTTTTTTGTTAAAGTATCGATTCTTTAATATTGTTTAATTTAAAAATTTTTCAACTCTTTCTAACTTCTCCATTTTTTTAATGCATTTTTTTCAAACTTGTCAAATTTTTTTTTTCGAATTTCTCAATTTTATTTTAATTTTCAAAATACAAACTCTCATTTTCTTTTTCAAAATATTTTCATTTTTCAACATCGTCAAAATTTTCACATTTTAAAAAATCTTTTTAATTTTCTTTTTTGGGATATTATTTTTTTCTCAAAATCAATTTTTTTTTCAAAATTATCAACTTTATTCAATATTACTTTTTTCCCACAAAATAGATTTTTATTAAATAACGATTTTTATTTTTTCAAAATCTCATTTTTTCTTAAACATTGTTAAATTTTTTTAACTTCTCAATGTTTTTTTTTTCATGTCATATTACAAATCATTTAAATATTAGTTTTAAAATTTTAAAAATTAATAATTTCCACTCATTTGATATAAAAACAATTTTTATTTATTTATTTATTTTTTGCATTCAATCAATTGTTAAAAAATAATATTAGATACAAATATGTACAATTAAACCACTGAATTTGTATTAAAAAACAATTCTTAGACTAGAAAAAAAAAAAAAACAAACATGATTTTCCACCATTTTCTTAAAAAGAAATAAATGCAAGGCAAAAGGCCTTTTACGACGGACCATGATCCATCGCAAAAGCAACTGAAAAGTGTCGTCCTTCGGTATTTTGGGCGGGAATTTGCAACCGAACATTCAGTTGCAAAATCAAAATATGCGACGGATTTAGTCCGTCGTTAAATTACAACGGATCAGAATCCGTCGTAAATATGTCGTAAATCAGATTTTAGCGACGGATTTTGGTCCATCGCGAAATTCCACGACGTTTGGACCGGATTTTCGAGAAAGAAGGGCGTAGCGACGGACTTTTTTCGCTAGCGACGGATTAAATCCGTCGTTAAACCAAGCAATTTTTACGAAAATACGTCGCAAATTCAGTATTTTGGCGTAGTCTCCTATATGCAACTCTCTAGCGTGTCTATATAGACCTGGAGTTGTGCTGACGGGGCTACAAGGTTTTGGATAGAGAATATTACACTTTCTAATTTTATACATTGACTTAAACTTGTAATTATTTAACCTAGCGACATTCATACTTTAAGGGCTTGATATTACTTTTGAATAGTTTATATACATATCACAGTCTTCCGCTAGTGTACTTAAATTATCTTTGGAGTATGACATGTTGTTTTAGTATAATCTCATTCATGTTTAAGGTACTAATACAGACAACATTTAATCATCATTATCTATGTTGCATAAGTGATGCGTTGGAACTCGGGAGCTGAATCTATGCTCGACTCCCGAATTTCAGGGCGTTACAAGTTCAACAACTTTTTCAATTGTTTCCTTTATTCATGATCTGCATAATCTAAGCTTTCAAATGATAGTCTTTCCTGTCAAATTAATCGGAATTAGTATCTCAATACATTATAATTTTCTTTTAATTTATCTTTATGAAGTATTTATAATTTTAAAATATATTGAAAGCTTCCTTCTCTTTTTAAGCTGATTGTGATATTTCCAATATGATAATGATTTAATCATTTCATCTTTGTGCTTGTCATCGTGCTTTGCAATGCATTCTTTGGATCCTTTGCTCGTTATATCGCGCTTTTGAAGATGTCATTTCCAGCTCCAAAGGTCCAACCACTGAGTCTTTTCTAGTTTGTGCTCCTTAACATTTCTTCATAGACTTTTCCTTGATCTTTACTGATTCTGAAAAATAGATAAATAAAACTTCTTTTAGTTTTCATTTAATAGCTTTCCAAAGGCCATAAAAGTTACTGATGATGATTCTGTTTATTCTTTGTCTCCATCAGATTTGGTACTTGGAGAGTTGGGATATCATCATTCATAATTCTCGGCATATGAATTCCTCTGCCTCGCATAAGAGATTATTAAAAGACCAAGGCATAGATTACTTTGAAGACGTAGATCATGCCCCCTTTCTAGGTCAACTTCGCATAATGATTTCTTTAGAAGATAATACTTCCAAAGTGAAGCCTGCTGATACCCTTGAAGGATGGATAATTCTTCCATAGTTTATTCTCTGTCGCCTTTGAGAATCTTGTGCGATAATATTTCTCTATCATCAAGAAGGCATTTGTTGTTACTGTAATTTGAACCTGATTCAAGAGAAACGCATTTTTGCATGTTGTTTACTCAATATTTAAAATTAATTTTCATCAGGTAATTCCATATTTGAGCATATCTAAAGTGGAATGTGTATCTATAGCATTTTGATGCTACACATAGCTTAAGCTCTTGATGGAGCTAGCATACTTTGACTGATCATACCTTGACGGGACACAACCTGACTTAACTGGACTTTACTGAACTTGACTCGACCAGACTTGACTGAACTGGACTTGACACTGGGCTCAAAGAGCAAGATAGATTACCGCCAATTTCGAGCTGGGCTCAAAGAGCAATTCTAGTTTACCGCCAATTTCGGGCTGGGCTCAAAGAGCAATTCTAGTTTACCGCTAATTTCGGGCTTTTTAAGTTGTGGAAGCTTTGTATATTGCTAATGATGATAGGTCTTATGCGTAGTTGGCCATATAGGCTTGGTTAGGCTCCCTTAAATGATAAGCTGCCATCGCTGTCGTAAAATTTGCGTGGTTGGCCATATAGGTTTATTCCACTGCTTATTTCACTGCCATGAATGGTGAATCAATAATTGATACATCGCCACTGCTGATATGTTCGGACAATGCTTATGGTTAGAAAGTGTATCGGCTTGGTGATGATAACAATTTTAATAAGGTGCGATAAGATAATTTTGTATCAGCGATTGATGATGACAGCGATAGTTGCTAATTTTGGCGATAATCATCGACGCTTTTCTTTTGGCGATTGTGTGATTATCATTGATGCTTCGCATTTGGCGATGACTTGATATGCTTGAAAGCCTTCATTTTATTCATATATACATAAAAGAAATACATTCTATGGTGAGAAATACATTTCATAGTTTTTTACTCACCTTTCTTGTCCCCTTTTGATTTTGGAAGTATCATACCGACACCTTTCGAAATCAAAATAGTGGTCATCTCCTGAACTGGCAGGTATTGCAATGCATATCTGCAATGAATATGCTTTATATCACGGCTTTATATCTTTTACCTCACTCGCTTCTTTTCATTCTAGTATTTAGGCTATGACAGCTCGATCTTGTCAATTACTGATGGTTCATTATACGAAGCATGTTATTGTCTTTTAACGTGGATGCCCCCAGAATTTTCTTTATTGAGAGACTATCGAGAGAATTTTCTATTTTTTTTTTAAAAAGCTTTCTGTCATTTTTCTCCATTTCTCGCTTTCTGTCATGCTCTTTCATTACAATTTCTCCCTTTTTGATCATCTTTTGTAACTTTTTCCTGAGGGGATTACAGTTTTCTGTATGATGTCCAAATTTATGGTGATAATGACAATAATTCATTCCTCTTGTATTTTTAATTTCTTTGAGGTGTATTAGCCGAGGCAATTCAATACTCTTCATAACTAACAATTGTTTCAATATAGGAAGTATGTCTTTTCGTGCAAACGAATACTTCATATGATCTTTATTTTGCCTGGACATTTTATATGTTATTATAACCACACGACCAATTCTATCTTCTTCATTGCTATCTCTTTCAACATCTTAATAATCTTCTTTAGTTTCTCTTTTTCGAGTGATGTGGGCCGATCTTGACTGAAAAGCAGCCACTCTTCTCATCATCTTTTCAAGAGCATAAGCCTTCGTAACAAAATCATGAAAGGTTTTCCAATCTTTACTCATCAGGTGGCATGCCAGTTCTGGTCATGCCTTCTAAACATAGCTCTACTTGTTCTGATTCCCGCAGAGGATATTGACATGATGCTACCAAGTCCTTTCATCGACTGATGAATTCTTCGACTAATTCATTTTCTTCTTAGCGAATAGAGGCCAGTTAGGTCAAATTAACTTCTTGGTCTAAAGAGAAAAAGTTTGACATAAAAGCATTCTGCATCTATTCCTAGGTATCAATAGATCCTGGCATGAAACCTGAATACCATCTGAAAGCTCTTCCTGTCAGAGAAGATCCGAATAATCGCGAACAATATTGAGGAATTCTGGAGCAATTCTCATCTTTACTATGAAATGCATCATATGCTCTTCTGGTGATCCATTTTCGTTAAATTTCTGAAAGTTTGGGTGTTTGAAGTCGGTGGGAAATGACATTTCTTTTATTTCAGGGGGATACGGTGTCTGATATCAAAACATTTTATTCTAACTTCGTTCATTCTCTAGATGAATAGATTCGATAACCATCTGCCAAATTTCTTCCTGCGTGATATTCTGAGTAATATTAGGCATAGGCTCTTGAAATCTAACCGCTTATGGTTGTGGCCTTTCTACTTGTGGTTCAATGTTGTTCATGGTAGTCACTGTCGGAATATTAGAGACTTCCTCAGCCACATGCTCATCTAGCGAAAAACGATCAGGCTGATTAATATTTGTCGACGAGCGTTCTGTTTCTTTATACCCGATTGTCTTGATATTGAAGGAGGAAGCAAGCACTGTGCTGCTGATGCTGTTGAAGAAGATGAACTATTATCTGATTTAAAACCAGCGTATTGTCGCTTCGAAGGACTAGCTGACTCAAATCGTGGCATTCTTACTACATGAGTTTGCTTGAAATCTTTTATAGGAGGTGCTGTGAGTGAACATTCACTAGTCACGGTCGCCTTCCCTTTATTTTTCTGAACTCTCAATGATTTTGTGGAAGATGTCTTTACAGTTATATTTAACGGTATCGGAAGACCTTTTGGAGTGACGAACCTTTATATTTTTCTCGAATGAGGTGATTGTATGACCAAAGCAGGACCGTGTCTCATGACACTTCGCATAATCGACCCAGTACTTGGCGAGATGATGCTTCTTACGGAAGTAGATCGAACTTTTCATCTTTTGGATGTTACTATCCTCCATCCTCCCTCATCTTGTTGAGCTACTGGTGAAACAGAGATTATTTCATCCATTACATGAAATTCCCTACTCTTGATCACAACAAACTTTGCTTTCTCTGACGCTTTCTACTTACCTGGAGACAAAATATAAAATCGCAATTAGCATCTAAGTGATAAAACATTCTATCTCAGAGATGAAGGGGAGGATGTTCCCACTAAGAGTCGCCATTTTGGCATCTATACAGATGCCAAAAAGTGATAAATGTTCTCTGAATATTTTCTAAGCTATTATTGAAAAAGAATCCCCAGCAGAGTCGCCATTTTGTTTCGACAAGAAAACAAATGCATTTGATTCGGGGGATTTATTCAATGATAACAAAAATTTTGATAAGAGAACAATGATCACATTTATTCTGAGTACATTTACATCATTAGATTCCCTTGATTCTGAAAATAAAGTACAATCAATCAAAGTAATAAATGAAAGAAAAGGCAGTCCGATGATGATTTCGGCAACATTTCGATGCTTTTGATGTTCCTCGCCAAGGTGGAAAGTTTGTGTGGGCTTAAAACCCTTGATCTGACCATTGAGATTAGTTTTGATCATCCTTCCGTTTATTCTTCCTTGATCTAACCGTTGAGATCAGTTCTGATCATCCTTCCGTTCATTCTTCCTTAATCTGACCGTTGAGATCAGTTTTGATCATCCTCCCGTTCATTCTTCCTTGATCTAACTGTTGAGATCAGTTCTGATTATCCTTTTGTTCATTCTTCCTTAATTTGACCATTGAGATCACTTCTGATTATCCTTCCGTTCATTCTTCCTATGAAACCCTCGAAATGTGGAGCAATGATCCCTTGAAATGTGGAGCGATAATCATCCCTTGAAATGTGGAGCGGCGATCATCCCTTGAAATGTGGAGCGGCGATCCCTTAAATTGTGGAGCGCACTTCCTTTGAAATGTGGAGCGCACTTCCCTTGAAATGTGGAGCGCACATGTGTTAGGACATGCTTCCATAAAGAATGGTGCATGGGGCATTCGTTAAGACATGAAAAGCCTTTCCATTAGGACAAAGGGGAGAGAGAAGTGGCATGTGGAGTTTCCGTTAAGACATGAAAAGGCTTTCATCAAGACAGAGTCCACATGGAGTGGCACATGGAGGAGAACTTTAAGACAATAAAAGGCTTCCATCAAGACAAAGTCCACAAGGAGTGACGCATGGACTATTCATCAAGACAACAAAAGCCTTGAGTTAGGACAAGCATCCATATGAAGTGGCACATGAAACTTCTGTTAAGACAAGAAAAGCTTCCCTTCAAGACAATATTCCATATGGAGTGGCGTTCCAAGCATTTGTCAAAGAGATTGCGCGGAACCGTGCAAAGCATTCTTCCCCAACTTCAATTGCACGGAACCGTGCAAAGGCCCTCAGGACAAGAATTCTATAATAGGTGGTGCACTTCCTTTTCTTCACATTGCACCTACTCGCGCAAGGGCTTCATTGCATGGATGCGCGCAAACACTCTCCCTCTCTCTTTCTCTTGTCTTCCTTCTTTCTTATCCCCCTTCCTTCTTGTCTTCCAACTAACCACGGATCAACCCACAAATGAGGCATGGGAAGGGGTATTTATTGGCATCTTCTCTCTTACATAGTGGTGATCACCACCACTTCTCCCTTCACATAATGTCCAACCTCCTCTCTTAAACAATGGTGTCCACCAAGCTCTCACTTAAATGGTAGTGTACAACTACTTCTTCCTCCATACAAGGTAATACCCATCCACTCTTTTTTACTAAAATACCCCCACTCACACATTTTTACCAAAATACCCCAACTTACTCATTTTTACCAAAATGCCTTGAATGCTGATTTTTACCAAAATATCCAAAATATGCCCGAATGCTAATTTTTACCAAAATACAGAGTGAGTAACCCTGGGAAAGATCCGCACCATGGAATTCTCTAACTAATGAAATGGAATATTTTTTGTGCCTCGATAATAAAGTACAAGATACTAATTCAGCAATATATTTTGGGAATTGCACATGTAATTCCCAATGAACCAATAAACCGACGTTCACACATCAAGGAGTTCTCAAGACTTTGATCCCTCTCCCAATTTTTAGGGAAAACCTATGTTTATGTTCCAAATCCAGAAGTTCCAAAAATTCAGCAACATGCAAGTACATACGCCACTCACATTCACTAAGATCTATGCTAGGCACGATAATCGGCCACCTAAAGGTAATGGTCCGCACCCATTGTCGATCGGAAGCTTTTGCGGTCGCTATAACGGTGTCGGGTTCACAAACTCGACGTGTTGGGGCCTTGCGTTACATGAAAATCGTGGTAAGGTGCATGTATGTGGCTTGTTGCTAGAGAGAGATGGATTGGAGTCTGAATCTTACCTTCGATCAGACGTAGCTTGATCCTATGGCAATTGGGTCGGAGTTTCCAGTAACGTAGGGGTGTGGGTGTGGGGAATTTCAATCCTCAAACACCACATGTACTATGCAACTCTCTCTCTCTCTCTCTCTCTCTCTCTCTCTCTCTCTCTCTCTCCTTTTCTCTCCTCTCTCTCTCTCTTAGCTGCTAAAATTTCAGTGGAAATGAGAGAGAAAGGCTTAAGAGCCTATATACTAAGAAATTTAATCAGTTGGCCCTGAGTTCCATTAATTGCTTCAAATAGCCTTGTGGGGCCCATTTCTTGCTGTTGGGGCAAGCCTGGTGGCCCCCTGGCCCATCTAATTCATGGGATAGGTGCCCCATGGCCCGATGAAGGGTTGGGTAAAGTTTGACGGCAAATGGATGCGGGGTTTTGCCGCAATGGTCCGATTTGCGATCAACGGTCACTGATCTTCGATCAAGGGTCAGATTTCGTGGGGGAGTACAGGGAAGTATCTTCAGCCATTGGTGGAAATTTAGAAGAGATCTGATGACTGAAATGCCCTAATTCATTGACTCAAGCCACGAAGCCATTTGCTTTAAAATTCCAGATTTTATCCTAAGGTTAGGGCGACTTGTGCTTTCCAAGTGCCGACTAGACAGCGCAATTTATCCATTTTTGGGCGTCGTTCGAGCCTGTCATCCGCGATGGACCACAAGCCCAGTGACGCCCCTGGCCTCATCATGTTTCAGAATTTTCTGTCCTACCTTAGGTGGTGCATAGTTCATACAGACAGCCGCTAAGTACAATTGGACTTTCCGACTCTATGGCCCGCGTTCGACCCGAACGTAGTTGGATTCAATCGTATTAGGGGCCTAATTCGGATTAATTTATCAATAATAAATCCACACGTGTGATCAAATCGTATGGTCCTGCGTCAATTCACACGTGGGCGCCTCAAGACACTTTTCTGATTGGGTCGGGTGTTACAAAAATACAGGCCCAGATTCGGCTAAAAGAGAGTTGAATCGGCCCAACACTGCCCGTTGACTAGTCTCACCAGTTGGTGAAAGAAAATAAAAATAAAAACAAGCCCTAACAATGCTCTCATTCAAACTAAAGGAAAGAAAACCCTAGCCCATTCTTTGCAAAACCAGAACTTTCATCCAACGTCGCCCCCACCTACGATAGAATTTTCACTGGAATCAATGGTTGTTCTTCCCTCCACAGCAATCGGATGTTGTCAGCGATGCAAATAGGCTATCACACATTGTTCCCTCTATAATGTTAATGCTTGCACGATTGGATAACCACAGAAGATGGGTTTTCGATCATATAGCTGTGATCTGACTCCTATTTCCTCTGGAATCAATGGCGGCTTCCAGCCCTTGCTCACCTTTTCACACCGACAACATTGTCCTCGTCGTAATCAAGCCCTTTACAGCCATCGTCTCCGTCCCCAAGTATAGATGTGGGCAGGACAGTGCCACCAAGAACCATCTAGTCCGACAATGGCGGACATCCCTCTCGGCACGACTGTCATGGCTCCCAAAAAATGGAGAAGAAGGGATGAAGGCACGTTCACCACCATGGTAGAAGAGAGATGTCGGTAATAATCCCATTTTTTTAAGGTTTACAAATAGGGTAACAACCAAAGATCTGTTGTGTGTGAATTACCCAATCACATACAATAAGAAGGTTGGGATCAAGCCATTTGAATTCAAACGCTATCCCGACATGGCACTTGTCGGATTCTGGTGACGGTCATGAAGTTCAAGCCGAATTGCCTATATACCGCCAGGATCCGACAACCTCCAATTAAGTTCGGAAATTATCTATTATTGAAAATAGTCCCTACGATCGATGCATAGTGTCACTTTGACACCACATGTTGGAAAATAAGGGTCTGTTTGATTTTCAAATTACAAAGGTAATTACAGGTAAATGGGTAATAATTATTTACCCCTGTGTTTCCGGTTGATTTTCCAAGGTGATTTGACCGCCACCTTTCATTTATAGCACTTGTCACGTTACCCGATGAAAAAAAAGTTAAATTGTGGGGTCCACCTTTATGTTTTTGTATTATCCACACCGTCCATCCCTTTAGCCAACTCATTTTAGGGCATGAGCCAAAAAAATATGTAGATCCAAAGATCAAGTGGACCACACTACTAGAAACAATGGGAATTGAATTCCTACCATTGAAAGCTTCTTGAAGACCCTGGAAGTTTTGGATCAAACTGATATTTTTGTTTCCACTTTATTCATGCCCGTGTGACCTTATTAATGGGTTGGATGACAAATAAACATCACTATAGGCCCTAGGGAGAAAACAACTTTCAACCATTGACGTTTTAATGATCCTTGTTTCCTCAGGTGTGGTCCACTTGAGCCTTTTATTTTCCTCAGTTTTGAGCTCATATTTTAAAATGTATTTTTTAAAAGGATGGATGGTGTGGATAACTAATATATATCATGGTGGGGCCCACATATTTAAATCAGTAATACAAATGTTTGTATGGACCGATTTTCGAAACGTAATTACTGGCAACTTTCAAACAGGTGTAGTAAGCAATAACCAGGTAATTTCGTGTATTTACCAGTGGAAATCGAAATTCAAACACCCTTAGCAGATTTCAGGTTCTACATTAGTATCAATCTAAGGAATTCAAGTATCTGGATTATGTACATTGATCGACCATTTTCCTAGTTGTTGAGATAGACCCTGGAGAGGATTGGTTGTGCATCGGTCTTCTGCCGCATGTACACCTACAACTATGCCTTTCTCTAATGGGGAGAAGAACGTGCATGTAAACGTGCATGGAGTTGGGGGCCAATTGCGCTTTATATAGTGAAGCCGCGGGAAAGAGTCCAGCCATTGTAGGACTCTTCCACCTCCATACATCTCCTCTATCCCATCGGAGAGAGAAGTCATCTTTCAATACAACTCTAACTAGAGTTGTATATATAAAATTGTATATGCCCTAAATGCTGTGGGTGTCATGTCCTGATGGTCATGTGAATGATTGATGTAGAGAGGGTCGCGGACAGTTACATGACCAAGATGGATAAGAAAAGGCTCGGTCGACGACAGAAGTGATCTGGACCGTTGGACCTTAAATCAGGCGTATCTCGCAATCCGGAATGAGTTATCAGACATCGGGCTGCGCAAGCCGGATTTGCGAAATACCGTTAGATCGATGGTCGTTTCCCTATTTTAATTCCATTTTTACTATAAATATTAAGTTTTAGTTTGATTATAACTCTTCATCCGTTGGGCTTTAGGAGTTGTGCCCAATGTGAAAAGAGCTCTTGGTGCCAATTAGGACACTTACTATTTTTAGCTGAAAACCTTGCACACTAGTAGTAGAGGTGGGCATCAAGTCAAGTCGGACCGAGTTAGGTCCAACTCGACTCGATCCGGTTTTGAAAAAGGCCTGACTGAACTTGATCCGATTCGGTACCGAGTCCAGCATGCCTGACTCGATCCGATCAGGGTATGGGTTAGGCTGATCCAAACTGAGTCCGACTTGGTCAAAAATACCGAGTCAAACGAGTCATAGGGCTGGCTAGCCAACTATTCGATATAATGGCTGGATTTAGGAGATAAACTACATAAATGATGATTGACCTCATGAGTC
The DNA here is from genome assembly GCA_030180095.1 of Magnolia changhungtana. Taxonomy (NCBI): domain Eukaryota; kingdom Viridiplantae; phylum Streptophyta; class Magnoliopsida; order Magnoliales; family Magnoliaceae; genus Magnolia; species Magnolia changhungtana. Next base: position 685,094 of record JASAUF010000121.1, read on the forward strand.
ACAAATCTCGGTACAGGCCTATTTGTTTTTCAAAATCCTGCCAAAACCGTGTCGCAACTTACAAATGCATTCTTGTCGGAAGCGGATTGGCTAGTGTACCTCACACCAGCTATATAACTTATGTATTGACGTCAGCAAGTTCTGTGGGTCCCATCATGAGGTATGTATTATATCCAAACCGTCCATCCACTTGGCAAGCTCGTAGTAAGGCCTAAGATGAAAAATAAGAAAGATCTAAAGATCAAGTGGACCACGCTGAAGAAAAGTAGTGAGAGATTGAATGTCTACCATTGAAACCCTTGTGGGGGTTACATAAGTTTTGGATCAATATGATATTTTTTTACATTTCATCTAGGCAATTTTGACCTTACGAACAGATTGAATGGAAAATAAACATTATTGTCGGCCCTACTAATGTTTTAACAGTGAAAATCACTATCCCACTACTATTTGTGGTGTGGTCCATTTGAGCTTTGTATATAATTCATTTTTTGGCTCATGCTCTAAAATGATCTTGAAAATTAGATAAACTATGTGGATATAATAAATACATCATTTTGGGGACCATGTAACTTTGATCTCCTTTGAACCATTCATACAACTCGGAGCTCGAGGAGATCTTCCTAAATCTTATGTGGCCTCAAAAAAGAAATATAAGATAAGCTTTCATTTCCACTGTTTTATGTGGTGTGGTCCAGTTGAGCACTGGATCTGACTCACTTTTTGGGTTCACCTCTAAAATTAGAGGAAAAAACAAATGGATGGCAGGATCAAGTACATACATAGTAGTGGGCCCCAGAAGTTTTAGTGGTAAAAAATCCATCTTTCCTCTGTTTAAATGCACAGTCAACATCAAATCACCGTCAAAGCTGCTTCTAGGCATAAATATAGAAGCAGATTGCATCCCACCCTACCTGGACGTTAATCATCGTGAAAGGGCTATGTGGGGCCCATTGTGATATAAAGATTTTATCCACGTCATCCTTCCATATTTACAGATAAATATAGGATATTAACCCAAAAACAAGGAGGAACCAAGGCTTAAGTGGACTACAAAGTGGGGATTGACCATCCACCATTAAAAACTTCTTAGGAGCTAAAGAAGTTTCGGATCAAGCTGATATTTTTGTTTTCACTTCATCTAGGTCTGCATTACCTTATGAATAGGTTGGATGGTGAAAAAACATTACGGTGGCCCTTAGAAAGGTTTCAATATAGTGGATGTCATTCTCACTGCATCTTTGTTTGGTATGGACCAATGTTGTCCATTGGAGCTGTGGATCTATCTTATTTTTAGGATAGTTATGTAAAATGATTTGATAAAAGCGATGGATGGTGTGGATAAAACACTTACATCATGGTGGGCCCCACATAGTCCTGCCAGATGGATTACTGTCCAGGCGGAGGTATGACTCAATCTACTTCCATAAATGAGGTAAAAACAAATAGATGTACGGAGTACACTGCTTACATCTCCACCATTCCTGTGTGGTCTCTTAACATTAAAATAAATTTTTTTTAAACAAAAAACTAAAACTAAAAATATAATAATCAGAAAGATTCACCTGATGTGCCGCTAGTTGCCCCTGCCGGATGGGAGAGGAGAGGAGAGAGAGATCAGGAGGAAGAGGAAGGTCGGAGGGTTCTTGACACCTGCCGACCGATGGGTGCCGGGTAAGGGGTTGGGCTTTTTCGGATTGGGGCGTGGGACGAGTAGGGTATATATACTTGGAGCCGGGTCGGATCGGATTAGATTCCAGATCGGATCGGTCTGGATTGACCACGATCCAAACTCGATTTGATAAATGATCGGATCTAATTGGCCCTACTCGAACCGCACCGATCAAGGCCTTCGGTTCGGATCAGGTCGGATCCACCGAATCAAGTCAGAAATGGCCAGCTCTAACTAGTAAACATCACGACTATCTATAAATAGTAAGTTCACTATTTATAGTAAGTAGTGAATTCTAGGAGTTGTAGTCATAGTTTGATTCTGATTTCTCTCCCATTGCTTGGTGTCCCTATTTAAAGGGTTGTGAACTCATTTTTATTTATTCATCAATCAATTTTGAATTTATTAGAATTTATTTATATTTTCTTACTTTCTTTTCTTGTGGATTCGAGAAGTCTCTGTGAGGAGTCCAGAGAAGTTTCATGGATTCGGAATAGTTATCCTCTTGAGGAAGACAGTGCTCAACCTTACTTCCTTCCCTGCATCAATGATCCAAACCGATCATTACATTACCATATGGAACTATACATATATGGACCACAATTCCAACAGGGACGACAAATATTGTACCTAGTTCCTTTCACTTCTTTTAATAGTATTTTCATGCGTCTAATTAGAAAGACCATGAACAAAAGTTATGTGAAGTGCACCCTAATAACTGTGTGATATTCAATTCATACATTTGTTGTGTTAACTCATGTTAGGACATTGGTTCAAAAAGTAGGTTCATTAATGGGAATTCAAGTGCGCCACAACAATGAAATTAGTAAGGAGGGGTAGTTCATTTCTTAGTCTCTCTCTCTCTCTCTCTCTCTCTCTCTCTCTCTTGTAACACACACCTGCATATGACCCACATTTCCCTCCTCTCTCTCCTTTAAATCTCTCCATTTCTCTCTCTATCCCCTCCTCACTTTATCAGTTCATATCTCACACCCCTGGTTCCCTATATGTGGATATGTTTGGATACAAAATTAAATTAAAGGAATGGCCAAATTGCAACCAAAATTTCTAATATTCATAATAAGCTAGTCTCATGCTCCCCTTTTAAGCGCAAATTAAAAGCGGCATAATTGCAATTTGGCACCAATCTACCTATTGCAATTCAATTCAAAAATAATATTTATGATATGATTAAGGGTGCGTTTGGTTGCACAAAAGATTATGATATTTGAAATTCAAACATCATGATATTGAGTGCAACCAAATGCACCCTAAGTACACCAAGAGGGTTGTTACCGTTTTAGGTCAAAATTGTACTCCTGTAGGGGTGAAAATGGGCTGATTTGGATTAGCCTTAGCCCAATCCATCTATCAAATGGGCCAAGATTCTTGGCTCACAATCTATTATCCACTGACCCATGTTTGGGAGCATGCATTTGCAATCGTCCCAGTGTCTTTGGCACCATTAAGTGTGAATAAACTTTAATCCAAAATTACCTATGTGTGATATATTTACAGGGGTTTAAATTTAATTACTAAATCAACTTTAATATCTGTAATTAGTGAGATATGTAATTTTTGACATAATGGTTGTGATAAGCCTGTTGAAATATATGCTTTGCCTGAAAGTGATGAAATTCCAAGTCTCGGATAGGCCGCAAGCACAAGATCATGTCTGAGTGACTAACCAACGATTTTTAATGTTGATTAACATGGACAATGTTTGGACGGTGTTGGACGATGTTTGGACTGTGCTGATTTACATGGATGATATTTAGATGGTATTGATCATCATTAGTAAGCCATGTGCCCAATAGAATGATAGTGTATAGTGATATACATGTTACACCTACAACTATTGAAATGATTTTAGGTGTAATCCAAGCTCTCACGGTGGATTGCAAACCCCTCAAACGGGGATTTGAAACTCCCACACTATAAGAAAGTAGGCCTTTAGCCTCAATTTTTTAGCCTCGGTTAAAAAAAAGGAGGCTAAATATGGTTTTTAGCCTCGGTTGTAAAGGAACTGAGGTTAAAAATTCACTTTTTGTTTTGGTTGATGAGAAACCGAGGCCAAAAGTTTGCCCTTTTGCCTCGGTTGATGAGAAACTGAGGCCAAAAGTCTACTCTTTTTGCCTCAGTTGGTGAGCAACTAAGGCTAAAAGTCTGCCCTTTTGCCTCGGTTGTTGAGAACTGAGGCCAAAAGTCTGCCCTTTTGCCTCGGTTAATGAGAAACTTGTTGGGGGCCTTGCACAAAACTATAGGATCTAGCCCCTCGAAACAAACCAGAATTATGGAACAATAATGCAATGAAAAACAATCAAAGCATAAACCACATCACACTAGGGATTTTTACGTGGAAAACCCTCAAAGAGGTAAAAACCACGGGACCTCATCCAGATCAACAATCCACTATAAAGTAGAATGTTACAACCGATCACAAGCACACACTGCTTGGATTAAACCTTCTTCACTCATGCAGGAGTGGATAAACAATAAGAGAAACAAAGAAAACAGAGAGATCTCACCAATTACGAGGACGTGGAAGTGCTGAAATATGGTATATCACCTCTACGAGCATAGCCTCCCTTCCACAAGCTTCCTCTCTCTCTCTCTCTCTCTCTCTCTCTCTCTTACACCTTTGATAACCCTAAGCCCTCTTAGAGTACCTTTAGGAAACCCTAGAATCCCCTATAATACACCCCAATCCCGGATACACCCATATATATAAGAATAGAAAGAAGTGTAACCCAAATAGAAAACAAAATCCGCAAAATCTGCGTTTTCGCAATTGCATATGCGGAACTCGTCGATGCCATTGAGCCACTCTCAATGACAGCCTCAATATGATCTGAAAGTCTCTCGATCATATCGACATAAGACCAAAACTGTCCAGCGACCAGGGGTGAAAAATCCAACAATTATCGATGCCATCGAACCACTCTCGATGACAGCCTCAATATGATCTGAAAGTCTCTCGATCATATCGACAGGACAAAAAAATTGTCCAACAACCAGCAATGAAAAATTCTGCAATTATCGATGATATCGAAACTTGTTCGATTTCATTGATCCCAACAATGAGGAGAAAAATTCCCATCAAAACTGAGGTTAAAAGTCTGTCCTTTTGCCTCGGTTGGTGAGAAAATGAGGCCAAAAGTCTGCCCTTTTGCCTCGGTTGGTGAGCAACTGAGGCTAAAAGTCTGCCCTTTTACCTCAGTTGTTGAAAACTAAGGCTAAAAGTTTACCCTTTTGCCTCGGTTGGTGAGAAACTGAGGCCAAAAGTTCGCCCTTTTGTCTCGGTTGGTGAGAAAGTGAGGCCAAAAGTCTGCCCTTTTGCCTCGGTTGGTGAGCGACTGAGGCTAAAAGTCTGCCCTTTGCCTCTGTTGGTGAGCAATTGAGGCAAAAAGTCTGCCCTTTTGCCTCGGTTGTTGAAAATCGAGGTCAAAAGTCTGCCATTTTGCCTCGGTTGGTGAAAAACTGAGGCCAAAAATCTTTCCTTTTGCCTCGGTTGGTGAGCAACTGAGGCCAAAAGTCTATCCTTTTGCCTCGGTTGGTGAGCAACTGAGGCCAAAAGTATGTCATTTTGCCTCGGTTGGTGAGCAACTGAGGCTAAAAGTTTGCCCTTTATATGTAATAGCCCGAATCTTTAGGACCCGAGTACACAACTCGTTTTCCAAAAACCCGAGTGTTAACCTTAAAGGATGGTCAAATTCGAGTATACACATTTTTTTTTCTTTTATCAGAGTTAACAGATGAGCGTAGTGTGGACAAATTGACATAAAGGAAAATTTCATTATTATTCAAATATACAAGAAGCTACCTATAATGACTTATACAAATTAATGTCTCTGAATTTAACAAGTACAAGATTTATAAGAATTTAATACATGAAGAATAGTAGAAAGCATATAAATGTAAGCCGCCAAATCACGCAGCTCCTCTAGGAAAATATGGACATGCATCCTTGGCGATCGTACCCTGTTCCTCATCAAGTCTGAAAATGCATATCATTAAAGCCACCTGTACTACCTATACGGTTGTATATTTGATGGATGAGTGGCCAACTCAGTGTGAATTCTCCTCAAGATTACAAGCCGCCGCATTATGTAAGCATAGTTAATAAACAAAGCATACAAAACAATACATGATGCAGGTCTTGTTAGATGCATAGATGCGTGAATGCAATCATCGCCCCGGGGATGCTCATCCGTGCGGACAGTGGGCCGTCGCCCATGCAGTCATCGAACCTGGGAAATATCATCCAGTCGGAATCATCGAACCTGGGAAATATCATCAAGTCGGAACAATACGTGCCATGTATGCATGATCAGCTAAGTCGTTATTAGTCCATTTACAACCAGCCAATTTAGATAAGCTCAAAGATCACTACGGGGAGCACATGGCCCAGCGTAGGCCGATAGCTCGGGTATAGTGTCCCATACCACCATCCCCGGCTCATGAAACTACCACATTAGGATGTTTAATGGTACCCCATCGACTAGTGGCTAATCATATTACCATATATATAGGGCTTACCATCGCATGGCTGCACGGTGTAAAACATCGAACCCACATAGGGAAAATACCAGAACAAAGCCACATAGGGCAATATTAAAACAAACCGTATAAGGCAATTATCAAAATAGGCCTCATAGGGCGAGCATCAAAACCATGCGATAAAAGATCATCCTTGAAAACCATTGGACACAACAACCCTAGATGGTAGACCCACATCAATTATCCATTTAGACCACCACTCAATAACCACTAAGTCGAAGGTCCATTTTAATGACAACCAGTCGGGTTACATCCCAAGTATGGGTGTACATTTATAGTTTAAAGTCCATAAGCAATACTCAAGCATGAACAAATATACAGGATCAATTATAAGAGAGAAATCAATTATGAATTTAAATAAAAACTATAACTTAAGCTAATGAGAAGATGGAAAGCTCAAAGGGAAGAATCATCACCTTGTACGTTGAATCGCCTTCTAGTGTCGCTAAGTGCTTGCGCCCTTAGAATTGTATCCTACCACAAATCATGAACTTGTACAATTAGGTCTAAGTCCCACACATTACCTAGGGCTATGGCCTAGGGTTTAGATTACCTATTCTTAGGGTTTTAATGTAGAATTAGGGTTTTATCCTAGAGTTTAGTTTGACGCTTAAATTCTAGGATTTTGATTATGGGATTTGGACCCTAAATTTGTGTGGCCATTAATGATATTGTTGATGGGAACTATGGATGAATAAAATTTATAAAATGAATTAGTTATTAGTTTTAGGAATATTACAATGGCTAATATTATATCGATTTATCTAATAACGCCCACGATAAATAATGATACTTATGATTTTCAAAATAATTATTAATATTAACAATGTACTTAATATTATTTAATGTGACCCTGATAATCATTGTGATGAACCTAGATAGTATGCCCTTACGTCAATAATAATATCTTAAAAAAAGACGAATAAAATACCAACATTTTAATACTGGTAGTAATTTATATTAAAAATTGTAATAAAGTGGTATAACCTATTATTTAAGATAATCTTCTTAAGTGATGCACACTACGCTAATATGATTAATGGTAGTTTTATTCATAAGAACTAATATTAGCGCAACATGTTAAAAGTAATCATTATGAAGATAATTGGAAATAAAATTATGATTGGTGGTAATAATAACACCCTAATTAATACATTGTAGTATTTATTAAACCTTCTAATTAATACAATGTAATAAAATTATAATTGGTAATAATTAACACTAATTAATTAACACACTAATTAATACATTATCCGTTATACAGTTAGAAAATAATAATGATATTATTAATAGCAAAAGCAACTACTGACAAATCTGATTGATAACAAGGGGTGAAAATCCTCACCTAAGATGACCCAGTTCTGGACCGAGTTGACTCGGTTGGCCAGGACAACCGCAGACTCCTCTCTTTATCTTCCTTCTTCTCTTTCTTTCGTCTTCTTTTCTCTCTTGTTTTTCTTCCCTTACTTCCTTGCTTTCCCTCTCCCTTTCTCACCTCTGACACATCCAGCAGGATTGTTGGACCCAAACCCGACCAACCGGCGAGCCGATGGCGAGTTGGCTCATCAACTCGATTTCCCACCAAGTGAAACTTCCTCTTCATTCTCTTCTCTTTCCCTCTAGTTCTCCATCACTCTCTTCTTCTCCCTCTTCTCCTTTCGTTTCTTTTTCTTTTTCTTTTTTGCTGGGACGTCCGACAGTGAGTCAGGACGGTCCAACCCGAGCCCAACGTGTCGAGTCCGCCTGACTCGACAGCAACAGACAACAACAGACCCCACACGATCCTCTCTCCCTGTCATTCATTTCTCCCTCACTCTCTCATTCTTCTCCTTCCCTTTGTTGCAGCGACTAGCAAGGTCGAGACCTCAACTGGCTGAGTCCAACCGAGTCCATAACTCAGCTGGAGTCGGGCTGGTGCAACAGCCGCACCTCTCCTTATTCTTTCTTCTTCATTTCTTCCTCTTTTCTTCCTTTCTTTTCTCCACTTGAGAATGTCCAGCAATGGATGTTCGGACGCGGCTCAAGCTCAGCTGATCTGAGTCATGTTGGCGCAGTTGAACAACAAAGAAGGAGATGGCCATTAATGGCAGATTTCAAACGAAAGTTTTTCTTTCCAATCGGCTTCCTTCAGAGGGTCTAAATAGGTCCTAGAAGGCTTATGGATGGGTTATTTCGAAGCTCTAAGAGGGTTTGGGTGGTGGGTTCGCTGGAGGAAGAAAACGGGTGTTTTTCTTAGTTGCGGCTGCGAGAATGGAGGAGTGCCCTATCACTCGATCCTTGCGCCCTTTTATGCATTCCCTGACCCGGTCTAGACCGTCGGATGAGCAATGGGCGTTCCAGATTTGTTCAGGTATAAACAGCCTCCCAAAATAGTGGGTGGGAACAAAAACCATCCCTGGTTTTGCAAGGAATGCCCTAAGTGAATGGATGGCTGAGATTTCTCTCGTCTTGAACGGTGGAGATGCAAAGGTGGGACGTTACACGGATCGCCCCGTTGGCAATAGTTTCCATTTTTGGAAACATTGGTTTTGTAGGGTTGGTTTGCACCCAGAATCGTGCGCGTGCACATGCGTTTCAAGGTCCGAAAATGGGTGGGGTTTGTTCGGTTGTTGGCCCTCCATCAGATGGACGGTTTAGATCATCAAGGTGGGGACAGAGGGGGGGGGGCATAGATGTCTCAAACGGATGGCGTCCGTCTGCTGTGAAGAGAGAGAGAGAGAGAGAGAGAGAGAGAGAGAGAGAGAGAGAGACTTTCTCTTTTAAGAGAAAGCTCGGTCAGCGCTGGTCAAACCAGCTCATGATGTCCCGTGCATGGCAGTTTCAGTGCACTCGCACTCTGTATGGGGTACACCAAGATGTTTGTGATAGATCCACTCCGTCTAATCACTCTGGGAGGCCCTAATCAGTGTCCCTGATAGAATATCACGCAGGTCTAACACCTAGGTGGGGCTCACAACTTGATTTGGGTCATGGCGGTGGGTTTTTTATCAATCTAGTAGTCGGATGATTCCGAAGTTGGACGTCAACGGTTAAAAGATCTTAAAGGGCCCTTTGTGAGGCTTTCGTCATATATTACTAACCAATACTAATATAAATATAATTTTTACTATTTTTATATATTACTTATAATTTAAATAATTAGAATCTCATACACATATATTCATATAATTTTAATATTAACATAGTAATATATGCATGCCATTGATCTCCTATTTATTAATATATAATTCGAAATATACAGTCTCATATTATACATACATATGAATTGCAAATTGTACAATACCTTATTTGAAATCACATCGTTAATAATATGTAAAATTTTATTCAAACATCTAATAATTTTTGGTGTGCAGGTTTATAGAAATATTCAATACTACATTAATATCTATAATTCAATTAAAGTTATTATTCATTATGTTCAGTTAATATAATGTTATTTTCATAATATTTTACATACATTAAATATATATATATATATATATATATATATCATTCTTATTATAATATACTTTCATACACTTCTACATGATAAGTAATTTATCAAGATACATCTATAATTTTTCTGATCTATGTTTGAGTAACACTTATATATAATAAATAAATGAATAAGGATGATTATATAGTTGTTAAATATCCGAGGATGGTTTGATTCGTCTATCGAGGTGATCGAAGTCCTAGCAATAGGTTGCATTAATGACATGATGGTTTGTCTTGAAGATTTACGGTTGGATAGCTTGGTACATAGGTGCGGACTATTTTTCAACGGTCATATTTAAACTAGGATAAACGTAAGTGTTTACTTAAGCCTGATTGGTATTTATGCTAAGTTTGGTTGTACGATAACACCCGAGTACTGGGAAGTACAGGGTGTTACAATCTACCCCCCTTAAAGAGAATTTCGTCCCCGAAATTCAGTGCTTCTATTATTATTAAGGATGATGATAATTACCCTTATTTTCCTACATGCACAAACATATGCCACTAGGCGCCCAAAACTAAGGTCATTACATTATGCCTCGGTTGGTGGGAAATTGAGGCCAAAAGTCTACCCATTTGCCTCGGTTATTGAAAACTGAGGCCAAAAGTCTGCCCTTTTGCCTCGGTTGGTGAGCAACTGAGGCCAAAAGTCTGCCCTTTTGCCTCGGTTGGTGAGTAACTGAGGCCAAAAGTTTGCCCTTTTACTTTGGTTGTTGAAAATTGAGGCCAAAAGTCTGCCCTTTTGCCTTGGTTATTAAAAACTGAGGTCAAAAGTCTGCCCTTTGGATGAACTTTCTTAAAGTCATCCATTTTTCTTATACAACATGACCCACCTAATGAGTGGGTCGACACGATATTCCGGCCAGGTCATCTACACGGTGGTCCCACTTGTGGATGGATCGGATTTCCCTAAAACACCGCGTCCATGAGAATCTTAAAAGAATTAATAATTTTTAAAATTTTTGACAATTGTGAAAAAATTGAGAATTTTGAAAAAAAAAAATTGAAACAATTGCGAAAAAATCTAGAATTTTGAAAAAAATTAAGAGTTTTGAAAAAGATTTTGAATTTTGAATTTTCCAAGAACTAAAAATTTAAAAAAATTTTGAGAACTTTTAAAAAATTAAGAATTTTTTTTTTGAAAAATTAAGAATAAAAAAATGATAATTATGAAAAAGTATGAATTTTTTTTTTCAATTGAGAATTTTTAAAAAAAATTAAGAATTTTGAAAATTTTTGAAATTTTTGAAAAAAAATAAGAATTTTGAATTTGAGAATCTTGAAAAAAATTGGAAAATTTAAAAAAATTGAGAAATTTCAAATAATTGAAAATTCTGAAAAAAGAAAATTAAGAATTTCTAAAACTATTAAGAATTGATTTTTTTTTTTTGATAATTTTGAAAAAATCGAGAATTTTAATTTTTTTATAATAAATTTCAACAAATTTATTATCTTGAAAAAATTTAGAATTAAAAAAAAATTAAGAATCTTGATTTTTTTTCTTTTTGAGAATTTTCGTAAAATTGATAAAATTAAGAATTGATTTTAGTGCGGGAACCCAAAAATGAAATAGATCCAAATCTCGTCTCGGGCCTTGCAAATGAACGGACTCGATTTCCGCCTTGCCTGCCACGTATACCGTAGAGAGATGAGTATACCATATTCCGTTTTTTTACGGATCCAATATATTATCTCCGTGGCTTTTATTCATTTTGGAATTTGGAAGCTCGAAGCAGAACTCTCTCTCAAAATCCCCAAGGGCGTGTTTGGGTTGGGCAATCGGATTAGAAGAGATTAGGTAGGATGGAATTGCATCTGTCTTGTGCCAATTCCACTCCATGTTTGGGAAAAATGGAAAAGCTTGGAATTAGATTAGATGGAATTGCATCGGTCCGTGCCAATTTCACTCACTTTTAGCAAGTTGTGTAGGTCCCACTTTGATGTGTGGGCTATATCCACACCGTCCACCCATTTTTTGAGATTATTTTAGAGCATGGGCCAAAAAATCAGGTAAATCTAAAGCTCAAGTGGACCACACCATAGAAAGCAACGGGGATTGAATACTTATCATTGAAAACTTCTTTGGAGCCACATAAGTTTTGGATCTACCTCATTTATAGGCTCATGCCATAAAATGAGGTTACAAAACAAATGAACGGTTTAGATATAACACATGTGTCTTATTCTCAGAATTCCAAATGATGGCAGGTATATCCATTCAATGTACCACCGTATTATCAACAAAACATGACATTACTCTTATCCCATGGCAACCGGGGACAATCCCTGCCATGGGTAATAATTATGTTTTTTATTCCCATCCCACCTAATTCCTTCTAATCCTAGTAATCCTAGTGCCCTGTGGTTGGAAGTGGATTGTGTACCGAGTAATTCAGTACGGTAAGCGCATTGAGTAAATTTTGTGGCCCCAGTGTCATTCATGCCTTATATCCACTTCGTCCATCTCTTTTAATAATTTTAGGGCTTTATCCTAAAAATGGAGTATATCTAAACCTCAAATGGACCACACCACCGAAAATAGTGCGAATTGAACATCTACCGTTGAAATATTCTTGGGAACAACAGAAGTTTTAAATCAAGCTGATATTTGTGTTTTCCCTTGTCTTTCTGATATTATGAACCGGTTGGATGACAAATAAACATCACCAGGGGCCTTAGAAAGTTTTCAATGGTTGAAATCAATACTTCTGTGGTATGGTGCACTTGTGGTTTGTATATGGATCAATTTTGGTTTGAACCCATAAAATGATTTGAAAAAACGATTGGACAGCATGGATAAACCACGTGCATTAGGGGGGGGGGGGGGGGGGGTTTGAGGATTCAAAAATTATAATTATCATATCTTTAGAAAAAAAAACATAATTAGGGATTATCCCTGGTTGCCATGGGATAAGATTAATACCATGCTTCCTTGGTAATACAGGGGTACATTGAATGGATATACCCACCATCATTTAAAATTTATGAGAATAACACAAGTGTTATATCTAAATTGTTCATTTGTTTTGTAACCTCATTTTATAGCATGGGCCTAAAAATGAGATAGATCCAAAACTTATGTGGCCCCAAAGAAATTTCAACGGTAAGTATTCAATACTTGTTGCTTTCTATGGTGGGGTCCACTTGAGCTTTACAATTACCTGATTTTTTGGGCCATGCTCTAAAATAATCTCGAAAAATGGGTGGACGGTGTGGATATAGCCCACACATCATGTGGGACCCACACAACTTGCCAACATTGAGTGAAATTTGGCACGTGACCAATGCAATTCCATCTAATCTAATTCCAGGCTTTTCCATTCTTCCCAAACAAGGAGTGGAATTGGCACAGGACCAGATGAATCCCATCCCACCTAATCCCTTCTAATCGCACTGCCCAAACACGCCCTAAGCTCCGAAAGGAAAACAGGGCGAAATCGCGTTTAACTTCTGCAATTCTATCTGTCAAAATCCCCAAGCTCTGAAAGGAAAACAGATCGAAATCGTGTTTAACTTCTCCAATTCGATCCTTTACAAACCTAGAAACGTCAATTCTGTCCTCCACACAAGCAATCTCTTCGCCGATTTCAGGTACTCGTTCTCTCTATTTTTTTTTTGACTACTGATTTCTCAACTGAAATCCTCTCGAAAATCAGAAATTGGGGCAGAAATCTCTCATTTTCGTTTTCCCCATTTGGCCGTTCAAAATCCAATATCCGCGTTTTTTGGTTCGATCTGAGGATTTTTTTTTTTTTTTTTTTTTTTGCTGATTTCACTGAAATCTTGCTCAGGAAGTGGAAAATCCTGTCGTTTCTAGCTCATTTACTGGATTTGAGCAGTTTCTGCATTGCAATATCGGCGATTAGGGTTTATGTATTTAGGTTTTAGAGATTTATCTTTGATTTATGTAATATCATGCATTTGAAATACATTTTGAGATTTAGTATCTTCTGATTTGCTGAGATTTAGATGTTAGTTTATCATTTAGAAGAATCATGGTGAATCTTCACCCGAAGGGGATTTTTGATACTCCAGTTGTGTGTGATGCTTGATACACAAGCACAAAGAAATTGTACATGTGGCTTACATACACTCAAAGTAAACTGCTTAAATGACAGATCTTTATACTGGAGCTCTTTTTCTATTATTCTTTTTGCCATATCCTTAATTGAGGGTTGGTTACACCTACGACCCACACTTCCTAATGCTGGGGAATGCAACATGTCCAGGTAATATTGGAGAGGGTAGAGCATTTTGCTCAGTCAGTTTCTGTATACGAAGATCAAATATTTCAAAAAAGAGCTCGTATTCAGCAGGTAATTGGCTTGTTCTTATTCTTATTCTCTTCATCTTTGTTTATCATTGTCTGACAAGCTTGAAACTGTCATGCTTCTTGTTTTTGGTTGTATCCACAGATAACTATGATTTCTTTACTGATATATGGTTTTGGACTTTTGGTTGGATGTCTGCACATAAGTGCTTGATGAAATGTGTCTACATCTGAAATTTGTGGTTGACACTTTATTGCCATTTCAATGATGAAATTAATGCAAGTCCAAATCCGTGATACACTCACTAAGTATGACGTGAACTCTTTTATCTTTTATTTTTCCTTTCTTTTTTCTGTCATTATCACTATTTAGAGTCTGATAGTCGTACATTTTGGCACTCAAGTTCTTCATGAATGCACCATGGTTAAGTTTCATTCTTGAAACTTTCTCAATCGAGGTTCTCAAATGTGATTTTCAAAGAGGATTGAAGGTTTTCTTAGCAAAACTGGCCAAGTGTCTACCCCTAAGAATGCTCTTCGCTGGCAGTCTTAGCATTGTGAAGAATGACTCAACACTAGATGCGGACTATCGAATCGAAATCAGATCACAGGCATGATTGATGCCCACACCCATTACATACTGGAATTATACACTGATGTGTTTGGCAATGCTTTCACTCAATACAAAATTGTATATTTATATGGGTTGCATGGCTAATTCGTACTCGTGGAAACTACATTGCATTCAGATCTGCTATTTCTTTTATAAGAATATTTTATTTTGCAGTGATTTTATTGTGAGTAGGTGACTCATGAGCACCTACAATGACTGGTATTCCAAATTCCGAACTCAACCTGATGCAGTCAGCATTTTGGATATTGTAAGTTCTTTATAACAGACTGGGAATGTACATGAATGTTCTTATTACATATTTTCCCTTGAGCATCAAGTAGCCCTGTTCCCCATCTCATTTCTTTCCTAGACCAACAATCTGCTTGTGCTGTGTAGTTTGTTGAATATGGGAATGAGGGAAGCATTTTACTGCTCCAAGCCTGCTTAGATCAAGTGAAATTTCAGAGCAAAGACTTTCAGTCAAAGCTAGATCTTCTATCAGCTATCTTTAGATACTTTCAGACCAAATTTCGCCACAGTTTTCTGTGAAGCACTGAGAAGTAAAGTGATGATGAGTGAAGGATTTCTAGAAGGTCTCTCCAAGCAATTACATTTTTCTACACCCGAGAAAATTGTTGTTGGTCTTGCTCTGTTAGATTCAGGAAATACGGATTTCAGAATTAGAGGTAAGTTGAGTTGATTCTTATACTGTTTTTATATTTTCTGAATTAGTTGTGCAGGTTCCACTTTGAATTGTGGCTGAGTCCAATTGCCCAACTAACATGTATTATGCATATTTCTATAGATAGCTATCTTGTATGCTTTTTTTTTTTTCACTTTCAATTGCAAGGGTATTACTTAGCTTCATGAACTCTGTAATTAAGGTGATTAATAACATTTTATTCTATCAGCCAACATAGTTCTAAAACTTGCCATGTCAGTCTAACTCAGTCGAATTTTGGATCACCATAAGTACTCGATAACCAATTTAAATGGGAAAATTTAAAGGGTTATTCTTGAAATTCCTTTTGGAGGTGAAAGCATTTTGCTGTTATTCATAATTTGTAATGCGGTAAATTATGCATGGTTATATTTGTATTTGAATTATTATAATAGCTTAAAATGTTATTTAGATATACTGAGTCATGTCCTGGTCAAGTTCTCCAGTTGACCCAACCCGACACTGTTCTTTCATGTCCAACGGCCTTCTCTTCTTTCTGAAGATTTCTCCTTTTCTTTTTTCTTTAATCAAGAGCATCAAGTTATGTCTGGGAGACTTGACATTAGATGCATTTGGTTTTGAGTTCTGAACCCAGTAATATGTTTAGTTGTCATACTTTGTAATGAGACATCCCCCGTTTTTTAAGAAAATGTATGATTCTCTGCAGATGAACAATCTAATTCTGCAGAATTGCTTTCCTTGGAAACAGAAGATGTAGAGAAAAGACATCAAAGAAATATTCAAGATCATCCACTATTCTTCGGAATCACATTGGGGCTGTTGGCTGAGATAATAAATTCAAGGTAAATCCACCTTTAGCTTTTAGAATTATTAGCTATTCATGCAATACAACATGAAGTTGAAGATCTTTTCAAATCATCCAGTTATTTTCTTCCTTCCATTATATATATATATATATATATATATATATATATATATATATATATATATATTGTCATAATCAAATGAACAAACACTGTGTAGTATAGCAACCATTGGCAGCCTGTGTGGGTGTCATTTAGGTTGGAGTTTTGAGCAGTTTGTGTAAGGATGATTAAATTAAAGATTGATTTTTTTACTGTTATTCATGCCATTGACTGGCATACATAAAACATATGAGTAAACACTGTAGTATAGCAATCATTGGCAGCCTGTGTAGGTGTCATTTAAGTTGACGTTTTAGTTGCTTGCACAAGGACAATTAAATTAAAGATTGATTTTTCTAGCATGTTGTTTTCGTACCGTGCATTATCCCTTAATCAGATATCCATATTTTTGTTTTATTTTAAATGGTTGTGTTTTTGTAACAGGCTCATCATTTTCCCTTTTCATACCCTTCAGGAACAAGTCCTTGTATTGAGATGTTGGATAACTGAGGATACAATATGAATTAGTAATTCTCATGAATAAAAGGCCAATCAGCTTGGAAGTTCCCTGCCCTCCTGTGGTGAATTGGATTAAGAGAAATCCAGGTCATGCTCATCTTATCACAGGAAAGTAGGGTGGGATCGATTGAGCTGCCTAGGAAAACAGAACATGAGGGGAAAAAATATCGAAATGCATGTGGCGGGCATTTTATAGTTCTTAGCTTTAGCAATAGAGTTGACAATGGGAGTTTGATGTTTTTTCATCAGGAAATCAAACAAGAGATAGGAAGTATCCAGTAAACATTTAAATCAGTATTTATGTGGATTGAAATAAGGATAAAGAGACAGTCCACAAGGCCTGATAATGTTTGTACATACCTATCCATGAGGTGATGCCGTTGTGGATGATGATATGTAGTACTAGCTACTGAGATGAATCAGGACAGACATGATAGAAAATTAGAAAAGATAAACCAGGCCTCCAAAGGGCTATGTTGCAGAACATCTGGGACTCAATTGTGAACTCAGTCAACAAGTCTATTTCAGGCTCTGCCTGATTAAAGGAAAGTGCATGAGCTTTCTGCTAGTGAAACACTTTTGGTCATGAAATACGAGAACATTCATTGTATGTATGATGGCACTATCCATTGCTAAGTGTTGCTCTCAAAAGATTATAAGCAACCCTTAATACAGCTGTAAACAGTCGATCAGAGGATGATTAGACAGTGCCCATGTGTAAGTTGCGTGCTTGTATGGTCAAGCCTCGGTACGGAATTATTTACTGGCACTCTCATGCGGAAAACTTCATTCTTGTTTTGCTTTTCTGTATATGTTACTTGACTATCATAAGATAACTATATGTACAATTATAGAGTTTGGGATTTTATGTTTGCCAGCAACAACTAGCAGTTTTGTATCATCTCAAGATGTTGGTGGGTATAACTGATTATGTTGCATGTTTCTCGTGCCCTTGTAAACAGGCTCTTCACTACAGTCCGGGATTCTTTAGGATTAACATACAATGTATCCTTTGAGCTAAGCCAGTTTGATAGGTTGAAACTCAGGTGGTATGTGGTCTCAGTAACTTCAACTCAACTCCTGGCAAGGTAACAATCCAGTGTACATCCATGTGCTGACTTAAATTCTTGTATTCTCTAGTCTGTTCCTCTCTAATTCTTTCCTTTATCATACAGGTCTATAAAGCTGTTGATGCATGTAAGAATGTTCTGAGAGGTTTACATGACAGCAAGATTGCCCAAAGGGAGCTGGATCGGGTTAGTATTTTCCCTTTGCTCACCTCACCTTATACCAATTTCTTGCAATACTACCACAATCTTTTGTTTAAGGGGCCAATTGGAGCCTTTTAAAATCAACTAGGTTCCTTTTGAAGCATAGGTTTCCTCTAAGCATGCAATGCATCGGGTTAGTTGATTCGTTGTAGATACCTTACCACGAGAATTTCAGCGACAGTGTAAATTTGCAAAAAAAAAAAAAAAAAAAGCTTTCATTTTGACTTTTTTGGCATTTAGGACAAGCCAACCTCTCAAAAGGACACTTGATTGTTCAAAGTCCAAACTATACACAGATCTTAAAAGTGGAAATGATTATATGCAAGTAGGAGATTATTAAGTAGGAATTATTATTATTATTATTATTATTATTATTTTAAAAATCCTCATAGGTTATTAACATGATTAACAGAACCAAATAAATGGGTTCAAATCATTTATACAGGTTAAGAGATTCAATAGCATTCTTGAGTTATTTATTATCACCATTATGTTAGCTCAACTTGCTTGCTTTTTCTACCTCAGCGATCACAACGACTGTCACAATTGCAGAGATTCTGAAGAAAAAAGGGCTGGCTATTGAGAAGAGTAAGCCCAACTTGGGTTGTTGCCTATCATGTTCCCTTGTCAACACTTGCGAATTACAAATAATAGCAATCTGTTTTTCCATCATGAGCAGGGATTTTGATGTCTACAGTTGACATGAAGGATGAATCCAAGGGCCATCTCATTCCAAAAGTGAAGGTTGGCACTGTTAATGGTAGTTTTTAATATTTGTCATGTCAAATTAATCATCCTTACTACCTTCTTCTTCTTCTTCTTTTCTTATTTGAAGTGATCAAATTCAAATACCCATGCTTTTTTAACCAGCATGGTTGATTATTTCTGTGGTTTTATCAAACCACCCCCCTTTGTTTCTTTCAGAAGGACAAGCATATGTAATTCTCTTTAGCTACACTAGTTACTTGATCTCAACAACCAGACTCCCGTTTACTTTTTATTTTTGAGAGGTAGCTGTTTGCATACACTGATGTTTGCAGTTTAATGTTTTTGTTCATACTTGTTATAGATTGAGGTATTGCTGGGGAAGACTGAGAAATTCGATGATCTGATGGTTGTGGTTGCTGCCAAAGGGAGGAAGTTGGAGACAATAAAGCATGATGGCAAACCATAGCTCTGGAGTTCCATCATATTCTGATTTTCATTTCTTTTTTCCTCCTGGTGTCCTGTTTAAGTGATAGAGGTTAGGGAATTTTCAAGTAGAGCTGCTGCTGTCATTAACTGAAAAGAGCACAGTTGAGAGAGGCACTGTGCGTGTAGACATCTTGGGATCATTTCATCTGTATGGCCTTTTTCTTTTCTCCTTTTATGGGAGTTGATGATACGGACAATCTGTTGTTTGGTGGTCAGACTGCTGTTGTATTGTTTGAGTCCTGTTTCTGCATCTTCGTTTGACTGATGCTGACTGATTGACAGCAAACAGTAAAAGCTTTGGTGATCTTCCATCTTTGTTGTTTACAAAGGATATCGGGCAGACATTGCCTTAACTAGTATTGTCCATAATCTGAAAGTAGATCCTTCTTCTGAAGCCATTGATTCCAACGTGGTATGTGGTTTTTTAGTGTTTTATAGTTTTGATTTCTCTTTAGTGATATACTTTCACTTTATATGGTGAACTAGACTCAATCTTTATTGGCTTTTGCTTTGGGCAGAATGATGTTAAAAATTGAATTTAGCCTCATTTGATGCCAACAAAGGCTAAATCTATCTATAGTCTCAGTTTTGCCTCAGTTATCTAAAATGAGACTACAACTCCCGTGGCTAAAGGGTTTAGCCTGGGTTGTTGAGGACCGAGGCTAAAAATAGATTTAGCTTCAATTGGAGGCAACTGAGGCTAAAATTTGGGTTTAGTCTCAGTTGGAAACAATCGAGGCTAAAATTTTGATTTAGCCTCATTTCGAGAAAACTGAAGCTAAAAAGGTTCTTTTAGCTTCACTTGAAGAACCAAGGCTGTAAAAGTCATTTTAGCCTCGGTTGCTAAAACTGAGGCTAAAGCCTTTAGCCACGGGGGTTTCAACCTCAGTTTGGATAACTGAGGCAAAACTAAGGCTAAAGGCTTTAGCCTCAGTTTTTAACCTTTTTAGCCACAGTTTTGAACTGAGGCCAAAGCCCTCTTTTCTTGTAGTGCCAGTTACTTCACTACAAAAAATATTGCTATTAGGGGCGTTTTCATCACAGGCGGCCACAAAAAACCGCCACTGTAGACGAAATGTGGGGCGTTTTTAAGTGGTCGCCCGTGTAAGAAACAGGCGACCGCCGCTGGTTTCAAATAATTAAAAAAAAAAACCTAAAAGCCTCCTCCAAAATGCCCGCCCACCCTATCCTCAAATCTCCGAACGCCCGCGCGCCTAATCCTCAAATCTATCGCGCCTTCTTCTCCCGCTCCTCTTTTTTACCAAAACCCTTCGTTCCTCTTCTCTCCTCCCTTGCAATAACCTACCGAAATTCTCTCTCTCTCTCTCTCTCTCTCTCTCTCTCTCTCTCTCTCTCTCGGAAGCCATAGCCTGTTTTTTTTTTTTTTTTTTTTTTGCAAAGAACCCGAAATCTATTTCCAATCTTACCCAGAAACAAAAGCCAAACACATACACTTTTGATTCCATTTGTAACCATCAAAAAGTAAGAAAGGCATTTACATCTGCATCTAAAAGCAGAAACCCTAAAATGAACGACAGAGAGAGATCTAAGCCCTCTTACCACGGATCCGACGAGCAAGCTAGATGTCCTTGGGCATGATGGTGACCCTCTTGGCGTGGATGGCGCAGAGATTGGTGTCCTCAAAAAGACCCACCAGGTAAGCTTCAGACGCCTCCTGGAGAGTGGCCACAACACTGCTCTGGAACCGGAGATCGGTCTTGAAATCCTGAGCAATCTCCCTCACCAGCCTCTGGAACGACATGACTTCCTTATCAGCAACTCCGTACTCTTTCGGTACTTCCTTATCTCCCTCAGCGCCACCGTCCCCGGCCTGAATCTATGCGGCTTCTTCACTCCTCTGGTCGTCGGAGCCTACTTCCTAGCCGCCTCGTCGCCGCCACCGCTTGCGTGGTGCCTTCCCTCCCATCGACTTCCCGGTCGCTGCGCTTCGTGCGAGCCATTGATCTCGATCCGATCAATTTCCTACCTTGATTTGAACTTGGAAATGGAGGAGCTCGTGGGTTTGATATGGAATGAGTTTGTCACAGAGTACCTAAGGTACGTTGTTTTTTTGTTTTTTTTTTTAAAAAAAAAAATTTTTAAATATTTTTTTCCACCATTTGATCCATATCTATGCTTTGGAATATATGGATAGGATTTCTTCTTCTGCTTCTTTTATTTATTTATTTATTTAATGGGTCCTTTGAATTTTCTATCTTGAGAAATGGGTTCTTGGCATTTTGATTTTTGGGTCTGTTTTTTGCTTGATTTTTTAAGAAGATCTAGTATTTTCCTTTCATTTTACTGCATATATAGCATGTGTTTGATGAACCGAACCGTTGGTTTATTATGGACAAACGTGAAAGGATCATAGGTGAAAATTACACTGACTATAAAATCACTAAACTGTAATTAGTGGCTAGGATTATCTCGATCAGGATGATGATTGGTAAATGGTTAATTGGTGGACCTTAAGATGAATGAATGGCTCGGATTATCAATACATGTGCCGAATATATGTAGGTGGATTGGGTCTTTTCCCTTCATTGAATATGCTATCTGTTACTATTGTGACACAAGCACCGCTCCAACAAGACACCCTTATAGCAAGGGCCAAGCCATGCTGCCAATCTTGTACTCATTACTCAATGGAACACTTGCATCCCTGAGATCCAAATAAGAACCACTATCACAACATATTGGATGCATACACCAGATGAGCAACATAACACATGCATAAAGAAAGAACATTCTTTGGAAAACCCCTTCTCCAATAATGAGACAAATTGCCGCCTACTTTCCAAGTGCAAATCTTCCCAATTCTATATTCCTAGACATGATGGTTCAGTTATCAGGTGGTCTAGGATTTATCGTACAAATGGACATCAAGATAACTTCATCATGCTTTTGTTAGCTGCCCATTTGTTTCTGACAATGTGGTCCACATGATAAGTAGCAAGCTTCTTTTTTGGGACATGGCATCTGCATTGCAGGAGCCACCAGATAGATGGCTTGGATCTTATATCCATATTTATTTTGGCAAATGCAGTGTGCAGATGGGCTACCTTAATCCAACCACCTTACGGAAAAAAGAAAGACCTCATTGTTAGTTAGCTAAAAGTATTAGAAATGGAATTTTTTTTTCTGATTTGATAGTGGGGTTAACAAATCTTTGGGATGATTGAGGATGTTAAGATCAGTGAATGACGTGTCCCCACATAGTCTCTAAATTCCTGCAAGTCTGATTCATTGCTTATGTGTACTAAGGGCAGTTTCTCATATTTGGCTTCACATAACTCGATTAGTTTGAATTGGGGATAGAAAATTAGAAATGCTCATCTTTTCTTTAGTTTGGAAAATATAAAAACAAATTGCATTTGCTCCCTGAAGCTGAATGGTTTAATAGAAAGCAATAAGAGCTTCAAGTAGTTACCAATAAGAGATTCTAGTAATTTTAACATGCACACAAGTTTTTAATTATCTTTTATTTGCTGAGTATCTGAACTTTTTCTTTGCTTGTTGAGAGAAAGGTGTTAAGGAGATCTGATAGGACTTCTCTGAGCATGAATTGAATTTAAGAGAGGGCAATGACTGGGGAGTTCTCCACGAGGAAGAAGTTACAGAAGCAACTATAGTAACCAGCATGCTTACCATGGGACGGAAAAACAAAGACACAAGGCCTTTAAAACAACGAATATTGATGGTGATTAACAGGCTTCCATTCTTTGCTGTTAGGAATGGTGACGATTCTTGGTCAGTAGAGACCAGTTCTGGGGGTCTAGTAAATGCTCTTCTTGGTAAGTGGAAAATAAACTGATGCGGACACAAGCGCATTCAAGGTGTACCAACGAAGAAAGCGTCAACTACAAGTGCCGTCCTTGTGGATAGGCGACTATTGAGGAGCTGAAGACCTTTCACATTGATTGGACATATAGAAGACCCCACTCAGGGAAGACGCATGTGAAGGAAGATTGGAGAAAGAAGACCGAGCGCCCGAACTTTACCGCACTTATGTTATTTGCGCGTTTTTGCTTAGTTAAGGGTCTTTTAGTAATTTTATGTCTTTATTAGGGGTCTTTTAGTAATGTTATGTCTTTACTTGCTTATTCTAGGGGTATTTTAGTACTTTTATGTCTTTATTTGCTTATTTAAGTGGGTTAAAGCCCTATATACGAATTTCAACTATTGATTAATGAAAAGCAAACCCTTTGGTTGCCTCCTTCCTCTCTTCTCTCTAATGGTGCTTCTTCTCTTTCCTTGATCTTCCTCTTCTAATTTCTTCTTGTGCCCCTCCAACTTCTTCAAGGTAATTATTTCCTTCTTTCTATTTTTCAGTTTTGGCTATTCCTTCTTCGATCAAAATCTTGAGAACCGATCTAAACCCTAAACCCCAAATTCTCAAATCCCTAATCCGAAAAACTTCTTGGTTCTTCGGACTAGTGATCTTCATTGATCGATTGGGTGTGACCATGCAAGATCGGGAGGTCTCATCCCTCGTCGGATCCAACCTAAGTAATAATCGAATGCCATACTCCATGGTTGTGACGATGGCCCGCTCCATTGCATGTTTCCTTTATGATTTTCTCAATTATGATGATTACTACTAGAATTTTAGATCATTTATTCCTTTTATTTCCGCTGTTTAATTATGTTCATGAGCATGCATCATAATTAGGGTTGTCCTGCGTCAAATTTGGTATCAAAGCATAGGCTTGCATGGTTTTTGTCTAGATCGAGTTATCAAATTAGGGTTTTGATTTTTAGGTTTAATTTTGGAAAGTTCCAGATTTAGAACGTTTTCAATTTTAGAAACTTTCCAGATTTCCAGATTTAGAAAGTCTCCAGATTTAGAAACTTTCCAGATTTAGAAAGTTTCTAAATTTAGAAACTTTCCAGATTTAGAAAGTTTTCAATTTTAGAAACTTTCCAGATTTCCAGATTTAGAAAGTTTCCAGATTTAGAAACTTTCTAGATTTAGAAAGTTTTCAATTTTAGAAAGTTCCTAATCTGAAAAATTTTCCAGATTTGAGTTGTTTCCTGTTTCAACTTAATTGTGTCAGTTCATAGTAGTTTTGCATTCATCGCATTCATCTTGAAAGTCATAACACCTAGTAGTCGAGTTGGGTAGAGTTTGGTTCAAGTCTTCATTGTATGCCCACGAGAAGAGGTAGAGGTTTCGGACTTCAACCTACCATGAATAACGAGCAGTTATCTGAGCAACTTGCTCAATTGATACAAAAGATAACCGCCCTAGAAGCGGGTCAAAAGCGTGAGTTTGCCCGCCTTGAGAACCAAATTACCACTACCATGACTAAGGTCGAGCAACTAGAGGCATCCTAAAAGGAAAACCCCGCTGTAGGGGATGATGCGCACTCCCAAGTGGGAGGAATCATTGAAGAACGCGCTGCCACATGTGGTGGTAGTGAGGATAGAGATCGTGGTAATGGTCGTGGTGTGGTGCGAGAGGCACGAGCCACATGTGATCATCAAGACCGCTATGATCCAGATGAGCGTGCGATGAAGAGTGTGAGAGTTGAGGCCCCGAGTTTTGATGGGCGCTTGGATCCCAAGGCATTCTTTGACTGGGTTGCTGACATGGACCACTACTTTGAGTGGTATGGCATGTCGAAAAACCATCAAATACGGTTTGCTAAGATGAAGCTTGTGTGTCAAGCCAAGCTCTTCTGGACCAACACCGAGCGTAGGATAGAGAGAGTTGGTAGAGCCCCTATCACACATTGGTATGAGATGAAAGAGAAGTTGAAGGAGAAGTACCTTCCTCTCTCATACCGTCAGTAGCTCCTTAACCAATGGCAATCCTTACGCTAAGGGTCAATGTCTGTCGCTGACTACATCGCTAAATTTGAAGAGTATATGATGCGATGTGATATCCGAGAAGACCCTCTAGTAATGCTCTCGCATTTCAAGACGGGCCTTTGTGCGGATCTTCAGCGCGAGCTTATGACTAGGCCCTTAACGGACTTGGATGAAGCATATCAAGTCGTGCAGGAGTTAGAGCAATATCTGAAGGCTCCTGTCATTCGTCGTTTTGAGTCCCGAGACTCCAGTGCTAGATCTAGTTCCCAGAGAAGTAGACCTAATATTGGTAGTCAACCTAGGGCAC
This sequence comes from Magnolia changhungtana, assembly GCA_030180095.1. NCBI lineage: Eukaryota > Viridiplantae > Streptophyta > Magnoliopsida > Magnoliales > Magnoliaceae > Magnolia > Magnolia changhungtana. The sequence goes on from JASAUF010000121.1 coordinate 710,381, forward strand.
AGGCGACCATTCCGCCTAAGCCTAGGGAGGACAAGGGCAAAGGGGTTCTTGGTGCCAGTCCTAGTAACATGAGCCAAGTGAGGTGCTATGAGTGTGGCAATCTTGGTCACATGTCTAATCAGTGTCTTACGAAGAGCCGTGGGAGAACCTTAGTTATAGGCGAGTCCCACGAGGGTGGAGATGACCAGGGTGACTATGAAGTTGAAAAGTATCACCCTGAAGGAAGACTTACTGATGAAGAAGATGGAGAAGCAACGCTTGCAGTAGTCAGGCATGTGCTAGCTCAGTCTAGAAGTAGTGTTGACTGGCGTCAAAGCACTATCTTCTACACTATTGTCAAGTGTGGTGAAAAGAATTGTAAGGTGATAGTGGACAGTGGAAGTTGTTAGAATGTGATTTCCACTAGCACCTTATATCGCTTAAAACTGAAATTCACACCTCATCCAGACCCGTATAAAGTTTCTTGGGTTGACAAGACATCCCTACCTGTCACAACAAAAAATAGAGATTTTCTAGCTAATCTCACAAACCAAATACAAAAAAATATAAAATACTTATCTAAAGATTCTTCTTCGATGTAGCTCGGTAGAACCGCTTCTTTGAAGACGAAGATGTTTAATGTTCATTCACATGAATGGAAGGGTTCTATGTCTAAATGAATTTTAAATTAATTCAACCTTGGGCTACTTTGATTCAATTTCTTGGATCTCAAAAGGGATATATTAGAATTCCCTTTTATAAAATCAGATTGAAGTAGCAAGAGATCAAGAAATATAGATAAAAAAAGCTATAAAAGAATCTTAAATTACCGTACAATAGCTTCATAATCACGGGGACTTAACTCTCAGAATGGTGGCTTGATTTAGCTTGGAATAAATGAAAAACTCTGAGAAAAGACTTCTATTTATAGGCAGAAAAACGTTTCATTCAACTGGTCTAAGGTCTCCCTCGACCGGTCCTGAGAATAACCAAATTTCAAAAATTTTGGAGCGATCGAATAAAACCGACCCTCGACCAGCCTGCTCAATTGGTCGAGCATGGAACTCGATTGGTCGAGTGGAGCTCAAAATGGTTGTTGAAGTTTGAGTCAAGCCCTGTTCGGCTGGTCAAGCACTGTTCCCATGACTGGTAGAGAAGAGTGCTCGAATGGTCGTGACCCTACCAGAAAATCCTAAATTTTCAAGTTATTTCCTGGACTGGTCGAGACAAATCCCGAACTGGTCGAGCCAGAGCCTGAACTAGTCGAACATAGGTTAAGACTAGTCGAACCAAAGCCTATAATAAGTATATTAACTGTCATCCCCAAACTCAGAAAACAGGCTCACAAAATTCTCGATCGCTGAATCCGGCGTCGACAGCCTCGGTAGTGCCCCATTCTCAGATCCCGACACTCTTATGCCAGATTCCGATCCTGGGATCCTACAAGGAGGATTTTCAATATGAATTATTTTTTTTGTAAAGGAGTATAACCCCAAGCATAACCAAGGCACAAAACAACATCACTACGTATCCATTAATATAATCATTTGAATACAATGTTGAAAGGAAAATACAAGGTGATCAAAAGCTCCAAAATAGTCAGATGCGCACTCCTGCCTCAGCGCTGTTGCTGTCCAATGCTACTTGCACGCAACTGTCGTGCATAAGCTTACAAAAGCTTAGAGGGTGCTGAAAGTGTGTGCGCAAGGTAAGCACCAAGTGTACAATATCAGAGTAATGAGGAAATATGCGGTAAGTCCATGAATACAACCAGCTGTACCAAGGCTATGTGATGCAAGGCATGAATGCTATCGGCCATACTAAGGCCATGCAATGCGAGACATGAATGCTATCGGCCATATGATGCAATGCGAGGCCTACGTAGCCGAATGTCATATGCAAGATACAATACAAGCAAGCCAGTACTCATCAATTACACATATCAGTACAGTTCCTCTCTAGATATCACCAGGGTCTAATATACTTCACATTAACTGCCTCCTCCCTAGCTGCACAACCAAGCAAGTGGAATAGACCTCACTATCCACCTGACCAGTAGTCTGCTAATACTTACCCAGCTCGTCGATAGCGGACTCATTTACGAGCTGGTCAAACTCAGCCTAGCTTATAGCCCCCTCACTCGGGCGGATAAGGCACACCTCCTTCCAACCGACCACGACACAGTGGAAGACGGGGCCTACTAGTATTCGGCACTCGAGTGCTTGTGTATCCACTCGGTCTAGACATTGGAGCAACTCCTAGTACCAAAAAGGTTTTAGGACTTTCACCTAAGGACATCCTAAGTGCCCACAGTGCTAGAACCAAGTATTTCTGGTATCCGATAGGCCATCCACGATGTGTTGTGGAGCCATGGCCATGATGTCGCTAGGGCGTACAATGCTCATGACACACAAATGCATGAATCACACCGTCAAATCATGCAGCAACCCAGCGCGTACCGCTCGATCATGTGGGGCACTCCGTCTCATAAGGAGTCCCGTAAATGTCTTAGCCTAACTGGCTTATACTGTGATCAAATATTCCTTATATCAAGCATACAAATGATGCGTACGGGCATGAGTCATGGAGTTACACTAAGCATGTTATGAGGTGATGAACTATCCTCACAACGAACATGGGCCTAGATCGCCTATGCACAAGAAGTATGGGCCTATCAATGGGCCCTAGGGAGATTTATAATGCGGACATTAAACCAACATTATTCTTACAATGTGAACATCAAACCAATATTGCTCTCAAGGTATGGCCCGCCATAAAACATCATTACACAAACCATGGGGGAATCACACATTGCAATGGACCTTAAGGATATCCCGTTGGCCCTCGACCCATGGGCCTTAGATACATCAAATGGGCTGCATCATATGGGCCTTATATAAATCAAGTGGGCCACATTAATGGGCCTTATGTACATTGCAATGGGCCATAACCACCGAGCCTTTGAATACATCACGATGGGCCCTCATATGGTAAGTGGGCCACATCACATGGGCCACATGTATATCAAATGGGCCACACCCAAATATAAGTGGTGGTAATGATTTCCACCATTAAATTCCTAAGGCCCACCATAACATATATTTTCCCATCCAACCCGTTCATAAATTAACATAGTGATAGATGAAGTGGAAACAAATATCAGCTTAATAGGGAACTACTATGGCCTTTAGAAATTTTAAACTGTGGACGTCATTGTCCACTACCTTAAATGGTGGGGTCCACTTGAACTATGGATATGACTCATTCTTTAGCCCATGCCATAAAATGAGCTTTCAAAGTGGCTGGACGGTTTGGATGCAGCACATGCATCATGGTGGGTCCCACCGTCCAGGTGTGGACGGTGTGGATAGAACACATACGTCATGGGGTCCACTAGTCGTCCAACAGCCCAGCAAAACGGCTGGACGACATGGTAAAACACATACATTTAGGTGGGTTCCATCGTCCACCTGGACGGTGTGAATAAGACACATACATCATTGTGGGTTCCAAGTGGGGCCCACCATAATGTTCATATGCCGTCCAACCTGCTGATAAGGTCATGTTGACCTGGATGGAAGGAAAAACAAATTTCAAATTAACCCAAAACATCTGAGATACCCAGAAAGGGCTTCAATGGCTGACGTTGCAATCACCGTTGTTTGCTATGATGTGGGCCACCTGAGCTCCAGATAGGGCTAATTTTTGGAGGGGGCCCACTTTAGGAAGGGGTCTACAAATTACACAGTGTAGATGTTCTACACCTATCATGGTGGGGCCTATGGCTGGGACTGTGGGTCGCTTCTGTTCGTCTGCCAAAATGTAGCAACACGCAGCAACAGGTGCAACCTGCTCATGTTTTTTTTTTTTTAAAAAAAAAAACACATTTTTCTTCAGTTTTTCATATGTGGGGCCCACATCGGAAGCATCCACCCCATCCACTGCTTCCCATAGCTCAAGCTAAGCCAAACAAGCCCAATATTCGAGGTGTTTTGGAGCATAAAAACACCAGGTGGATTTTCAACAGTACAAGAACACTGTTTTCCATGCTATGGCCCGTCAGATGTCGGATTGGCTTCATTTTTCGGCTCACCACCTAAAATGATCTGAGGAATGGAATGGGCGGCGTGGATTGGACCCGTACATCTAGGTGGGGCCTACACAAGCGACCCTCTCCAAAGCTAAAAAAATCAAACTAATATATTTTTTTAATTTCCCAGTTCATGTCTAGACGCTGGACGGTTCTAGGCTTAACAAATGCATTTAAGGTGGGCCCTGCTTAGGTGGGCCACCACATGGCTGGGTGGTGTGGAACAACACATATAAAGTGGGCCCCACCTATAAATAGCTTGGATAAAATACATGCCTTACGATGGAGTCCATTCGGGTGGGCCACAGGGCCATTTCATCACATTAAAAAAGAGAGAAAGAGAGAGATCGAGAGACATGTGATGATGGAGGGACCCTGACACTATGGGCCCTCTTTTGCAATCAATCATACATCAAGTGGGTCCCATAACATGTGGGCCCATCAAATCAAAAATCAACGGTGGAGATCCTTGCTCCACCAAAATGAAAGGTCACCCATTGTACAAATGGGCAAGAAGGGCCACATTCCAATTATATGGAGTGGGAAAGGTGTTATCTGTCATGAGCAACAACAGACGGGAACTCACCAGCTCATTCTCGTAGCAGAATATCATCGCTCCCATGGTATACAAAATCAAGGCATAGGCCTTCACAATGGCCTTAGCCTTAGTCTCCAGAATGCGACGAGCAAAATTTGCGGATGTTGAAGGTCAAATATTGTATATCAGACCCCAGTTATTGCCTAGATTTATGAACATAATACTGTTTAACGGCCTGTTGTAATCATGTTTATGATGCAAGGTGCAATTACAAGATGGAACTGGAAAGGATGATAAAAGCATAGATTTAATGCTCTGATGACACTAAAGGTAAGGGACGGACTCCAGGGGACCAAGATTGACGGAATTATGTGCCAAAGATCTGAAAAAATCGAGAAACCGAAGCTCAAGTGGCTGGAAAGACATATATAATGCAAGATCACAAGGTTTCCGTCATCCGTTTGGCTTGAAACTTCATACAGGACCTGAGGACTATAAATTAACCGTACACGTCAAAATTCAGCCCTTGAATCAATATGTACGTGACCCGATGGGTAAGATTATACAATAACCATTAAGAAAGCATTTTGGACATCCTTTGGAGATCGGGACCCAAACTGGACCGATGGAAAGAGCACGAAAAACGGTGACCATTCGTCAAATTTCACTTCTTCTAGATGGTGCAGCAGGGAGAAATGAATGACAGATGTTTTTAAAATGGAGAGTGGCAAATCTGTAAATAACCGAAACTCTATATACATGCACGTAAGTAATATGAGGTTTGATTCAACGTTCGGTATTAACTCATCACAGGTGGATGGTGTGGCCTACTTAAAGTTCAGATCTACTTCATACTTTAATCTATGAGCTTACACATTACTAAGAAGATGATGAACGGAGTAGATCTCCGAGAATGTTTCAAGAAGTGGGCCCACCTATTTTTTTAACAAAACTTTCAAAAACGTCCAGGGACAGACGAGTTTTGGATTGGGTTTTGAAAGTGGGCTATACCCATCATCTATTTCGATGATCGGGACCATCCATTGTGTCTAGAGGGGGGGCGTGACCGTTACCTAGGTGTCCGTTTTGTCCCATGAAAGCATTGCAGGTACATGAAGTCTCAACTGTAAGATTGAACGGCAGAGTCTTTGCTGCAAAATCAATTACTGGACCGCACCGAAACTCGACAAAAACTAGTCTTTTCCGACTGAAATTTCGCCAGCAATCCAATGAACGGGTCAGATTTCTCTAAAAATGCTAATGTGGGGCTCACCGAACTCGTCAGCCAACTCGCGTAAGTACGTGAAAACCGGCCATCAGTGGGCGGTTATGCGACCTTGATTATGGTCGTTTTGATGATCTAGACCGTCCATCATGAAGGTCTGCCAAAAATGTCTCAAGGGACGTTGTACCTTTAGAAAGAAAGTAAGGAAAGGAAGGGAATGTGGCACCGTTTTCTTGGTGCAAAAATCCTTACGCACAGCAACCACATTCTGCTATGCGTAAACAGCCACACGACTTCTCCAGCCTCTACACCGCTGTTTGTTCTCTATAAAAGGGAGAGAGAAAGAGAGAGAAGGCATCCAATTGGGTGGAGACGTGGAGCACAGAGGAGAGAAAGAGTAGAGTTGTTCTCTTTTATTTATTTATTTTTTTTCTTTCTTTTGTTTTTTTTTTTTAGAGATTAGCCTAATCATGTTTATGGGCTAAACCTCTTAGCTAGGGCTAAGAGGTGAAGCTTGTAGTGTGATGGAAGGACCTGTTGCTTGTGCCTTTTGTTTAAGACTGAATTAATATTGATTTTAGTGTGATTTTAAGAGAATGTTTTTAGTCTTTAATGGTCTGTTGTGACTAAAATTACAATGGGTCTGCGATGGCTTTAAGCATGTTCTTTGCCTTTTTATGTTTATGACGTTAGGAAGCCCTGTTGTTTACCATAGTCTCCTGGGCATGGTTGGATGTCAGTACCTTTCCTAACCTTCATAATCATCTGATTGGTTATCAATTAGTTTAATTCTGTTGTTTACTTTGTCTCCTGGGCATGGTTTGGTGATGGAATCCATTCTAATTCATATACCCTTCATCTCTTGAAAACTATATCAATGGCAGTTCAGTTGATTTTCATGAATCAAGAGTAGTTCTCCCTGATCTCTACAAGTGGATCCTTTGAATCTCTAGTTTCCTACCTTTAAATTTCACCAATTTTAGATAAATATTTTCACCATTATTCCTTCATATTCACCTGATTAGATTTCATCTTATTTTAGTTCTAGTTCTAGTTAGTTTCAGCTTACGTACAGGTTTCAGTCCCTGTGGATTCGACCTCGGTCTCACTGAGTTTATTACTACATCACAACCCTGCACTTGGGGTGTGAACAGTGGACAACTAGAGTAACTTGAACCGCAGCGCTGAGAAGTCCGTGGGATCCGGCATCATCCCCAACAAGCTCATCCAGTCATCGGCAGAAGGTATCGGAAGGTCCTCCTCGAACGAGATGGATCCTCCCTCGTACCGGAGGCGCAACTACATATAAATGTCCTAAGGGGTGATCCCCCATTCCTTGAAGGGCAGATGAAAGGTACGAATTTTCGTGCACTACTGTTCAGCCAGCACAGACAACAGGGACATGTTCGTCTTGCTCAAACGAATCCTAAACAGACTGGCTAGAGGAGTGCGCTCTAACACCTCGAAGAACAAGGGCTGGGGATCCTTGAACTAGTCCGGCCAATGGGTCCTAACCCCACGCCCTCTCAAGACTACAGAAGCGCCTCCCTCACAAGCAACAACAGACAAATGCCGACCCTCTCGTGGAACATAACACGGATCGACGGAATGGTGAGAGGGACCAGCCTCATTGCAACCACCGCGAGGCATGCTGCATAAACAGAATGTTTACAGGTAAGTACCCTTCTCACCACGAGGCCCACAAAGCAAGAGCCCATTCAAAAGCCCACAAGGCCCACAAGTCCAAAGCCTACAAGTCCAAAGCTCACAAGGCCCGCAAGTCAAAAAGCCCATAAGCCCCACAAATCCAAAGCCTGATCAAAAGCCCATTGTGCAAAACCCATTCAAGGCCCATTGTTCAAAAGCCCATTAAAAAGCCCAATCAAAGGCCCATTGTGCAAAGCCCATTCAAAGGCCCGTCTTAAGAATCCCAAAGTCCAAACCCATTGTTCAAAGGCCCATATTTCTAAGCCCACATGTCCAAAATTAGGCCCATGTTTCCAGATCCATGATCCAGGGCCCACTTGAGAAATCCAACCTACACATGGCCAAAAATCATCACAAGGAGTGTGATCCACTCTACAAGTGATGGCCCACCATCAGGATCCATGCCATCGGAACACTCAAGTGGACCCCGAATCATCCATCTTGTCCATCATCCTATGGTCCAGATTGTCTCCAACACAAAAACAAAAAAACAAAAAAATAATCACAAAGGTGGGGCCCCTTTCTTGTCATACCCCACTCTAACACAAAATAAAAAAAATACAACAGCCTTTATCAAAAATAAAATTTTCCAGCAAAATCTAATGGCTGGAAATCCGGTCAACATGATCAACAGTCCCGATCATAGCTCTCCTATGCCCGAAAAGAGGATCCAAAACTACAAATGGGCCCTCCAAACACTCCACAAACATGATCCAGCAAAGTCCAGTAAAACACACAATAGAAAATCAGTCCGGTGAAGCAATCAGCCACCTGGCAGAATGATGAAGTGGAGCAAGAAGAGGCTACAAAGGAGCAAAAATCACCAACAAGAGAGCTTCCAGGGAGCAACTGTAACACCCCGTACTTTCCAGTACTCGAGTGTTACCACGTAATCTAACTTAGTATAAATATGAGCCTGGCTTACGTAAACATTCACGTTCATTCTAGCCTAAATCCAACCCTTGAAAACAATCCTCATCCATACATCAAGCTATCCATCCGCCGATCTCCAAGATAGATTACTATACCACCAGAGATACCTTATTTTTAGGATTCCAAATTCACTAATAGACAAACCTAACCATACATCATCTAATATAAGACCTAGATTAATAGACCTTGTACTTAAATAAATAAACGAACAAATAATCCTACCATTAGAATCTGAATCATGATGATACGCCAAAATACACATATTTAGTACAACTAAATCACATAAAATACATTAGGGATCAAGGTCACATGGTCCACCATTCATCAGGCTACAACACCTCATTAGAATCTCTACCCTTAAATCAAGTGATCCAACCGTAGAATTACTTGAACCATCAGGATGTCGAGGATAGGAAATTAGATGATCACTTGGACTGGCCCACTCCTATGCTCAGAAATCCTAAACTAAGGTATGTAGCATGAAGCGTAGGTCCCACATATTGAAAATATGGACGAGTAATAATACTATACTAAAAGGTAAATGAATAACAATGTACAGGTAATGATAATAATATCATTATTATTAAAATATTTAAATAGTCTAAAAAATCATAGGACGAACGACCCTAATCACTTTCAGGAAGTAGGCCCTACAATTTAATTTAGAATAATAATAATAATGATTGTAGTAATAATAATAGCAATGATGATAATAATAATAGTAAAAATAATAATGACAATAATAATAATAATAATAATAATAATAATAATAATAATAATAATTAATATTATACAAAACCATGAGAGAGTTAGTACTAGGGCTAGTGATATATGAGGAAAGCCTTATAAATGGCCCCTTGGGGATCTTTTAACCGTTGACGTCCAACAGATCAAAGGGAAATCCCTAAACGGGACCCAAATCAAGTTGTGGGCCCCACTTAGGCATCTCATCTGCTTGATCTTTGATCAAGAACCCTTCTAGGGACCTCCAACGTGGAATGGATGGAGTGGATTTCTTGAAAACATCTTCGTTGGCCCTACAGCCATTGCATGCGTGCACCAGAGGGAGTGCACTCGAGTTGCACTGGACTACACCTCCAGTCAAATCAGGCTTGACCCGAAATCCCTCAAAAAAAAAAGAGAGATTTACTCTCTTTTGCAGTTTCACAGCAGACGGACGTCGTCCGTTTAGGACGTGTTGTGGCCCACCATGAGGGACCAACTCAATGATCAGGACCGTTCATCATGACCAGATGATGACCCTAAATAAACCTTAGGTGGTATCGCCTGCTAAAGTACACCCTCATGCACACAAGAACCGACCCAAAAGAAACCTATAAACACAACATTTTTCAGAAATGGAAACTGTCTCAGTTGTTGCCAGCTCGATGATCCGAGTGAGGAGGATTCCTCTTATCCCAAATGTCCATTTGAGGAGATCTCAGCTGTCCAACTTGGGATCTCACTCCCTCAATACCTGAGTGAGAGAGAGAAATCGCGATTGGCTTTCCCCAACCACTGTATTTGAAGGTGGTTTCGAGTAGGCTAAATCCCCACCATTTGGCTCTCATCCAACGGTTCTGGGATTTCAGGGTAGACCATTAAAAGGGGAGAGGAGAGAGCAAACGCATCTCTGCTCCCAGTTTTAAGAAAAATGGCTGTTTCCTTTCCACCTGTGAGCCCACCACCCAAATCATCCTAAAGCTTCGAAAGAGCTTATCCATAAGCTCCCTAGAGTTCATACGAACCATCCTATGCTGTCAGATTGAAGGAAGAAGTTGCGGGTGGGATTCTGCCATTAATGGCCGCCATCTTCTCCACCGCTCAAAACTGAGTCGAAATGGGTTCGGGCGCACGTCTTCGGACTCTCACCATATGGAGACTTCCTTGGTGTTGGTGGAGAGAGATGAGTAGTAAATGGAAGAAGAAAAGAGAGAGTGCGGCTGCCCCACCATTGCACCGCCTACTATTCAACTTCAAGCCGCACCAAACTATCGAGTGGTGGTTGTTGGCGTGACTCAGTCTCCCTCGAGTTGGGCTGAGTTATTGCCCATAACATAACCTAATCCTCCTCAGAGGAAAAGAGAAGTTGGGATAGATGGGAGGCTGGCTGGCGTTGGAGTGTTGGCCTATTATTGGGTCGTGGTAACGGCGGGTCTGGCCAAATCCAGATGTTGTTTGGTTTGAATGGAAGGCCTACTGGATATTCCAGCAGGGATGAAAGGAAGAAGAGAAGCAGAAAGAGAGAGATAGGGAGATGAACCTGTTGCCATTGAGTTTGGTCTGAACTTGAGTTGGGTCCAAGGCGTACAACTCACCCTTGGGTTGGTTCAGCTTGTGCCATCGATTCTAGCAGCCACTGCTGGACCTTTCTCTAGCATAGTAGGAAAAGAAGAGTAGGAAAAGGAAGAAAGCAACAAGGAGCAAGTCAACTCGGCTAGAACCAAGTCAACTCGGTTGGGACCGAGTTCAATTGGGCTAGGAAATGCTTGGGCCTGGTCCAGACATTGCTAAGGTCGAGGTGGGACAACTCAGCTGTGTCGAGTCGAGCCACCAAGTCGACTAATGTAAGTCAACCTTTCTCCTTAAATTAGGTTTACCATTTATTTGTTGTTAGGGTAATTGTTATAATTATTAAGCATGATTTGCCATTTGTAGACTATTTACACTGATATTAAACATTATAGGCCTAATTACAATTATTAAATAGTAGTATTTTAATTACCACTCTTAAATATTACCATTAATAGTATCTCATAACATTATTATCATAACGATTATTGGGGCCATGTTGGTTAATAATAATTATATGTATCGCTAATATCAATGACGATTTTGTGATTATTAATAATATTGTATTGCACACCAATTAGAGATTCAATCCAAAAATCTGAACCTAGACCTAAAACTCCAGGATGAAATCCTATATGTAAGTGGTCTAAACTCTATGTCAATACCCTAAACCTAGATAGTGCATGAGATTTGGATCTAACTATAAAATTTCATAATTCATGATAAGTCATAGTATCTATTATCATAAATAGATTCATTACTTATAGTTATGATTATTATCATTAGGAAATGGTATCCTTTTCCTTATGAGATTAGTGTAATTCTTGTAATATGATTGTTATCATTAGTCATTATCATTTTACTGTTATTAAATATTCTATTTTTATCACCTCTACTATTAAATAGATTATTAGTCATTATAAGAACATTAGATATTGTTGTTACATATATATTTTAAATATAAACTTGTGAACCGCTATTACTAATATTGATGGATTAATACTCCTATTATGAATATTATTCGATCCGTTGTACAATAATAATAATAATAATAATAATAATAATAATAATAATAATAATAATAATAATATTAATAATAACTTAGAATTCAAATCCTAAAATCTAAGTTTAAGACAAAACCCTAGGATGAAAACCCTAATTTTACACTAAGACCCTAAAAGATAACCCTAGACTATGATCTTAAGCCCTAGGTAGTGCTTAGAACTTGGATCTAATTGTAAAAGTTCATGATTTGTGATAGGATACAATCCTAAAGGCGCATGCACTTAGCGACACTAGAAGGTAATTTAAAGTATAAGGTGATGATTTTTTCCTCAAATTTGATTGTTATGGAAAGTTTTGGTTCTGTATATTAAGGAACACTAGATCGAGATGGAACTAGTATCTCAATAAAAGTCCTCAACCTTCAGCAGCAAAGAGCTTTGAGGAGCTTCATGGTCGAATGTGATGCCTTGAGAAATATAAAGCATCGAAATCTTATCAAAATCTTAACCTACTGCTCAAGTATTGATTTTAAGGGCGACAAGTTCAAGGCTTCAGTTTTTGAGTACATGGCCGATGGAAGTCTTGACAACTGGTTGCACATAGATGGACATGACCAGAGGAACTTAAACTTCATTCAAAGGCTAAATATCGTTGTCGATGTGGTTTCTGCACAGGATTATCTACATCATCACTTGCAAACACCAATCGTACCACTACAAGACAACTGACTTTTAGCGGCGGCCAAACCCGCCGGTAAAACACCTAAAAACGCCCTATGTTTTAGCGGCGCTAGACAAGCGCCGTTAGAAGATTATGTCGTAAAAAGATTTTGTGGCGCGAAGCAATTTCAGTGGCGCTTCTCAGAGCGACACTGATAGTAGAGTCTATTGCGGCGGTCTATATGGTTTCAGTGGTGCTTTTGCTGGTGCTGATATTTTGACAGAAGCGCCGATACAAGTAGAGAAGCGCCGCCAAATATCTTTTTAAGCGCCGCGAATGATAGCTTCCTAGGCACTTCTAAATGTGGAAATGCGCCACCAAAGATCAGGAGCCCAGCGTAGGCCAGTAAATTTATTATTATTATTGTATAATTCAATTGAAACCTGTATTTTTTTTTTTGTAATATTTGAAACATAAAAAATGTTGCAATACAATTTAAACTAAATATTAAATAAAATCTATATTACTTCACAATAAAAAATATATATAATATTTGTTACAATAAATTGAAAGTGGTCTTTAATAATTTTTTTAAAAAAATCCTCTATATGGTACTCCCAGCAGGAGTAGTGTCAAAAGGCTGAAGTGCTAGTTTGTAGGCCTTAAAATCCTGCGCACAAGGAAAAAAAAAATAAATCAAAAAGTAGATAGATAAAATGGTTGGCAAGAGCATGGGGACATGGTCCTATTTCATTGATTCACTGCTCACAACAATGGTAATGGTTGTACCGCCGATGAAGCTTGAAACCTCTCTCTGAACCAAAGTGACTGCAAGAGCTCTAGATTTGCTTACAGCCTATATTTTTCATACTCACCAATAAATCCACATCTATTCTGTTCCCGCAAACTGCACTTAGTAATCCATGATTTTTGTTAGAAATTATAATATGAGAAATGCTGTTTTGTTTAAGAATCTATACAATCTCAATATCAAACAAAAGCTTACCTTGAACTGTCTAAAACAGGTAATTTCTAGGACCTTTGGCCAAAGGTAGAGGCTTGCAACCTGTTCTTTGATAAATTTCTGTGACAGAAGATCATTACAAAAACAGTTAGTTTACGACACTTCTAAAGTACTGTGCTTTCACTTGCTATGTTTGTAGGACCTTAAAATAAAATTAAACGATGTAAAAGATTTTTAGCAAATCCACTTTGAAAAGCAAAAATAAAGCCACATAGACATACTATTGGGAACTTAAAGCTCTGCTCTGTGGATTTGCTAAAATGTCTGAGTTGTTCTCAAGCTCTTCAAGGTACCTACCATAAGCAGATCAAAATCTATCATTAGAAATGTATAGGAAAAAAAATCAGAATCTAACAAAGAATGCACTGAAATAATGTATGTGAAATCTGATTTTGGCAAAATAAAGATCCCAGGCCAAGTAGATTCTCACTAAGCATTTGTTACAACCACTCGATTTGGTCATGATTTTTTTTTTTTTTTAAATAAATTAACTGGTGTGTTGAAGGTGAATTGAAATATTCGTATTATGTTCAATCCCTGGAATTGAAATGGGTGTAAGGAAATCAATCAGTAGTGTGGTAGAAGATATCAATTCACATTAGAAAATTCCATAAACGAAATGAAATGGTTCCATGTCAAGACTGCAGTAATTCAAACTCCTGTTGATGTGATTGAATGTACAGGATGTGGCCCACCTAATAATTGGATCAGAGAGATTCTTGTGACAGGCGGTCTTCAGCATAGGTTGATTGCATCAGTTCACATTTACAAGAACAATGAGATGGCTACCCCCTTGACACGTGCTGATGATAGTACGTGTGAGAATCCATAGGTAGAAATGCCTTATATTTAAAAGAATATCGTTGATTAAGACCCAAAACAAAAAAACAACAACAACGAAACCCAGTTGGTGGTAGAGATACCTCGGATTTTTTCGGCGGTGAAGATTAAAAAAAAAAACCACCTCCAGATTTCCACCTTTTTACAGTTTAAACCCTGAGATTAAAAAAAAAATAAAAATGATTAAGCTGACTGAAAAAGTAGAAAACCCATCTCCAGAATCCTTGCTTTTTTACTCTTCAGATCTTATAATTAATTTTATTTTATTTTTTAAAACAACTCACTGTTGAGATTAAAGCAAAGCCTAACTTCGGTGTAATCGTCAGCAATTTTCGTCGTCTGTTTGGACGCGCATTGCGTACTACCCCACCTACGCCCATCTCTCTAGCCATGAATGGGCAGTTCTATGGGCAGACCCACCGTGACGTATCTGTTTATCCACGCCATCCATCCCTTCTCTCATATCATTAAAAGTTATATACACAAACATAAGCAGATCCAACACTCAAATGTACCATAGCAGTAAAGGCCAAAAAATATAGTCGTTCCTAATTGACAAATTTGGTGTAGTGATACCTTGTAATGAGAAGGTAGACTACGCATTAGTTTGATGCATATGCAAAGGCCAATAACTGTAGCCATACTACAATGTTCAACCGTAGGAGTGAATGTGACCCTGTTTTAGAAACATTACATACATGAGAAGAACTCACTTTCTTGTTACTTGCTGCATCTTTTGCTTGTTTAACTGTGGTGGTTCCTTCAGTAGTAACATGCTGCATCACAAAGCACTCAAGTAACCATAGAGAGGCAGGATAAACATAAGAGGGCGAGTTGCTATGTTCTATTTATAAAACCAAAGTGCAACTTTGGAAGGAAATGCACCCCACCGCTTAAATATTTGAGAAACGGGATCTAAGCCTTTGGTTATTCTACAAAATAGCCTATACATCCTTGAGAGATCATCCACCTAACATAGTGAAGACAACAAGAATATTTTTTGCTCACTAAACTGAAAGATAATGCATAATCTTCATACAAGAAGAACAACATAACCAACAACAAATTACATTTGCATCCCAGTTCATACCGGTGGTCGTATGTAATATTCGTGAATGCTTCCACAAGAGTTGTTCTCTCTGCGAAGTATAATCCTTAGCCCTACAATTTTAAGGAGAAATATGCACTTAGAACTCCAAAAAACAAAGTTAGACATGGCCTATAGTTTCATGAAGAAAGAAAGGAAGTGCTAATGATTCCTTGTAGCTTGCCAAAGATAGAGGAAGACATGTTGGGCATTCCCGAAATCAAACAGAGAACATTAATACTCACAATATATATTATGGGGGTTTGCTAATTCTACACAAGGGCACATATGGAAATATGAAGCACAGTGTGAGATAGCTTTCCATAAGATTGGAAATAATGCTTATACCTTCCACCTAAAAATCGACAATTTCACTCTTCAGGTGGGTCACAACATACAAAGTAAATTGATGATTGAACTTGTTTTTCCTCGAGACATTCATTTGTTTTGATATGTATTGGCCAACCGAGGTGTAGGATTGCTTGATTTAATCCGGAAGATCTAAACAATGTATCTCACGATGCTTAGCCAACTGTTCAAACAGCACATATGAGAGACAAGTAAATGATACTTCTCATAGCAAACATAGACAAGTGGCTCTTTGAAAACAAGTGACAATGATCTTTTAACTAAGACATGGATTGGGTGGTGAGGAGCTCACCACTGACGTTGGTGATGAAATGATGTGGCG
The DNA here is from genome assembly GCA_030180095.1 of Magnolia changhungtana. Classification (NCBI taxonomy): domain Eukaryota; kingdom Viridiplantae; phylum Streptophyta; class Magnoliopsida; order Magnoliales; family Magnoliaceae; genus Magnolia; species Magnolia changhungtana. The sequence continues at coordinate 726,452 of JASAUF010000121.1, forward strand.
TTTGTGGATGTAAAACATGAGTTTTAACCAAGTTTTGGCCTTCACCGAAAAAACCAATCACAAGCTATATTTTTTAACTCTGTTTAAACCATGCTCGGGCATACTACATGTATGAATCACCATCACTTGTTGATCAATACTGTTTACAGGAATGCAGACAGTGATTTGTTAGGGAATGATAATCGGCTGGGCCTAGCAAACACCAGGCAGTTCAAAAAAAACCCCTACCAATTGCCACACTCATATGAGAGCAACAAGCTATTGCTAGAATACATCCGTATACATACGGTGACGGGGCAAGAGCCAATGCCTCTGCCTTAAAAAGGAGCTTCTCTAATTTCTCAATTCACATAATGTGAGGATATTATGTATGATGCCTGGTCAATCAATCCATGTCTTTGTAGAAAATGATGCCTGACATCCTCCTCACCACTCACTGTTTCCTGCCTGGCCCAAGTTCCCATCCGAGAAACCCTTTTTTTCAGTAAATTAAGCTTCCAACAACTTTTGGGGAAGGAGACCAAGTAGGTGGCAACCTTTCCCACTTGTCCTTGGCAATCACTGCATGCCAATCACAAATGATCAATACTATGTTATACCTTCCCAAAAAATGATGAAGAATGCACATTAGACAATGAACACAAAATACGAGTTCATGTTCTAAATAAAATCTTTGAGTAAATGTGAACACAAAATATATACTTCAAGAAGCATGAAAGATTGGATATCACCATTGCAAAGGTGGCGATAAGCCTTAAGATGCATCCGTCAATTTGCCTGCTTCCATGTTGAAAGCCTCATCATCTAGTGCCATGGTGTCTAGGCCAGCCAGACTTCCATGTCTTCAATCTTTCTTTGAGTCTGCAAGGTTGTTCAAATACCCAACTGATTAATAACCAAGCTAGAGGTTTGCTATTGGCAAATAAGCATCTCCAGATGCTAAACAAGCAACCCACATGACACATGTAAGTGAACTCCAAACCACACATCGTAGGCCCCTATGAATGCACCCATGTGAGCAACACATGTACATTAAATGTAGACCATCTGTTATCCATTCTGTAATTGACTGTATTATGTTCACATAGCCCACCCAATGAGTTGACCAGCCTATCTTTGAGACAGAGCATGCTATCCTAACGAATGGCTTGAATCTCATGCAGATGTGACATGTCGTCATTTGGCATTACACGCCTAGTAAAGAAGGGCAATGAACTCCTTGTGTGAGAGATGTAGGCAATTCATTATAAACTCATTTTCAAGGTTGTCGGCTCCTAAATCGAAGATGCAAGGGGAAATGAAAGGCTAAGTAGCGTAAGAACTGGTTTTAGGCGTCACCTGCACAAAAAATAAATAAAAATAAATAAATAAATAATAAAATAATAAAATACTACATGGCTTTAACGGATGATAAATGAAGCAGAATCAAAGGAGAGAGCAGTGTCATACTACTAGTGGGTACAAATCAGGGGATTTGCATACAATACAAAATAACTTGCTTGCATTCAATCCCACAATCCAATAGTTCTCTTCTTTTGACTTCCTCTCTTTACTGGCACTGCACATCGAAGCTCATTTATCTTTACAGAATTATCCCCTCTAAGAACATCTGATCGAGAAGAATATATATATATATATATATATATATATATATATATATATATATATATATATAGTAGCATGGACAACATGTGCAAGACCCAAGCCATTCATCACATGTGGACACCATGTGCTCCAGCTCAAAAATCCGCCAGACCACTAATGAGATGAGCCACACATTTATGAGAAAATTCATGGTGAAAATGAACCAATCAAATGATCGACATTCAACATACACATGAGGTGCACCTGATGAAAGGACCAACATGATTTTTGGGCTGGAGCATATCCATGGAGGCACCTACATGATGAATGGCACAGCCCCCCCACACATGCCATGCTCACAGAATACGAAGAAGATTCTTTTATTAGCTTCCTTCATAGTTTTTTTCTTACGGAAATGAGGCAATGCAAAACAATTGATTAAATCTTATTTTTTAAATACTGAAGACTGGAAGCCAACTGCCTCCATATTGATTAGTAAACATCCTCAGCACCCCCTACACATATTGCAGATCAAATAAAGTTTCTACAATGCAGCAGCAAAAGGCAACATTTTGACACAGATGTGTGAAGCTCATTGAACCTTGGAATCATATGAACTAAGCTGGCCATCTTCACTAAAACCAAACCATGTTAGACATGAACCAGGAGTCAGTGGAAGGCAACCCCCTGATCGGCTGGGTTCCATTAGAAACATTGAATACTTTAAATTCTAGCATCTGCAGATCAAACAAAGGATTCAAAACATTTTCTCGAAAAGAAAAAACAAGGGCATGATCATCTTTCCATGTTTTGGTGGGCTACCGTTAACTTTCACAATCTACAATGCTCAGATCAATTTTTCTTGAGGTTGCATTCAGGTGCACTAGTGAATTGAACTGCAACGATTAGTTCAATCGAGAAGAAATAACCAACTTGTAATTACCGTCCTTGGCAATCATGATGAAGAATAGCCCTCAAATTGGCATTTAGATTCTTTTTCAATCCAATTAGGAAGTAATATGACTGAAACTTGGAGCCTAGTCATAATAATAATACCAACATAATTGTGACTCAGCCATTTTCACTTCATTGAACTGATTATTGCATTCAATTACAATTTGTATCTAAGCACGGACTAAGTAGCCAACTAGATTGTACAATATCAGCTTTTCAACATCAAATCAACGATTGAAAACATAAGGACAATTTTAATGTTTGCAGGGATGTACCATGAGAACTGCATTAGTGAAGTAACAACAATACCTGATCTCCCGTTCAAAAACAAGCAGGCACAATCACTTTGATGCCCACACAAAATACAACCTTCGCTTAAAAGAGTCTTTCTTAGTTATTTAAAACAAAAGGAATGACCACATTCGAGGGCAAACAGAGTTCAAAACCATTGTGTGTTTCCACATCAAAGCAAAGCAATCAAAGTCTTTTGAAGTTCTCAAACATATCATAAACAATGAGCAAAAGCAATCGAGAACTTTGAAGGACATTGCATGCTTCCACATCAAATTCAAAAATATCGGCTCATTGCTATGATTTTGCTTTCATGAAATCAGCCACTTGAAGGGCTAAGATGCATACAAAATCAGGGAACAATAATTAAGTGATATGAAGAAACAATAGATAGTAAATAAAGTGCTACAAACACTTGGAAGGAATGCAATTGGCAGCTGGTCATCTGTAAACTCCAAACAAAGGTGCTCCACATGTCCTTACATTAAATGTGGGTGTCATTTTTATCTATTCTTATCCATAGTTTTATTTGACAATGGATCCACAAGTTAGGATCAATTCCAGGAGATTTTTGGCATATGCCACATCCATAGTGGGGCCCATCGAACAAAGTTTGGATCCCCAAACCCGAGACCAACTCAGTAAAGAATCCCGCACAATGCCTAACCGTACATTGTCTCCTGAACGCAACTGTATAATTCCTCATGCATGTACATAAAACATGGAGCATCACAAGCAAGGCATACCGAAAAGCCTGAGAAAAAATTTAATTGATGCACTAAGTTTTCGGCCATAATATATTCAACAAGCAAAGCAATCAGAGAACTTTGAAGACCATTGTGTTTCCATTTTCCACATTGCATTCAGAGCATGTTACTTCATCATTTTGCTTTGTTTTCAAGAGAACAGACTCAATACAACACATCCGTCAATAAAACATCCATTCATCCATCCATCGATGCACCCATCCACAAATACATCAATCCATACATGCATGCATAATTATGAAATAAAATAATTACTTTTTAAAAGTGAATAGAATTTATCTTACATCTGTTAAAAGCATCAACATTCAGTATTATCTTTCAAAAAAAAAAAGGTAGAGAATTTTTTTTTCATAATTTTCAAAACTCCAAAATAAATAAATTTAAAAAAAATTAAAAATTACAACACATCACTCATTGACATTCATCCATAAATAGACAATATTAATATAATTTTCATGAAACAACATTATTATTATTATTTGAATAAAATATTTTTTGCATTTTTAAAATTTCAATAAATTTTGAAAATTAAAAAATAAGATAATGGAAGAGTGGTCAAAATGCACTCCCCAAGCAAATTTCATACCCATGCTCCACACCTTAAAGCAAATAAAAAGGATATTTAAAGGCAGTGTATCTTCTATTATCCTGATAATCACCGATTACCTATGTGGAAAATGGTTTCTTCAGATAGAATTTAGGTAGAAGCAGTTTAGTCCAAGCATCTTCCATTTGCATTTTATCATTTAATTGAAAAGTCTTGTGGTTGAAAATTAGATCACATGAGAATACCAGTACTATTAAGGGAAATTTTCATGATTCTGTTCACTGAATTGCTAATCAATTGATGTTCGTTCGCCATGGAATAGAAATTTAATGCAATTTCTGTAACAAACCTGCAAACCGCCCTCGGTGAAGATGCGAAGAAAATTAAGACTTGTAATGGCAGCTATCCAACCAGTACCAAGTGCCACAACCTTCACTTCCTCTGCTTCAAACCGCATAGACCACTAAATTCACATACTGGTGTAAAGTCAGCACACAACTATATGTAACTTCAAACAATCGTAGTGTGAAAAAATGCGATGAACAGCTATGCATGCATGTAGTTGATAGTAAGTGTATGCAATGATTAGTTATGCTTCTACTACGAAAGAAATGAGCAGACCTCACTATTATTAGCCTAGGAACTGAATGGCCGATACATGAGAGTACTCATGTTCTTCTCACCCTTACATGGATTTGCAAAGACACTACCACTCTCATTCAATGAAGCCATGGTGAAACTAAAATAGTCAGTCATGGAGGGTACCCTTGGACCTCTCCCTGTGTCATGAAAATCAACCTGCACCACACAGAGATTGATGAGTGCATAAAACAGACTCAAAGCAGCTTTTTATTTCAAATGATTTCTCTTGCTATAATTTTGGGACAAGAAAATTGAGCTACAATACCAATCACACCAACTCATCCAAAGAACTTCAGTAAAGTTCATCAAAACAAACTCCTTGTTTGACCAATATGATACATCATAAAAATAATAGTACGAGATGGCCATTACCTCTATATGGGAATATCCTTCATTTTCGATCATGGTTACACTTCCAAGCATATTGTAGCAAAGAAAGCGCCGCTTCCCACTGCATGGGTGTAGACCCTGGTGAAAAGCCTCTTGCATCTTTGATCTTCTAAACTTCACTACACTTCCAAGCTCCTCTTTTACTTTTCCATCTTCTAAGTTTTCTTCAACTTTGTGCGAGCGAACACAAAAATTCAAAGAAATTTTAATTTGAAAATTGTATTTTACCATACCTAAAATAACCCAAATGCAAAGTGCAAAAATAGATCCAAAACCCTAGGAAACAAGAGAGTAGCAGATCTAGATACCTAATGAGTTATAAAGCGCAAATCGAATGTAATTTAGATTGAAAAATTTCACCCGTCACGAAATCCAACAGAATTTAGATGAAAAAACTGCAAATCGAAGAACCGAACAAATCGAATCAGATCACACAACAAATCGTTTCTATGTATTCACATCAAACAACATAGAAAAATCCCTAATTAGGGTTTCAACATGGTAAATCCCTAATTAGGGTTTCAACATTGTAAATCCCTAATTAGGAAGTCACTAAGGTTGAAATTGATGAAATCTAGACTCTTACCTTTTTCAGATCTTCATCTAAGCCCTAAAATTAATGGCAGCTCGCGCGAGAGAGATAGTCGGGGGTAGGAAGAAGCTGAGAATTAGGAGAGAGCGAGAGAGTCATCGGGAGAGGGAGAGAGAGAGAGAGTCGTCGGGAGAGAGAGAGAGAGAGAGAGAGAGAGAGAGAGAGAGAGAGAGAGAGAGAGAGAGAGAGGGAGAGAGATTCGCCAGAGAGAAAGAGGAACAGTCGTCGGGAGAGAGCTGCGAGTGAAATGGAAATCGAGTCTGGTTTTTATTTTTATCTAACATCCGTGGACCGCATTTAAATAGCGCCGGTGGATGATCCACACAAGTGCCGGTTTTCCACCGTTTTGTTGTAGTTCCAAGCAATATTCTTCTTGATGATGACATGATTGCTCGTGTGGGTGATTTCGGGCTAGCAAAGTTCTTATCTGATGTTGCTCAAACCAGATCACTTAGGGTGAAGGGATCTATTGGGCACATCGCTCCAGGTAAGATGTTCATATATTTCCTATTCTTCTTCTTCTTATTTGTTTGTGTTTTTTTGTTTTGTTTTGTTTTTGTTTTTTTTTAATCTGTATGATGTGAATTGCTTATGCCCCACTCCTAGGAAAGTTCTTGTGGGCAGAGGCTATGTGGGTCCCACGGGGAAGTTTGTGAGAAATCCAAAACCCTCCATCAGCTTCAGAAGCTCACAATAGGACACCAGCCTAATAATTATTCAGATCCAATACTCAACTGGCCACATAGTGTAGGAAACAGTGAGGATTAAAAGCTCACCATTGAAACTTTCATGGGCCATAAAAATTACCCATCAGGCTAATATTTGTCTTTTTAGTTCATCCAATGGGAATAACCTGATGAACAGTTTGGATGCTGTATAAACATTATGCTGAGCTCTGGGAAAACTTGGACTGTGGGCATTTCCAATTCTGACTGTTTCTTGTCATGTGGCGCACTTGAATTTTGGATCTGAATATAAAATTTTTAGGTTTCTTTACTATTGTGAGCTTACCAAAATGATGGATGGACCAATTAGATTTCTCACTGACATAACTGTGGGCCCGACATAGCTATGACCCACAACGACTTCTATGGCAGGTAACTTCTCGTTTTAATACTTATAGGACACTAATAAGGTTTCAAATATCAATGAATTTAATCAATGTATATGTAAGGGAGACATGTTCACATCTTGGATCGGACCAAAATTCCACATTTGGTGCTTTCTTTCTCACCTGTGAGCTTTCACACCTTGTAAAATGTATCAATTGTGTAAAACTCTGCATCATGCTAACAACAGCTCTAACAAAAATATCAATTGAGCGACTAAAATTGGAAAATTTTAGACGTTAGGAGATCCACGGTTGTACTAAGTTAGATAATTTGAATTTTCAAAGCATTACCAATCTAAAGTGGGTTGCAGCGTATGAACGGCCGTGATGGACGAGCTTTGGCTCATACACGTCGAGTAGATAGCCTAGCTTTGGCTCATACACGTCGAGTAGATAGCCTAACCGAATGCAGATGTTTTGTTCGAACAAGCATCCCGGAATAAAAGAAGAGAGAGAGAGAGAGAGAGAGAGAGAGAGGTATTGTTGGCCAGAAAAGAACCACCCAAAAAAATAGGGTGTTGTGGGTGCCTAACAGTTTAGTTACGGTTGTCAATGGGCCGGGCTTGAGCCTACCAAAATCTAAATTTGAATAGGCCAGCCCATGTACGTGGAGATGTGGGAGGAGAAAAGAAGAGCTAAGACACTCCTCATAAAAGGAGCTAAACAGAGATACCAAATTCCAACCCTACTCCATTGATCCTAAACTGTAAAGATGGCTTGTGTAAGACCTGTACCTTAGACCGTACCGTTCCATAAGCTTCCGCGATCCTACCAGTCGAATTCCGGCAACCCTCGACCCGTTACCAATGTTTGCGCGCGATCCTAAGCCGAGACCTGTATGCCGAACTCGGCTCGAACTGAAACCTATACCTTGGCGATCACGCCATCGCCGCGGTTCTAACGTCACGACTCGCATATCAAACCGATACCTAAGCTGGAAAATGTCGGTTTGCGTTCATTCCGAAGAAACGCTGCGCGTTGTGAATTTTAAGGAAATTTTTACGAGATGTTCTATCAATCAATGTCAAGTATAACCATACCTCAAGTACAAGCCCCATCCCTCCCTTTTCCCTCAAGTCAATTCTCTTTCCACCTCACCATCTTCCTTTAAAAAAATTTCAACCATAACCATACCTCTTTTACCAATTTTCAAACCAAACCATACCCATCCATCTCCCATCCTTACAACACTACTTCATCCATCCCTTTTTATTATTATTTTCCCTCATTTCTCAAAGATCTCCCAAGCAACCCAAAATTTCTACACATCCCAAGCCTTCCCAACTCTCTCAAGATCAACAAGTGAGGCCCACTTTTCTCACCCTCTCATCTCTCATTCCCACCATCAAAAGTCCATCATCCACCGTTAAAAGTCAAGCAAAGGAGCTAAGGAGGCAAAGAGAGCAAGGTGAAGGCCTAGAAGTGGGTGATTCACTGTTAAATTTCTTTTCTTGGGGCCACTTGTTGGTGGGACCCATAGTGGCGGGGCCCCACCATCACCGTCTTTTGTCTCTTGTCTCTTTCTCTATCTCTCTCTCTCTCTCTCTCTCTCTCTCTCTCTCTCTCTCTCTCTCTCTCTTTCTTTTCCCCTTGAATGTTATGGGCCCCACCAATTTATATTAAATCCACTCCATCCATCAGATGGTGTGGTCCACCGCATTTCAGGTGAGATCCACCCTTTATATATATGTATGTAGTGATATATTATATTATATTATTTTAATATATATTAACATTATACTATATATATATATAAATATGCATGGTGGGCCACGTGCATGTGGACCCACCATGAGGCCTCTGCGCATACCGTCTAGCGTCCAGAGACGCTGGACGTGATGGTGGCTAGCATGGAGTGTTGTGTGCTAACATGGGTGTGTACTTACAAGCTAACTTGAAAAAAAAAACTTGCTTTTGGGGTGGGCTGCTCATGCAAGCCCCACCTTGATGTATGGGGATGATCCACACCATCCATTCTGTTCTCCAGCTCATTTTAGGCGTTGAGCCGAAAAAATGAAGCTGGTCCCATTTTCTGGCGGGTCGTGGCGTTGAGAATGCTAGTATTTTCCGTTCAAAACTTGAGAAAATGATTGCTGGGGTCCACATGAAGCTTGGACCCACCTAAAACTCGGTTTGGACCCCTAATTTTGTGTAACACATACAATGGACGGGGTAGATCTGATTAATGTGGGTCCCACCTAGGGGAAAAAAAGCAACATCAGCAACTACTGCTGCTATTGACAGACGCAGGCAGCGCCTACACTCATGGCGGTGGGCGGACGGGCTGGGTCCCACGGCCCCAGCCGTGGGCCCCACCATGATGCGTTTCGAACATCCTCACCGTACATTTGATACGTCCCCTTTAAATTTTGGGGTATGCCAAAAATCAGCCATATACGGAACTCAGGTGGGCCATACCATCTAAAATCATGTGAGGACATGCCTAAAACATATAAAAACACCCGGTGGGGCCTACCTGAAATTTGGATGTGGCTGAAATTTGGTCTGGACCCTCAGTCAGGTGGGACACACATAATGGGTGAGCTGGATTTGTGAACCACATTTTGGTGGGCCCCATGCCCACCCCCAGGTCCAAGTGACCTTATAAACAGGTTGGACGACAGATAAATATCACGGTGGACTCCCTGCCCACGTGACCCTATCAACAGGTTGGCTGGCAAATAAACACCACCGTGGGCCCCCCGGTCCATGTGACCTCATGGATAGGTTTGCTGGCAAACAAACATTACGGTGGGCCCCCTTGGTCCACGGGACCTTATGAATAGATTGGATGAAAATAAACATTATGGTGGGCCCTGGCCACGTGTTCTTATGAACAGTTTGGATGGCAAATGAACGTTACAGTGAGCCCTACCTAAGGTCCACGTGACCTTATGAATAGGTTGGATCACAAATAAACATTTCCAATGGGCTCAGGTATGATCATATCAATAGGTTGGCTGGAAAATAAATGTATGGCGGCCCCCATGTGGGACCCCCCCTGAGGTATGTTTTATTTCCACTCCTTCCATTAGTGTGGCCCATTTGATATACATGTGGCCCATGTGGTATGACCCACTTACCATATTTAAGACCCATTGTTGAGGCCCACCTTGAATTGTATAAGGCCAATTGTTGAGGTCCATCTTGATGTATCTCTGGCCCATTGTCGAGGCCCACTTGACACATATAAGGCCCATTTGATTAGGCCCCTCTAGATGTATTTGTGTGCCGTTGTCCAAGCCCACATTGACATATATGAGGCCCATTTGATGTATTGGAGGCCCACGGGGCAAGGCCCAACGGAATGTACATAAGGCCCATTGTAGTGTGATTCCACCATGGTTTATATGTTGACCTTTATAGCAAGTTATGCCTTGGGAGAAAATGTTGGTTTGATGTCCACATTGTGCGAATAATGTTGGTTAAATGTCAGCATTATACTCTCCCTAAGGCCCACTGATAGGCCCATACTTGTAGTGAGTAGGCTGTCTAGGCCCATATCCGTTATGCACAAGCCCATCACTATATAACATGTTTAGTATAGATATATGATTCATGATTATACGCATCATATGTATGCTTGGTATGAGGAGTAACTGTTTATAGCATATGCTTTCAGGCAGACTGTTTATAGGCTCCCTGATAGGTGGAGTTGCCTACATGAGCGCGTGCCTCATGCAGGATGGTTGCATTACTGATAGTGTGATACATGCACTTGCATTTGTGTGATTATGATATGCCCTAGTGACATCAGGGCCATAGCCTCCACAGACACACCGTGGGTGGCTGGTTGGATACCGAAAATCGTGTTCTAAGTAATTGGGGTGCCATAAATGTCCCTGTGTGAAAGTCCCTGAACCTGGTGGTACCAGAGGATGACTCCAATGTCGAGACTGAGTGGATATATGAGCGCACGAGGGCCAAATACCATGAGGCCGCGTTTCCCACTGTATCGTGGTCGGTTGGAAATGAGTGTGGCCTTACTCGCCCGAGAGCAGAGGGCATTACTAGGCTGAGTTTGACTAGCTCAGAAATGGGTTCGTTATCGACTTGTCGGATAGATGTTGGCAGACTATTGGCCAGGCGGATAGTGAGGTTTCTTACGCTCACTTGATTGTGCTGCTAGGAGAAAGACTGTCATTTGGAGTGTACTGAACCCCGGTGATTATCCAGACTGAGAACCGTACTGATTTGATGCTCTAGTGAGGAGCTGCATTAGTATAAGGATTGGCATGCTTGACTTACATATTGCATCGCATGGCCTTAGTATGGCCGATAACATTCATATTTTGTACTGCATAGCCTTGGTACGGCCGGTTGCATTTACGTACTCATCAGCATGATTCCGCATTACTCTGACATTGCATTCTAAGCACGTTCGCACACACTTACACCGCCCTCTAAGCTTTCTATAAGCTTATGCATGATTAATGCGTGCGTGTGTGACGCCAGACGTTGACTTTAGTCTCGCGCTGTTGTTGGACCGGTGAGCTTCTAGAATTTTTGTTACTGTCATTATCTTGTATTTTCCTTCCATACGCCTTGTACTCAAAGTTTTTGATCATAATGGATTTTGTGATGATGTTCTTGTGGTTATTGTTCGTAGGTAATGCTTGTAGTTATGCTCATTACGAATCAAATTGATTATTAGAAATCCTCCTTGTAGCATCCTAGGGTCGGAACCTGGTATATGGGTGTCAGGAGCCGAGAATAGGGTACTACGGAGGTTGTCGGGGTCGGATTCGGCGATCGAGAATTTTATGAGCTCGGTTTCTGAGTTTGGGGCATGACAGAAGTTAGTATCAGAGCATAACTTGGGAATAACCAAGATCAGCATCACATGTTTGCTACAAGTTTAGGGCGATTAGGTTCTGAGTGCGTAACCTTCCGATTGAGTTCCTTAACGCACGATTCTCAAGATTGATTGACGCCTTATCTTTCCTATAGGACATGCCGCCCAGGAGAGTGACCCGTTCGACTCCCGCTCCACCACCTGAGACTCCTGCCTTACCGCCTGCTGCTCCCGTTCCACCCCCCGAGATCCCTACTCCCCTGCCTGAGGATGACGTTCCTCCACCTAATGCCGGTACGGATCCGACTGTGCCTGTGAGTGCCTCGCAGTTACAACAGATGTTGTAGGCTGTGACTGTTGCGCTTCAGAGGCAGGGCAGGCACCTAGTTGTTTCTCTAGCTCAGGCATAGCAGGAGCGCGCGAGTGCCCTTCTTCGAGAGTTCAGACATATCGATCCTCCGCGTTTCCAGGGTGAGCCAGATCCGACAGCAGCTGAGAGATGGTGCTCCGATGTGGAGAAGATTTTTGATACTATGTCATGTACGACCGAGCAGCGAGTCCGGTTTGCAGTATTTCTTCTCCAAGGCGAGGCCGAGCACTGGTGGACCTCTGTTACCCGTGTCGCAGGGCCTAAGTATGTCTGAACATGGGATGATTTTATCGACCGATTCAAGGAGCAGTACTTTCTTGACCACATTCGTCGTCAGAGGGCACAAGAGTTCGAGACTCTAGTACAGGGGGACATGTCCGTGGTGCAGTACGGGGCCCGTTTCGTGGCACTATCGAGGTTTACACCGTATTTAGTTGATGATGAGGGGCGGAAAGCCCGCCGTTTCGAGAGCGACTTACGTTTCGGTCTTCGAGCCCGTATTATTAGGCACGAGTTCCTGACCTTTCAAGCGATAGTACGTAGGGCCCAGATTTACGAGACTGAGAAGGCTGACTCTTAGAGCCATCGAGATCAGAGGAGAGGCCGGAAGAGGCCAGCCCAGTCGAGTAGCTCTCAACAGCATCTACGACCACAGAGGTATAAGAGTCATCCACCTACTAGAGCGCCAACAGTTCTAGCATCACCTCCAGTGCCACCACAGCAGCTGTTTTCTAAGACATGTTTTGGATGTGGCGGTTCTGGACACCGCATATCTGAGTGCCCCCGTCCTCATTTGCAGCAGTCTAGAGGGCCATAGCAGTCTCCAGGATAGCCGCGACCACAGAAGCAGCCTCCAGCATAGCAACAATGGCCCCATCAGCAGCAACCGCAGCCACCTCAGCCATCGAGGCCCCATTAGCAGTAGAGACAGCAACATAGGCCACCGCAGAGGTAACAGTAGTACCAGGGACCTCAGAGGGGACAGGCACCTCCCCATTCAGCTCAGGCTAGATTTTATGTGGCTCAGCAGGACCCGCAGACCTCCAGAGGAGTCGTTGAGGGTATACTTCCAGTTTCCTCATGCATCGCTTGAGTGTTATTTGATTCCGGTGCTTCGCACTCATTCATGTCTGAGGATTTTTACCTATCGATTGGATTGTCGACAGAGTTTGCTAGTGAGGGATTGACCATATCGACGCCCTTGGGAAAGACTACAGTATTAGGCCATTTTTGTTCGTCTTGCCCTATTCTGGTCGATGATATCTTTTTGCCCGCTGATTTATTTGTGCTGCTGATGTCAGATTTCGACGTTATCTTGGGCATGGATTAGCTTGCCGAGTACCATGCTATCTTTGACTGTTCCGCGAGGACAGTCACGTTTTGTATACCAGGCTTGCCGTAGTTTCAGTTCGTCGCCCAGCCTAGAGGAGAGCCGTTGTCATGTTTGATGTCTTGCGCCGTTGAGGAGCCTGTTGCCGCTTGTATCGAGCAGTTGCCGATTGTCTATGATTTCCCCGACGTACTCCAGGAGATTCCAGAGTTGCCGTCATGTCGTCATATTGAGTTTCAGATTGACCTTGTGCCCGGTACCGCGCCTATCTCGAAGGCCTCGTACCGTATGACACCGATGGAGTTGCGTGAGCTACAGCGGCAGTTGGACGAGTTGCGTGAGTTGGGATTCATTCGTCCGAGCAGTTCTCGTGGGGAGCGCCGATACTCTTCGTCAGGAAGAAGGATGGCTCGTTGAGGCTCTGCATAGATTATCGCGAACTCAACCGGGTCATGATTAAGAACAAGTACCCATTCCCGATGATAAATAATTTATTTAATCAGCTGCAGGGTGCACAGTTCTTTTCAAAGATTAACCTATATTCCGGTTATCATCAGATTCGTGTCCGAGAGGAGGACATCTCGAAGATGGCTTTCAGGCGCGTTATGGTCATTTTGAGTTTCAGGTCATGTCCTTTGGACTAACCAATGCACCCACTGTCTTCATGCAGTTGATGAACGAGGTCTTCCGTCCATATCTCGATCAGTTTGTTGTGGTCTTCATCGACGACATCTTGATATATTCAAGGACCTGTGAGGATCATATGCAGTATTTGGAGATCGCATTGCGGACCCTCCGTGCCCATCAGCTGTATGTGAAGCTGGAGAAGTACAAGTTCTGGCAGGAGGAGGTGAGGTTCCTCGATCACGTGGTGACGAGGGAGAGTATCGCAGTGGACCCCTCAAAGGTTGAGGCAGTGCGTCAGTGGGACCAACCCACTACTGCATCTGAGATTCGCAATTTCCTTGGCCTAGTGGGATATTATCGGCATTTTATTGAGGGTTTCTCCTGTATTGCTGCCCCGATGACCAGGTTGACTCGGAAGGGCACAGATTTTGTTTGGACTGATGTTGAGGGTCAAATATTACATATTAGACCCCATTTATTACCAGGATTTATGGGTATGATACTGTTTAACGGCCGGTTTTAATTGTGTTTTGTTGCAGGATGCAATCAGGAGCTTAAACTGAAATTGGGTATTAAAAGCGTGGATTTGGCACTCCGATGTCACAAAAGCAGGGGACGGACTCCTGGGGATTGGGATCGACGATTTTACACAGCCGAGATCCGAAAAAATCGAGAAACTGAAGCTCAAGTGGCCCGAAAGTCCTCCAGAATGCAAGATCACAAGTTTCCCACCATCCGTTTGTCCCGAAATTTCATACACGGCCTGAAGAGCATAAATTAACCGTACATGTAGAATTTCGGCCGTTGTATCCTGGTGGAAGTGGCCTAATGGATAGATCATCCCTCGGAATCATGATTCTGGGCCCACCTGCTGTCTGGATATGCTTCATCTCCAGTCTCCATGGTTTAAATGATATGACAGAATGGATGGACGGAGCAGATTTCATATATACATCATGGTGGACCCCAGAAGGTGAGCATGCGAGTGCATAGACGGTGCACTCCTGCGGTGCACCGGATTCCTACAAAGGGTCAGCCACCGCTGACCCGCGTCCTCTTCAAAAATGCAACAGCGTTTACACAGCCGACTCCAGTTTTTGACTGTGGGACCCATCCATCATATATGTTGAAAATCTAGACCGTCCAAGGTGATAAAAGGGGGGTAATTACCCTCGCCTAGGTGTCAGAAACTCAGAAGACTGAGGATTGCAATCCAACTATCCAAACGGAAGATGGACGGTGGACCAAAATGGATGGTGGACCACACTAAAATCAAACTTTAAACAGCCTTTCCTGGATGTTTTTTCGTCGTGAATCTGGTGGACGGTATGGATTTCTCTAATCATCAATGAAGTGGGCCCCATCACACAATCAGCGCACCTCCTGTGCGAAAGAACAGCGTCCGCACGAACCGGACGCTAGTCTTGCTAGTGGGTTCCACTGATGGCTCAAATCAATGATCGGAACCGTCCATTAAGTCCATAGGAGGGGTGCAAACATTGCCTAGGTGGCGGAATCTCAGAAGATATTGGATATTATTTTTTTGTCCGTTCGAAGGCAAGACGGACGGTGGAAATGTTTGAGATGGTGGGCCGCATTAAACTTAAGAGAAATACATATTTCTCAGTAGTTTTTTGCCACGAGTAGAATGGACGGTTTGGATTTATCATCGAAATAGGATAGTGGGCCCGCGGACACCACCGACGTAGATCTCTCTCCTTCTTTGTTTCAAACAGCGGACGCACCGCGTCCGCTGGTTTCTGAGTAGTGGGCCCCACTCGTCGTTATTTGGAAAGATCAGAACCGTCCATACCCTCCAGAGGTGGGGAAAAATCCTCGCCTAGGTGACCTTTTGGTCCCACGCATCCGATCACAAGAAATATCCGTTCAACATCAAGATGGACGGCGGAATGAAAAGATCATGGGTCACCATGGCTTGGATCCAAAACTGATCATACCTGAAGGGTTTTTCGAGTACATTCTAATGAACGGAAGGGATTTCTCAACCGATATCAATCATGGGCCCACCAAGCATCCAACGCAAGTGGATTTATCTCCTTGTGTGGAAAGGATTTTTTTTCTGCCACCGATTCCAAGCTTATATAAAAGAGGGAGAGGACTGGAGGCCAGGGGGAACGGTGGAGCTTGGAGGGCTGGACGTGGGATCCTCGGCTGATTCGTGGAGACGTGAGGAGAGAGAGAGAAAGGGAGAAAAAGAGTTTGTTTTTAGCTGCTTTATTTATTTATTTTCTTTTATTTTAAGAGATCTAGTCCACTTATGTGTGGCTAAACCTCTTAGCTAGGGCTAAGAGGTGAAGCTTGTAGCATGATGGGGGACACTTTGCTTGTGCCTTTTGTTTAAACTGAGTGGATTTTGATTTAATTTTATTAAGGGAATGTTTTCAGTCTTTAATGGTCTGTTGTGACTGAAATTACAATGGGTCTGCAATGGCTTTGAGCATGTTCTTTTCCTCTTTATGTTTATGACGTCAGGAAGCCCTGTTATTCACCATCGTCTCCTGGGCATGGTTGGATATTGGTACCCTTCCTAACTTTCATACATTGATTGGTTGGTAATTAGTTTAATTCTGTTGTTTGCTTTGTCTCCTGGGCATGGTTTGGTGATGGAATCCATTCTAATTCATATACCTTTCATCTCGTGGAAATTATATCAAGTAAGTTCAGTTTTATCTTCATGATCTTTGAAGCAGGCATAAGATCTCCCTGATCTCTACAAGTGGATCCTCTGAATCCCTAGTTTTTCCTTCTCTGAATTTCTTAAGTTTTACATTATTATTTCACCATTATTCCTCAAATCATACTTGGTTTAGAATTCATCTCATTCTAGTTCTAGTTCTAGTTACTTTCAGATTACGTACAGGTTTCAGTCCCTGTGGATTCGACCTCGGTCTCACCGAGTTTATTACTACATCACAACCCTATACTTGGGGAGTGAACAAGTTTTTGGCGCCGTTGCCGGGGGACTGATGGCTACGATTTTCTGAAATTAATTGGATTTAGAGTTAGTTTAAGATTAGGATCTTACTAATTTTAATTTTATTTTTTATTTAATTCATAGGACTAACATATTTCCTATTCTGTAGGTTGTTAAGATAGAACTTCTAATTTGGTAAACTCTTTCTGATTTTCTAGATTTTCTAACTCTTTAGATTTGATTTGCTTTAGAAATTTCTTCTATTTAGAAACTAACTTATTTTGTTTTATTTTGCAGGTCTTTAGCTTAAAGACTCCAATTTGGTAATCTCCTTCCAACCCTCTCTTTCTTTCTAGATTCATATTTTCTTTCTTAGGATTAGGTTTAGGATTTGATTGAGGGCTGCAAGTGTTTCATGCCCAAGTGGGCCCGTGACGACACTCGACGTCTCTTGACTGAAGGAGGATTAGTTGAGGGGTTGACTGTCCATCGCAGGATTAGACATCGCTCGAATTTCCCTCAGTTAATTGAGGTTATGGTTGCAAATCAACCTCAAGCACTACCTCAACAGATGGATGAGGAAGTACATGATGAGAATGAGGTGCTTCAAGCACCCCCGCCTCGTACCTTACGAGATTATTTACAACCGGCGGGGGTGAGTACGCCTCATGCATGATTTTCGAAAACCGAAACACAGACGATGATGGACATCAAGCCCGGAGTTATCCAACTCCTTTCTAAATTCCATGGGCTTGAATCAGAAAGTCCATACTTACATTTGAAAGAGTTCGATGAGATTATAGCCACCTTATACTTTCCCAATGTATCCGAGGATACAATCAGGCTGAAACTCTTTCCTTTTTCCTTGAAAGAGAAGGCTAAGACGTGGTTACATTCATTGCGCCCTAGATAGATCCATTGGCACATGGAATGATTTGCAGAGGGAATTCATAAAGAAAATTTTCCCACACCATAAAACGATTACCCTCAGAAAAGCAATCATGAACTTTGCCCAAAAGGAAGATGAAACATTCTACCAATGTTGGGAAAGGTTCAAGGATCTTATCAGTTCATGCCCACAACACGGTTTTGAAATGTGGCGCATTACAAATTTTTTCTATGATGGACTGACATCTTCCATGCGCCAACTAGTCGAGACAATGTGTAATGGAAAATTCATGAATAAAGAAGTCGATGAGGTATGGGATTACCTCGATAGACTTGCCGAGAATGCACAATCATGGGACCATTACCCAAAATCAAACACCACGCCTAGGCCAGCTCAATCTAAGGAGAAAGGTGGAGTATATCTCCTGAAAGAAGAGGATGATGTAAATTTTAAAGTGACTAATCTCATGCGAAGAGTCGAGGCCATGGAAGGAAAGAAGGATAAGGTTAATGAAATTGTTTACGGCATCTGTGATTGCAACATTCACACAACTGAAAATTGTCCTACCATATCTGCCTTTCGAGGAGTGATGAATGAGCAAGCTAATGCCGTAAATAATTATCAAAGACTTTTCAATGGATCTACCTCCAATACATACAATCCTGGTTGGAGAAATCATCCAAATTTTAGTTGGAGGAATGGACAAACTGCTACCCCTCAAAGTTTCTTCAATCAAAATCCAAATCAGGGGAAACCTCAAGAAGAACCGGTTCAAAATTCCATACAAGAGCTGACTCAGGCAATGCGTGGACTTACAGACTTTATGCAAAAAATAGATTCACGTATGACGGTTATAGAAAAGGGGATGCTTCCTGCACAACTGCTCCCCAATCCTAAACCGCAATACGAGATAAATGATCCCAACTCTTCAAATCAAATGGGACACGCTAAATCCATCACCACTCTTAGGGGTGGGAAGATCATTGATAAAACCCTTCCGGTTAGGCCCGAAAAGCCTCAAGAACCAGAAGAGGACAATAATGACGGATCTAGTGATGTCCCATAAAAATTAGAACCGGAACTTTTAGAGAAGCCAGTTGCTCCGTTCCCCCAACGGTTGGTTGCACCAAAATGTCTTTCTAACTCTCAGGATATTCTGGAGGTGTTGAAATAAGTGAAAGTTAACATTCCTCTACTTGATGTCATAAAACAGGTTCCTTTATATGCAAAATTTCTGAAAGACCTATGCACGACCAAAAGACGGCAGAGTATTCAAAAGAAGATTTTCTTGACTGAGAAAGTGAGTGCCATCCTGAAGCAAGATGTGCCGCAGAAATTCAAGGATCCCGGTAGCCCAACCATATCATGTGTAATTGGAAACCATCGAATTGATCACGCACTTCTTGACTTAGGAGCGAGCGTCAATTTGATCCCCTACTCGGTATACAAACAGTTAGGATTGGGTGAGTTAAAACCTACCCTAACCACACTACAACTTGCCGATCGAACTGTTCGTATACCAAGAGGGATTATTGAGGATGTGTTAGTCCAAGTCGATAGATTTTACTACCCTGTAGATTTTATCATCCTGGACACCGAACCCATCAATAACATGAGCACTCAGATTCCAGTCATTCTTGGTCGCCCATTCCTTGCCACGTCAAATGCAATCATCAATTACTGGGAATGGTGTCATGACTATGTCTTTGGAAATTTGACATTGGAGTCAAACATCTTTTTCAATAACGGCAAAGAACGTTGCAGAGGATGATGACGATGTCCACGACATTAACATGATTGATACTTTCGTGGAAGATAGGACACCCCTTACCTTATCCTCTGATCCTCTAGAGACGTGCTTGGCCCACTCCCATGAGTTTGATGATAATATGATTAGGAGATGTGTGCCTTGCTTGATATCGCACCGGTACTTGAAGTTAACCTAGGTGGAGGCCACAATTTGAAGAATTGCCACAAACTGATGTAGTGCCTCTACCGTCTAACCTCAAGGCACCGAAGCTTGACCTAAAACCTTTGCCCTCTGATTTGAAATATGCTTATTTAGGTCAAGATGAGACATACCCGGTGGTGATCTCTGCCCACCTGGAGAAAGAACAGGAGAGTATGCTCATATCTACTCTCATTGAGCATAAAGGAGCCCTAGGATGGATGATAGCGGACCTCAAGGGAATCGATCCCTCGATTTGTACTCACCACATATATCTTGAGGAAAATGCGAAGACCGCTCGGCAACCACAACGTAAGCTAAATCCAAACATGAAGGAAGTGGTTAAAGCCGAGGTTCTTAAACTATTGGATGTGGGTATCATATACCCTATATCTGATAGTCAATGGGTGAGTCCAACTCAGGTGGTTCCTAAGAAGTCCGGAATCACCATCGTAGCCAATGCTAATAATGAACTCGTGCCAACTAGAGTCACTACTGGTTGGAGATTATGCATTGACTACAGAAAGTTGAATACCGTCACAAGGAAGGATCACTTTCCTTTGTCCTTCATCGATCAAATCTTGGAAAGGCTAGCTGGTCATTCCTATTACTGTTTCCTTGACGGGTATTCGAGCTACAATCAGATTGAAATCGCCCCTGAGGACTAGGAAAAGACCACATTTACATGTCCCTATGGCACCTTTGCCTACCGAAGGATGCCATTTGGACTATGTAATGCCCCTGCCACCTTTCAGCGATGTATGCTAAGTATCTTTTCTGATATAGTGGGGCAATATCTAGAGGTCTTCATGGACGATTTCTCTGTCTATGGTTCATCTTTCAGCAAGTGCTTGGAAAGTCTTAAATGTGTGCTGAAAAGATGTGAAGAAAAGAACTTGGTACTTAATTGGGAGAAGTGTCATTTCATGGTTCATAAGGGAATTGTCCTTGGACATATCATCTCGTCCAAGGGAATTGAGGTAGATAAGGCAAAAATCGATCTTATCTCAACCTGCCTCCACTCAAGAACATCAGGGATGTGCGATCCTTCTTAGGACACGCAGGATTTTACAAGCGATTCATAAAGGACTTTAGTCTCCTCTCTCGTCCTTTATGTAATCTTCTTCAAAAGGATGTTCCATACGAGTGGACTGAGCAATGCCAGGAAGCTTTCACCAAGCTTAAAGGCATGTTAACCACTGCACCCATCATGCAGCCACCCGACTGGAGCCTTCCTTTTGAGCTTATGTGCGACGCTTCTGATTATGTTCTTGGAACGGTTCTAGGCCAGAGAAAAGATAAGAGGCCCTACGTCATCCATTACGCGAGTAGGACTTTAAATCCTGCCCAAGTGAACTACTCGACTACGGAAAAAGAACTCTTAGCCGTAGTGTTCGCCTTGGACAAATTTAGGTCCTACCTGATCGGATCCAAGATCATTATCTATACAGATCATGCGGTACTAAAGTATCTTCTTTCTAAGAATGATTCTAAGCCCCGCCTGATACGATGGATCCTTTTACTCCAAGAATTTGATTTGAAAATTAAAGATAAAAAGGGAGTAGAGAACGTAGTGGCCGATCACCTTTCTCGCCTTAATACCTCTGATTCCCTTGAGGCGACCCATATCAACGACATGTTCCCTGATGAACAACTGTTCAGAGTCTCCCATTCACCTTGGTTCGCTGATATTGCTAATTATCTTGCTACAGGTTCCATACCGTCACATTGGACTGCGCAAGATAAGAAAAAAATTTTCATCAAGGTACGCAAATTCTTCTAGGATGATCCATACTTGTTTAAATATTACCAGACCAAATCTTAAGGAGATGTGTGCCAGACGATGAGCATCAGAGTGTCATCTCCTTTTGTCACTCACAGGCCTGCGGTGGTCACTTTTCTGCAAAAAAGACCACGGCCAAGATTCTGCAGTGTGGCTTCTATTGGCCCACTATGTTCAGGGATACTCATGAGTTTTGCAAAGCTTGTGAGCATTGTCAAAAATTGGGAGCATTGTCCCGTCGAAATATGATGCCCTTGAATCCCATTCTTATCATAGAGGCATTTGATTGCTGGGGCATCGATTTCATAAGACCATTCCCCCAATCTTTTGAGAATTTATATATTTTGCTTGCCGTAGACTATGTCACTAAATGGGTTGAAGCGATTCCATGTCGAACTAATGACCATCGCACGATCATTAAATTCTTAAAAGAAAACATCCTTTCCTGATTTGGAACGCCTCGAGCCATTATTAGTGTTGGGGGCTCACACTTTTGTAATAGGCCATTCGAGAGTTTAATGAAGAAATACGGTATCTCTCATAAGGTGAGCACCCCATACCACCCACAGACAAGTGGGCAAGCTGAGATTTTTAATAGGGAGATCAAATACATTTTAGAGAAAACGGTTAACCCTGACCGTAAGGATTGGTCAATTCGATTGACCGATGCCTTATGGGCTTACCGTACTGCTTTTAAAACCCCTATTGGAATGTCTCCCTTTAGACTTGTCTATGGGAAGGCTTGCCACTTGCCTGTGGAGTTGGAACATAGAGCCTACTGGGCGATCAAAAATTTAAATTTTAATCTGAACAATGCCGGCTCGCTACGCAAACTTCAAATAAATGAACTTGAAGAAATCTGGAACGACGCGTATGAGAACTCAAGAATTTACAAGGACAGGATGAAGGCGTTTCATGACCAACATATTCTACGAAAATCATTCACGCTGTGGTCGAAAGTCCTTTTGTATAATTCTCGATTACATCTCTTTCCGGGTAAGCTTCGATCTCGTTGGACCGGCCCTTACATTGTTGTTATTGCCTATCCTCATGGGGCCGTTGAGATAAGAGACCCCGACAATGGCAAGGAGTTTAAAGTAAATGGACATCGCTTAAAGCCATTTGTCGAGAAATTTGATTCAGAGGACATGTCCATGCCTCTGACTGATCCTGTCTACCAGGACTGATCTCCTAGTCTGATGGAGGTATAGGTAGGTTTATCGCTTTCTTAGGACTAGGGTAGTTGCTGTAGTTGTCTGGCTGAAGACGTTAAACTTAGCGCTCCTGGGAGGCAACCTAGCTTTTTAATTCATTTCATTTTTCTAGTTAGTTAGCTCAATGTTTGTGGGTAACATTACTGCAAACCCTCACGAGACTACAACTCGTCCACTAGGGGTAACCTAGGGGTTTAAAGGCTTGTTGCATATGCTAAATGCAATCGAGAGCACCTGCGAAAGTGGTATATGTTCACTCCCCAAGTATAGGGTTGTGATGTAGTAATAAACTCGGTAAGACCGAGGTCGAATCCACAGGGACTGAAACCTGTACGTTATCTGAAAATAAGTAGAAATAGAACTAGACTAAGATGAAATCTAAACCAATTATAATTTGAGGAATAATGGTGAAATAATTAATCTAAAACTTAGGAGAATTCAGAAGTGAAAAACTAGAGATTCAGAGGATCCACTTGTAGAGATCAGGGAGAACTGTACTTGATTCATGAAAATCCACTG
Organism: Magnolia changhungtana; assembly: GCA_030180095.1. Taxonomy (NCBI): domain Eukaryota; kingdom Viridiplantae; phylum Streptophyta; class Magnoliopsida; order Magnoliales; family Magnoliaceae; genus Magnolia; species Magnolia changhungtana. Next base: position 749,740 of record JASAUF010000121.1, read on the forward strand.
AACTTCCTTTGATGTAATTTTGAAAAGATGAAAGGTATATGAATTAGAATGGATTTCATCACCAAACCATGCCCAAGAGACAAAGCAAACAACAGAATTAAACTAATTACCAACCAATCAATGTATGCAGGTTAGGAAGGGTACCGACTGGAGACAATGGTGAACAACGAGGCTTCCCGACGTCATAAACATAAAAGAAAAAGAACATGCTCAAAGCCATTGCGAGACCCATTGTAATTTCGGTCCAACAGACCATTGTTCGAAAACATTCCCTTAATAAAATTAAATCAAAATCGATCGCCTAAACAAAAGCCACAAGCAAAGAGGCCTCCCATCACGCTACAAGCTTCACCTCTTGGCCTAGCCAAGAGGTTTAGCCAAGCATGATGCGGCTATAACTCTCAAAAACTACGAAAAATAAAAATGAAAATAAGAAAATAAAGGAAAAAAAACACTCCTCCTACGTCTCTGCCTCCAGCCCCTGCCGTCCACGTCCAGCCAAAGATTTTCTTTCTATCCCTCATCTCTCTCTAATTTATATGCAGCAACCAACAGCCCCAGGTCCATGGAAAGATTGGCATAACTCCCCCCTGTTCCTGCAGTCCAAATCTCAAAAGAAAACGGACTCTGCTTTACGCAGGAAAAACGCAAAGACAACTTGCGTTTAGACGTTGTTTTGGCCGACTGATCATGATATCTTCGTTCTAACTTCATGGCCAGGGTCATCCCTGACCTGGGATCCACTTGGCCGGTTTGGATCGTTGATCCGATCACGAACTGTGGCCCACTATCGCCCGAAATTTCCGGATTGCTCGACGTGCGTAAAGCCTACGCAAACGCTGACGTGTTCAGTGGGCCCCGCAGTGATAATTTCAGAGGAATCCACTCCGACCATTGGGTTTGGCTCGGAAAACCGTCCAAGAAAGTGTATTGTCCAGGTGAAATTGGTGTGGCCCACAAGATTCTTTACTACCAGTCCATCCTCCGTTTGGACGATGGGATTTATCTCCTCGCGATATTCCGTAATTCTGACGCTCGTAGACAGTGGTAATAGGGACTATGTGAAGCTAATGGACGGTTCAGATTCCAGATCTGGATGATAGGTGGGGCCCACTATTCAAAACCCGCGGTGATCAGTGAAGACGCCGTAGCGTCTTGCGTAAAAAAAAAAAATCGTCGATCCCATGATTGAATTTAAATGGAAATCCATGCCGTCCACTTGATTCGTGAAGAGAAACCGTCCAGAAGGAGAGTTTGCCGTTTGATTTGGCGTGGCCCACAGTTTTCTCATTGCACGTCCATAATTCGTTTTGATGGTAGAAAACCGATCTCCGACGTTTCTCCAATTTGAGTACTAGGCACGGGTTGCTTCAAGCCACGCCCGGGAGATGAATGAGCCTGGCCGGATTGTCCGTTTGGACAATGGGTGGGGCCCACAACACAAAATGGACAAACCGCGTCCGTCCGCTGTCTCGCACTTGGCGAGAAGAATCGGGTCGGCGCCCGATTGACAGGCGACAGGTCCAGTCTGACCGCTGGTGCACATACCCCATGTACGTGCGTTGTACATGCGGGGTCCATCGTGATGGTCGTGCGAAATCACCGTCCATCCTTTTTCCCATCAATTTAAGACGCCGACAACGAAATTGAAGGATATCCGGATATCAAAGGGCCCCGGTAGATGAGTGATTTGTGGGCTGATCTATCCGTTGGGTGCTTCCACAAGGATCCAACGGCCAAAATTCAACGTGTACGGTTAATTCATGGTCCCGAAGCCATGTATGGAGTTTTGAGCTGATATAGTGGGAACACCGTGATCCCGCATTCCGACTTGGACCAATTTCGGCCACCACGAGCTTCGGTTTCTCGATTTTCTCGGGTCTGGCGTGTAATTCTACGTTGATCTCCGTACCACCGGGTCCGCTCCTTTCTCGGTAAATTCTGAATCGAGCGTCAAATACACACTTTTAATACTCAAGTTGAGTTTAAGCTCCTAAATACATCCTGCATCAAAACACAATTAAATTAACCCGTTAATCAGTACTATGTTTGTAAATTCAGGCAATAAATAGAGTCTGATATGCAATATTTGACCCTCAACACAACCCCCAACCAGCATTTTGCTAGTCCCGAGCAACATATGCGAAGAATAAGTTGAGAATTACGAGACAATTCTTATGAAGCCGAGTGATATTTTGAAAAACAATCCAGATATGAGAAATCTTTAAGATTCATGAATGCTGATTATCAATTTCTCCTGGCCTCTCATGCACGGTGAATTTCATAATCAAGTTTAAATATTAATCCATAAACTAGAATAATTTTAAACATTGAGTTCCATGGGTGTATAGTGAAATCTCAGCCTAACATCATTAAGAGATCAAATTGTCGATTTCATGATATCATTAGTAATCAATCAGAAAATTCATAACAACCATCACCTAAACCAGTACTTTGCCTCACAGATCATTCTTTCATTTTTCTAGTTTTTTTTTTTTTTTTTTTTTTTTTTTTTTTTTTAAATGTCAAGATGGGAATCAAATTTTCACTTATAGGGAGCAAACCTATGGTGAAACTAGTTGCCCAACTCTTTTCAATTGTTAATCCTGAAAAATCGAATCACACCTATATAGGGAGCAAACCCATGGTGCAACTCTTTTTATACCCTGATGGACAAATCTTTTAGTTGGTTTCTTTCATGCTCAGTGATTACCAAATTAATCATTCAATATCAAACTGAAATCTCAATGTGTAAGTGAGATGTGATATGTGAAATCATGACTCAATCAATGTTTACAACTTCTAATCATGGATTAACAACTCAAACTTAACTGTGAAATTTACAGATAACTGAATCCAAAAGTCATGAATTACCAACAATACGTATCTTAACATTATAAATTCAAGATGGTCGTCAAAATCACTTCAAATTCACAAGAATTTTAAAAATTTAAAAATTTTCACAATTTTTGCTCAAGACCAAGAAAACACCGATTAGGTTACCTAATCTCCCACCCCCAACCTAAAAGCTACATTGTCCTCAATGTAAAAGATATGAGCATGGAATGCACATGGGACAACGAAAGTAAAAGAGAAGTGATGGGAAGATAGTACCTGAATGATGAATTGTGAGAGACTTTCCAAGAGATCGCGAAGCATGGAATCCGTTCAAGCACAAAGAGAAAGCAGAACAAAATAACAAAAAAAATAAAATCCTACCTATACCACTTTCGCAGTGCTCTCGATTGCATTTAGCGCATGCAACAAGCCTTTAAACCCCTGGGGTTGCCTCTAGTGGACGAGTTGTAGTCTCGTGAGGGTTTGCAGTAATGTTACCCACAAACATTGAACTATCTACTCATGTTGCAAGGTTCATCTTCTGGCCAGTATCTTGATAAGTTCCTCGTAAGTTCCTCAACAAGATCATCCAAAGCCCTTTTGCAAAAGGCTTGGGTGCCCTGGAGCATGACTTTCCGAGAGAGACTTATGTACCTCATAAGAAATTTTCCATTGCATTGCTTGAGGTAACCAGAGTATGTACGATTCACTGTGTGATGTAAGAAGTTTCAACGTTAGTATCCCATGGTGAATCGGGAGACTAGAAGTAGATAAAGTTTAGAAAACTTCGCAAAAGTGATGTAGCCTCAACACATTTCGAAGTGTCAATCTTCTGTTCAATTTTCGGCTCCTCTTCCTTTTTAATGGTAGACATAGGATCGGGGGGAAGAAGGGGCTTCAAAATAAGGGTTCTCTCGGTCGATTGATAACTACCGAGATGTTGTCTTGCAAGGCATCCACTTTGTCTTTTGACATGGGATCGTTTGACTTTGAAAAGTGTGCCCAGCAATTATCAAAAGAGTCGGAAATTTCAGCTGAGAGTGACTTATTTTCCTCATGGAAATCTGTAATGAGATGCTCAAGGACTCCCTCGCTCTTAAAAGTATATGAAGATATGTTCTCTTGCTCCAGCCCTGTACAAACATATTGAAGATCAATAGGGGAAGCATCGATGGGATCACTTTCCTCACAATCTATTCCTAAATTCGGTTGAGGTTCGAATGTACTAACCTCTACCTCATCATTGAATTCATGTGTGTCAAGTAAGGGAGGTGTGTCATCATCACTGTATTTGAAAGACACCCATGTATCTCCACCATTCTTTTGAACAGTTATCGAGATCGGCTCATTGGGAAATTGAATCACGTGCTCGTTAATGGAATCCAACTCCTCATTCCAAATTCCAGATTTCGTCAAAAGCGAGTGAGGATCACTTTCCTGGCATTGTATTTCTGGATTGGATTGTAGTTAGGATGCACGAGCTTCTTCTATCCTTTCAAGCGCGAATTCAGTGCTTCCATTGCTTTTCTTATTTCCGTAAGGCATTCCATGGTATCTTGAATTTCATCCTCTTGGATCGTTTCGGTAGGTTCTCAACGGTAGGGTATCAAAGAGAATAATCATTACATGTGGTTGGTTCATCTTCCCGGGGCTTTGATGGTTCCACCTGGTTATAGTCATACGGGTCATCGGCCGAGACTGAGACTGGCGTTATCATTCCAATAATCACGCACGCGTTTCCTTAACTCGTGGAATGCAATTATTTTCCCGTAGATAATCACCGAAGGACTTCTTAATCGGTGGAGCATCATGTTTGATTGGTTGAAGTAATTTTCGAGAAAATATTTGAGGCATAGGTACTGTTTTCCATCATTATCATCATACATCAAAAAATTTTCCCAAGATTCCTTAGCTATCTCAGCATATATAACGTTCCAACTCTTGCATAGTAAAACCCAAATTGAATCTACTCCTAGAAAAAATAAAAAGAAAAGATCCTACAACAGTATGGAAAGTATGAGGGGAAGAAGTTAGAAAGAAGTTACCAGGTTAAAGATTCCTAAGTAAAAAACCTGCAAAACAAAACAAAACAAGTTAGTTTTTAAGAATAGTAAGTCTAAGGTTAAAAAATTTCTAAAAATAAAACCTTAATTCTAAAAATAGAAAAAAGTAAAGAAATTAGGAAGATATCACCAAATTAGAAGTTTCTATCTTAGAATCCTACAAAACAAGAAAACTGGTTAGTTTCTATAAATCAAAATAGAAAACAAAATCAAAAATTAAAATTAGTAAAATCCTAATCTTAAACTAACTCTAAATCCAATTAATTTCAGAAAATCGTAGCCGTCAGTCCCCGGCAACGGCGCCAAAAACTTGTTCACTCCCCAAGTATAGGGTTGTGATGTAGTAATAAACTCGGTAAGACCGAGGTCGAATCCACAGGGACTGAAACCTGTACGTTATCTGAAAATAAGTAGAAATAGAACTAGACTAAGATGAAATCTAAACCAATTATAATTTGAGGAATAATGGTGAAATAATTAATCTAAAACTTAGGAGAATTCAGAAGTGAAAAACTAGAGATTCAGAGGATCCACTTGTAGAGATCAGGGAGAACTGCACTTGATTCATGAAAATCCACTGAACTTCCTTTGATGTAATTTTGAAAAGATGAAAGGTATATGAATTAGAATGGATTCCATCACCAAACCATGCCGTGAGACAAAGCAAACAACAGAATTAAACTAATTACCAACCAATCAATGTATCGCAGGTTAGGAAGGGTACCGACATCCAACCATGCCCAGGAGACAATGGTGAACAACATGGCTTCCTACGACGTCATAAACATAAAAGAAAAAGAACATGCTCAAAGCCATTGCGGACCCATTGTAATTTCGGTCTACAACAGACCATTAAAGACCGAAAACATTCCCTTAATAAAATTAAATCAAAATCGATCGCCTAAACAAAAGCCACAAGCAAAGAGGCCTCCCATCACGCTGAAGCTTCACCTCTTCTAGCTAAGAGGTTTAATAAGCATGATGCGGCTATAACTCTCAAAAACTTACGAAAAATAAAAATGAAAATAAGAAAATAAAGGAAAAAAAACTCTCCTCCTACGTCTCTGCCTCCAGCCCCTGCCGTCCACGTCCAGCCAAAGATTTTCTTTCTATCCCTCATCTCTCTCTAATTTATATGCGGAACAACCAATGACCTTCGAGTCCGTGGAAAGATTGACATAACTCCCCCTGTTCTGCGGTCAAATCTCAAAAGAAAACGGACTCTGCTTTACGCAGGAAAAATGCAAAGACAACTTGCGTTTAGACGTTGTTTTGGTTACTGATCATGATATCTTCGTTTAACTTCATGGCGGGGTCATCCTCGACTGGGATCCACTTGGCCGGTTTGGATCGTTGATCCGATCACGAACCGTGGCCCACTATTGCCCGAAATTTGGGATTGCCCGACGTGCGTAAAGCCTACGCAAACGCCGACGTGTTCATGGGCCCCGCAAATGATAATTTCGGAGGAATCCACTCCGACCATTGGGTTTGGCTCGGAAAATCGTCCAAGAAAGTGTATTGTCCAGTGAAATTGGTGTGGCCCACAAGATCTTTACTCCACCGTCCATCCTCGTTTGGACGATGGGATTTATCTCCTCGCGATATTCGTAATTTACGGTGGTAATAGGGACTACGTGAAGCCAATGGACGGTTGATTCAGACCGGATGATAGGTGGGGCCCACTATTCAAACCGGCGGTGATCGTGAAGACGCTGTGGCGTCTTGCGTAAAAAAATCGTCGATCCCATGATTGAATTTAAATGGGAATCCATGCCGTCCACTTGATTCAGGAAGAGAAACCGTCCGGGAAGGAGAGTTTCTGTTTGATTTGGCATGGCCCACAGGAGTTTTCTCATTGCCGTCCGTAATTCGTTTTGATGGTAGAAACCGATCTCCGACGTTTTCTCCAATTCATGACTAAGCACGGGTTTCTGTTAAAACGCCCTGGAGATGAATGAACGGCCTGGATTGTCGTTTGGACAATGGGTGGGGCCCACAACACAAAATGGACAAAAGCGTCCGTCCGCTGTCTCGCACTTGGCGAGAAGAATTGGGTCAGCGCCCGATTGACCGGGCGACCGGTCCAGTGCACTGCGGCTGTGCACATACCCCATGTACGTGCGTTGTACATGCGGGGCCCATCGTGATGGTCGTGCGAAATCTGTACCGTCCATCCTTTTCCCCATCCAATTTAAGACGCTGACAACGAAATTGAAGGATATCGGATATCGGCGGCCCCGAGATGAGTGATTTGTGGGCTGATCTATCCGTTGAAATTTGCTTCCACAAGGATCCAACGGCCAAAATTCAACGTGTACGGTTAATTCATGGTCCCGAAGCCATGTATGGAGTTTTGAGCCAAGCGGATAGTGGGATTGCCTCTTGTGATCCCGCATTCTGGACCAATTTGGAGCCACCCGAGCTTGTTTCTCGATTTTCTCGGGTCTTTGGCGTGTAATTCTGGTGATCTCCGTACCCTGGGGTCCGCTCCTTGCTCTGGTAAATTCTGAGCGTCAAATACACACTTTTAATACCCAAGTTCAGTTTAAGCTCCTAAATACATCCTGCATCAAAAACACAATTAAATTAACCCGTTAATCAGTACTATGTTTGTAAATTCAGGCAATAAATAGAGTCTGATATGCAATATTTGACCCTCAACAGTATAGGTAGGATTTTATTTTTTTTAGTTTTGTGTTGCTTTCTCTCTCGTGCTGATTGGATTCCATGCTGTGATCTTTTGGAAAGCCTCTTGATTCTCCGTCCAGGTAGTATTTTCCGATCACTCCTCTTTTCTTTTCGTTGTCCCATGTGCATTGCATGTTTACATCTTTTACATTGAGGACAATGTAGATTTTAGGTTGGGGGTGGGAGATTAGGTAACCTAATCAGTGTTTTTCTTAGTCTTGAGCAAAAATTGTGAAAATTTAAATTTTTTTTTTTGGACTTTCTGGTGAATTTGAAGTGATTTTGACAACCATCTTTGATTTAGAAGTTCAGGATATGGAAGGTTGGTGATTTACTACTCTTGGATTCAGTTGCTCATTAGATTTCACAGTTGAGTTTGAATTATTAATCCAGGATTAGAAGTTGTAAACATTGATTAAGTCATGATTTCACATGTCACATCTCGCTTACACATTAAGATTTCAGTTTAATATTGAAGGATTAACTTGGTAATCACTAAACATGGAAGGAACCAGCCTGAACAGTTGTCCGTCATGATCAATTGAAGAAAAAGAAAATACAAATGCCTTTGGAAAGGGGTGGGCGAATAATCTTCACCATAGGTTTGCTCCCTATAGGTGTGGATTTAATTCCCCATGGATGATATATGAAAAAGGTTTAGGTGTACAGTCTTCACCATAGTTTTGCTCCCTATAGGTGAGGATTGGACTCCCCTTGGCGTTACCTTTAATGAAAAAAAATAAAATCAAAGGCTGAAAGAAAGAAAAAGAATGATCTATGAGGGACCTTTTAGTTTAGGTTTTGGTTGTCCTGGATGCTCTTGTGATTACCAACGTTATCATGAAATAGAGAATTGAATATTAATGTTGAAAGTCGGGATTACACTCTACACCCATGGAACTCAATGTTTATTATTCTAGTTTATGGATTAATATTTGAACTTGATTATGAAATTCACCGTGCATGAGAGGCCAGGAGAAATTGATAATCAGTATTCATGAATCTTAGGATTTCTCATATCTGGATTGTTTTTCAAAATATCACTCGGCTTCACAAGAATTATCTCGTAATTCTCAATTTAATTTTTGCATATTTTGCTCGGGACTAGCAAAATGCTGGTTAGGGGTTGTGTTGAGGGTCAAATATTACATATTAGACCCCATTTATTACCAGGATTTACGGGTATGATACTGTTTAACGGCCGATTTTAATTGTGTTTTGTTGCAGGATGCAATCAGGAGCTTAAACTGAAATTGGGTATTAAAAGCGTGGATTTGGCACTCCGATGTCACAAAAGCAGGGGACGGACTCCTGGGGATTGGGATCGACGATTTTACACAGCTGAGATCCGAAAAAATCGAGAAACTGAAGCTCAAGTGGCCCGAAAGTCCTCCAGAATGCAAGATCACAAGTTTCCCACCATCCGTTTGTCCCGAAATTTCATACACAGCCTGAAGAACATAAATTAACCGTACATGTAGAATTTCAGCCGTTGTATCCTGGTGGAAGTGGCCTAATGGATAGATCATCCCTCGGAATCATGATTTTGGGCCCACCTGCTGTCTGGATATGCTTCATCTCCGATCTCCACGGTTTAAATGATATGAGAATGGATGGAATGAAGATTTCATATATACATCATGGTGGACCCCAGAAGGTGAGCATGCGAGTGCATAGACGGTGCACTCCTGCGGTGCACCGGATTCCTACAAAGGGTCAGCCCTCGTCCTCTTCAAAAACGCAACAGCGTTTACACGGCCGACTCCGGTTTTTTACTGTGGGACCCATCCATCATATATGTTGAAAATCTGGACCGTCCAAGGTGATAAAAGGGGGGTAATTACCCTCGCCTAGTTGTCAGAAACTCAGAAGACAGTGAGGATTGCAATCCAACTGTCCAAACGAAAGATGGACGGTGGACCAAAATGGGTGGTGGACCACACTAAAATCAAACTTTAAACAGCCTTTCCTGGACGTTTTTTCGTCGTGATCTGGTGGACGGTATGGATTTCTCTAATCATCAATGAAGTGGGCCCCATCACACAATCAGCGTACCTCCTGTGCAAAAGAACAACGTCCACACAAACCGGACACTGGTCTTGCTAGTGGGTCCCACTGATGGCTCAGATCAATGATCGGAACCGTCCATTAAGTCCATAGGAGGGGTGCAAACATTGCCTAGGTGGCGGAATCTCGGAAGATAATGGATATTGTTTTTTTGTCCGTTCGAAGGCAAGACGGACGGTGGAAATGTTTGAGATGGTGGGCCGCATTAAACTTAAGAGAAATACATATTTCTCAGTAGTTTTTCGCCACGAGTAGAATGGACGGTTTGGATTTATCATCGAAACAGGATAGTGGGCCTGCGGACACCACCGACGCAGATCTCTCTCCTTCTCTGTTTCAAACAGCAGACGCACCACGTCCGCTGGTTTCTGAGTAGTGGGCCCCACTCGTCATTATTTGGAAAGATCAGAACCGTCCATACCCTCCAGAGGTGGGGAAAAATCCTTGCCTAGGTGACCTTTTGGTCCCACGCATCCGATCACAAGAAATATCCGTTCAACATCAAGATGGACGGCGGAATGAAAAGATCATGGGTCACCATGGCTTGGATCCAAAATTGATCATACCTGAGGGGTTTTTCGAGTACATTCTAATGAACGGAAGGGATTTCTCAACCGATATCAATCATGGGCCCACCAAGCATCCAACGCAAGTGGATTTATCTCCTTGTGCGGAAAGGATTTTTTTTCTACCACCGATTCCAAGCTTATATAAAAGAGGGAGAGGACTGGAGGCCAGGGGGAACGGTGGAGCTTGGAGGGCTGGACGTGGGATCCTCGGCTGATTCGTGGAGACGGAGAAAAAGATTTTAATTTGCTTTATTTATTTATTTTCTTTTATTTTAAGAGATCTAGTCCACTTATGTGTGGCTAAACCTCTTAGCTAGGGCTAAGAGGTGAAGCTTGTAGCATGATGGGGGACACTTTGCTTGTGCCTTTTGTTTAAACTGAATGGATTTTGATTTAATTTTATTAAGGGAATGTTTTCAGTCTTTAATGGTCTGTTGTGACTGAAATTACAATGGGTCTGCAATGGCTTTGAGCATGTTCTTTTCCTCTTTATGTTTATGACGTCAGGAAGCCCTGTTGTTCACCATCGTCTCCTGGGCATGGTTGGATGTCGGTACCCTTCCTAACCTTCATACCTTGATTGGTTGGTAATTAGTTTAATTCTGTTGTTTGCTTTGTCTCCTGGGCATGGTTTGGTGATGGAATCCATTCTAATTCATATACCTTTCATCTCGCGGAAATTATATCAAGTAAGTTCAGTTCTATCTTCATGATCTTTGAAGCAGGCATAAGATCTCCCTGATCTCTACAAGTGGATCCTCTGAATCCCTAGTTTTTCCTCTGAATTTCTTAAGTTTTACATTATTATTTCATCATTATTCCTCAAATCATACTTGGTTTAGAATTCATCTCATTCTAGTTCTAGTTCTAGTTACTTTCAGATTACGTACAGGTTTCAGTCCCTGTGGATTCGACCTTGGTCTCACCGAGTTTATTACTACATCACAACCCTATACTTGGGGAGTGAACAACTGACGCATGTGAGCGGGCATTCGTGGAGCTGAAGGACCATCTGACGTCCGGTCCTGTCCTCACTCTTCCCTCTGGGAGTGATGGATTTGTTGTATTTACCGATGCCTCACGTATTGGTTTAGGTGTTGTCCTGATGTAGCACGACAGGCCTATAACCTTCGCATCTTGTCAGCTCAAGGTCCATGAGCTGAACTATCCCACGCATGATCTGGAGCTAACAGCAGTCATCTTCGCACTGAAGGTGTGGAGACACTATGCAACACCACGAATTTTTTTCAACCTGAAGTTAGACGTCCTTAGGCGATGGGTCTATCCTAACACCTGATTAACTTCTCAAACACTCAATTCAAAAATCTCAAATCCCTTTTCAAACCATTTTCTTCAAAATCTCACCTTTCACCACCTTATTCTTCAAACTTTTCCAAGAACTTTCATATTAGACACTAATCGTAATGTTTAGGTGATGAAGAACAGTACTTAAACTAAAAATTACCATGAATAGTAAATAAATAAATAAAATGAGTTTTTAACCATTAACCGTTTTGGAATCTCATGAAATAAGTAGGCTACATGGATAGATCGGCTTCACCTAACCCAAAAACATATATTGCATGTCGAATAACTCATCCTGGTTTGTAAAATATACCTATTTCGAATATCGGATGGCGAAATCACCCCAAACAGGACAGCGAGTGGCGAGACCTCGCCAAAATTCGGGCCTGACAGGGTCGCAGCGGGCCGGTGGCCCGTTTTCGGCAGAAAATTTTGTGATTTTTATCCTACTTTTAAAATTCATATCTGTTTCGTTATAACTCCAATTTAGGTGATTCAAAAACCAGATTGAAGCTTGATAAGCCTAGTTTCATATAAAAATAAGTTAAAAATATAATAAAATAATTAATATAGTTAAATATAGGTCATGGTGACAACTGTCTAAAAGTTATTAGTTTGGACAGCTGCTACTTCTGGAATTTTTAGAATTTTTCTATAATACGAAACCAAATGAAATTTAGTGGAGATGAAGTAGACTTGATGATGAACTACTAGAAAAATAATTAAAATAATAAACTAACTAAAAATGCCAGAAAGAGGCATAAAACTTCCCTAAGACTGTATTCTGTCATAATTAGAGCGAAATTTGGTTAAGTATTGAACTAAACAATCAGTAGAATCTGCTTGAATCACTTTAAATATGATCTGCAAGACTCAAAACTTATAGAATCATCGACACTACATTATCCTATAATCTAGGAGCAATCTCATTACCTAGTTGCTCTCGGGAGCATTATGAAACTTCGTATCGGACCTGGACCGCACGTCGAAAGTCTGATTAACACGAAGCTAAACGATTAGGATCGCCTTGCTGGGCTTGACAACCATCTCTGAAATTAAATCCAAATAGTGTCCTAGGGCTATTCGCTTGAGCCCGAAGTGAAGAGTGTGAGAAACGTGAAATTAATTAGAAATAAATTTTAAATTTAAATAATCTGAGACTTATCACTTGCAGGCCTGATATAAGCAATCAGACCGTCAGAATCTGACCCAAGTACACCCTCAGATCAGGGGAAATTTCATACACGGGTCAGTGTACTTGTGGCCCTGATCGAGTACCTGTGACCGTTTAACTGAAACCGGTCTGCCACGGTCGATCTGGGTATCCGATCGGACTGAAAACTTAGCTTGACCTACATCCAATGTCAGTGAGCTTAAGTCCGACCTTTGGCTCAAGGGGGGGCTCCAGAAGTCCTGCGTTGAGCCGAAACAGGTACACTTTGGCTATAAAATAAGTATACTTTAGGTTATGGGGCTATTGAGCTCAAAACAGATCCTATATAAGGCCTTTAAACCCTCTCTCTCCCTCACCTACAAATTTGAGAGAAACCCTAGCAAAAGAGAAGAGAAAGAGAAGAAGAAAGAGAGAGAAAGTGAGTGAAAAGTGAGAGGTTCTTCTTAGCAGTTGTTCTGTTAATCCACGTGCTTCTTTCCTGCTATCAAATCGTCATTCCAACGATTCTAACTTCGTTCTTAGGTAAGAAAGACCTAACCCTAACTTGTTTTAGGGTTTCCATTGATGCTAGTAGTTAGATAGCTAACCTAGCTTGTATTACAGGTTGATATTCCACGTATACGAAGACTTAGAGTCTTTGTTGAGTTCGTTACGCTTCTACGGCGTAAGGTGCAGATTTTAGACGCTTAGGTTGTCATTTTTCAAAGCTTTCAATGTCGGCTAATGGTAGATTATTGACGAGGATGCTATTTCACATGTAGAACATGCTGTCCGTTTTCCATTTCAAATACATACGAAGTATATGGAATTTTATGTATTTTAGGTAATTGTAGAAAATACCGTATACGTATAAATTTTGTAAATGTGATTGCCATGAGTATTTGTCATATATACATATGAGTTATGTATGAGGTATCTGTTTGGCGAAAGGATTCGCCCTAATACAGGTTTTAGCCAACATATGATGTGTAGGCTAATATGTGTAGTCTAAGTGTTTGTATAAATGCTTGTATGAGTATATGCGTAGTAAATAATGCTTTACTTGGGTGTTGAGATAGGATTCTCAACTACCTTAGCGATGTTTATGATTTCCTCCATGCAAGTTGTTTAACTTAGTCATTTTACTTTGAAATGCATGCGTATGGATTCTTGTTCATGTTGTATCTTATAACATGTTGGGAAATATGCTTGAATTATTTGGTTATTTCTGTTCTGACTACTCTACATGTTTACTAGTTAATATGGAATGTGTTTGGGGCTATATTGTAGTCCAGGCAATCGGTAACAGATTTGAGCTCGTGGTTGGCCTCTATTCGCCATGCAAGACGTGTTTGACGAACCCGAGTCGTGCGTTGCTTGTCGACAGTGGTTAGGCCACACAAAGTGCTTATGCACTTCATGTCGTACAACTCAACGTGCGCTCATATTAGTCGAACTCGTTAAGTAACTCGATTGACAGTTGTATGTTCACCTTATAATTTTCATAACTGCTTGAACCTAAAGTACCAAACTTACTATTGTGAAACCCTATCAACCTTGGTATGATCCGCTAAGACTCATGAACTGGGCATGGTGGTATGGGACACTGTGGTCGACCTGTCGGCCTACGCTGGGGCCACGAGTCTCCCCGTAGTGACCAATGAGTAACCCAGACTCGTGAGCCAAATACGGTAGTATGGGACACTGTATTCGAGCTGTCGGCCTACATTGTTTTGATGAGTGATGGGGGAGTGGTGTAACGAGTGCGTGTAACAGCACTGGCAGCCCTAACCGTGCCCGGTGTAGTGACCTTAAGCATACTCTGAAATTACGGTGAGGCGACGAGTCTTCCCATAGTAACAGAGTATAAACTAGGCTTGTATTGATAAGGTAATGGGGGAGCGGTGTAACAAGTGCGTGTAACAGCCCTGACAGCCCTTGCAACGACCTAGAACCGCAACATCGTATGAAATTTACTAGGAGTAATGACCTTAGACAGGATCCTTGTTTGGGAATGATATAAGGGAGGTACCTTAGTTCTCAATCCTGTTGTATGAAAAGGACTAATAACAACTCGGTAATCATGTTCATATCGCACTGCATGTGCCCGGAAGATGTGGAGCACTGAGGGATGAAAGCATGCCGCGGATGTAAGATGATGTCGCACGAGGGAGTATGTTGGCGAGGGCATGCATCATTATTGCATCTCATCCTTGCATTAATTACAGTACTTAAAAATGTTTGATTTGCTTACTTTATCATTATCGCTTGATTGATTTGATAACATGTTAATCTTTGCTTTATGATTTCACTGAGTTAGCTACTCACTCCCACGTTACGGGACGGTGCTTGCAACACCAACCAGACTGTCTTAGTTGCAGGTGATGGTGATGCTTATGAAGCAGAGCCGGACTACCACTATGATGTTGAGGAGGAGTTCTCCTACATGTAACTATTTGGTGAGTCTATGTAGACCTGGAATTGCATTGACGGGGCTATGATATTTGGGATAGAAGACATTACACTTTCTCATTTTGTATATTTTGAAATCAAACTTGTAATGGTTAACCTAGTGACATTCATACTCTGAGGGCTTACTATCACTTTTATATCGTTTATATATCTATCACAGTCTTTCGCTTGCAATTTCACTTGTCTCTGGAGTATGATATGTTGTCTTGGTATAATCTCATTCATGTTTCAATGCTCTCATCATAATCATCATTGTCTATGTTGCATAAGTGATGCGTTGGAACTCGGGAGCTGAGCTTTGCTCGACCCCCGATTTTCAGGGCGTTACACACTATCTCTATGGGGTCAGGTTCGAGCTCTTCTCTGACCACAAGAGTTTGAAGTATCTATTTTCTCAGTCGGAGCTGAACATGAGATAGAGACGCTGGATGGAGCTTCTGAAAGACTATGATTTTGACCTCCAGTACCACCCAGGCAAGGCAACGTGGTGGCGGATGCCCTCAGTCGTCAACCACGAGGCCTGGTGGTACACACGATGATTCAAGAGTGGAGGATACTCAAGGATATATCAGAGTATGACTTTGATTTTGGTCTGCAGTCTACTATCGTTCAGCTATCGAGCCTGTCGATTCAACCCTTTCTTGTTGCAAGGGTGATTGAGGCTCAGTAGACAGAGAGTCGTTACAGGATTACCGAGCAGAGGCAGCATCTGAGAGTCAGACAGATTGGAAGATTGGTTCTGATGGTGGACTTCGCTTCGGATGCCGATTATGTGTCCCAGATATTCCCGAGTTGCACAAAGATCTTATGACCGAGGCACATCAATCGTGGTTTTCTATCCACCCTGGCTCGACGAAGATGTATTGTGATATGAGGCGACAGTATTATTGGGCAGGGATGAAGTGCCAGATCGCCAGTTTTATGGCCGAGTGTGACACATGCCAGCGTGTCAAGGCCGATCATCAGAGACCCCCTGGTCTATTGCAGCCATTGAACGTCCCGATGTGGAAGTGGGAGCACTTTCTAAAGATTTCATTATGGGCTTGTCGAGGACTCAGCGCGGTCATGATACCATCTGGGTTGTCGTGGATCACTTGACGAAGTCGGCACACTTTCTTGCAATTCGTGCGACTTGGCCTTTGGACCGGCTTGCGAGGTTATTCATTGAGGAGATTGTGAGACTGCACGGCATTCCAGTCTCGATCGTTTCTAACCGAGACCCGAGGTTCATGTCTTAGTTTTGGAGGAGCTTTCAGAGAGCGATGGGCACTGATTTGCAGCTCAGCACCGCGTATCATCTGCAAACCGATGGCCAGACCGAGAGGGTCAATCAGATACTTGAGGATATGCTTCAGGCCTGCGCGATTGATTTCAGGGGTAGCTGGGATGAGCATCTACGATTGGCTGAGTTCGCATACAACAACAGCTATCAGGCGACCATTGGCATGACTCCTTTTGAGGCATTGTATGGCAGACCGTGTAGATCTCCGAGTTGTTGGACGGAGGTTGGAGAGCGGCGTCTCCTAGGTCCCGAGCTTGTGCAGGAGACATCAGAGGCTATTGATATCATCAGGCAGAGGATGCGCATAGCTCAGAGCCGACAGAAGAGTTTTGTTAATCGCCGGCATCGTCCCTTGGAGTTTGATATAGGGGACCATGTGTATCTCAAGGTCTCGCCCATGAAGGACGTGGTTCGATTTGGAGCAAGGGGCAAGCTTGCCCCGAGATTCATGGGACCTTTCGAGATCACTGAGCGCATTGGCGCTGTGGCCTATCGGCTTGCCTTGCCATCTCAGTTGTCTGGCGTCTACAACGTTTTCCATGTCTCTATGTTGAAGAAGTGTGGGTCAGACGTGGTTCCTGTTATTGATTGGCAGCCGTTGGAGGTTCGTGAGGACGCTTCTTACAATGAGCAGCCAGTTTGTATCCTTGATCAGAAGGAGCAGGTCCTCCAGACTAAGGTCATACCCTTGGTAAAAGCTCAGTGGGGTCACCATTTGGTCAATGAGGCATCTTGGGAGAGCGAGGCAGAGATTCGAGAGCGTTATCCCCATCTCTTTGATGATTGATTATATGTTGTATTTTGTATGTTGTCTTCAATTTTATATGACGATGCCTTGTTTCCTCTTTTATTATGGGTTATGTTTCCTTGCAATAATTGAGTAAATTTCGAGGATGAAATTTTTATTTGGAGGGAAGACTTGTAAGACCTGTACCCTAGACCGTACCATTCCGTAGGCTTTCGCGATCCTACCGGTCGAATTCTGGCAACCCTTAACCCATTACCGATGTTTAATCGCGATCCGAAGTCGAGACCTGCATGCCGAAGTCGGCTCGAACCGAAACCTATACCTTGGCGATCACGCCATCGCCACGGTTCTAACGTCGCGACTCGCATATCAAACCGATACCTAGGTTGGAAAATGTCGATCTGCGTTCATTCCGAAGAAACGCCGGTCGTTGTGAATTTTGAGGGAATCTCTACGAGATGTCCCATCAATCAATATCAAGTACAACCATACCTCAAGTACAAGCCCCATCCCTCCTTTTTCCCTCAAGTCAACTCTCTTTCCACCTCACTATCTCCCTTTAAAAAAATTTCAACCATAACCATACCTCTTTTACCAATTTTCAAACCAAACCATACCCATCCATCTCCCATCCTTACAACACCACTTCATCCATCCCTTTTTATTATTATTTTCCCTCATTTCTCAAAGATCTCCCAAGCAACCCAAAATTTTTACACGTCCCAAGCCTTCCCAACTCTCCCAAGATCAACAAGTGAGGCCCACTTTTCTTACCCTCTCATCTCTCATCCCCACCATCAAAAGTCCATCATCCATCGTTGAAAGTCAAGCAAAGGAGCTAAGGAGGCTAAGGGAGCAAGGTGAAGGCCTAGAGGTGGGTGATCCACTGTTAAATTTCTTTTCTTGGGGCCACTTGTTGGTGGGACCCATTTTTTTGATGTATGAATTGTATCATGTGGGGCCCATAGTGGCGGGGCCCCACCATCACCGTCTTTTGTCTCTTGTCTCTTTCTCAATCTCTCTCTCTCTCTCTCTCTCTCTCCTCTCTCTCTCTTTCTTTTCCCCTTGAATGTTGTGGGCCCCACCAATTTATATTAAATCCACTCCATCTATCAGACGGTGTGGTCCACCGCATTTCAGGTGAGATCCACCCTTCATATATATATATATATATGTATGTATGTAGTGATATATTATATTATATTATTTTAATATTTATTAACATTATACTATATATATATATATATG
The DNA here is from genome assembly GCA_030180095.1 of Magnolia changhungtana. Taxonomy (NCBI): domain Eukaryota; kingdom Viridiplantae; phylum Streptophyta; class Magnoliopsida; order Magnoliales; family Magnoliaceae; genus Magnolia; species Magnolia changhungtana. The sequence goes on from JASAUF010000121.1 coordinate 768,176, forward strand.
CATGGTGGACCACGTGCGCATACCGTCCAGCGTCCAGAGACGCTGGACGTGAAGGTGGCTAGCATGGAGTGTTGTGTGCTGACATGGGTGTGTACTTACAAGCTAACTAAAAAAATATATATATATATTTGCTTTTGGGGTGCGCTGCTCATGCAGGCCCCACCTTGATGTATGGGGATGATCCACGCCGTCTATTCTGTTCTCCAGCTCATTTTAGGCATTGAGCCGAAAAATGAAGCTGATCCCATTTTCTGGCGGGCCGTGGCGTTGAGAATGCTAGTATTTTCCGTTCAAAACTTGGAAAAATGATTGCTGGGGTCCACATGAAGCTTGGACCCACCTGAAACTCAGTTTAGACCCCTAATTTTGTGTGACACATACAATGGACGGGGTAGATCTGATTAATGTGGGTCCCACCTAGGAAAAAAAGCAACAGCAGCAACTACTACTACTACTGACAGACGCAAGTAGCGCCTGCGCTGCATGGCAGCGGGCGGACGGGCTGGGTTCCATGGCCCCAGCCGTGGGCCCCACCATGATGCGTTTCGAACATCCTCATCGTACATTTGATACGTCCCCTTTAAATTTTGGGGTATCCCAAAAATCAGCCATATATGGCACTCAGGTGGGCCATACCATCTAAAATAATGTGAGGACATGCCTAAAACATATAAAAACACTCAGTGGGGCCTACCTGAAATTTGGATGTGGCTGAAATTTGGTCTGGACCCTCAGTCAGGTGGGACACACATAATGGGTGGGCTGGATTTGTGAACCACATTTCGGTGGGCCCCACGCCCACCCCCAGGTCCAAGTGACCTTATAAACAGGTTGGACGATAGATAAATATCACGGTGGGCTCCCTGCCCACGTGACCCTGTCAACAGGTTGGCTAGCAAATAAACACTACCGTGGGCCCCCCGGTCCACGTGACCTCATGGATAGGTTGGCTGACAAACAAACATTACGGTGGCCCCCTTAGTCCATGGGACCTTATGAACAGATTGGATGAAAATAAACATTATGGTGGGCCCTGGCGACATGTTCTTATGAACAGTTTGGATGGCAAATGAACATTACAGTGGGCCCTACCCAAGGTCCACGTGACCTTATGAATAGGTTGGATTGCAAATAAACATTTCCAATGGGCTCAGGTATGACCATATCAACAGGTTGGCTGGAAAATAAATGTATGGCGGCCCCCATGTGGGACCCCCCCTGAGGTATGTTTTATTTCCACTCCTTCCATTAGTGTGGCCCATTTGATATACATGTGGCCCATGTGGTATGACCCACTTACCATATTTAAGACCCATTGTTGAGGCCCACCTTGAATTGTATAAGGCCAATTGTTGAGGCCCATCTTGATGTATCTCTGGCTCATTGTTGAGGCCCACTTTGACACGTATAAGGCCCATGTAATTAGGCCCCTCTAGATGTATTTGTGGGCCATTGTCCAAGCCCACTTTGACATATATGAGGCCCATTTGATATATTGGAGGCCCACGGGTCAAGGCCCAACGGAATGTACATAAGGTCCATTGTAGTGTGATTCCACCATGGTTTATATGTTGACCTTTATAGCAAGTTATGCCTTGGGAGAAAATGTTGGTTTGATGTCCACATTGTGCAAATAATGTTGGTTAAATGTCCGCATTATACTCTCCCTAAGGCCCATTGATAGGCCCATACTTGTAGTGAGTAGGCCGTCTAGGCCCATATCCATTATGCACAAGCCCATCACTATATAACATGTTTAGTATAGATACATGATTCATGATCATACGCATCATATGTATGCTTGGTATGAGGAGTGACTGTTCATAGCATATGCTTTCAGGCAGACTATTTGCAGGCTCCCTGATAGGTGGAGTTGCCTACATGAGCGCGTGCCTCACACAGGATGGTTGCATGACTAATAGTGTGATACATGCACTTACATTTGTGTGATTGTGATATGCCCTAGCGACATCAGGGCCATAGCCTCCACAGACACACCGTGGGTGGCTGGTTGGATACCGAAAACCGTGTTCTAAGCAATTGGGGCACCATAGATGTCCCTGGGTGAAAGTCCTTGAAACCGATGGTACTAGAGATTGACTCCAACGTCGAGATCGAGTGGATATACGAGCGCACGAGGGCCAAATACCATGAGGCTGCGTCTCCCACTGTGTCGTGGTCGGTTGGAAATGGGTGTAACCTTACTCGCCAGAGAGTAGGGGGCATTATTAAGCTGAGTTTGACCAGCTCAGAAATAGGTTCACTATATAGACTTGCCGGATAGATGTTGGCAGACTATTGGCCAAGCGAATAGTGGGGTTTCTTACGCTCACTTGGACTGTGCTAGGAGAAAGACAGTGCCATTTGGAGTATACTGAAGCCTGGTGATTATCCAAATTGAGAACCGTACTGATTTGATACTCTAGTGAGGAGCTGAATTGGTATAAGGATTGACATGCTTGACTTACATATTGCATCGCATGGCCTTGGTATGGCCGATAGCATTCATATCTTGTACTGCATAGCCTTCGTACGGCTGGTTGCATTCACGTACTCATCAGCATGATTCCCCATTACTCTGGCATTGCATTCTGAGCATGTTCGCACACACTTACACCGCCCTCTAAGCTTTCTATAAGCTTATGCACGATTGATGCGTGCAGGTGACGCCAGGACGCAGTCTTAGTCTCGCCGTTGTTGGAGCATGCAGCCGAGCTTCTGGAGTTTTTGTTACTGTCATTATCTTGTATTTCCCTTCCATATGCCTCGTACTCAAAGTTTTTGATCATAGTAAATTTTGTGATGGTGTTCTTGTGGTTATTATTCGTAGGTTATGCTTGTAGTTATGCTCATTACGAATCAAATTGATTATTAGAAATCCTCTTTATAGCATCCTAGGATCGGAACCTGGTATATGGGTGCCGGGAGCCAAGAATGGGGTACTACGGAGTCTGTCGGCGCCGGATTCGGCGATCGAGAATTTTGTGAGTCCGGTTTCCGAGTTTGGGACGTGACAGCTTAGATGCTAGAATAGATTAGGTTAGAGGGTTTGGATGGATGTTGCTCACTTTCATTCTTTTTTCTACTATACTCTTGCTCTGCCCTCACTTTCACTCTAACTCTCTAATATCTTCTTGTAATTCTCCTCGTGCTGTCATTGTTGTATATCTCTTTCAACGAAAGATAAGCCTCTATTTATAGAGGTTTGCTTGATTTCATGATAATTAGTAGTAATTTGGAGAACAAATATACCATGTGAAACGTTCTAATCGGCTGGGAGACACGTCATCATGAATTTGCTTTGATAAGTGGTAAAATAATTATTTTCACCTCTTAAGGGAGGTAGCAATAATATTATTACTACTTGGCCACTGATTTCTCTTTGCAACCATCTCGGAAAATCTTGGGAGAGATCTTGGGATCTTTTCAGATTTGCAAAGATTTGAGTGGCAATATTATTGTAGCCTCAACAAAGTTTTTACACTTTTGAGCTCAACCACTCTTAAGGTGACCCTATGTACACTGAGCTCAACCACTCTTAAGGTGACCCTATGTACACTTAGGCTTGTTGAAATGGTCTTGGGCAGCGATATCATTGCCGCTAATGTGTACTTTTGCCCATGCAGTGACTGACGCCAATCCCGTGATGATTTGTAGTGTCCTCAAGTTGTTAAATAGCCTTGGGTGGCAATATCTCCACCCCTAGGTGGGGTTTACCTCCCAAAATTTTACATGGAATGCAGTGGATAGCTCATTTTATCCAGGTCATCCATCTATTTTGCCAGCTAGCTCATTTTAAGGTATGAGCATAATATTGAAGTGCATCCAAAGCTCAAGTGGCCTATACCACTGGAAAATGTAAGGAATGAATGCTCACCGTTCAAAACTTCTAAGAGCCACGAAAGTTTTGAATTAAGCTGATATGTGTTTTCACCAAGGTCTTTGTGACCTTATGAACACGTTGAATTTCAAATAAACATAACTGTCCTAAGAAGGTTTCAGCAGTAGACATTATTATCCTCATTGTTTCCTGCGGTGTAGTCCACCCGAGCTTTGAACTCGTGTCCTAAACTGAGCTGGCAAAATGGATTTGCACCCCGATAAAACATATATATTTGGATGGGTCTCACAGACTCCTGATCCCATGTAGTCCCTTATCGCTGGGTTCACCACGCAATCAACAATGTTATGATATTCGGATGGAAAGTGGGTGGTGAGCACATCTGGTGAAATGATGTGGTGAGATTTGATTGTGGGGTCTCTCAACGATCACACATGAACTTTCTTGCACCCATTTGCATGCAAATTAATTAGTACTCTAGCAAAGAACGATGGTTGATGCACAGGTACATAAAAATGAGGTGTAATAGTATGGCGATTCGCCCTTAGAAGGGACATGCAACAAGAAGCTCTGTGAGGCCAATATTGACGTGTGCGCGTGCCATCTGCTCAGTCCATCTAGCTCATATCAGGACACTAGTAAAAAACCAGGTTCATACAAAATTCAAGTGGGCCACAGCAAAGGAATGATGGAAATGGGAACGCGCACTGTTAAAAACTCCGTGTGGCCCATATCATTAAGGTAAGTACATCTAGGATGAATGAAGAAAATAAAATAAAATTCAAATATCAACTGGTCCAAAACTTTGGTGGGCCCAGGTACGTTTTAAGTATGCACCCCATCCCCCATTTCATGTGGTGTGGCCCACTTGAGTTATGATTTTCAGACTCACTTCCTAAGGGGAGCTGCGCAAATAAAAGGCACATGTGTCAGTTACATTTAGAGTTGGGCTGTTGGGCTACGTTTTGTCTTCATCACTCAGCCCAAGGTGCCTTTGACTAACCATCTAGGCCCATGCTCTAAATAATGCCCGTTGGGCTTCCTAACCATCTATGGCCATGTTTATAGGGCTCATGTTCTAACCATCGAGGTCCATGTCTGAACCAGCCCGCTATCCAGTATCAAGATCTGGGTCGTTTACCTTGACTTTATATGTATCAAGGTGTACCCTGCCCTACCAATGTAAATGTATTCTCTATCAAGACAGTAAGAAACCAATGGTTTGAACTTACACAGACAAAATTTCATTATTAGTTGTCCTATCAATCACCATAGAATGGAGGAACGGGAGCAGGAGCGCGATCGGAATCCGAAAAATCATGGGTTCGAGCTGCTGCTAGGAAATCTCATTCATCACAATCCTTTTTCTCTGTGTTTGCAGTGAATCTGATGTTCGATACCACAGAAGATGATCTTCTCCGTATTTTCGGCCGATTTGGGAAAATACGGGATGTATTCATTCCATGGAATCATCAACTTCACCGATCTCGTGGATTCACCTTCATCCTTTTCTGCTACGAAGAGGATGCTCTCAATGCAATCAAATGTTTACATGAAAGACGGATTGATGGTAGGGTTGTTCATATTGCTTGGGCAAAAGGGCAATCTGGTGGCGCATGGGTAGCAATGTTACCCACTCTCCAACCTATCACCCAACAGAGAAGACCGGTCATGGATCGACCGTTTATTGATGCGATTGGTAGAGAAAAACCGGCAGACCAAATCTGGATGGAAGGGTGTTCGGGGGTCACAACCATCGCAGACCCAAGAGCAGTGGAGAACCGACTCTGAGGTTTAAAGCTCGCCTTGGTGGGGACAGCGGTGGATCAGAACATCCGCATTGATTGGCTAGCTGGAGCATTGAAGAATCCTAATCTGAAGCTCTCTGCTGTGGAAGTAGTGACTATTAATGTCTCAAAATTCCTATTAATGTTCATATCTGAAGCAGGGATGAGTACCTTTAATAAAAATGCTCCATTACATAAGGAAATGGGACTTCAGACTGTTGAAATGTGGTCTCCAGAAGAGGTTATTGGGGCTGATGGGGTCTGGTCAGACTGTTTGGTATTCCAGCCCATGCCTGGATTGAGACCGTCATCCTCGATCTGGCGAGCTACTTCGGTAAGATCATTCAAATTGACTCAAACTCGCGATTCGGATATTTTCAGGCTTTTGCGCGGATTAAACATTCCTCGTCCGAGTGTAAGCTTCAACAATGTATTGCGATTAAACGTGTTGAGGAAGGTATATCCTATAATTGCGGAGATGGAACCTCTGTTCAAGTTTGGAACCTCTCTTTCCATCAAACAAGTCACGAACGAGAGCACCAAGGATTGGGTTGTTCGAAGGCTTCAGATGGTTCAGGGCACCCATCAGATGTTTGTGGAAATGCTACAGCCAGAGAGGCAAATACTGGTAATGGTATATCCGGCAACAAGACAGGTGTATGCACCACTGTCGATTTGGGGGATGGTAATTTAGTCAATCAGGATGCAGGTGGAATTGTTACTACACAAGTTTGTACTATTGAAATTCCTACTGAGTGTGCCAACAGATCTTCGAAAATTGTTGGAAATGCATTGACTGGGGGTGACTCATCAGGTGTTTGTGGAAATGACATGACCAGAGGTGAAAGAGTGAATTTTGATCGAGTGATAGTACTCGGTCCTGCTGATGTTATTCCCCTTCTAGCCACAGCTGTTGGCACTCAAAGGCGAGTGGAGTGTCAACAGGAACTAACTCAGGGCTTTATGCAGCATATTGAACAAATTGTTGCCAATCAAGGTGAATTAGATATGCTGTGTGGATTGCAGCCATATGTTCAGTCATCACACAACATGATTGTTTCGGTCAGTCACTTGGATATTATTCATTCTGATGAAATTGTGGAGAGGAGTGTTGAAACTGTTTCAAATGTGCCTGCTTTAATGATACAGTCAGATGGTTCTCTAGATAGGAACATTGAAACAGCATCAACAACGCATTCTCCAATGAAGTACAAGAACCATCAACAAAACCTTGATGGTTGTGTGGAAAGAAATGGTGATACAGCATAAGAAGGACATTCTCCAATGAAGGTCAGGAATCATCAGCTACATCAGATTCAGATGCAGGTAAAGATACCTGGCTGTGGAAAGGAGAATCTTCCACCACCGACAAGATACGAATCTACAGAACATAGGGCTGACGGGGAGGAGATCAGTGATTGCAGATCTACAGTGAGTATCCCCGGAGAGTGCAGAGCAGTGACTGGAAGTGGTCAATATTCAGCTCCTATCACGGTAACTGAAGGCAGTAAAATTCTGTTTGAGAGAGCAGCCCTCGAGGTGGACCTCTCGCCATATTTTTCCTCTGTCATCAGACCATTTACTGATACATTTGGAAATCGGGAGGAAGACTTTCACAGCCCTGCTGTCAATCAGAGGGTGGGGCAGGACCAGGAACAGGATCCGGAGAGGAGACATGAATTTGTCAGGGACTTCAGGAGTCATGATTTGGCTGGAGAAAGGTTGCAAGAGGGACATACACAGCTTACTGTGGAAAAATCTGTGAAGCAGTCCAGAAGGCATAGAATTCTATATGCTAAAGGAAACTAGAGTTCTAGGCTTCAAAGGTTGAAGAAAAGGGTCGTAAATACAAGATGTGTGACAGATGGATAACATCATTGTGTGGAATGTTCGTGGGATTGGAAATCAAAGGTCGATCAGGACAGCTAACAGGATTATCAGGAAGCATGATCCTCAATTTTTGGCTCTTCTTGAGCCAACGTCGGGTGATGAGAAACGAGTGAAAACAGACCTATCTTTGGGTTATCATTCATCCTTTTCTAATTGGGATGAGGGTGGCAAGATTTGACTTTTTTATAAGTCCTTTGCTTCTGTCTCTTTACTTTTTAAATCTGACCAGTGTTTGTCGATTGTGGCAATAGATCAGAACAGTGCTGCTCCGTTCTATATCACCTTTGTCTATGCCGGATGTGCTCGAGTGTTGAGGAGAACTCTCTGGGCGGACTTGGCATCTCTTTCCTCCTCGATACAAGGTCCATGGATGGTATGTGGGGATTTTAATGCGATAGTGGACGACTCGGAAAGAAGAAGTCGCAGGGTAGCAGATAGAACCTCTTTTGAAGAATTTGCTGATGCAATTAATTGTGCGGGCTTGTTGGATGTGGGATTTCTTGTCAATAGGTACACTTGGTGTAATAACCAGGCGGGTGCATCTCGTGTTTGGGCGAGACTGGACCGGGTTCTTATAAATATCAGGTGGTCAATACGGTTCCCGCTGTTTCGGGTGACCCATCTGCCTCGCATTAATTCCGACCATACACCGCTTCTCCTTTCTTTACCGTTGCAGCTGAATATTGGTCCAAAGCCTTTCCATTTCCAGCAAATGTGGACGATGCACAACAACTTTATCAAAGTGGTCAGGACAGCGTGGAACAAGGCCGATTCTAATAATCCAATTTACAACGTGCTCTCCAAACTCAAGCAGGTGAAAGCTGATCTTAAAACTTGGAACAACAAGGAGTTTGGAAACATCTTTGAGCAACTCTTGTCCACTGAATGGTTGGTGGTTGAGCTAGAGGCCCAGATTCAGGAATTCTCAGGTCCATTGGATCAGTTGCTCAGAATGCAGCAGGAATTGAACACCCATTCAGCTAGGTTAGCAACTTTGGAGCTTATGAAGGAAATTTTTTGGAAGCAGAAATCAAGGGTGGATTGGCTGAAGGAGGGAGATAAAAACACGAAGTTTTTTCATGCTACTATTGTGGATAAATAGAGGTGTACAGTCGTATGTCAGGTGGAGAGCTAGAATCAGGACAAATAGCAGGAAATCAGGCAGATATTAAAGTTGTAGCAGTGGAGCACTTTCAAAAGATTTTCATTGTTGAGCAGGGTCAGATTGATCAGATGCTCCTTCAATGCATTCCTTATACGGTAATGCAAGCCCATAATGATATGTTGATGGCAATTCCTTCGATCTTGGAGGTCCAATCTGCAGTTCAATCCATCGCTGTGGATAGTAGGGCTAGACGGCTTCTCAGCTAGTTTTTTGCAGTCTTCTTGGGAGGTGGTTGGTCAGGACATCCATATAGCTGTCTCTTTCTTCTTCCAAGGAGGAAAGCTCCCTCGGTTAGTTACATCCTCTATCATCTGTTTAATCCCAAAAATAACTTCCCCTAAGTATTTCACTGATTTTCACCCTATTAGCTTCTGCAACTGTTTGTATAAAATCTTCGCCAAGGTGGTCGCTTCAAGGCTGAGCCAGATTCTTCTGTTGATTATCTCACCAGAACAAGGGGCTTTTGTACAGGGCCGATCAATTGCTGAAAATATAGCTTAGCACAAGAATTGTTTAGGGAATTGAATAGGTCAGTCCCCGGGGGAAACATTGTCTTAAAACTAGATATGGACAAAGCCTATGACAGGGTAAGTTGGGAATTCCTCATCCAGGTTCTATATCGCTTTGGGTTCAGTCGGACTTGGATTGAGTTGGTTGAAAAATGTTGGGCAAATAGTTGGTTCTCAGTTCTCATTAACGGAGAAATGACAGTTTTTTTAAGTCTTCAAGGGGCTCGAGGCAGGGGGACCTGATCTCTCTAAGCTTGTTCATTATCGCTGCCGTGGTTCTTAGCAGGGGTGTCAAAAACATGTTTTCTCTTTAGATTAGCCGGCCGTTTGTGCTTAGTAGGGGGTGCCCTCTGATATCTCATTTGCTTTATGCCGACGATACTTTAATTTTCACAAACGAAAGCAAATCCTCTCTCCAAGAGTTTAAGAAATTCATAGATTCATATCAAGCTTCCTCGAGCCAAAGAATAAATCAGCGGAAATGTTCATTTTACTGTCCCAAAAAGTTGTCGTCCACTCGGATTAGAATAATCGAAGGTATTCTTGGCTTTGGCAAATCTTCTTCTGCTTTAACTTATTTGGGGGTCCCAATATCGGAAGGACGTCTTCTAGCTAGTGTATTCAAGTTGTTGGTGGACAAAGTGGTGGGGCGAATTAATGGGTGGAAGGCCCGTATTTTATCCCAGGTAAGGTGAGTGGTCCTCATAAAAAACGTCCTATCTAGTATTCTGGTGCATGCTATGGCGGCAGTCCATATTCATGCCCAGGGGTTAAAGTCTATTGACAGGCACATGGCGAATTTCTTTTGGGGCTGGTCAGAGGGGAAACGGAAGTGTCACTGGAAGGCTTGGAATTTGATGACTACCCCTAAGGAGCAGGGGGAATTGGAATCAGAAAGCTAGAAGACATAATGAGGGCCTGTCGCTTTAAAATGGCTTGGACAATGAAATTTGGGAAGGAGAACAATCTCTGGAAATCAGTTATGATGGCAAAGTATCAGCCTCACGGTTTTTCCTCACGGTTTTTCTGGTGGCTTGGTTACGTCAAGCCAGCTTTCTTCTCCCATGTGGAAGCGAATCAGAGAACTTATACCCTTGGTTGATTCTCATGTCCAATGGTAGATCGGGGCAGGTAACTGCAACTTTTGGAGGGTAAATTGGACTGGTCTGGGCCCCCTTCAGCTAGCAGAATCTGAAGTGCTGGTCGGGCTGCAGGACATCCAGGTAAGTCAGGTCATTGGACCGCTTGGGCCTATCCCCCCTCTCAGCTGCGCTCTTCCTTTCACAGAGTGTCATTGATCACATCTTCCAGGCCGGTTACTGTACTTCAGAAGAAATGGATTCTCCTTTTTGGCCGTTAACGTCATCTGGGAATTTTATGGTTAAATCAGCTTGGTCGATGTCCAGAGTCCCTAACCCAAGTAGGAGCTGGTCAAGATGGGTTTGACATACGAAGCTTCCTCCCAAAATTTCTCTGTTCGTTTGGAAAGTGATTCATGATGCTGTCCCGGTGGATAGTGTTGTGCAATCACGAGGTGTTCACCTCACGTCCAGGTGCGTTTGCTGTAACAGTCAGGTCTCTCAAAAATTTGACATCGAAACTACTGTTCACCTCTTCATTAACGGCTATATGGCGAAGTCTGTTTGATTGGCTATTAGCAGTTGGCTGGGGATTAGCGTCATGCCTGTAATTTCGAGTGTAGCCAGGCTTTGTCAATGGTGGGCGGCAGTCGATTCTATGCAAGGCAAACCGGTAAATCTGATGCTAATTCCCTGTACTATTATTTGGGAGCTGTGGAAAGCTCAAAATGCTGTTGTTTTTTAAAACAAGTTGGTGTGTTCTGATCGTGTGATCGCTAAGATCAAATGGTGGGCGGCCTTGCTAAATGTCTATTAGCGGGAGTAGTGGGAATAGGACTTGTCGCCAAAATTTTGTCTCGTCAATCCTCACCAGAACTGATTGCCGCCCAGTGGTGATCAAGTGGGAGAGGCCCTTGCCCGGATGGGTTAAAATAAATGTTGATGGTTTTGCTAGAGGAAACCCGGGAAATTCAGGGGGAGGTGGAATTTGTAGAGGGGAGAGGGACGATTTCATCTTCACCTTTTCAGCTGGTTATGGATTTGGATCCAACACGGTGGCCGAACTTCGCGCGGTGCATGATGGCCTTTCTCTTAGTCTTCAAAGGAGTTTTTGCCAAATCATTATAGAGTCTGACTCGCGTCTGGTAGTCGACCTCATCAATGGTGTAGCTCAACCAGGTTAGAAATGGAAGGCGTGGCTATTTAAGATTAACAAGCTGAGGAGGAGGGGAAACACCTGCGTTGTGCACGTTCTAAGGGAAGGAAACTCACCGGCTGATTTTTTGGCTCGCTTAGGTAGTGTTTCTGAATCTTGTGCTTCTTTCGAGAACCAGTCAGAGCTTCCACGTCACGTTCGAGGTATGATTCTTCTAGAAAAAGTTGGTTTAGGCTTGATTAGAATGGTGTGATTGCAGGTGGGGCCTAGATTGTAAGTATCTTTACAGTTTCTCACGTGGGGTCTCCTGCTTTATGTAAGGGAGTTCCCATCGGTATACATTTTATCTTGAATATAATATTACCTTTTTGAAAAAAAAAAAAGTTGTCCTATCAATCTTTTTTCGCGACTGTGATACATTTGCAATTGCTCAATGATTGCATATGAACATCCAGCAACTGCATCGGGCAACTGAACCATGAGGCCACAAGAGAGAAGAAAAGACTTACTTGGAGATACACGGTAGCCATTCATTCGCAAAATTTGAAATGATAACGAATCCTTGAACATCTGTTGTGGGGTTATAGACTCTAACATTGCTTCAAAAAAAAAAAAAAAGGTGTACACGGTCCTTTCAGATGTTGGGCCTACATCTTCTGTTCAGGCCTTTGTCACAACCTTAAGGTCAATCTCTGCCCAAAGACGGAGGGGATAGGCCCACCTTCACCCCTAACCCAATGATTAGGTCTAGCAGACCTTCAACCCCACAAATCATGCTAGCCCAGTACTCGTCAAATGGGTAACACATGTAACAGAAAGGACAGATGTGATCCACGACATGAGCAGATATTTCTAATGTTTACCCAAACAAATGATCCTAGCCATTCAACCAATTTTCTTTTTCTTTTTTCTTTTTTTCTTTTTTTAAATGCTATAAGACAATGTAATGGGCTCCAACAAAAAGAACTGGGCTTCAACTCAACAAAATTAACAGGCACCGTTAGATCATCGAATGGGGCAGTTTTTTTTTTTTTTTTTTGTGATTTTGATCACCCCACATTGATAGTTAATGAGGCGACGCAAATGCTCAATCCAATATTGTATACTTTATCACTCTTTTTACTCTAGTAAAATGCTGTGCCACCTTTCGTACTAACATAAGCATGAATCGAAATAAACCAGCTTGAAACATATAGACTAATCTCAATTAACAAACACGTCATGTATTAGCGAGATGAGAAAATTCCTTAAGTAATGGGGCAGCCTCAATTAGAACCAGATCAATGCATACACAGTTCTCACAAGGATATGTTCACATGCATGGTCGCATTTGCATTTGTTGGCATTCATCTAATTATATCTGGGCATGCCTCGCATTTAGGATGGGCAGCAGGATGTTAATATTTGGCTGGTTCTAACACACTTGTTGATAGTGTATCAATGAGCACTTGGAAATAGGGCAATGGCATACATACATCAGGCAAAAGATCTTAATCCATAGTCTTCTCGGTTGTAATGGAAGTTTGAAAAAGAGTTTTCATAAAATGTTTCAATGATTAAACATCTAGGTAACCCAATATTTCTTATTATAATAAGATGATGTCTTTATTCTACTATAATATTCATGATACAAATGGTGCGAATGTAGAGAAAAAGAAAGACACCTTCCCTGGCATAAACCATCAGTAGAAGCAAACTCCTAATCCAAGACTATATATATAGATCTAAAGCTTGTTAAGAAAAGTAATCAACATACTTATTTTATTTTGAAATCTTTCTCAATACAACTACCAATAATCTCTCAGTAATGATGAGGTAAGATAGACCTTCACCTAACATCTGTGACCTAACTTATTTGTCTCAGTGAATCCTCTCGAGATATAAGTCCTTGATTGCAAGCATTTTTCTGATAACATCTTTCATCTCCATTCGTTCTCTTGGAGATTCTGCAGATGATAGCACACCGATTCTAGCCATTGAAATCAAGTAGTTATTCATTTTATTTCTTGTATTGATATGATTTCCACTGCTTTGAGTAACTTCGGCTTCTTCTAAGAGAATTGGATCAACAGTTTCCATTACTTCTTCAAGCAAGGCCAACTTAGCGAAATGATGAAGGCTTAGGTTGTCTTTAAACATGTCATTAGTTGGCCCCTTTCCGGTTATCATCTCCAATAGAAGGATTCCATAGCTGTAAACATCTCCTTGGGCAGATGTTCTACCACCAATTGCATACTCTACAATTCGTACATATCATATTTGAATGTAAGTAACCATTTACATAAAAATAAAAGTACAGGTTGAATTTTGAGAGAGAGAGAGAGAGAGAGAGAGAGAGAGAGAGAGATTTAAACAAGAAATTAGCATTTTCGTTTTCCTAAAGTCGGAATTTTTTACATCAATTGATGTTCTATGAACTTTGGCCGGAGAGTTAGGTACACATTTCCCATCTTATTATTAATGTTATTTTTAATTACTTTAGTAGCGATTGGAATCTTACTCTCATTATAGCTATAGAAATATACTCTCCCTTACATCTAGGAATGTGCTATGGCCTAGAATTTTGGATAAACTTAACTAAATGTATGTGTAAGAAAAAATACAATTAGAGGATTTACCATAAAAGTATACTAGAGTTGTTTTAGAATTTTTTATTTAAAAAAAAAAAGAAGATGATAGAGGATTTACCAGTGGAACATGTTCAACATGCACAAGTGGCCTACCTGAGCACCAAAACGATCATGCTAAGATAACATATAGCAGCTAGAGCCCACTTAAAGAACAGGCCTCCACCATATGTGGAATGCATGAACATATGCCATTCAACAGGTGGGACCAGTACGAAAATAGTAGATGAAGACAACATGAAGTTCCATTAATCAATTGAGCTACAAGTTTGAGAAAAATTGGAAACTTATAAGAGCTCTATGATTAATGTTTGATAGGCAAGGTATGTGTAGCTAATCAATGTACATGGTCTACCAATTCCACCCAGAAACAAAGATGTTAGTCCAATGCTTATGTGAAATGGGTCTCAATGGATGCATGGCTCTGATTTTGTGAATGTGTGCCACAGCTGCATAGTCATCTATTGTTGTACATGTGCTACTAAGAGAATCCTGAGATAGCGGTGAAGACCGCTTGAGTTGAAGTAGGAATATGCCAATGTGTCCTAGAGGGGGGTGAATAGGACTTTTTAAAATTTTTACTATTTATTTAAAAATCCTATTTCACTAATCCTATCAATACGCAGTTATCAGGATTACTCGAAAATAACTCTACTAGCTTCCAAGCCCGATAGAGGATCCAATCACAAACCATTCAAGAAATAACAACATGTAACATATTTTATGATGTATATGACTGTGTGTATAAGATGTGATCTCAGATGTATAGATATGAAAGTATTGAAGTAAATTACACACACAAAAGAATAACAATCGCAAACACAATCATTTTTATAGTAGTTCGACTACTTGTCTACTCCACTCTCAGTAACCGCACCCAACCCTTGAGTATACCAGATTTCACTAAGGAGGTTTCACAACGGTTTACCTCAAACCTAAGGTTTAAAATCACGTTCACCTTTAACCTTTACAACCTACACTGAGGCTGACTGTTTATGCTCTCACGAGCAAGGGTCAACACATTGCACCCACTTTTAGGTACACTGGCCAAGGATCTTCCATAAGACCTTAACGGAGGTTTTATGCGGTTTACCTCTAACTCGAGGTTTCACATGGTTCACCTCAAACCTAAGGTTTTAACTGGTTCACCTTCAATCAGATGTTTATGCTCTCCACAAAGAAAAGGTCCACACAATGCACCCACTACGTATACTTCCGCCGGAGGCCTCCTAGAGGACTTGCAAAGGGTGAGAAACACCTTAAACCCAATCTTACAAAGGAACGATCAAAAGGTCCTCTGGAATCTAGATACTTACAGATAAATTGATGAGTCTCATTCAGCACGTTGACGAATATCTCCTCATTGTTGATGAAGAATCTTTTGTTTCCTTGATCCGCAACTCAATTGATGTACCAATATATAGTGATGGGTTGAGTCAAGGTTATGATGGAATCCTACTCTCTAAAAGTTTTCCTATTAGGAAGATAGAGCGGTTCCAATAATCTATGCATTCAAGGCATCCCAACTTAATGGTTTGCCATTAAGGTAGTAGCTGGAGGATCTTTGAATGTGGAAGTTCATTCTCCAATCCACTCTATTGAATATCAATAATAAGGGTGGATTGGAGGATGAACTCCCTTGAGAGAAAGGGCTTTGGGTAAATGATATAAGGTTAAACACTCAAAAGCACTCTCTTCTTTCTCTACTAGCAACTAAAGTCAAGCTCTCTTTAAATAGGCAAAATGTTCTAATGGATATAAAACGGTCACATTTATGATAGAGTTCGATATCATCGAGCAGGGTCAATATCATCGAGCGTATACTCTCGATTGTATCGATGGTTCGCTCGATGACACAAACTCAATATCATACGCTTTTGAAAACCTCTTGCCGGATAGGTGAGGGAATCAAGACTTGTGTCGATGCCATCGGATTTCGAACTCCAATATTATCGATACTAGGATCGAGTCCTCGACATTTGAAAAATGAGAGAGACTCGATATTTTTCAGGTCATCAGATATGATCGAGGGATACTTGATATCATTGGAATTTGAATGTCGATGATATCGAAGGTCGTGTCGATGCATCGATAAATCCAAGGATTTTAACAGTGAGCTTGCTGGACAGTTTGTGCCCATTCTCGATGCAATCGATACGGCCTCGATGTCATCGATATTTGAATATCGATTCTACCGAGTGACCCCCGATCAGAATTGAAGACCACCTGAAAAATATTGCTAGACTACTTCGCGCCCATGACCGATATCATTGATATTTGAACTCTGATGGTATCGAGGATGACTTCGATATATCGAAGCATATATGAATTTCTTAAGTAAAAATAGGGGCGCCAGATATCTATCTGTCGATATTATCGAGTCACTTTCGATTGACTCGAGATTCAGATATCGATGATATCTGTCTGTCAATATTATCGAGTCACTTTCGATTGACTCGAGATTCAGATATCGATGATATCAACAGGTATGTTGATTTATCGATAATTCCGTCTAGATATGTATGTGGTTGCTGGACACTTTTGTCCTCATTCTGATAGGATCGATTTGTTATCGAGGACATCGACAGCGCAGGTCGATCATATCGATATGTGGATCGATAAAATCGACAAAGCAAGAAAACTTAGAGATTTTCTGTTTTTCGAAAAAGTTTTCTCACTTAAAAAACCCCATGATTTTCTAACTTGTTTTAAGGGTTTTATTCACCTGGTGTTTTGGGACATGGGATGTGAGGCTTAGATTTACCTATGGCAATCTTCCACACATTCGGTTGAGGCAGATGCTTGAATTGATCTTTCTATGAGGCTCTGCAGTCTGATTGACCCAACACTCACACTAATTAATAAACCAGGGCACTTGCAAGGGCACTTTCAATCTCCTCCTTTGTCAATTACGTGACAAAATACCCAAAACACCCTAGGACAGTATCTAGACAGACACATCCTAAATTGTGTGTACATGCATTTTACACAATTTTACAAGTTCTAATGAACCATGTACACAACCCAGTATCTGCTCCCCCTAATTGCAAAAACTCCCTCTTGCTTGATGCAGCTGCTCCCCCTAACACCTGCAACACTATTCAAGCAGATATACAATTTTCCGTTGACAAGGATATAGCAGTTAATATTGACTGAAAGAGATAATGGCATGTGGGAGAACACACAGATATAGATGTACAAGGATGAGATCAGTTTAAAAGTATGCATCATTTGCAGATAGTATGGATGCATATTAGATCAAATAAGGCGGTGTTAAAAGCAGAGAAAATAATCATTCAAACCACATGCACACCATATCAGATGCAAGAGAAATCAGGGGACCAATGAGATATAATCATGGCAATAAGAAGGTTTTGAATTATAATCAGCCCAAGCAAAAAAAAAAACTTATCCAAACCACATACTACAAACGGTAGTAGATAACAGTTTTCCCGAAAAACAAAAAAACACCAAGCCCATGTATGGGCATCCAAAAATAACCATCAGTATTCGCCCAACTGTGGGCATATACAACCAACTAAGAAAAAACTATGCAAGTTAGAGAACTATCACATACACCCATGAGAGCGCAGAACATCCAAAAAGATACTAATGTTCATACGCCAAAATAGGAGTGAGGTGTGTGTGATAGCATTCAAGGTCCAGCACTATGGAGTAGAGTAGGATGGCGTCATGTCGTCCCGACGGTAAGTCATTAAATCAACCAATTGTTGGACAGTCTGCTGCACTCCTTGGACCAGCTGTTTCAGGACAGTAAGCCTCTCGTGCATCTAGTGGACATCTTTCTGAATTGCTCCAATCCTGTCCAGCTTGAACTATTTGGCATACCCGGGCGTTGACGTTGATGGTCCAGGAGGTTCATCATTGGCCATTTCAGCCCCTTCCATGGGAGCGTCACCGGCACCACCTTCTCCTTCTGCTTGGATGTCCTCTTCTGGATTCTCAGGGTACTTGTGAAACCTTAAGTCCATTCTGCGAATGTTGCTTTTATCGAAGACTTGAAGAGGATGTACCGGATCAGTGGTTGTTAGGAAGCTAATGATGTTACATACCATGTTTATGATCCAAGGATATGGCAGATGAAGGTCCCTAGATGTATGAATAGTGTTCACCAACTGACGGATAAGCAGAGTTGGAAGACAGATCTTTGTCCCTTTAGCGATTGAGTACACTAACATGGTCATAAAACCTGTTAGATCGGACCTGTTGGTACTTCTGGGATATATATTTTTGGTGAAGAAACCATGCAAAACCCAAAATCTTGGTTCCATGAACCTGGATTTTAATGCATTCCCTTGATACCAAGGGATGTCCCTGCCATGACAAAGGTACTTAGTTACCATGGATCGAATCGCACGTAGCTCGGCAAGTTTGTTTGAGCCTACCCCATAACCTGCCGAGAAGGCGAAAATAAGATTCTCATTATCCCTTCTACAAACACCTCCCCCTCCTGACAAACTCGGGTTGCCTCTCGCCAAGCCATCCACATTTAACTTGACCCACCCTATGGCCGGCTTTCTCCATTTGATGATCTCTAAGCAAAACTTGGGCCACTTTAATATTTGTCACATCACACCCATTCTGTCCGTCATTTGGGCCAGCTGATATCTGGGCCTGAGTGTAAAAATATGGTTGGGTCAAAATTTAAGTGGGCCAGTCCAATCATTGAAACCTTCCCACGACCCACGGGTTTTTTTTTTTTTTTTTTTTTTTTTTTTGTACAAATGGGCATTGTATGGCCCACCTTCCGGAGACCCAGATTTTCTAACCAGGCTACTTCATCCTTTTGAGACTCACATTATGAGCAGATTAGATAGGATATAAACATCACAAACAAGTCCCATGAAGGTTTTCAGGGTAGGTGTTTATATAGCCATTCACACCCCTGTGGTGTGGTCTACTTGAGTTTTGAAACGGCCTTATCTTTTGGTTCCCATTCTAACATGAGCAGGCTCAAATGATGGATAGAGTAAATGTCCCTTGCACATCCTGGAAGGCTATCTGTTCTAATCAGGGTATTGGGATAGTTTCACAATAAAAAAAAAAATAAATTTAAAAAAATTCAAAAATTTTTTATTTTTTTTTAGAGAGAGAGAGAGAGAGAGAGAGAGAGAGAGAGAGACGGAACAGGAAAGACAGACCCATAAAATCGGATTGGAGTCTTTTGTATGCAGCAATCAAAACAGCCTAGCTCTGTGGGCCCACTCTCTTGTGCATGTGGCATTTGCTCCATACAGTAGGTGGGTCCCTTCCTTTTTAAATCCTAGGGCCAATAATTAGTCCGATCCATCACTCACGAGGACCAAACCCTGCAGAAATTTTACTTTTCATTTATTCTAATTCTATGTCCAGTTAGTGATGCCCTCAGTCACCCCTTAACCTCGACACGGATAACCTGTGATGGAAAGCTCAGTGGGGCCTGTTGTGATGTTTGTGAGATATTTACTCTGTTCATCCACTTTTCCATATCATGGGCCCAAAAAGGAGGTAAATCCAAAACTCCAGTGAGCTGCACAACAGGAAAAAGGAGTAAGAAAATGGCCACAGTTGAAACTTCTTGGGGTTCATTGTAACGCTTATATGCCATCCATACTGTTCATATAGTCATTTCTAGTGAGATGAATTTGAAACACAAAAATAATAGCCTAACCCAAAACTTTTGTGGCACTACAAATTCTTCAATGATGGATGTCCAATCCTCACTGTTTTCTCTCATGCGGTGAGTTTTGGATTTGCTTTATTTTTGGGCCCATGCCATACTATATATAGGGCAAAGAACCCTTTTTTTTTTTTAAAGGGAAAGAGTGGGAATTCCACCATCGATATATTAGATGAACAAAATGTACAGCCATTCCGGTATGCCCGAAATATCAAAAAGGAAAAACGGTCCTAGCCTATCGTATGAGGGAGCTGACAGAGAGGAGGAAGAGAAGCAGAACCTGCATCGTGGGCCTAGAAGCTGAAAGACCGGGACGACAGCAGCAGGGGCCATTGCGCCAAGGATAGCCAGTGGCAACAGGAGAGCAGCATTCCCATGGGGGCCAGAAGCCTATTGGGGAACAGGATTATCAGTGGATGCAGCAACAGCAGCACCAGCGGGGGCAGGGGACTAGCTGATGAAGGAAACTGAGCGTGACTATATATATATATGGGAAATGGTACTAAAAGGTCGAGTTCCCATGAGGTGGAGCTGTGTGGGCCCCACCGTGATGTGTGTCGAACATTAAAAAGAAAAATATCTAACATTAAAAAGAACTTGAAAGTGAAAAAATAAAAAATACCAGATGAGGGCTAAGATGTGCGCACAACCCCATTGACGACTAACCAAGTTTTCAATGAAACTTTTTTTTTTTGATGGTTTATTTATTTGAGAGAATGTTTCAAATGCACCTAATTGTGGAGTGGTATGATTTATTTGAGAGATTTTCGTCCAACTAGCTGCACGTGCAAATTGCATCAAAATAGATAAATTAATTGCAAAATATCATAAAATTGCCTGATCTTTATAAAATGCTACATTTTTTATTTACAAAAATAAAATATTTGAATTGTAGAGTATGGTATGGGTTGCAATGTTTCTATGTCGGGTGATGTGTACAGCTATGGAATCCTTTTATTGGAGCTGTTCACGGGAAAAAGGCCCACAGAAGACATGTTTAAGCCTTCATCAATTTGTCAAGATGGCTTTGCCAGATCAAGTGCTGGAAATAGCGGACCCGCAGCTCTTAGAGGAACAAAAGGAAGAACAAGAGCAAGATCAAGAAATAGAGGAAGAAATAGCTTTCAATCATATCAGAAGTCACGAAGTCAGAAGTGGCAGTGTCTTCGGGTTCTTTGTTTCTTTGTTTGGTATTGGAGTTGCATGTTCTGTTGAGTCCCAAAGAGAACGGATGCAGATGAAAGATGTAGTCAATAAAATGCAAGTGATAAGGGACATGTTTCTTGGGGCCGGGCTCTATATGGATGGATGGAACAAGAGCCTTCGCTGATCTGGGGCCCATTCGTCTTACATCAACGTGGCTGTCATCAACTCATGTCCACTAGCACCCAAACCCCAGAAGACGAGAGAGAGAGGCTGAAAGGTGAAACCCAAGTTCTCAAAACCCCCAATCATAAAGAAGAGACATTTTAAAGATGGAAGGACAAAATCCCACATGGCCAGATCTTGAAAGTAAGCGGTGATGTGCCCATGGGTGGGCCCAGCCCAGGTCGGAGCAAGATTTGCGGAGGAGCAACTTGCGGATTCTCCGACTCTGAGACCATCTTTAAAGATGCAAAAGAAAGGTCTGAATCCATGCGGAAACTTTTGATAGCGGTCACCCTCTGCATCATCTTCATGAGCATTGAAGTAGCCGGCGGCATCAAAGCGAACAATCTCGCAATCTTAACCGATGCGACCCATCTGCTCTCCGATGTCGCAGCTTTCGCCATCTCTTTGTTCTCATTGTGGGCATCGGGGTGGGAAGCAAACCCACGTCAGTCTTATGGTTTCTTTCGGATTGAGATCCTTGGCGCTTTGGTTTCCATTCAGATGATATGGCTCCTGTCCAGTACACTAGTCTATGAAGCCATTGCAAGACTAATCCACGACACTAATGAAGTCAAGGGCTTTCTGATATTTGTTGTTGCAGCTTTTGGTCTGGCTATTAACATCATCATGGCTCTCCTGCTGGGTCATGATCATGGCCATGGTGGCCACAATCATGGTCATGGCGGGCATAACCATGGCCATGGCGACCATGGTCATGACCATGCTCATGATGCAGAGCATGCCCATGAGATGAGAGTAACCACACATCATTCGAGTCAATCGAAGAACAAGGATGAGCACGATCACATTCACCATAGCATACATGTGGAAGACGGGGATCTTCACTCCCCCCTAATTGGGCATCCAGAAGATTGTTGTGACTCGAAGGGCGGTTCGAAGGAAACCAAACCAAATAAAAATAGGAACATCGACGTACAGGGGGCGTATATCCATGTACTAGGGGGCTCCATCTAGAGCGTTGGAGTGATGATTGGTAGGGTGATCATATGGTACAAGCCCGAGCAGAAGATAATCAATCTGATATGCATGCTCATCTTTTCTGTGATTGTGTTGGGGACCACAATTGTAAGCCCTGTATCCTAGATCGTACCGTTCCGTAGGCTTCCGTAGTCTTCCCGGTCAAATTTCGGAAACCTTTGACCTTTATCCGACGTTTGTGCACGATCCTAAGCCGAGTCTTGTCAACGAGAGTCGACTCAACCCGAGACTTGTACCCTAGCGACCGCACCGTCACCGCAACTCCGATACCGCGTCTCGTGCGCCAAGGCAATACTCAGGCCAAGAGATGTGGGCCCACGTTCAGTTCGACGAAAACACCGCGTATTATGAAACCCAAGAGAATCTCTACCGAATGTCACATTCATCAATCAATCAATCCCATCAGGGTCAAGTAGATGTCAAGTACACATCACCTTTCACCCATTCCCAAGTAACCCCAAAGTCAAAAAGTTCTTACATAAACTCATACCTTTCTTACACCATTTACCTCTAAAGTTAAAAAGCTCTTACACACCCATCACTCACCACATCCATCACTCACCAATCCCTCTCTCTCTCTTTACAACCCTCTCTCTCATTCTCAAACCACTTTCCAAGCAACCCAAAAACATCCCACGTCCAAACATTTCCTAGCCTCCATGAGAGCTTTGTGTGTGGCCCACTTCCTACCCTCTCATCTCCCATCTCAACCATCCAAACTCCATCTCTTCCGTTAGGATCGAAGCTAAGGAGCAAAGGAAGCCTAGGGAGTAAGAAGAAGTGGACGGTGGGTGATCTTGGACCCACATTTGCTCTTTTTATTATCTATTTGTCTTATGATTTAAGGGCCACAAATGGTGGGACCCACTTTGATGTATACTTGTATCTAAGAGGGGCCCATAGTGGCGGGGCCCCTCCGTTATCTCCGATCTCTTTTTCTCTCTTTTCTCTCTCCCTTTTTCCCTGATAATGCCCACCACAAAGTATATATTTTATCCATGCCATCCACCTTCATGGGACCCACCCATTGGATGAGTTGGATCTACACTGTCTAACCCGTTACCAGACATAGACGGAAGGAAAACACAAATATTAGATTGATCCAATCAGGTGGGCCACGTCCATGTGGGGCCCACCATGATGCTTGTATCCTATCCACACTGTCCAGCGTCCAGGGACACTGGACGTGGGCTAGGCAGGGAGGTGTGTATTGTGGAGGGGTGAGGCTAATAGTGAAGTGTGGACTGACAGGGGGTATGCTAACCAGTGAAGTGCGAACTGACGGTGGGGTCCATGGGACCCACCCACCTCGTACATCCCTTTTGACAGGCCACACCACAGTGGGTGTTTTATCCAAACCGTCCACCACCCCTGGATAGTGGAGCTCCCGTCCATGTGGGGCACGTTTTCCACACCCACATCCATAGCTCAACTGGCAAACTGAGTGAAAGATACCTCGTTTGAACAGTGGGACCCACCCATAGCTCGATTGATAGGTTGAGTGGAAGATACCTTTTTTCAACCTGAGGTGTTGGTACGGCTCCATAGTGAGGGTGGCTAGCAGGGTAGTGTGTTGACGGTGGGGTCCATGGGACCACGACGTTCATCCATTTTGGGTGGCCACACCACAGTATATATCCAAACCGTCCACTGTACCTGGATGGTGGGGCCCACCCCACGTGTGGGCTACTATGACGTATGTGCATGTCCAGGCTGTCCGGGGCTTGGACGTTGATTTTTTTATTAAATATAATATTATTATATTATATTATATATTATATATTATATTATAATACATATATATATATATATATATATATATATATATATATATATATATATATATATATATATATATATATATATATATATATATATATTTGAGTCGGGATCCTCTGTTATCGGGTCAACAGGATTTTCCTGTTACCCTAGTGGTTTGGCGTCCGAAGCTTTTTTTATTTTATTATTATTATTTTTTTAAATTTTTTCAGTGAGTGTTGACGTGGACCAATGATTTCTAGGGTATTAGGAATTCTCTGTTGACCTGGTAACAGAGGATCCGGACTTGTTATATATACATGTGGTGGTGGGCCCTACGTGGGACCCACTTTAGTTGCTGGCCGGCAGCCAACACACGTACAGCAGCTATATTATATATATAAATATATAAATATATATATATATATATTGCCATCAGCACGTGAGGTGCAGCCCTCACCGTCCACATGGCTGACGGTGTACCCATCCAAACCGATCATCTATTATGGGCCACGTTCCTGGACCTCACCAAGATGCGCAAGTTTCACCCCAGCCGTGCATCTTGATGGTCTGGGTGGGGCGCACCCTAATGCATGCATATATATATATATATATATATATATACATATATATAATATGTATATGATATTTACAGTGGGCCCTACGTGGCACCACCTACTATTGAAGCAGGTTGGCTGGCGCACCTGCAGCAGATAAATAGCTGTTGTATTGAGCCAGCAAGTTCTGTGGGCCCATAGTGGCATGTGTTAAATCCATCACGCCCATCTGTCTCTCGAGTGGGACCCACCGCTGATATATGTGATATATCTAAGCCGTCCATCCTTTTGGCTAGATTGCATCTAGGCTTGGGATGAAAAATAAGACAGATCTACTTATCAGGTGGGCCACTGCTAAATACTGTGGAGCATTGAACGTCTACCATTGAAATCCTCTTGGTATCACAGAGAATCTAGATTAACATGAAATTTGTTTTCTTTTATTCAGGTCTGTGTGACTTTATAATTAGATTGGATGGAAAATAAATGCTATGGTGGGCCTTGGGGATTTCAATGGTGGAAATCATTATCACCACTGTTATTTGGAGTGCGGTCTAGATAATCTTACGTTATGATTTATTTGCAGTGCTCTTAATTGATCCCTAAGGCTAGATAAATGGGGAGATGGTGCGACTCACTTGATGTATGATAGGCCCCTCTTTGTGAGGTGTATTAGGCCCATTTGAATCAGCCCATTTAAGTCGGCTCATTTAATTAGGCTCATTTGATTTGACCCATTTGATCGGCCCATGTGATCGGCTCATTTGAATCGGCCCATTCGAATCGGCCCATTCAATCCGGTCGTGCCTTGGGAGCAATGATGGTTTGACGTCCACATTGTAGAGCAATGGTAGTTAAATGTCCGCATTGTGACTCTCCCGAAGGCCCATTATTAGGCCCATACTTGTAGTGTGTAGGCCATCTAGGCCCATCTTCGTACAAATAAGAATCCATCGCCTTATAACATGTTTAGTATAGTTCCATGATTCATGATCATATGCATCATATGTATGCTTGATATGAGTACTGATCATAGCATATGCCTTCGGGCAGATTGTTTATGGGATCTCGGATAAGCGGTGATGCACCACATGAGCGCACGATACGCGCAGGATTGCTGCATGACTGGATAATGTGATTCATGCATTTCGCATTGTGTGACATGGTTACTGTACGCCCTAGCGACATCAGGGCCGTAGACTTCACAGGCATATCGTGGTTGGTAGAATTGGATACCAAAAATCTTGTTATACATGGGGTGCTATAGATATCTCTGGGTGAAAGTCCCTAAACCCTTATGGTATCAGGAAGTTGCTCCGATGTCTAGACCGAGTGGGTGCATGAGCGCCGAGTGCCGATTACCAGAAGGCCGCGCTTTCCACTGTGTCGTGGTCGATTGGAAGGGGGTGCAGCCTTAACCGTCCAAGTGGAGGGGGCAAAGCTAGGCTAAGTTTGACCAGCTCGAGGAATGGGTCTGCTATCGACAAGTCGGGCCCGATATCGGTAGATGGATAGTGAGGTCTTTTCCACTCACCTTGTCGAGCGCGATGGGACGGCAAACTGGTTTGGAGTGTACTAGATCCTGGTTATATTCCAGAGTTGAGCGTATTGATATGTGGACTTAGATGAGAATTTGTATGCTTGAATTGCATTTCGCATTGCATGGCCTTGGTGTGGCCGACATCATTCATGCCTTGCATCACATAGCCTCGGTACGACTAATGGTATTCATGGATCCATCAGCAAGTTTCGAATTACTCTGATATTGTATAATTGTATTACTACCTTGCGCACACACTTTTACCGCCCTTTAAGCTTTCCATAAGCTTATGCACGACTGTTGCGTGCAGCTGATGTTAAATCGCAACAACGTTGAGGCTAGAGCACATGGTGGATCATCTTGGGGCTTTTGTCATCATCATTGTATTTTCCTTTTTGAACTCTGTACTTGTAAATTTTGATCATAGTTGAAATGTGATGGAGTTTTTGGTTGTTGTTTGTGGGTTATGCCTTTGGTTATGCTTATTACGAATCAAACTGATGTTGAAAATTCTCCTCGTAGCATCCCAAGATCGGAACCTGACGAATGAGCGCTAGGAGCCGAGCATGGGGTACTATGGAGGCTGTCGGTGCCAGATTCGGCAATTGGGAATTTTGTGAGCCCGGTTTTCGAGTTTGGGCTTCTGACAACAATCAAGATATTGTGCAGCATACTAGAGGTCCTGATGGAGAGCACACCGAGGGAAATTGATGCAACGATGCTTAAGAAGGGTCTCTGTGAGATGGATGGGGTGGTGGCCGTTCACGAGCTGCACATATGAGCCATCACTGTTGGGAAGGTCCTGTTGGCATGCCAGTGACGATAACTCCGGAGGCAGATGCGGACCTCGTGCTAGATGTTCACTCCCCAAGTATAGGGTTGTGATATAGCAATAAACTCGGTGAGACCCAGGTCGAATCCTAAGGGACTAAAACCCGTACGTAATCTAAAACTAAGTAGAACTAGAACTAGACTAAGATGAAATTTAAATTGATTGTAATTTGGGGAATAATAGTGAAATATTAATCTAAAACTTAAAGAATTCAGAGGTAGGAAACTAGGGATTCAAAGGATCCACTTGTAGAGATGAGGGAGATCTTATGCCTGCTTTAAGAACTCAACTGGACTTAGAGTCTCACCTTTATCCAGTTGAAGGGTGTAACCATGAAAATTAAAATTGAACTTCCTTTGATTTAGTTTTTAAGAGATGAAAGATATATAAATTAGAATGGATTTCGTCACCAAACCATGCCCGGGAGACAAAGCAAACAACCGAATTAAACTAATTAACAACCAATCATAAGATGTATGAAGGTTAAGAAGGGTACCGTTATCCGACCATGCCCAGGAGATGATGGTGAATAATAGGGCTTCCTGACGTCATAATCAAAATAAGAAAAGGAGCATGCTCAAAGCTATCGTAGACCCATTGTAATTTTAGTCACAACAGACCATTAAAAACTGAAAACATTCCCTTAATTAAATCAAAATCAACATCAGTTTAGTCTTAAACAAAAGGCACAAGCAAAAAGTCTCCCATCACACTACAAGCTTCACCTCTTAGCCCTATCTAAGAGGTTTAGCCTAGCATAGACATGATTAGGCTAAACATCTTAAAAGAAAGAATAAAAAAGAAACAGTAAAAATAAAAAATAATAATAATAAATAAAAAATAAAAATCTAAATATTACACTCTCTCCCTGCTCCACGTCCACCACTTGCTGGATCCCTCACTTCTTTCCCTCTCCTTCTCATAGAGCAAGCAAGGTCGGTGGATAGTTTTCGGACTCCATGCAGTCAGTGCTGTTTACGCACAGCATCTAAAGTCGATGCGGAAAATTTATGCATACCCTTCGTATGAAAGCGTAAACCGACTTGCACTTAACCGATATTTTTGGACAGTGCACGGCTTCACCTTCGGATCTTTCATCATAGCTAGGGTTGGCTTGGGCTTGTGCTCTATCTGGACGGTCCGGATTTGCCATCCTAGAAAAGTTGGCGGGCCACATCTTCCCGAACGTCCGAAAATCACGGACGTGCGTAACATATGCACAGGAACTGCGCTGAGCTCTTGGTGAGGCCTACTTAGGCTGTCTTTTGAGAAATACACGCCATCCACCAGATTCCTCTTGGAATTTCAGTGAGGAAAGGGTGGTTTTGGTTGTTTGTTGATGTGGCCCACCTGATCAATCTTACAGCCATTTAACCTGCGTTGGAATGGTTGGGACGCCATTATCGCTATCTTTCTTAAATTCTGTCACTAGCCCTTGGTAAGATGGACAGTTAGAGTTCAATAGACGGTCTAGATCAATCCTCTGGATCGAAATAGTGGGCCATCTACACCATCCGCAATCCCCTATTTCAAGCAGTTACTTGAATCCAAACAGAGTTGGGTCAGCACACGCTGACCGACTCTATTTGGTCTAGTGCACATCTAATGCACGTGAACGGTGTACGTACAGTGAGAGTGGGGCCCACCTGTGATTCTTGCAAGAAATCTACTCCGATCATTATGTTTTCCATCTAATGTAAGGAGTTGAGACCAATTTTGAATCATATCCATATCTCAGGTGGGCCCCAAATTAAAGATTTATGGGCTGATCTGTCTGTTAGGTCACTTCCACAAGGGTCCGGGAGCTGAAATTTGACGTGTACAGTTAATTTGTGGTCTTCAGGCCATATATGAAGTTTCGAGTCGAAAGGATGGTGAGAATCCTATGATCTTGCATTCTGGATGAATTTCAGGCATTTTTTTTTATCTCGACACACTGGATTTTCTCGAATCTTGGACGTGTAATGTCGTCGATCTCAGTCCTCTGAAGTCCTTCCCTTGCCTTGATGATTCAGGAGCGTCAAATCTATACTTTTCGCACCCTGTTTCAATCCAAGCTCGTAATTACTCCTTGCATCACAAACACGACTAAATTAGGCCGTTAAACAATACCATGTTCGTAAATCCAAGCAATAACTAGGGTCTAATATGTAATATTTGACCCTCAATACAACCTCAACCAACATCTTGCTAGTCTCGAGCAAATTATGCAAAAAATAAGTTGAGAACAACATGATAATTTCTATGTACTCGAGTGAATTTTGCAAAATAATCCAAATACAAGAATTCTAAGATTCAAGAATGTTGGGCATTACTTTCTCTTAGATTCAAGCGCATGGTAAACTTCATAATAAGCGCATGGTAAACTTCATAATCAAGTTCAAAGTATTAATTTATCAATTAGAACAATTCTAAATATTGAGTTCCATGGGCGTATAGTGTAACCTCAACTTATCACAATTAAGGATCCCATCATCAATTTTCATGATGACATTGATAATTAAAAGAGTATTCAGGATAACCATAACCTAAACTAAATCTTGCTTTACAGTTCAATTTTTCATTCTTCCAGCTTTAGATTTTTCCATCGAGGGGGACGGGAATCAAATCTGTACTTGTAGGGAGTAAACCTATGGTGAAGATCGTACACCCAACCTTTTTCTGATGACAACTGTTTTTTAGCTGGGTATTCTTTTTTTTCTTTTTCTTTTTTTCAAAAACTTCTTTTTCTTTTTCTATGTTCTTCTTATTGAACATGATGGACAAATTCCCTAAGTTGGTTCCTTCCATGCTTAATGATCACCAAGTTACAATTTAATATCGAAATGAAACCTTAATGCGCAAGCGAGATGTGTTCTGTGAATTCATGACTCAATCAATGTTTAAAACTTCTAATCATGGATTAACTATTCGAACGTACTGTGAAATCTAATAGATACTGAATCCAAGAGTCATAAATTACCAACATAATGTATCTTGAAATTCTAAGTGCCCTAGATGGCCGTCAAAATCACTTTGAATTCACAAGAAATTCCAGAAAAATTTAAATTTTTTTTACAATTTTTGTTCAAGACCAAGAAAACACTAATTAGGTAACCTAATCCCCCACTTCCAACCTAAAATCTATATTGTCCTCAATGTAAAAGATATGAGCATGCAATGCACATGGGACAACGAAAGTAAATGAGAAGTGAAGGGAAGATAGTACCTGAAAAACGAATCCAGAGAGATTTTTCAAGAGATCGCTATGTGAGAGCAGGTCAGTACGAGAGTGAAAACACGAAAGAAAATTAACCTAATGGCATAAAACCGTTTAACATAGATAACATAAAGCAAACTATCCTAGTCCTATGAAAGCGATAAACCTACCTATACCTCCATCAGACTAGGAGATCAAGCCTGGTAAACAGGATCAGTCAGAGGCATGGACATGTCATCTGAATCAAATTTCTCGACGAATGGTTTTAATTGATGTCCATTTACTTTAAACTTTTTACCATTGTCGAGATCTCTTATCTCGATGGCCCTATGAGGATAAGTAGTAACAACAATGTAAGGGTCGGTCCAACGAGATCGAAGCTTACCCGGAAAGTGATGTAGTCGAGAGTCATACAAAAGGACTTTCTGACCTAGTGTGAATGATTTCCACAGAATATGTTGATCATGAAACGCTTTCATCCTATCCTTGTAAATTCTCGAGTTCTCATATGCGTCATTCCGGATTTCTTCAAGTTCATTCAACTGAAGTTTGCGTAGCGAGCCAGCATTGTCCAGATTGAAATTCAGATTTTTGATCGCCTAGTACACTTTATGTTCCAACTCTATAAGCAAGTGACAAGCCTTCACATAGACAAGTCTAAAGGGAGACATTCTAATAGGGGCTTTAAAAGCAATACGGTACGCCCATAAGGCATCGGTCAATCGGGTTGACCAATCCTTACTATCAGGGTTAACCGTTTTCTCCAAGATATGTTTGATCTCCCTATTGAAAATCTCAGCTTATCCACTTGTCTATGGATGGTATGTGGTGCTCACCTTATGAGAGATACCGTATTTCTTCATTAAGCTCTCGAATGGTCTATTACAAAAGTGTGAGCCCCCATCACTGATGATGGCTCGAGGCGTTCTGAACCGAGAAAGGATGTTCTCTTTTAAGAATTTAATGACTGTACGATGGTCATTATTTCGGCACGGAATCGCTTCGACCCATTTAGTGACAATCTACAACGAACAAAATATACAAATTTTCAAAGGATTGGGGGAATGGTCCCATGAAATCAATGCCCCAGTAATCAAATGCTTCTATGATAAAGATGAGATTCAAAGGCATCATATTTCGACGGGACAATGCTCCCAATTTCTAACAATGCTCACAAGCCTTGCAAAACTCATGAGTGTCCCTAAACATGGGTGGGCCTATAAAAGTCGTACTGCAGAATCTTGGTCGTGATCGTTTTAGCAGAAAAGTGACCACCACAGGCCTATGAGTGACAAAAGGAGATGACACTCTGATGCTCATCATCTGGCACATATCTCCTTAGGATTTGGTCTGGGCAATATTTAAACAAATATGGATCGTCTTATAAAAAGTTGCGCACCTCGGTAAAGAATTTCTTCTTATCTTGTGCAATCCAATGTGTTGGTATGGAACCTGTGGCAAAATAATTAGCAATATCAGCAAACCAAGGTAAATGGGAGACTCTGAACAGTTGTTCATCTGGGAACATGTCATTGATATGGGTCGCCCTAAGGGAATCAGACGTATTAAGGTGAGAAAGGTGATTGGCCACTACGTTCTCTACTCCCTTTTTATCATTAATTTCCAAATCAAATTCTTGGAGTAGAAGGATCCATCTTATCAGGCGGGGCTTAGAATTATTCTTAGAAAGAAGATACTTGAGTGCCGCATGATTTGTGTAGATAATGATCTTGGATCCGATCAGGTAGGACCTAAATTTGTCCAAAGCGAACACTATGGCTAAGAGTTCTTTTTTCGTAGTCGAGTAGTTCACTTGGGCAGGATTTAGAGTCCTACTCGCGTAATGAATGACGTAAGGCCTCTTATCTTTTCTTTGACCTAGAACTGCTCCAAGAGCATAATCAGAAGTGTCGCACATAAGCTCAAAAGGAAGGCTCCAGTCGGGTGGTTGCATGATAGGTGCAGTGGTTAACATGCCCTTAAGCTTGGTGAAAGCTTCCTGACATTGCTCAGTCCACTCGTATGGTGCATCCTTTTAAAGAAGAGTACATAAAGGACGAGAGAGGAGATTAAAGTCATTTATGAATCGTCTGTAAAA
Source organism: Magnolia changhungtana (assembly GCA_030180095.1). Classification (NCBI taxonomy): domain Eukaryota; kingdom Viridiplantae; phylum Streptophyta; class Magnoliopsida; order Magnoliales; family Magnoliaceae; genus Magnolia; species Magnolia changhungtana. The sequence goes on from JASAUF010000121.1 coordinate 800,264, forward strand.
CCCTGTGTGTCCTAAAAAGGATCGCACGTCTCTAATATTCTTGGGTGGAGGTAGGTTAGAGATAAGATCGATTTTTGCCTTACGTACCTCAATTCCCTTGGACGAGATGATATGCCTAAGGACAATTCCCTTCTGAACCATGAAATAACACTTCTCCCAATTAAGTACCAGATTCTTTTCTTCACATCTTTTCATCACACATTTAAGACTTTAGGCACTCGCTGAAAGCTGAACCGAAAATAGAGAAATTGTCCATGAAGACCTCTAGATATTTTCCCACCATGTCAGAAAAGATACTCATCATACATCGCTGAAAGGTAGCAGAGGCATTACATAACCTGAATAGCATTTTTCTGTAGGCAAAGGTGCCGTAGGGACATGTAAATGTGGTCTTTTCCTGGTCTTCAAGGGTGATTTCAATCTGATTATATCTTAAATACCCGTCAAGGAAACAATAATAGGAATGACCAACTAGCATTTCTAAGATTTGATAAATGAAGGACAAAGGAAAGTGGTCCTTCCTCGTGATGGTATTCAGCTTCCTGTAGTCAATGCACATTCTCCAACCAGTAGTAACTCTGGTTAGTACGAGTTCATTATTGGCATTGGATACGATGGTGATTCCGAACTTCTTAGGAACCACCTGAGTTGGACTCACCCATTGACTATCGGATATAGGGTATATGATACCCATATCCAATAGTTTCAGAACCTCAACTTAAACCACTTCTTTCATGTTTAGATTGAGTATACGTTGTGATTGTTGTAAGGTCTTTGCATTATCCTCAAGATATATGCGGTGAGTACAAATCGAGGGATCGATTCCCTTGAGGTCCGCTATCGTCCATCCCAGGGCTCCCTTATGCTCAATGAGAGTAGCTATGAGCATACTCTCCTGTTCTTTCTTTAGGTGAGCAGAGATCATCACTGGATATGTCTCATCTTGACCTAAATAGACATATTTCAAATCAAAGGGCAAAGGTTTTAGGTCAAGCTTCAGTGGCTTGAGGTAATTCTTCAAATTCTGGCCTTCACCAGTTAACTTTAAGTACCAGCGCAGTATCAAGCAAGGCACACGTCTCCCTAATTATATCATCATCTAAGTCATGAGAGTTGGCCAGGCACGTCTCTAGAGGGTCAGAGGATAAAGTTAAAGGCGTTCTATCTTCCATGAAAGAATCAATCATGTTAATGTCGTGGAAATCGTCATCATGCTCGGAATTTCTGTCGTTATTGAAAAAGATGTTGGACTGCAATGTCATATTCCCAAGAGACATGCTCATGACTCCATTCCTGCAATTGATAATTGCGTTTGAAGTGGCCAGGAATGGGCGACCAAGAATGACGGGAATCAGAGTGCTTCCATTATTACCGGGTTTAGTATCAAGGATGACGAAATCCACAGGGTAGTAGAAGCTTTCAACTTGAACTAACACATCCTCAATTATCCCTCTTGGTATACAAATAGAATGATCAGCGAGTTGTAATGTGGTTAAGGTGCTTTTCAATTCACCTAACCCTAGCTGTTTGTATACCGAGTAGGGAATCAGATTGACGCTCACTCCCAAGTAAAGAAGTGCGTGCTCAATGTGGTAGTTACCGATCATACATGATATAGTTGGGCTACTAGGATCCTTGAATTTCTGTGGCACGTCTTGCTTTAAGATGGCACTCACTTTCTTAGTCAAGAAGATTTTCTTTTGAATACTCTGCCGTCTTTTGGCCGTGCATAGGTCTTTCAGGAATTTGACATATGAAGGTATTTGTTTCACGACATCAAGTAGAGGAATGTTAACTTTTACTTCTTTCAACACCTCTAGAATATCCTGAGAGTTAGAGGTTTTGGTGCAACCAACCGTGGAGAAATGGAGCAACTAGCTTCTCTAGAAGTTCTGGTTCTAATTTTGTGGGCATCACTAGATCCATCATTGTTGTCCTCTTCTGATTCTTGAGGCTTTTCGCCGGAAGAGTTTTATCAATAATCTTCCCACTCCTAAGAGTGGTAATAGATTTAGCGTGCTCCATCTGATTTGAAGAGTTTGGGTCACCAACTTCATATTGCAGCTTTGGATTGGAAAGAGGTTGAGCTTGGAGGCTCCCCTTATTCCCAATCATGTTTTCAGCCTTGAGTCCTTGTAGTGTTTTGTTGAGGTCATGTAAGGCTTGTACCATACGCTGATTGAAAAGATCTTACTTTTCAAAATGTTTTAAAATTGGATCCTCTTGAGGTTTCTCTTGTTGTTGTTGTGAAGTTTGATTAAAGAAACCTTGAAGCGTAGCAGTTTGTCCATTCCTCCAACTAAATTTTGGATTATTTTTCCAACCACGATTCTACGTATTAGAGGTAGGTCCATTAAAAGGTCTTTGATAGTTATTTATGGCATTGGCTTACTCATTTAACACTCCTCGAAAGGCAGGTATTATAAGACAATTTTCAGTTATGCGAGGGTTACAATCACAGATGTCGTAAACAATTTCATTCCTTCCTTCCGTGGCTTCGAATTTTCTTATGAGATTAATCACTTTATAATTGAGATCGTCCTCTTCTTTCAGGAGATACAATTGTAACATCCCGAATTTTTTGTCAATCTGGAATTAGACGTCCTTAGGCAATGGGTCAATCCTAACACCTTATTAACCTGTCAGAACTCAATCCCAAAGTCTAAAGCAGCTTTGAACCCATTTCCTTCACAAATCCCACCCTTCACCACCTTGATCTTTTAATTTTTCTAAGTACTTTCACCCTAGATGCTATCTTAAACTAGCTAAGTATTATAGCTTGGATCACCTTATGTACAAACTACAAAGGCCTAGGTACCACCTCAGATAGAAATCTTACAGGACTAAATCCTTTAGAAATTTGACAAAGTTAACTAAGTGTTAAACTAGATTAGCTACGAAATCCACTTGATCCACTTTAAATACAATCTGCAAGACCCAAAACTTGTAGAATCATTGACGCTAGGTTACCCTAAAATCTAGGATCAATCTCATTACCCGACTGCTCTCGGGAGCATCTCGAAACTCCGTATCAGATCTGGATCGCACATCGGAAGTCCGAGTAATACGAAGTTAAGGACTTAGGACCGCCTTGCTGGGCTTGACAACAATCTCGGAAATCAAATCCAGACAGTGTCCCACGGCTGTTCGCTTGAGTCCGGAGCGTGTGAGTGTGAGAATACTTGATTTTCTTTAAAAATAAATATCTCAAATAGTAATCTGAGACTTGTCGCTTGCGGATCAGTTTTAGGCAATCAGACCGTCAGAATCTGACCCAAATATACCCTCGGATCAGGAAAAATTTCATAAACATATCCATGTACTCAGAATCTCCGATCGAGATCCACTGACCGTTGAACTGAAACCGATCCGCCACGCGTGATCTAGAATCCCGACTGAAACGAAAACTTGACTAAACATAGATCCAGCGTTAGTGAGCTTAAGTCCGACCGCACATAGAAAAGGGGCCGCCAGAAGTCCTCCGTTGAGCTGAAACAGATGCCCTTTGGACAAAACCCAAGTATACCTTGACCTTAAGTCTAATTTGGTGAGTTTTTAGGCTATATAAGGACCTTAGAACCCTCACTCTTACAGCCATACAAATTTGAGATTTGAGAGAGAGAAAAGAGAGAGAAAGTGTGGGAGATGTGGGAGAGTCTCCCTGCCCTTCTTCCCTGCTGCTATCCATACTCCACCACTCCAATCTTATCGCTTTCTCGGAGATACCGATTTCTTTTGTAGGTAAAAAACCCTAACTCTAATCAATTTTGGAGTTGTGAAGATTGTAGGTTATGAAATAGCTAACCTATTTCATTCTTTAGGATACCAAACTACCGAATACGGAAGCTTAGCAAACCTAGCTGATCCGTTGCGATTCTACGGTATAAGGTGCGGACTTTAGGTGTATAGGTTATGGTTTTCAACGCTTTCAATGTCAGATAATGATAGATTCATGATCTGCATGCGATTGCACATGTACAAAGTGCTGTCTGTTTTCCGTTTCGATTAAAGATGATGAATATAGAATTTTACATATTCTGGGTATTCGTAGAAAATACCGTATACGTATAAATTTTGGAAATGTGTTTGACATGATTATTTGTTGTATGAATATAATATATATAGATAAAATACTTGGTTGGCAAAAGGGTTCGCCATAATACATGATTTGCTAATATACACTATGTATGTAGAAATAGTGTATTCTAGAAAGTACCGTATACATATAAATTTTGGAGATGTGTTTGCCATGATTATTTGCTGTATGAATATATTATATATGCGTAAAATACTTGCTTGGCAAAATGACTCGCCCTAATACATGTTTTACTAATATACACTATGTATGTTGTAATAGTGTATTCTAAGTGTTTGTGAAAATGCTTGTGAGAGTAAGTGTTTGAATGATGGTGTCTTAGGTAGGTATTGAGATGGGATTCTCAACTATCTTAGAGACGTGTATAATTTCCTCCATGCGGTTATTTACTTTAACCGCTTACTTATGAAATATGTGTGTTTGTATTCTGTTTATAACATGCTTCATAACATAAATGATTGTATGATTTTATCATGTAATACATTGGTTTAATTTCATGATTTTATTTGTGTATACCGTCTTGGGTGATTAATAACGATTCATGTTTACGTTGTAGATCTCGAGCATACTCGAATTTGCGGTGGGGCGATGAGGGGAGTGTATAGAGTATGAACTAGGCTGGTACAATATCGTATAGTGATGATGAATCGTTAAAGAGGTGATGGGGGAGTGGTGCAACGATTCCATGTAATGACCACACGATAGCCTCGTAGCGACCTAGAAACACATTATCGTATGAGATTAACTAGATGGCGATACCCTAGAATGGATCATGTTTGGGAATGATACAAGGAGGTACCTTAGTTTTCCAATCTTTGTTTGAAATGGACTAATAATAACTCGGTAATCATGCTCATCATGCATTGCATGTGCCTGAAAGATGTGGAGCACTGAGGAATGCAAGCATGCCGCAAACGTAAGATGGTGTCGCATGAGGGAGTATGTCGATGAGGGCATCCATCATGACTGCATTCAACTTGCATTAATAAGATTAGTTAGGAGTGTTTGATTGTACTGCTTTATCATTACTACTTGACTGTTTTGATAACATGTTAACCTATGCTTTATTGTTCCACTGAGTTGATCACTCACTCCCACATTACGGGACGGTGTTGTACACACCAACCAGACTTTGTCTGATTGCAGATGGCAATGCTGCGAGGTGGAGCCGGACCTTTGCATTGACTATGAAGCTTGCTTGTATTGGTTGTTTTCCAGGCTTAATGTGAGCCGTGTCCTGATCGATGGGGCTTTCTAGGATATTGACTAGATGACATTACACATTTGGTATATTTTAGAATTGTACTTGTAATTATTTAACCTGATAACGTTATCACACTCTGAAGACTCACCACAGTTTATATATTTTACATATCTATCATCCAAGTGGGACACACATAATGAGTGGGTTGGATATGTGAATCACATTTAGGCAGGCCCAATATATGATTATGAATGTTTTAAGGAAACCCCTTTCCACTACATTTAGGTGAGTTACTCATTACCCTTACCAGAGTAAATTCTGTGGGGTCCACCGTTATTTATTTATTTTATCCACTCCGTTCATCCATGTTAACAGATAATTTGACGTCTAAAGAACAAAAAGGAAGCATATACAAAGCTTAAGTGGACCACACCACAGGAAATAGTGTGATTGAACCTCTACCATTGAAAAATTCTTGGAGGCCACAGAAGTTTTGGATCAAGCTGATGTTTGTGTTTTCTCTTCATTCATATCTTTTTGATAATATGAACAGGTTGTATGACAATTAAACATTACTGTGGGCCCAAGGAAGGTATCAACAGTGGAAATCATTATTCCACACTATTTCGTGTCGGCATGGTCGAGTTTTGGATTTACCGAAAATTTGGGATCAACCCACACCGTTCATCCATTTTTCGAGATAATTTTAGAGAATTATCCAAAAAAAAAATGAATCATATCCAATTGAAACCCTTGGACAATTTAGAAACCCTTAAAATTCTCTCTCCGTTTACATCCATATTTATAAGCCAAGACTGAATCCCAAATAAAATCGGAAACAAATCCCGCAAAATCATGACTTTGCGTATTTTGTGCGAAATCTGTCGACGGCATCGAACACTCATCGATGGCATCAAAACTAATCCTTTAATGGAATCGAAACTAATCCTTCAATGGAATCGAAACTAATCCTTTGATAGCATCGAAGCTATTTCGATAGCATCGAACTAACACCTCAACTATCAAGAGACAAAACATGATTTTCCAAAAATTATCGATGGCATCGAACACTCATCGGTAGCATCGAAAAGGTGCCCAGTTAGTCCAGTGACTAACTGAAGAAAATCTAGAAAATATCGATGGAACTAAGAACTGTTTGATGCCATCGAAAGTGATGTCGAATAGTCTATAGATGGGATCAACAAGCCCTGTATCTGACTCGATTTAAGACATCAAATATAACATCCACTGGGCATGTACTAAAAACTAGTGCACTTTGAAATCATTGCCCTTAAGATGGATGCTAAGATCTTGATGTGATATAATTTCCTGACATTTCTCAGTGCCTTGCATTTTGCAAGGAAGCTCATTAAAGCTTTTTTTCTTTTCTTTTCCTGTTTTTAGGCAAGACTATCCAAGTATTATTCACAAAAAATGACAGTACATACAAGAACACATTTGGGCAGCTTAGAGACAGTAAAAATTTATCCTGGCCGCCTATCATATCATTTTACCTAAAACTGCTAAGGGCCTGGTTGGGTCATTGATCTCTCTATGTTGAGGATTGAAAACTTTTACTCTTGTAATTAGATTATACTGAACAAAGCATCCTTTACATGCACTGAGGCTTTTTTTTTTTTTTTTGGGTATTTTTTAAAAGAAAGAAAATCATATTCACACAGCTATAAAGATGCGTGTAGGCATCCCTTTGTCTTTTAAGCTTAAAATACAAACGTTTGTAATGGATATGGGCTCGTGAGAAGAGAAAAAAAAGTTACATGTTAGGTTAACATGGCAACATAATACATATATATGTGAGAGAGAGAGAGAGAGAGAGAGAGAGAGAGAGAGAGAGAGAGAGAGAGAGAGAGAGAGAGATGAGTTGTTACATAAAAAAAAAAAAAATAAAAAATAAAAAATAAAAAAAAAAAAAGAGAGAGAGAGAGAGATGAGTTGTTACATAAAAAAAATAAAAAATAAAAAATAAAAAATAAAAAAAGAAGAAGTGGAAACTTTCATAATACTTGTACATGGATTGCTCCCAAACATAGACCATGGTCCAAAACATTACCATGAAAGTCCCCGTTTGCAATGTCTACATCAGTAACAATTACATGCTCGACAAGCAGGCATCCAATTTTATCGAGACATGCAAATTGCTCGTGGACATGAGTTTTTTTTTTTTTTTTTTTTCAAAAATCAAATATTACAGCATGAGCCCATTAAGAGAAAGCCGATGTTCCCCAGCAAACAATAGAAATGAACCATACCGTTACATGCCCAACGAGCGCATGGACTGAGTCCTGTATCTCTAAGCTCTCCAATCCAATCTGTATAGACCAACACCTCCGAGAAGCCAATGCGCATACACTGCTACAAACTGCAGATACCAACACAAGATGGCCATTGCCTAGGAGGTGATGTGTCAGCTCAAAACCCGCTCTCAGCGCCGAGTGCAAAGGGGCGTAAATGCAGCAGACAAGGAGAATAGCAGAGGACCAAAGGGAAGAAAAAATTTGCAAGATTAGAATCAAAGACATTCCCCCAAATACAAGTAACAAATACTAGTAATTTTCTAACCACCATTCCTTGCCTTTCCAGGACTTACTGGCGCTCTATCTATATGGTTACATGGCTGATATTGTATTCCCTCTTAATGTACCCCACCACCTTGTCTAGCACGAGGTCCGCATCTGCCTCCGGAGTTATCGTCACATGGCATGCCAACAGGACCTTCTCAACAGTGATGACCCATATGTGCAGCTCGTGAACGGCCACCACCCCATCCATCTCACTGAGACCCTTCTCGAGCATCATTGCATCAATCTCCCTCGGTGTGCTCTCCATCAGGACCTCTGGTATGCTACGCAGCATCTTGATTGTGGTCCCATCATTGGTATGAAAGCAAAATCACAGAGAAGATGAGCGTGTATATCATATCGATTATCTTCCACTCGGGCTTGTACCATATGATCGCCCCACCAATCATCACTCCAACACTCTGGATGGAGTCCCCTAGTACATGGATATACGCCCCCTGTACGTTGATGTTCCAATTTTTATTTGGTTTGGTTTCCTTTAAACCGCCCTTCGAGTCAGCAATCTTCAGGATGGTTGATTAGGGGGGGGGGGGGGGGGTGGGAGTGAAGATCCCCGTCTTCCACATGAATACAATGGTGAATATGATCGTGCTCATCCGTGTTCTTCAATTGACCCAAATGATATATGGTTACTCTCATCCCCTGGGCATGCTCTGCATCATAAGCATGGTCATGACCATGGTCGTCATGGCCATAGTTATGCCCGCCATGACCATGACTGTGGCCACCATGTCCATGATCATGACCCAACAGGAGAGCCATGATGATGTTAACAACCAGACTAAAAGCTGCAACTACAAACATCAGAAAGCCCTTGACTTCATCAGTGTCGTGGATTAGTCTTGCAATGGCTTCATAGACTAGTATGCCGACCAGGAGCCATATCATCTGAATGAAAACTAGAGCGCAAATGATCTCAATCCGAAAAAAACCATAAGACTGACGTGGGTTTGTTTCCCACCCTAAGCTGCAACATCCGAGAGCAGATGGGCCGCATCGGTTAAGATTGCGAGGACTGTTCGCTTTAATGCTGCCGGCAAATTCAATGCTCATGAAGATGATGCAGAGGGTGACCGCTATCAAAAGTTTCCGCATGGATGCAGACCTTTCTTTTGCATCGTTAGAGATGGTCTCAAAGTCGGAGAACCCACAAGTTGCTCCTCCACAAATCTTGCTCCCACCTGGGCTGGGCCCTCCCATGGGCACATCACCGCTTACTTCCATGATCTAGCCACGTTGGGGATTTTGTCCTTCCATCTTTAAAATGTCTCTTCTTTATGATCGGGGGTTTTGAGAACTTGGGTTTCACCTTTCAGCCTCTCTCTCTCGTCTTCTAGGGTTTGGGTGCTAGTGGACATGAGTTGATGACAACCACGTTGATGTAAGACGAATGGGCCGGCCCCAGATCGGCGAAGGCACTTGTTCCATCCATCCCTATAGAGCCCGGCCCCAGGAAACATGTCCCTTATCACTTGCATTTTATTGACTACATCTTTCATATACATCCGTTCTCTTGGGAACTCAAGAGAACATGCAATTCCAATACCAAACAAAGAAACCAAGAACCTGAAGACACTACCTCTTTTGACTTCGCGACTTCTGATATGATTGAAAGCTATTTCTTGATCTTGCTCTTGTTCTTCCCTTTGTTCCTCTAAGAGCTGCGGGTCCGCTATTTCCAGCACTTGATCAAGCAAAGCCATCTTGACAAATTCATGAAGGCTTAAACCGGCCTTAAACATGTCTTCTGTGGGCCATTTTCCCGTGAACAAGTCCAATAAAAGGATTCCATAGCTGTACACATCACCCAACGTAGAAACATTGCAACCCATACCATACTCTACAATTCAAATATTTTATTTTTGTAAATAAAAAAATGTAGCATTTTATAAAGATTAGGCAATTTGATGATATTTTGCAATTAATTTATCTATTTTGATGCAATTTGCACATGCTGCTAGTTGGACGAAAATCTCTCAAATAAATCATACCATTCCACAATTAGGTGCATTTGAAACAATCTCTCAAATAAATCAACGCAAACAAACAAAAAAAAAAAAGTTTCATTGAAAACTTGGTTAGTCATCAATGGGGTTGTGCGCACATCCTAGCCCTCATTTGGTATTTTTTTATTTTTTATTTTTTCACTTTCAAGTTCTTTTTAATGTTAGATCTTTATCTTTTTTATGTTCGACACACATCACGGTGAGGCCCACATAGCTCTACCTCATGGGAACTCGACCCATCTGCTCTCGAATGTCGCAGCTTTCGCCATCTCTTTGTTCCCATTATGGGCATCGAGGTGGGAAGCAAACCCATGTCAGTCTTATGGTTTCTTCCGGATTGAGATCCTTAGTGCTTTGGTTTCTATTCAGATAATATGGCTCCTGACCAGCATACTAGTCTATGAAGTCATTGCAAGACTAATCCACGACACTGACGAAGTCAAAGGCTTTCTGATGTTTGTTGTTGTTGCAGGACTCAATCCATGCTTTTGGTCTGGTTGTTAACATCATCATGGCTCTCTTGTAGCGTCATGATCATGGCCATGGTGGCCACAGTCATGGTCATGGCGGGCATAACCATGGCCATGGTGACCATGGTCATGACCATGCTCATGATGCAGAGTATGCCCATGGGATGAGAGTAACCACACATCATTCGGGTCAATCAAAGAACAATGATGAGCACAATCACATTCACCATAGCATTCATGTGGAGGACGGGGATCTTCACTCCCCCCTAATCAAGCGTCCTAAAGATTGCTATGACTCGCCTTCGAATGAAACCAAACCAAATAAAAATAAGAACATCAACGTGGATACGGTGAAGGATTTGTGCAAATCCAAAACCGTATAAGGATCCTTTGAGATAGCTGTGCATGCTAGCTGTGAGATTTTGCTAGCTGTGAGTTTTTTCTAAGTTTAGAATACTAGTTGCGTGAAGATAAACAGTAGATATTCTCTGATTTTTTTTTTTTTCTTTCTTTAGCTGCCCCTAGAATATATCTAGACAGGGATAAATCAGTAATTTCATAGAATAAGAAAGCCTTATAAAAGGCAACAATGTTATACGTTTTCTATTGAATAAAAAATAAGAAATCTAAATTTGTACACAGTGAGTTCTCTTTATCTATTTAGTTTTTTTTTTTTTTTTTTTTTTTTTTTTTTTTTTTTTACATAAAGTTTGGTAGGAAGCAGATGGAGATGCTACACGTCAGCAGAAAGCTGGGTTTTAGACCCAACAAATTGGTATCAGAGCCGCTGATCCTTGGGCCACATTTTTTTCCGCATCAGCCGTGAGAAGGTTTCAGCAGTTTTCAGCCAAAACAGAAAAATCTGTTTTCAGCATTTTCAAAATCTGTTTTTCAAGGTATTACATCAATTACTCAATGGAAATATCAAACAGCTGTCAATGGCTTTGTGTCAGCCCCAGTCTGGGCCATTTAATTTCAGGCATAGAAATAAGGACCAGGCATGGTCCATAGGGCCAAAAGTGAGGCCCAAGCTCAGGCCACAACAGCCATAGACAGGCCTAGATTCAGGCTCAGGCTCAGATTTGGGCCAGGCAACAATAGAGAACTTCACTCTACCCAGGGATTGGGCACAGACCACTTATTTATCACCCAAGCCTAGCCCACGACCCTAAAAGTTTGACACAAGGCTGAAAGTGGAAGGCTGGGTGTGGGTGGACGAGCCTGATGTGCCAGTCCACTGAAAGACGTGCATCTGACCACTACTACTACAACTATGTTTGGAGGCTTTGCATATTAAATTTTTTATTTTTTATTTTTAAGCTGATATTTTACATATTTAGTGTGGCAGGTTGATTAGAATTGCAAATCAGCAGCCATCTCTGGCAACAACTGACATGATCGAAGGGTAAACATCAAAATTCATTTATAGAAGTACCCAAAAATCGACATTCGGCTGAATGTGTCAGCAGGGCTACCCTTGTAACTTGTGGAGCATTTGGGGGAGCATTTATCCAAAAACTGAGTGGGCCACCACTTTTCTTTTCTCTTTTTTTGAGAGGTAACGTGGGCTCGAACCCACGACCTCAATGTTGAAACACAGTCCACCGCTGAGCCATGGGTCAGAACGCGTGGGTCACCACTTTTCTGCTTGTCCCCTAAATCAAATTTTCACTTGGTACAATTTGGAATGTACAAAATATTGGGAAGTAGATTACTGAATCAAAATTTCGTGTAAAAGCTTTCAGCCAGCCCCAGATTCCCGAGTTATTCAAATCTACCCTGTGATTAGAAGCTAGATTTGAAGCAAAGAACATTATGGAATCAGGTCACAATGTGCACGATGAAAATAAGTTAGAAAAGGATGAAGTTTGGTTTGCCTGAACACGCTCTGCACTTTTGCTTTCCTCTAATTGCTTTACAAAACCACACAAGCGATGAACTCCTAGATTTGTCAGAAACAGATTTTCATGCATACCATAGCCATCAGTGCATGATAACACACAAGAACTAATCATGTTCCTATCATGTTATATTCTCATGAAAATGGTACCTGTTTCTCTTCAAGTCGACCAATTTTTGTCTCCTGATGCATGGCAAAGCTTAATATATTAGCCTTTGCTTTTCAAGCAAAAAGATCATTCCCTAAAAAAGAATGGTAATATCGCATGCAAACATCGCAAGCTCCATACAGATGTATTGTGGATACAACGTCTGCAAATGCATGCATACACCATCCGGACAACTCAGCTGGTGAGCCTTGTCATGGATGAGCCATAATCCGAATAACCTCATTGGTCACATGATCCTAACCATTAATTCAAGTTTCCGGGAAAATGGCGACTGCTAAAGAAGTTGATCAAGGATTCAATTCAAGTAACAAAAATGCTCAATTTGAGCAGTTCGGATCATCATAGGCAAGATCTTTGACTCTGTCCAATCCATGTTAGGCTGGACAGTGACCGGTCCTGATATCATGCACATGGGCTACACTAACAGCAAATTCAACCAAAAAGAGAATTGCTGGACTTTGAAAATTAGTAACTGCAGCAGTCATGGTGGCCCTAGCCTCTGATTTTGGCAAATCTGAATTTCAGGCCCAGGTAATATGATCAGCTGACCATCTGATGTACAGCTTGTATATTGCACGTGTAGATGAGGGATGATGGAATGATGACATAAATAAACTTTGTATTATCAGTAACCCAAGAAACCATAATTTGAAAACCAGAAAGAAGAAGTCACTAACGTCGGAAGATCTAAAATAATAAAGAATCTCCATCATGACATGTTCAGCAAGATGCGTGAAGTTTTAAAAAGTGCATGCTTGTATGTATGTATGATGGATGGAGCAGATTCAGTGGGTGAGTTTGGGACTTCCAAAAGGTCAAAATCCTCCTTTCAAGAAGCCCCATGGTTTGATGAAGATGTGGAAAGTCGGGTTGCTGATTGCCATGATCAAATGCAAATCCAGAAATCAAGGTGTCTCCAAGATAAGATGACTTCCAAGGAGAGATCGATTTGGTTGGGTGTATTGAGCAGCGAGGAAGTGTTACTCTGGAAGCTCAGTGGTGAGAATGTGTCGTCTAATGTAACTGAGATGAGGCTCAACTATCATGGGAAAAGAAGAAAAACTACAACAGATAGCAGTTCTGATTATGATGTCGATGGCTCGTAAGATAAGGGTTCTGTTTCGTTGAAAGATGACAGGAGAAATCCACATTTGGTGTAGTGAAAATATAGCTCCTTCCAAGTTGTATTATTTAGACATGTATCTTTTTATTTAATATGACTTTCAATTAAAAACATTATTATACAAATATTAATTATACGGGTTGCACAAACACATTGTGACAAATAGAAATATGTGGAAGCTACATAAGTAGAACATAAATAGTAATAAAAATAAAAAATAAAAGATAAAGATCAAGTGTTGCTTTCACCATAATTGCAGGAACCTTCTCTTAGTTTCTTAACAGTGGAAGTATTTGTAGCAATCACACAAAACCAAGAGCCCATTGCCAAGTTGACTTCATGTGAAGCATGATTCTCCTCATGATCCATGAATAGGTTTTAATCAGTGTTTTAAATAGCGGTAGCGTGTTGCGTAGCGTTCAACCCTCTGTAGCGTGTAGCGAAATAGTGTAACATGTAGCGTAAGCTACACAATACTTCTATTTTTTAATTTAAAAAAAGAAAAATATGATAATAGTAAGAAAAAAGTAAAAATAAATATAAATATAAATGTCACATTCTTCAAAATAAAAATCCCACAGTCAAGAGCATCAAGTACAATACAAATGTCACATTCATTAGAAATCCACCTATTCACACACCTCAGTGGGACTCACGTGGGCCATACCATAGAAAACAATACAAATCCACCCAATTCACACACCTCAGTGGGCCCCATGTGGGCCATACCATAGAAAACAATGCATAGCTACAGAGATATTGAAAAAGAAATGAAAAAAAATGATAAAGAACAAAAAATGCATAGTAACTGACATTTTAAAAAGGAAAAAATGAGAAAAAATTTAAAATAACAAGTTATTTTCATTGTACATCGAAAGTAACTCATCAAGGGGAACCAGCGTACCTATTGTTGTCTCAAGATGGGATTCGATTAATGAAAACTCTAAAATTTGAAGCTTTATAGCCGACCGGTTGGGGAAATTTGATTTCTCCTTCATTTCTTCTCCATTGATTATGAAACTACACCAAATGAACCTCCTTATAGTCTCCAACAATCAGCCAAAGAAGCTCCTTCAATGGGTTTTTGGATCGCAAAATTGAAGAGGGGGAGAAGAAGTTGCGTTCGGCGTTGGTTTCCAGGGGGTTTCGAATACCCTATTCGACTGCTGCTGCTTTTTATTATATTATTATTATTTTTTATTTTTTTAAAAATAACTGAAGTAGTTGTGGTGTGAGTTCACCACTTTATAACAAAGGAAAAAAAAAAACTGCAACGTAGCGCACGCTACCTGTGCTACATGCTACACGTCCGTTGCATACGCTATGACCCCTGTAGCATACGCTACGGGGGATTTACACTATTTTGCATGCTACATAGCGCTATGGCAGCGCTACGCTACGTAGCATACACTACAGCTACACTACGAGCGCTACTAAAAACACTGGTTTTAATAAATGAGAAGGCACGATATTGAAAACATCTGTGCTAGTTCTGATGGCGGACATTTTTAGGAATTTTGACAAAGATGGTAAAATTGTGTAAGGAAAAAAAAAAAAACATTTAAGAGGAAAAATATCGGTCCTCATCAGATGCATACCAATTGAACAAATCTCCTTGATTTGAATCTGTCTATTGAACAGGCTAGGAGAGAAGATCAGCGAGCGTATGAAGACTCTCCAAGATCTGGTTCTTGGATGTAATAAGGTGTGGGTTTTTATTTTCCAGTTGTATCATATGTTGGACTTTCTAACTGGACATGTAATGAATATGGATTGGTTATTTATGTGTATGAATAAATCTTGGGGAAGAGTTGTTTCTTCCTTAGCTTTCTTTGCCAATTGATTCAACGTAGTCACGTACGTAGTAGTACCAGCCCATTTGAGCAGCCTTGCTTTAAGTTTTGCTGAAGAGTATTCTTATGAAAATGTTGCTTTCAGGTGATTGGCAAAGCATTGGTCCTTGATGAGATAATAAATTACATTCAATCACTACAGTGTCAGGATTAGGTAAGAGTAATTGCGTTTTATGAGTAGCTGGACTATGTTATGGTTCTCTTCACTCTACCATTGAATTTGAGTTGCATAAAATTATTGGATTTTGTAGTTTTTGTCAATGAAACTTGAAGCCGTCAATTCAAGAATTAATGCAAGCATGGAAGGGTTTCCGGCCAAAGATGTGAGTTGAAAGTTTCTGAAGTAAACTAAGTTACCTTGTTTAATTTTTGCAAAAAAGAAGCATCATCCTAAAAATCTTTGAATCAAGTTCATGTTTAATATGTTTCTTTTTTATTTTGATTGAAAGATCAGTTTCTAGTAGTCGATGGATGGGTCATATTCTATGAATCATAGACAACAGGTCTTATCCATGCATCAATTGGCATACAATGGAAGGTTAAAGATACTTGAGTAAATTAAAAAAAAAAAAAAACCATGGTCCCCATTTAATTAGTGAAATTCACAATGTAGGAGGGTTAAGTATACAATGGAAGGTTAAATTTCCCATTTAAAGCTCACCAAAAAGAGCCTCAACGAGCTCAACCTATGGCAGGCGAAGAAGATTTCCACCACCAGCCCCTACTACAAAGGCCTCACCAATTCCCAGCTCTACATCAACCACATTCGCAAGGGCACCCTTAGCCCTAGCCGCAAGAGCCATGTGACTCAAGCGACCGTCGCCAGCTCCATCTCCACATTGCCAGGAGAATTACCGACACCCTGCTCATGAAAATCTTCATCTGGTCTGTCTCAACTCTGTCCATGTTTGGATGGTAACTTGAGAAAGTGGCAACAACACTGTAACCTCTGATCTCAAACTCCTTGGTGGTCTAAATTGGTGAGATTTCTTTCCCATCATCATTTACATTTTTCTTCTTAATCGATACTTGGAAGTTAATATAATCATTTACTCTATTTTACAATCTTTAAAATCTTTATATATAAATCTGTGCCTATATGCATTATTGGAGAAACTAAAAAACCTCCTCGTTCTCAGATTGCATTGTGGAATATGCATCCATTATTCGAAAGAAAGGGCGACATTCTAAGCACTCACACTCTCTCCTTGCTAGCTAAATTAGTGAGTCTTCTTTCCTTCATACTATATGACTCATTGATTGAATTGTTCATCACGTGAGGCTTGATTTGATTTTTCTATTTATCTCAAATATCATTTGGATCACATGGTTATAGCAATTGGACTAATGGTTACAAAATGGACCTTTTGTCAAGGGTGGGGAAACATTTTCAAGATTCCCAACTTCGTGATTTGATTCTCAGATAATCCATGTGGGGCCCGCAGTCTCAGACATGCAAAACCATCAAATGAATTTACTAATCGTCTACGCTTCATGGTCTGCCCCCAAAATACCGAAGAGGAGATTTTTGATACACTGGAACTGTATGGTGATGCATATGTCAGCACATGTAAACTGTACACGTGGCCTTACATCTCACTCAATCTGAACCGCCAAGATCATGAGGTCAATCCTAGATCGCCCAGATCCACTACAAAAACTGTTCGATTGGTGACACTCGCATGGATCGTTTCAAGAAATATAATGAACTGTTTATGTTCAAAAAATGAACCCTCACTCCATAGAGGAATCCATGGTATGATCTCTGTACTTTTTTATTTTTTGATCGCTGTCTTAACTATGGTGCACTCTTTGGACGGTTGTGATTAAGAAGGAATACATCGGCTACGCTCGTGTAAGAACGTATGGTGGTAGAATACCAACGTCTTTCGAATTTCAAAACTCGGATGGAAGATGCCAGTTTTGCCCTTCTGATAACCGCAGTTTCTCAGTGGTCTGCTTGTGGATGCCGGCACAGTTAGGTGAGGCATCTTTTGAATTTTAGGAACCATTTAAAACCATTCCTAAAATTCCGTCTCTAAAATTTGAAACGGTACCCAAAATGGTTCTGAACCATTCCTGTTTTTCTGCGACACCTCATTTTAAACTGTTCCTAAATGATGATTTTGGTGTAGTCTGTTGGTTCATACTCTCAAACAAAACAATGAAGTAGTGGATGGTATTGCGAGAAAAGGGAGTGGAGACCATCAAGACAAGAAGCTGCCTTTGCCATGTTGAATGGAATTCAAATTTGTAGTAGCATTGGTATTTCTCAGTCTATTATGGAAAGTGACTATGCTTTTCATTGACTCCATGGTTGCTTTGTATGGAGTTAGTTTAGTGTGGGATAAGGCCTCGTTCTCAACTCCCATAAGTAGAGTGGGTTTTTTTTTTTTTTTCAATCCAACTAATCGCCTTCTCTCACATTTCTTCAAACATTTGAAAAATCAAAACAAAAGAAAAAGAAAAAATAACACAACAAAGATGCTTTCTTTCCTGTTGAATTATTGTGATACATAGTCAATGTATCAATTTATATTATGTACTGAGTTATGTCAAAGTACTTCTATTTGAATGTTTTAGTGGTTGTTTTTATAACTTGATGTGATTTTTAGCATAATTGCACCATTTTTGTTGTTTGTTTCATTAGACATGATGTGGTTCAAATTGCAAAGGTGAAATCTACTTGGAAGTAAACAACCTATCTTGGCAGTCATTTAAAATTAGATGTTCTCTTCAACAACACTTGTCTCAATTTTTAATGTTATGTGATGGCAATACTAAGGAGCAAGAAAAAGCGAGTACAAAATTGATAGAGTTGGAAGCACAAGAAAATGCTGTTGTCTAGTAGGAAAATCGGAAATTATAAAATAAATAATAAATAAAACATGGAAAGAGTTCTCATGTGATAACCTCCTTTTACTAGGAAAAACATTACCAAACCATTAGGTAATACTTTTTTATGTTTGTACATTTAGGTCCTATATTTCCTTAATCTAGACGGTTTGCATGGTACGCCTCACTCTCGAAGGCCCATGCACCAGAATACCATATTGAAGTGAGAAATGAACGCTACAAGAAAGTAGGCCTTTAGCCTCAAGTTTTTAGCCTCAGTTCAAAAAAAGGAGGCTAAATATGGTTTTTAGCCTCGGTTGTAAAGGAACCAAGGCTAAAAATTCACTTTTTGCCTCGGTTGATGAAATCGAGGCCAAAAGTGAGTCATTTTGCATTTACCTCGAGTTGGTGAGCCCGAGGCCAAAAGTCTGCCGCCCTTTTGCCTCGGTTAGTAGCAAGCAACCGAGGCTAAAAGTCTACCATTTTGCCTCGGTTGGTGAACAACTGAGGCTAAAAAGTCTGCCCTTTTGCCTCGGTTGGTGAGCAATTGAGGCTAAAAGTCTGCCCTTTTGCCTCAGTTGTTGAGAACTGAGGCCAAAACTCTGCCCTATTGCCTCGGTTAATGAGAAACTGAAGCTAAAAGTCCGCCCTTTGCCTCGGTTGAGAGAAACCGAAAAAGTCTACCCTTTTGCCTCGGTTGTTGAGAACTCGAGGCAAAAGTCCGTATCCTTTGCCTCGGTTGTTGAGAAATTGAGGTCAAAAGTCTGTTTTTGCCTCGTTTGGTGAAAACCGAGGCCAAAAGTCCGCTTTTGCCTCGGTTCCCTTGGCCAGAAAATCGAGGCTGTGCCTGGCCTTGCCTCGGTTGGTGAGCAACCGAGGCCAAAGTCTACCCTTTGCCTCGGTTGGTGGAAACCGAGGCAAAAAAGTTTACCATTTTGCCTCGGTTGGTGGCGAGGCCAAAAGTCTTCCCTTTTGTCTCGGTTATAAAAAAAAATGGAGGCCAAAAGTCTACTTTTTAGCCTCACTGGTGCATAGGAACGCGAGGCCAAAAGTCTACTATTTTGCCTCGTTACGTAGGAACCGAGGCCAAAAGTCTACTTTTTAAAATTTGAGAACTTTTAAAAATTTCCTAAGAACTAAGAATTTTTAAAATTTTGATCATTTTTAAAAATTAAGAATTAACTTTTTTTTTTTTGAAAAATTAAGATTAAAAAAAGGATAATTTGAACGGATTGGATTGAGGTGAATACGTCCGCTTATAAAGAAACCTTTGTGAATGTGTATATGGTTGTTCATGCTCTCCAGAGTATTAATGTTATTAAAGAAAAAATATAAGTTCACTCACTTGTGTGAGATGTATGAAGCCTTCATGTCACACGGCTGACTTGGAACAAATCAGGTGATCTTACATTTTTATTAAAATTAACTATGAGAAATAAATCAACTAAGCTACCTTTTAGCCTCTACAGTGCACGTAGCAATGGAGGGTAAAAGTGTACTTTTAGCCTCGGTTGCTTAGAACCGAGGCCAAAGTCTATTTCACAAAACGAGCAGGTGGTACGTGCCACGTGTCCAAGGTCCATATAACTCTGTACACGTGAGATATAGGGATAGTTCCATTCACGCCCGCTCTCTCTCTCTCTCTCTCTCTCTCTCTCTCTCTCTCTCTCTCTCTCTCTCTCTCTCTCTCGACGCTGCCCGATCCACGCCCTCGATCCTCTCTCTCTCGATCGGGAAGAAGGAGAGCTGCTAGAAGACCTCCTTATCATTCAGATCCAGATCCAGATCGAAATCCTATCTCTCTCTCTCTCTCTCTCTCTCTCTCGATTGGAAGGAGGAGAGCTGTTAGAAGATCTCCTTATCATTTAGATCCAGATCCAAATCAGCTTTGGATCAGTTTAAGGTAAGCTCGATTCTTTTCTCTTTAACGATTTTACAAAAAACTGAAATTCAAAATCGGAATCGAATTTGATTTCACTATCTATGCCTTGAAATCCCTTCTATTTCTGGTTTGAGATTTCAATCGATTCATCTGTCTCTGCTGAATAGTAGGACGTAATCCGCTTTCGTCATCTCTCCATCTTCTCTTCCTCGAGATTTCCATCTCCAAATGAAACGCCTCTCCATCTCTTCCATGAGCTTTCGATCTCTAGAGGAAGCCTGCAAAATCCACGTTCGGCTCTACCTTATCCTCCAGAACCCTTGAAATCGTCGGATCATTAGATCTCGTCTCTCTCTGATCATCTAGATCTCTCTCTCTCTCTCTCTCTCTCTCTCTCTCTCTCTCTCTCTCTCTATCTCCAATCATTAGATCCTTAAAAGATTGTGAGCTTTTTTCCATTTTTTCCACTTAGGGTTTATTTTATTATTATTTTCTCGATTTTTGGTGCTTGATCTTTTTGATTTGAAGCACTCTTGTCTCTCGATTTTGATAGATTTCGTTGGATTTTGATCCGATTATTTTTTATGGATCTGTTTTGCTTTCGGATCCATTGTCTAAGCTTTGCTTTTTTATTTTTGTTTTGAGATGATGATACATGGTGCCTTCCTTTTCGATTTTGTCTCAATTTGGTTATTCGTTTGAAGCAGTTACTTTGATTTGCAGTTTGCATTATTTGAGGACAGAGGAAGGGTTTTAACTTTCAATCAGGTGAGCTTCCCCCCCTTTTCTCCAATTTTTTTCCACTAAGGGTTTGATTTTTCTAATTTTTTTCTCGATTTTTGGTGGTTAATTTGTTTTGATCTGAATCCAACTTATGTCTCTTGATTTCGATAGATTTCGTTGAATTTTGATCCGATTCCTGCTGATTTAAGTTGTAATTTAGGTTTATATATTTAGAAATTAGAGATTTATCATTGGTTTATGTAATATCAGGCATTTGAAATACATTACTATCATTGATAATTTCGATACAGTCATAAATCAACATCTGTTTGGGGCATGACAGGGCCATAACATTCAACTGTTACATATTACTATGTCCTGTTTTTCTCTTGTTCTAAACTGTAGTAGTGGAGAAGGTGGGGGAAAGTAGACTCAAAATGGTTTGATCATGACAGGGCCATAACATTCAACTGTTACACTAGGCCAATGAGATTGCAATTCTCAATCAATAAAAACAGGACACCTAAGCACTGCTACTCTGTCATATGAATCCTTGTAACATCCCATGATTAATATGCATAACATGCAAACCATCTACATACCAAGAAGCCTCACAGAAAGAGGGAGCTCTGCCTTTAGCAACTTGGTAGCATAGTTTAAGATACCCTCCCTTGAGCAAATATACCTTTGCAAAGACATGGCTCTAGTCCGAACCTGCAAATTGTATATTTAAGTAAATTTGTTAGTAAAAAAAATCAAATACTAAGCCATTGTTAACATAGGGTTAGAAGCACTACTAAGACGAGCATAAAGAATTCTGTAATTTAAACCGTTCACAAGGGTTTGTAATGAATAAAAACGGTGCAATTGCATAGAATCATTTCACAAAATCTGTAATTTAAAAGAATTCTGTAGTACAAAATGGCACTAGTGTGTAACCAAAAGTAGAAAGGGAAGGGTGCTGCTAGCAGCCAGAGTGTGGGTACAAAAATAAAAATAAGAACTCTTCTGTTGGAATATTCTAACCTCTGGATTATTCAAAGCCCTTATATATTCAGTGGTTAAGCCGACTCCCTATATTCAAAGGAAAAGAGTTTTTATTTTTGAGCTTGGATGGAAAATTACGTACCATTCTCATTTTATATGGCCATGAAACCATGGATTGACCAGAAAATCCAAACGTCTTGGCGCTTCGATGAGTAATTGTGAAAAATGAAAATAATATAAACTTCCTCGAGAAAGGAACATATATATAGTCTATATGGAAAACAATCATATAAAAAGGACAAACAAATAAAGACCATTGAAAGTAAAACTAAAAAATTTCTCCATAGGTTGGAGGTTTCTAGCCCCACACTTACCTTGTAAGTAGAACATGAGTTGTACACGAGTCAAGTTAGCTCGGTCAACTCACTCGACTCACCTCGGCTTGAAACTGGATTCGGACAGAGTTGAGTCAGTTTTTGGAGCTTGAAAAAAATTCAAGCCAAGTTCGAGCTTGCCCGAGCTCAAATCATCTGTTATTGCCTATCAAAATTAACTGTAGCTTTTAATCATTGCCGATAGAAACTTTCTAACCACTTTTAGAATAAAAGGAAGAAAACAGTAGACCACATTCATGTATGCATCCAAATCAAAGTCAGCAACTATTTTGGCTTTTCAGGGTATTTTAATATGGCTTTGTATTGCATGACCTAATTTCTAACACTTTGGAGGATTAAAATCTATTGAGTTGTTACATGTTGGGTACCTTGAATTGAAAGAAAAACCATACATGTTTAAAATCATGCCAATGCAAATGAGCTGAGATTTAGTATTGCAGTAATAATTTTAAACTACAGTAATAATTTTAAAAAATGATAATTGAGGATCCTAGGAATGGAGATATGATGTGCCCCAGTTTGTTTTGACCATGCCTGGAAAACCTCCTTGTCTAGACGATTGTGACACTCGGATTAGTGGCCTACAACTAGATGATTAAGAAGAAGAAAAAATTCAACATTGGTTTATATGATTCGGATCTCCCAATAATGGAGATTTTTGGAGCATGGTCCATTGACAGTGGGACCCACAAGATCAACGGTCCAGATCACAAAACTATGGAAACCAATGTACGAACAAAGGACCCAAGGAAACTATACATTTCCTGGGCCTAGGATCACATAATTCTTCTGTAACTATGAATATGCGTGCATAGTCATTTTTTCATATTTTTACCTTTCCCCTTTCCACACCATCATGGGTGGTTATTGCATAAAATTGATGTTTTCCCCCACATTTGATTGGTTATGAATTTGAAATTGGTTCTCCAGGGAGTTGTTTTCAGTCCAATTCCTTTTCAGTCAGATCTTCTTCTGAACAATTCCGAGCAAGGTTCGGAGCAGGAATTAAGAGAGGATGTTCCGGGAAGGGTTTAACTGCCCTACAGTTGATCCTGAGTGACTCATTCAAGCGAATTTTTCGTCCCAAGGATGTAAGTTGGTTCATTTGCAGAAGCTTATGTGCATTGCTTGCAAACTTCTTGGTATTCTGATAAGAACTAAGCATTTGATTATCAGTTGGTTTTGATGCACGAATATTTGTACAATACTATTCTTTATGGATAACTATTGATATGCTAGGATGTCAGCCTTATTGAAGTTTACTGTGTGAATTCCCATGTTGCATTGACATGGTACGCATGCTGGCGAGTCAGATTTTAAAATTAAAATAATGTGGATTCTCTGTTTTATTCGTATAAAGAATGCTTAGAACAAAAGACATTAAAGAGTAAAGATAAAAAGATGTATATTTCATCATCATAACTTGCACATGGAGCTCAGGGTATGTTGCTTGATAGAGGGGAATGGCAGATCAGGATTCACGTAGCTGACCCCAAGCAGTTGGTATATGGCTTAGATGACGACGATGACAATACCATCATCATAGCTTGTCCCAGTTATTTGGGTAATCCCATTTAACCAAGCAGTCCTATCTAAGGTCCTTGTTAAATGAACAATCCTTTTCTCCTCAACACCTTGATTCAAGTCCTTCTAGGTATTCCTCTCACCTCTTATAGGCCCTTTGACCCTGATCAATGTTCCCTCCTTACTGGATCCAGGTCTTTGTTGCAAAATGAGCGAACTATCTGAATCTGCGGCCATTATTTTCTCTTTTTTAGACTACCCCTAAGGATGCTCCGGATGACTTCTTTCGTAATTCTATCCTTCATAGTCATCCTGCACATCCATATCAACATCCTCATCTGCAAGACTGCAATACTAAATCTCAGCTCATGCTGCCTTCTAACTTTGAATACTTAGCAGGCACATCATTGCTTCCTCTGTCCAACTACAGTAATAATTTTAAAAAATGATAATTGAGGATTTCCCTCAAACAGTCAAATTGAAGTGGACATGTCAAATTTGTAAAAAGTGGAGTCTTCTTGTCACGTGGGGTGCTTGGAATAGGGTGCAGTTAGTTTGTGGGATCCAAACTTTTCACGAGTGAATTCCTATTGGTCAAGTGATGAAGGACAGGTAAAAATTAAACATAAAGAAAAATTATATCCATGTTGGTGTATATTGTTATTTATATTAAAATTTGGTTATTTTACTATGTCACATTGTAGGCCCGCACTCAAAGGAATAAAATCAACCGCAGCAAGCATCGTATGGCCCACACTGCCGGCTCAAGGAGCTTTGCTCAAGTGTGTGAAGAAGAGGTAAATTCTTCTTTGATTTCTAAACTTGAAATGCCATCATTCTGCTTTAATATGATTGTTACCAACTTATTTGTTTTTACATGAAAAAGCGGGCAAAGAATCTTGGTGGAGAGTCTCCGATCGGGCAACGTTGTTCATAACGACCCATCGGAAGAAAGATGGGAGTGTTGTGAACGAGGAGTCGGCTCATGTTATTGTATGTAGAAATTTATCAATCATTGACATCTCAATTAATATTTTTCATTAAGTCATGATATTGAACAACTTATTTAATGTTTTTCTACACTACAGGAAATGATCGAGGAGTTACGGGCAACTCATCACGAGTCTCTCTCGTAGTAGCTTGCCCGAGACGATCTTTTATCCCGGATATTGGGACCAGAACATCTAGGTCGGGTCCGCATGATGGGGTTAGGTCCCACTGACTTCCACGTTATGGGGCACGCAGAAATACCATTGCGTAACTCGGGAGGGAGCTGATGAGTTGCGGCGACACATGAATGAGCGGGTAGAGCAATTGGTGGAGGAGCGGATGAAAGAACAGATGGCTAAGCATCTAGAGCAGATGGAGCAACGGATGACAGAGCGAATAACGGAGCAGATGGAGCAACGGATGACAGAGCGAATAACGGGCAGTATGATGGCACGAATGAGAGATACTATGAACTCATTGGCGCAACGGACCAAACTTCTGGCAATGTACCAAATGTAGAGGCTGACTCAGTATCCACTCCTAGGGATAGACCTGAGGGTGAGGGACCTCAGTCGAAGGTTCCGAAGAATCAATAGGTAGTTTTTTGCTGAGATTCATTTATGTGTGATCTTTACATATATATTTATGTTTTATTACATTTCATGAGTTTTTTGTAGTTCACCATCATTGAATAGTTGGTCCTTTATTTTTCAGGTCAAGTCGTATTTATGTGTATTTATGTGTTTGACATGCGAAAGAATCCAAGAGCTGTTTTTAACCTTTTTAGCCACAGTTTTGAACTGAGGCTAAAACCCCCTTTTCTTGTAGTGGAAAGAAGTTGATAGGTATAAATGGCCCACACCATCCTCCTCTTTTCTTAATAAAGGTAATATGGCACTATTTCTTTTTTGATGTAGTGCATGCTATAGGTGTATAAGAAGTGGGAAAGTGTGCGAGACCTGGTGGGCCATTTGAATAGTCAATGGATTACCTGTGCCCATGGCAAAGTTTTGTTGTCCCCATCTTGATGTATGTGTTATATCCACACTGTCTAATGATTTTGTAAGATCATTTAAGGGCATGAGCCCAAAAATGAGCCAGATTTGAAGCACAAGTGGACCACACCACAGAAAGTAATGGAGATTGAACGCCTACCCTTGAAAACTTTTCATGGGGCACAAGTTTTTTTTTTTTTATATCAAGCTGATATTTGTGTTTTCCCTTCATCCAGGTACTTTTGACCTAGGACGGAAAAGAAACATAATGTTGGGCCCTAGGAAGGTTTCAATGGTGGGCCTCATTGTCCCCACTGGTTTTTATGGTTTGGCCCACTTGGGCCTGTATATGCCTCATTTTTTGGCTCATGCCCTAAAATGATATGGAAAATTGTATAGATGGTGTTGGTATAACAAATACACCATGATGAGGCTACAAAACTTTGTCATGTCAACACACCATGCAATCCAAGTCCAATCAATAAATGGTTCGAATCATTGAAAAAGACCCAATTCAGTGGATAATATCCTATATGAGAGGTTTTTTCGACCCAATTCTTAGAATAATATCCCACATGAGAGGTTTTTTTCACGTGATATGATGTCTCATCAATCTTACCAGTATACATATTATATCATAGGAATGCTCAGATCGACATACGACAGTTAAAAAGATACAAAGTGGCACATATGGTACACTTAAAAGTTGAATGTGGCAAGGCAGAGGCTAAAAAGGTGGTTTTAAAAAAAAATAAATAAATAAAACAAAATAAAAAAAAATTGAGTTGAATTATACAAAATAGGCTTGCTTCTTTCAAAGAATACTGATTTTCATTAGAATTCGCGTCAATGGTGATCAACAAACCATAAAATTGTGGTCCCACCCAAACAAACCTTTAAAAAAAAAAAAAAAAAAAAATACAATTTCTTGGACAACCAAACATGCCCATATTGTCATGTCCATATTGCCAAAAGCGACATGCTACCAGCACCTAAGAAGACTGCAACATAAGCCCATATCTGAAGCCTTAGATTGCTTTGTAGCTTTGGGCCCATGAAATCTGCGGCTAAAAGATCAACCAAGGCCATGTAGTTCAAAAGTCCAGCTGATGAAGCATTCAGGAGCCCCACTATAATCAAGGCAAACCAATTGAACAAATCTCCTTGATTTGAATCTGTCTATTGAACAGGCTAGGAGAGAAGATCAGCGAGCGTATGAAGACTCTCCAAGATCTGGTTCTTGGATGTAATAAGGTGTGGGTTTTTATTTTCCAGTTGTATCATATGTTGGACTTTCTAACTGGACATGTAATGAATATGGATTGGTTATTTATGTGTATGAATAAATCTTGGGGAAGAGTTGTTTCTTCCTTAGTTTTCTTTGCCAATTGTTTCAACGTAGTCACGTACGTAGTAGTACCAGCCCATTTGAGCAGCCTTGCTTTAAGTTTTGCTGAAGAGTATTCTTATGAAAATGTTGCTTTCAGGTGATTGGCAAAGCATTGGTCCTTGATGAGATAATAAATTACATTCAATCACTACAGTGTCAGGATTAGGTAAGAGTAATTGCGTTTTATGAGTAGCTGGACTATGTTATGGTTCTCTTCACTCTACCATTGAATTTGAGTTGCATAAAATTATTGGATTTTGTAGTTTTTGTCAATGAAACTTGAAGCCGTCAATTCAAGAATTAATGCAAGCATGGAAGGGTTTCCGGCAAAAGATGTGAGTTGAAAGTTTCTGAAGTAAACTAAGTTACCTTGTTTAATTTTTGCAAAAAAGAAGCATCATCCTAAAAATCTTTGAATCAAGTTCATGTTTAATATGTTTCTTATTTATTTTGATTGAAAGATCAGTTTCTAGTAGTCGATGGATGGGTCATATTCTATGAATCATAGACAACAGGTCTTATCCATGCATCAATTGGCATACAATGGAAGGTTAAAGATACTTGAGTAAATTAAAAAAAAAAAAAAAAAAAAAAAAAAAAAACCATGGTCCCCATTTAATTAGTGAAATTCACAATGTAGGAGGGTTAAGTATACAATGGAAGGTTAAATTTCCCATTTAAAGCTCACCAAAAAGAGCCTCAACGAGCTCAACCTATGGCAGGCGAAGAAGATTTCCACCACCAGCCCCTACTACAAAGGCCTCACCAATCCCTTAGCTCTACATCAACCACATGGGCAAGGGCACCCTTAGCCCTAAGCCGCAAGAGCCATGTGACTCAAGCGACTGGCCTTGACTCCATCTCCACATTGCCGAGGGAGAATTACCGACACCACCGCTTCATGAAAATCTTCATCTGGTCTGTCTCAACTCTGTCCATGTTTGGATGGTAACTTGAGAAAGTGGCAACAACACTGTAACCTCTGATCTCAAACTCCTTGGTGGTCTAAATTGGTGAGATTTCTTTCCCATCATCATTTACATTTTTCTTCTTAATCGATACTTGGAAGTTAATATAATCATTTACTCTATTTTACAATCTTTAAAATCTTTATATATAAATCTGTGCCTATATGCATTATTGGAG
Source organism: Magnolia changhungtana (assembly GCA_030180095.1). NCBI lineage: Eukaryota > Viridiplantae > Streptophyta > Magnoliopsida > Magnoliales > Magnoliaceae > Magnolia > Magnolia changhungtana. The sequence goes on from JASAUF010000121.1 coordinate 828,552, forward strand.
AAACTAAAAAACCTCCTCGTTCTCAGATTGCATTGTGGAATATGCATCCATTATTCGAAAGAAAGGGCGACATTCTAAGCACTCACACTCTCTCCTTGCTAGATAAATTGGTGAGTCTTCTTTCCTTCATACTATATGACTCATTGATTGAATCGTTCATCACGTGAGGCTTGATTTTTATTTTTTGATCGCTATGTCTTAACTGGGGTGCACTCTTTGGACGGTTGTGATTAAGAAGGAATACATCGGCTACGCGCGTGTAAGAACGTATGGTGGTAGAATACCAACGTCTTTCGAATTTCAAAACTCGGATGGAAGATGCCAGTTTTGCCCTTCGATAACGCAGTTTTCTCATTGAGTCTGCTTGTGGATGCCGGCAGTTAGGTGAGGCGTCTTTTGAATTTTAGGAACCATTTAAAACCATTCCTAAAATTCCGTCTCTAAAATTTGAAACGGTACCCAAAATGGTTCTGAACCATTCCTTTTTTTCTGCGACGCCTCATTTTAAACTGTTCCTAAATGATGATTTTGGTGTAGTCTGTTAGTTCATACTCTCAAACAAAACAATGAAGTAGTGGATGGTATTGCAAGGGGAGTGGAGACCATCAAGACAAGAAGCTGCCTTTGCCATGTTGAATGGAATTCAAATTTGTAGTAGCATTGGTATTTCTCAGTCTATTATGGAAAGTGACTATGCTTTTCATTGACTCCATGGTTGCTTTGTATGGAGTTAGTTTAGTGTGGGATAAGGCCTTGTTCTCAACTCCCATAAGTAGAGTGGGTTTTTTTTTTTTTCAATCCAACTAATCGCCTTCTCTCACATTTCTTCAAACATTTGAAAAATCAAAACAAAAGAAAAAGAAAAAATAACACAACAAAGATGCTTTCTTTCCTGTTGAATTATTGTGATACATAGTCAATGTATCAATTTATATTATGTACTGAGTTATGTCAAAGTACTTCTATTTGAATGTTTTAGTGGTTGTTTTTATAACTTGATGTGATTTTTAGCATAATTGCACCATTTTTGTTGTTTGTTTCATTAGACATGATGTGGTTCAAATTGCAAAGGTGAAATCTACTTGGAAGTAAACAACCTATCTTGGCAGTCATTTAAAATTAGATGTTCTCTTCAACAACACTTGTCTCAATTTTTAATGTTATGTGATGGCAATAGCTGTTACTAAGGAGAAAAGCGGACAAAATTGATAGAGTTGGAAGCACAAGAAAATGCTGTTGTCTAGTAGGAAAATCGGAAATTATAAAATAAATAATAAATAAAACATGGAAAGAGTTCTCATGTGATAACCTCCTTTTACTAGGAAAAACATTACCAAACCATTAGGTAATACTTTTTTATGTTTGTACATTTAGGTCCTATATTTCCTTAATCTAGACGGTTTGCATGGTACGCCTCACTCTCGAAGGCCCATGCACCAGAATACCATATTGAAGTGAGAAATGAAAGAAGTTGATAGGTATAAATGGCCCACACCATCCTCCTCTTTTCTTAATAAAGGTAATATGGCACTATTTCTTTTTTGATGTAGTGCATGCTATAGGTGTATAAGAAGTGGGAAAGTGTGCGAGACCTGGTGGGCCATTTGAATAGTCAATGGATTACCTGTGCCCATGGCAAAGTTTTGTTGTCCCCATCTTGATGTATGTGTTATATCCACACTGTCCAATGATTTTGTAAGATCATTTAAGGGCATGAGCCCAAAAATGAGCCAGATTTGAAGCACAAGTGGACCACACCACAGAAAGTAATGGAGATTGAACGCCTACCCTTGAAAACTTTTCAGGGGCACAAGTTTTTTTTTTTTTATATCAAGCTGATATTTGTGTTTTCCCTTCATCCAGGTACTTTTGACCTAGGACGGAAAAGAAACATAATGTTGGGCCCTAGGAAGGTTTCAATGGTGGGCCTCATTGTCCCCACTGGTTTTTATGGTTTGGCCCACTTGGGCCTGTATATGCCTCATTTTTTGGCTCATGCCCTAAAATGATATGGAAAATTGTATAGATGGTGTTGGTATAACAAATACACCATGATGAGGCTACAAAACTTTGTCATGTCAACACACCATGCAATCCAAGTCCAATCAATAAATGGTTTGAATCATTTAAAAAGACCCAATTCAGTGGATAATATCCTATATGAGAGGTTTTTTCGACCCAATTCTTAGAATAATATCCCACATGAGAGGTTTTTTTCACGTGATATGATGTCTCATCAATCTTACCAGTATACATATTATATCATAGGAATGCTCAGATCGACATACGACAGTTAAAAAGATACAAAGTGGCACATATGGTACACTTAAAAGTTGAATGTGGCAAGGCAGAGGCTAAAAAGGTGGTTTTAAAAAAAAAAAAATAATAAATAAATAAATAAAAAAAATTGAGTTGAATTATACAAAATAGGCTTGCTTCTTTCAAAGAATACTGATTTTCATTAGAATTTGCGTCAATGGTGATCAACAAACCATAAAATTGTGGTCCCACCCAAACAAACCTTAAAAAAAAAAAAAAAAAAAAAAAAAATACAATTTCTTGGACAACCAAACATGCCCATATTGTCATGTCCATATTGCCAAAAGCGACATGTTACCAGCACCTAAGAAGACTGCAACATAAGCCCATATCTGAAGCCTTAGATTGCTTTGTAGCTTTGGGCCCATGAAATCTGCGGCTAAAAGATCAACCAAGGCCATGTAGTTCAAAAGTCCAGCTGATGAAGCATTCAGGAGCCCCACTATAATCAAGGCCGTTGGGCTGTTATCGCGGTAGATGTTTGATAGACCGATGCCGAGGGCGATGCCGAATGGAGTTGTGAAGGAGAAGAAAAACGCCATAATAGCCTTCATCTTGATTTGGTAATCAGCCTGAAATTTCCCGCCAAATCTCAATCAGTTTCTTAAAAAAATGCAATGCTTCAGGGGTTTGATGGGATTCACCGGACACGGATTCCTTCAAAGGATTCTTCGTGGGGCGCAGGCCACAAAGTTTTGTATCTATTTAATTTCTTGGTTTTTTCACTTCATCTCAGTGAAAATGACCTTATAAACGGTTTGGATGGAATATGAACATCAAGGTGGATCCTAGGAAGGTTTCAACGGTAGGCATTCCTTTCCCTACTGTTTCATCTCGTATGGCCCACTTGAGTTTTGGATCCTCCTCATTTTTGTCCGCATGCCCTAAAATGACTCAAAAAATGGATAGACGGGTTGGATTTATCACAAACATTACAGTGGGCCCCACACTCTTTGCGTGGAATCCACGTCCGGATTCGCCTGTATTGGTGTGGGCACAGACTTTTAAAGTGGTTGAGTTGGGCTACTCTATTTTAATCGGTCTAGGCCAGGCCCACACAGGTGGGCACATGTGCTCCACATGTGCATGTGTGGAGACATGTGAGATCCAAGACATACATCAGATGGGTCCCATCATGTAGATGCCATGCTCCAAGAATCAGGATCGTCCACGAATCAAAGGAGACATAGTACTGATGACTTGGGAAAACTTACCATTCATTTTTATTTTTATTTTCAACCGACTATCTGTTTGCAAACTGTGGACAAACTGACGTGTGGACTTGCATGATTCTGATATAGGGTATTTATGTGGGATCCACATGCTGGGTGGCTTGGATTTCACAGGCATGTGCCTTACACGTGGTGTGGGAGGAATGCTACTTACAAATGCCAAAAACAAGTCCCCATGCATGCCAATGTGGGGCTGCCCAAAAGTTCAGGTCGGTCCACTCCTCCGGTGGGCCATGCACATACCTTCGCAGGTCCCAATTTCACTTGCATGCTTAGTGCCAGGACTGAGCTTTTTTTCGGGGGGGCCATCATGTGTGCTACGTACATTTAGTGTGCAATGTATGGGGCAAAAGATGGGAGAAATGTACCTGGAGGATGCAGCTACCAAGGCCTATGCCCTCAAAGAGCTGATGGAAGCAAACAGCAACTGCAAGAGGCCTGATTGTGCAAGGGTTCTGAGAGGCACCCAATGAAAGTCCAATCACAACAGAGTGAACTACAATCCCCAATTCAAGTACCTGCAAATTAGCAAAGAAAGCGGGTTTTAGTTTGCTTTCTTTCGTATTTAAAATATATAAAAACTTAACTTAGACACAGGAAACCAAAACTGAGTTGACTCAGTGAGTCGCTAGAACAAAACGAGAGAAATATTGGAAGATGTTTTGAACCTGAGCGACGACGCGGTGCATATGATCGTGAGCATGGACATGGGCCCCCATCTCCAGATCCCTAGACGGATCCGTCGCCACCGACCGACCCGAATTATGCTTCCTCATTGCAAAAGAATTCACCATTAATGTGACCAAAGCGGACAACATAGCCACCAACGTAGTGAATGGGAACTTCCTCCACGGGATCTCTGGTAAGCATTCGGATGTGAGGTCATCAAACGAGTCTGGCATCACGTGCATGAACCCGGTAGCTAGGATTACGCCGGACGCGAACGCCTTGACGATGGAGAACAAGCTCCTATCTGGATGAAAGGCTGGGATCGAGCGTGTTAAGAGTGGCAGGGACACCCCTATCATGCCAGTGACCAGGATGGCACATATGGTGATGATCTTCAGATGTAGCGCGGCCGACTTGTCGTGGCACCCAGTGGTGGGCCCCACCTCGCATTCGGAGGGCGATCCAGAGGTTTGCAGTGATGTGGAGGGCGGTGATGACGATCCAGAGATTTGTGGTGATGATGAGAGGAGAATGATTGCGATTAGAAGTGTGGGCCATGTGGGAAGGTGGGCCATGGTAGTGGGTTTTGGTGTTTTGTTTTTTGTTTTTTTTTACTCCTCGTCCGTTTGAGTCTGTTTGCGTCGTAGGAAGAGGACGTCTGTTTCGTATTTATAATGCACATGGATTTCCGGCGAAACGCCTTTCGCATGCAGTTCCTGCGCTGGGAACCAGGTGGGCCCCACTGTGATGTTTGTAAAAAAATCTCTCCGTCCATCCATTTTGCGAGTTCATTTTAGGACATGTTGCCAAAAATTAACCGTATCAAAGCGCAAGTGAGGCGAAAACGTGATAATTAAACGTCCATAGTTGAAATATTCGTGAGGCCACAGAAGTTTTGATTCATGCTAATGTTTTTATTTTCAGTTAATCCCAATAAGAATGACGTTATTAACGGTATGGATTTCTCACCAACATCACAGTGGGCCCCACCTACGTTCCCAGCGCAGGAACTTCATGCGAAAGGGACGCGGATTAGATACAGACAGGTTGCGTAGGGAAGCGGATTGCGTACTGAGTAACTCAGTACGCTTGGCGTACTGAGTAAACTCTGTGGGGTTCACCATTATCTATGTATTTTATCCACTCCGTCCATCTATTTTATTAGATAATTTTATGACATGAATCCAAAATTGAAAGATATCCGAGCTCAAATGCACCACATCACATGAAACAGTGTGAATTGAACTTGTACTGTTGCAAAATTCTTCAGTGTCACAGAATTTTTGTATTAAGCTTATATTTGTTTTTTTTTTTCCCTTCATCCATGTCTTTGTGATATTATTAACCGCTTGGATGACAAATAGACATCACTGTAGGGCGTAGGAAGGTTTCAACGGTGGAAATCATTATTCCCACTGTTTCCTGTCTTATGATCCACTTGAGAGTTGGATATGCTTCAACTTTGGGATCAACCACTTAAATGAGCTGAAAAAACGTATGGACGGTGTGGATAAACCACTTATTTTCACGGTGGGCCCAACTGAGTTTACTCAGTACGATAAGTGTGTACTGAGTAATGAGTAACTCAGTACGCAATCCGATTCCGTTGCGTAGGGAGAGTCGCTACTGACATCACCTATGTGGACCCCTCTATGATGTATGTATTGTATCTACAGCGTCCATTCATTTGGAGATATTATTTTAATTCATGATGGAGAGAACCAGGCAGATCCAAAGCTTTAGTGGACCACACCAAAGAAAACAGCGGGAAGATTGATGCTCACCATTGAAACCTTCCTAAGGCCTACAATGATGTTTTTTCGAAATCCAACCTATTCAAATGTTAACAAAAACATTGAAGAAGGAAAACACAAATATCAGCTTGATCTAAAACTTTTGTGGCCTTTAGAAGTTTTTAACGGTGTTATCACTCTGCCCACTGTTTTGTCTGGTGGGGTCCACTGGATCTTGGATGTGACTCGTTCTTTGGATCTTGTCTTAAAATGATCTCTCCAGATGGATGGACGGTGTTGATACAAAACATACATCACGGTGGGGCCACAGAACTTGGTGACGTCACTTCAGTAGCCGTCTCGCTACTCTACCTGTCAGTAGCGGCGGAAACGGATTGGCTACTCCCTCTGCCACCAGCTCTGCGGAAACGGATTGGCTACTCCCTCTGCCACCAGCTCAGTGGCTGGTAGTAGGTGCTCTGTGGGCCCAACATGATGTATGTGTTTCATCCATGCCGTTTATCCATTTTTACAGATCATTTTAGTGCTTGACACCAAAAAATTAGAGGTATATAAGTCTCAGGTGTTCCACACCACAGGAAAACAATAGTGATGGGATATCCACCATAAAATCCTCCTAAGGCCCACTTTACTGTTTGTTTGACATCCAGTCTGTTGATTAGGTCATACAGACCCAGATGAAAGGAAAAAATAAAGATCAGCTTGATCCAAAACTTTTATGGTCTTAAAAGGTTTTTAATAGTCAACGTTCATTCAATACACGTTTCCTGTGATGTAGTCCACTTGAGATTGGGATATACTCATTTTTTCTAATTATAGCATAAAATGGACTAGGAAAATAGATGGATGACATTCATCATGGGGCTCACATATCACTGACCACCAGCCATTGGCTAGTGGCAGGGGAGTAGCCAATCCGTTCCCATCCGCTGCCGAAGGCGCTTTTGCAGGAAATCCGCATCCGCAAAGGATGGATGGTTACAAAGAAGCCAAAGACGGCAAGGTTATTTTTTTTTGCAAGAAACGCTTTGTGCATCCAACATCCACCATAGGGCAATCAAATGGAAACTGTGGTAAATCATCGTCTCCACGTGTAGAATTCACATACACAGTCCACACTATCGATTGTATTTCTAAAATCATCGTGATCAAATAATCCTAACCATCCAATTATAGCTATCAAATGAATGGTGAAAAGAAAATTAGTGAATTGCCAAAGTTTTCAATGGTAAATTCAGATGGCCGCTCTTAGTCTTCTCAACTTAATTTTCTTAATTATGCTCATTCCAAAAGTGGGCCGGGGACATGGACCGTCTAGTTTACTAAACAACTATCGCGTGTACACCGTTGAATAGTTACCACGCCACTGTTACTAAGAGGGAAGTAATAGCCAGAAGTTTAACGTACGACCCTTTCTTTCCCCCAGATGTAGAATATCCCATCCGTTCAAACGGTGGACCACACCACTATGCTCACTCGATCATGAAAATTAAACCAATCCACCGAACGGATAGGCAAAACCAGTACAGTGAGTCAGCGGTCGGCTGTCCATTGATTTTGACACTGTTTCCTGCTTGATATTGTATAAGGCTGAAGTTCCAAAAGCAAATCATCATCATGATCTGGTCCACCTTATGCACGGATAGGATATATGTACCACTACAAAGTCACAATGTGATGTGTGGGGCCATGCATGCATTACATTCAACCCGTCCATCACGTTCGCCTTCTCATGTTCTCCTTGGAGCCATGAAATCCGTCCATGTTCACTTGACCATCATTTCAGTTGTCCTGAAGCCCACAGAGTCCACGTTACACAAGTTTTTAATTCTCGGCCGAGGATAGTACACAGCATACTCGTCCTATGGTTCAGTTGACACTGATCACCAAATTCACAAGACTCCTGTCACAACAGATACATGACTCCCTAGGGACCGCGGATTGCGTCCTACCCCCACCCGGACGGTAATCCGTCCGGGCAGGGCTCTGTGGGGCCACCGTGTTTTAAGTGTTTTATCTAGGCCGTTCAATGCTTTTTTCAGGTAATTAAATTGTGAACCAAAAAATAGGCAGGTCAAAACATGCTGCATAATGTTTTCCTGAAAGGTTAGATCAATCACCAGACGACATTGTGAGTTTGTCACAACTAACTTAGTTGTGACAGATTCATTGGTGGCATCATAATCCCAACCGTTTAAATTGTGTCCCTCGTAATGGATGGATTTTAGACTGAAAATTACCCCAAGTGGACCATCCATCCTAAATATCAAGTTTGTGGCATCCAATGGATGCCCAAAACGAAACTATTGGTTGTTCATATTTCATTCGGAGAAATCAGACGGTCAGGATCTTCTGATCAGTGAAATCGGAGCTATGCTTCATTGGAAGCAGTTCTCACAATGTAAATGGTCCAATGAATGCGGATTTCTGCCATGTGTAGTGCCTATGAGTTCCTACGGTAAGTTGTGACAAACCCACGTCGTAGTGCAGCCCGAAATAAAATTCCAGCGTGATAAACGTTTCCAAAAAGTCCTCAATTATTAGATGTACTACTGACGGCATACAATGAGGTGGAAACGGATGGGCGACTCCCCCTGCCACTGGCCTCGTGGCTGGTGGTCGGTGCTCTGTTAGCCCCACCATATGTATACGTTTCATCCATTCCGTTCATACATTTTTAAAGATAATTTTACCAAATCACCCTTCGTTGATGCAAAAATATGGCGACTCCAACTGTAATATGATGGCTAGCTCCGAGGACTGTGAACCTACGAAAGAGATGGACAAAGGAGACCTTAGCTATGAGCAGGGGATCCTTCGATGCCTAAGTTAGATTAGGAATTTGGGTCTAAGTAGTGTAACTGGGGATTTAGAGTGCCAAATGTTGCGTACATGTTACAATGGACTCCTCTCCTATTTATACATGTGGATCGAAGGAGTCATGGCCGTTAATCTCGGCACAATCTCTTCCATCAAGCGGGCGCTATGTGTGCACAGATGTCGGCCGTTATCCGTAGATCGTGCACCGAAAAACTCTCCAACATGCCTCATTGAGACTAATCCCTGGGTGTAATCTTCGGCCATGTATGTATCCAAGCCAACCTCGACCCACGACCCTTCGAGCACAACCCTCGAAGCCTATGAGGGAGCTACCCTTGTTCGGGCCTCGGATAACATATGTCAGTGCCGAGTACTTGGCCTCCGACTCCATATCTTCACCAAGGCCGAGACTTGTTTATGACCTTCCATGCCCATGGTCGGAGTCCACGAGTGGCGCATTCTGATTTCTTCCAGGCTCCCGGTCGAAATCAAGGTTCGGGGGCCCTATCCAGGGCCTTAGTTCTTCGGATAAGAGTTCCATACGTCCGATCCAGGGCCGTAGCTCTTCCCCTCTTCCACAACCCTTGTTTTGGAACTGTAGTTTGGAAGCATGGTCGGCTCGGAGGCGATGCCATTGCACCAAAGCTCTGTTCATGATTTTTCCAAGTCGGCCTTTGTTGAGTTCGGCTCAAATTTTTCCATAACAGAAGCCCCCTACTCTCAAGGTCCGAGCTCAGACTTAGAGAGTAAATGCTTGAAAAAATGAGACGTCGCCTTACTCTTGTTGATGGGTCGACGAAGTCGAAGCGAATTGTCGTGATGATTACGCTTTGGGATCCGCATGCGGTACGACCGTTGCAGGCTTTAGAATTCTTACCATTGGATGGCGGACGCGTGGCTGCAGTTAAGGATTTAAATAGGTGTGATGAGTGGGGACGCTGCCGCTTGTTCATTGGGAGACGAGAGGCTACCTATGCCATAAATGTTGTTCAGTGCTGATGACGCTCGGCTCTGTGTGCAGGCCCGGACAAATAGCTTACTTCCACGTGTTCGAACAGGCTTAAGGCCGAGCTGCTTCAGCTTCGGTGACAGTTGTCTGTCATAATTGCATTTGGTGGGCAGCGACTATATAAACCCCTCCCAGTCCTCATTTAAAGTTTCTTACTTCTTCATTTGCATCCTCTTATGCTCCATTTTCTCTGAGAGTTTGCGCATCGAGAAGCTTCCCAGAAGGCCTTTCTTTGTGAGTTCTCCTTCCCAACCTCTTTTTTCATTTCCTTAGAATATTATGTCGAATGGCTCAGATGATGTCCAAGAGGTCTAAGGTATGAATGAGGACTCCCAGCCGGAGACTACAGGCTCAGAGTGTACGGACTCCGAAGGTCCCTTGGAAATAGTGCCGCTCTATCCTCCAATCAAGAAAACTGTCGGCTAAAGGGTCAAGAGCCGAGGCGTGGGATCAAAAGAGGATACTTTGAGATCTAGCGGGAAGGGCTATGGCCGGGCCTTCGGAGGGCCGATCCGAAGCCGCAGTTCCCGGGGGCTCGGTCTTGATCGAGTCTCAGATTGCTTAGCTCTGCGCTGAGTACCAAATTCCCAACTCGGTGCACATCCGAGCTCCCTCTCCCCTTGATGCTCGAAGTGATCCCACTGATAGGGTGATCGCTATATTTGTTTGCTCCCTTCAATGCAGACTTCAATTTCTCATCCATCCTTTTGTGCGCTCGGTGATTGCGCAATTGAAGCGGGCTTCGAGTCAGTTGGCTCCAAACGCCTGGTGGATTTTGGTCCCTCCTTCATTCTCTGGCATCAGATAAAGAACCAGCACTTACACTGGACGAGTTCCTGGCCATGTACCAGGCCAAACATGATAAATTTGAGTCGTGCTGGTACTATCTCTCGGTCAAGCCCCAATGTACCCCGGGCCTGATAACCAGACTTCCTACCTCTAACAAAGATTGGAAAGACAAGTGGTTTTGGGCCCCGGGGGAGTGGGAGGCGCCTGCTGCTGAACTCAGTCGCCTGCGAGTCCGAGTTCCCACCAAATTCTCCAATCCAGGTTAAGTCCTCGATTTGTTTTGTATTTCATACTTCCTGCTCGTTCATCGTGTTCTGACCTATTCTTTGTTTGCAGTTTACCGGAAAGTGCTTCTCGACCTCTCTCCATATCTCCGAGCCCATATTGTTAGGGCTCGGGTACTCAAGGAGGAGCAACGCATCTGGCATGACCTCGTCAGTCCGGATACTCTTGTGTTGTCCGAATTTTACAGATTTAAACCCCACCCTATTCCCCTTGGTAAGTATCATGACTCTTTATACAATAAACCCCTTCGTATGTGTTTCTTAGTCGATTTCTTTTTTTAGCAGGTATGGCTGATGCATTGGGTTTCAAGAGAAAGAGATCTGTGATGCCACGCCCTCCTATGGACGTGGTGATGGCTACAGAGTCGAGGGTCAAGATCACGGCCTCGAAGAGAAAAACCACTCCCGCCATGGAGACTGCCCCAATTGCGGCCGAGCCTGCAATAATTCCGGCCTCAGCCCTCGAGGCTCCCCGGGGATCGAGAAGGAGGTCGTCGGAGAGACAGTCGAAGCAAACCTCCTCCCCGGATAGGGAATCTTCTGGTGAAACTATCCACATTAACATCAGCCTCACGGCTGCTGAGGTTGATTTCTTGACCTGTCGGACGGACGCTCTAGTCGAGAATGCCGCCGCACTTGAAGTCGAACCCCAAGCCTCCGAGGCTAGCGGTGTGGGGAGAGCAGCTGATCCAACTCCGGGATCGGAAGTGTTTTCGCCCGATTATCACATGTCATGCTGACCGAATGGGCAACTAAACATGCAACCGAGGCATCTATTGCCAATACCCTCTCCCGCTCTTACGATTCGTTTATTAATGACTATGCCTCGGTCTGCTATACTGTAAGTTTTCGAAGTGGATATGTTGATTTTGATTGTTTCTCGTAATTTCTAACTCTTCACTATTCCAGGCGTTGCTGATGTTTATCGTGGTCTGAGATAGGCTGAGGGCGACGACTCGGCTTGAGGATGATAAGGCCGAACTCAAAGGGCTTCTGAAAGCCTCGACTGATGAGCAAGAGAGGTTGAAATGCCTTACAGTGGAGGGCAAGCTGAGGGACTTGAAGCTCCAGGGCGAAGTCAACGAGCTCCAGACCTGTTTGGATGCTGCCGAGTCCGAGCTAGCGTGCATGAAGATCCTCATTAAGTGCTTGGAGGCTCTTATTTTGCGCGTGGAGGAGGACAATGCCCGCCTTTCAGCTGAGGTCGGGGTGGTGAGGTGCGAGGCTGCCGAGGAGCTGGCAAAGCAGCGGGCTGAGTTAGAAACCTTAGCTACATCGCAGGCTACTGCAGCGGTTGAAGAATTCAAGGCGTCATTGGAGAGATCCGAGGAGTTAGATAGGCTATATTACTAGGCCTACAACACTGCCTACAATGCGTGCATTGCCGACGTTCGGGGCCCCGACATTAACCTCGACTCCCTGGCCACAGATAATGCCGAGGAAGCTCCTGCCACTGAAGCCGACGAGGTTCCAGTTACCGCCGAGACTGAGGAGGCACTCAATGCTCCACCCCCCAGCTTAACAGTTGGCCCCTCTTCTTAGAGGGAATAATATATTTTCCCTTCTTTTTTTGTGCCAAGACAATGGATGCTTTTATAAATGTTAACTTTTAATCTTTGAATGATAATTTTGTTTGATTATTATGGTGGGATGCTTTCGTTAAGATTGTCAAATTGTTGAATGACGAGCAGACCTCTTCTTTAAGGGGTCGGTTCGCTGAAAGATTTCATTTCTGCACATGAGAAATGGTCCTTCGTAGCATACTCGGATGGCGAGGCAATCATTTAGTAGACAATCTAAAGTAGAAAATAGCGATCTTTTATTAGGAGTTGAAATGATAAGTAGATCCGACCCGTAAATGGCTTTCCCTTTCAGGGTAGTAAATCTTCAAATGCTTCGCATTCCAGGGGTGGGGCAACGGACGTCCCTCCAAGTCTTCCAGGTGGTATGATCTTGGTTTAGTCGAGCCGACTACCTAATAGGGTCCCTCTCAGTTCGGACCTAGGGACCCTACCCTGGGTTCTGTAGTGTTCTGGAAAACGCGGCGAAGGACTAGATCTCCTCGTCAAAACTGCCTTGTCCTGACTTTAGAGTTGTAGAATCGAGAAACCTGCTGATGCCGAGCTATGGCTTGGAGTTTGGCGACGTCTCACATCTCTTCAAGTAGGTCAAGGTTTGCCACGACCTGCTCGTCATTCTGCTCTTCTTGGTAGTTCTTCACTCGCGTAGTGGGGAGCCCAATTTCGACTGGGACGATTGCCTTTGAGTCATAGGACAATGAAAAGGGAGTTTCCCCTGTAGATGTCTTAGTTGTGGTCCTTTAGGCCCAGAGAACAAATGGAAGCTCGTCGGCCCAATTGCCTTTGGCTTTTTTCAGCTTCGTCTTGAAATGATGCTGGATGACTTTATTCACTAATTTGACTTGTCCATTGGACTGTGGATGACGAGGCGATGAGTATGTTGAGGGTCAAATATTGCATATTAGACCCGATTCTTACTTGATTTTACGAACATAATATTGTTTAACGCTCGGTTTTAACTGTGTTTGTGATACAGGGTGTATTTGAGAGCATGGACGGTAAAAAGTCGCTAAAAAGCATGGATTTAATAATCTGAGGACACCAAGGCAAGGGACGAACTCTAAGGAACCAAGATCGAAGAATTCACCTACTAGAGATCCAAGAAAACGGATAAACCGAAGCTCAAGTGGCCCAAAATTGGTACAGAATACAAGATCACAGGGTTCCCACCATCCGTTCAGCTCGAAACTTCATACCTGACCTGATGACCGTAAATTAACCGTACACGTCAAAATTCAGCCCTTGGGTTAGTGTGTAAGTGACCCGATGGACAAGATCTTGCTTTTCAAAGATCTTGCTTTTCAAAATGTTTTAAAATTGGATCCTCTTGAGGTTTCTCTTGTTGTTGTTGTGAAGTTTGATTAAAGAAACCTTGAAGCGTAGCAGTTTGTCCATTCCTCCAACTAAAATTTGGATTATTTTTCCAACCAGGATTCTACGTATTAGAGGTAGGTCCATTAAAAGGTCTTTGATAGTTATTTATGGCATTGGCTTACTCATTTAACACTCCTCGAAAGGCAGGTATTATAAGACAATTTTCATTTATGCGAGGGTTACAATCACAGATGTAGTAAACAATTTCATTCCTTCCTTCCGTGGCTTCGAATTTTCTTATGAGATTAATCACTTTATAATTGAGATCGTCCTCTTCTTTCAGGAGATACAATTGTAACATCCCGAATTTTTTGTCAATCTGGAATTAGACGTCCTTAGGCAATGGGTCAATCCTAACACCTTATTAACCTGTCAGAACTCAATCCCAAAGTCTAAAGCAGCTTTGAACCCATTTCCTTCACAAATCCCACCCTTCACCACCTTGATCTTTTAATTTTTCTAAGTACTTTCACCCTAGATGCTATCTTAAACTAGCTAAGTATTATAGCTTGGATCACCTTATGTACAAACTACAAAGGCCTAGGTACCACCTCAGATAGAAATCTTACAGGACTAAATCCTTTAGAAATTTGACAAAGTTAACTAAGTGTTAAACTAGATTAGCTACGAAATCCACTTGATCCACTTCAAATACAATCCGCAAGACCCAAAACTTGTAGAATCATTAACGCTAGGTTACCCTAAAATCTAGGATCAATCTCATTACCCGGCTGCTCTCGGGAGCATCTCGAAACTCCGTATCAGATCTGGATCGCACATCGGAAGTCCGAGTAATACGAAGTTAAGGATTTAAGACCGCCTTGCTGGGCTTGACAACAATCTTGAAAATCAAATCCAGACAGTGTCCCACGGCTGTTCGCTTGAGTCCGGAGCGTGTGAGTGTTAGAATACTTGATTTTCTTTAAAAATAAATATCTCAAATACTAATCTGAGACTTGTCGCTTGCGGATCAGTTTTAGGCAATCAGACTGTCAGAATCTGACCCAAATATACCCTCGAATCAGGAAAAATTTCATAAACATATCCATGTACTCAGAATCTCCAATCGAGATCCACTGACCGTTGAACTGAAACCGGTCCGCCACGCGTGATCTAGAATCCCGACTGAAACGAAAACTTGACTAAACATAGATCCAGCGTTAGTGAGCTAAAGTCCGACCGCACACAGAAAAGGGGCCGCCAGAAGTCCTCCGTTGAGCTGAAACAGATGCCCTTTGGACAAAACTCAAGTATACCTTGACCTTAAGTCTAATTTGGTGAGTTTTTAGGCTATATAAGGACCTTAGAACCCTCACTCTTACAGCCATACAAATTTGAGATTTGAGAGAGAGAAAAGAGAGAGAAAGTGTGGGAGATGTGGGAGAGTCTCCCTACCCTTCTTCCCTACTGCTATCCATACTCCACCACTCCAATCTTATCGCTTTCCCGGAGATACCGATTTCTTTTGTAGGTAAAAAACCCTAACTCTAATCAGTTTTGGAGTTGTGAAGATTGTAGGTTATGAAATAGCTAACCTATTTCATTCTTTAGGATACCAAACTACTGAATACGGAAGCTTAGCAAACCTAGCTGATCCGTTGCGATTCTACGGTATAAGGTGCGGACTTTAGGTGTATAGGTTATGGTTTTCAACGCTTTCAATGTCAGATAATGATAGATTCATGATCTGCATGCGATTGCACATGTACAAAGTGCTGTCTGTTTTCCGTTTCGATTAAAGATGATGAATATAGAATTTTACATATTCTGGGTATTCGTAGAAAATACCGTATACGTATAAATTTTGGAAATGTGTTTGACATGATTATTTGTTGTATGAATATAATATATATAGATAAAATACTTGGTTGGCAAAAGGGTTCGCCATAATACATGATTTGCTAATATACACTATGTATGTAGAAATAGTGTATTCTAGAAAGTACCGTATACGTATAAATTTTGGAGATGTGTTTGCCATGATTATTTGCTGTATGAATATATTATATATGCGTAAAATACTTGCTTGGCAAAATGACTCGCCCTAATACATGTTTTGCTAATATACACTATGTATGTTGTAATAGTGTATTCTAAGTGTTTGTGAAAATGCTTGTGAGAGTAAGTGTTTGAATGATGGTGTCTTAGGTAGGTATTGAGATGGGATTCTCAACTATCTTAGAGACGTGTATAATTTCCTCCATGCGGTTATTTACTTTAACCGCTTACTTATGAAATATGTGTGTTTGTATTCCTGTTTATAACATGCTTTATAATATGCTTCATAACATGCTAAACTGATTGTATGATTTTATTTGTGTAATACATTGGTTTAATTTCATGTTTACGTTGTATGATCCGTCTTGGGTGATGGGGGAGTGGTGTAACAATTCCGTGCAACAGCCCTGACAGCCCTTTGTAGTGACCTCGAGCATACTCTGAATTTGCGGTGGGGCGCGATGAGTTTTTCACAGTGATGTATAGAGTATGAACTAGGCCTGTATCGTATAGTGATGAATCGTTAAAGAGGTGATGGGGGAGTGGTGCAACGATTCCATGTAACAGCCCTGATAGCCTCTGCAGCCGACCTAGAAACACATTATCGTATGAGATTAACTAGGACTGGCGACCCTAGAATGGATCATGTTTGGGAATGATACAAGGGAGGTACCTTAGTTTTCCAATACTGCTGTTTGAAATGGACTAATAATAACTCGGTAATCATTCTCATCATGCATTGCATGTGCCTGGAAGATGTGGAGCACTGAGGAATGCAAGCATGCCGCAAACGTAAGATGGTGTCGCACGAGGGAGCATGTCGATGAGGGCATCCATCATGACTGCATTCATACTTGCATTAATAAGATTAGTTAGGAGTGTTTGATTGTACTGCTTTATCATTACTACTTGACTGTTTTGATAACATGTTAACCTATGCTTTATTGTTCCACTGAGTTGATCACTCACTCCCACATTACGGGACAGTGTTGTACACACCAACCAGACTTTGTCTGATTGCAGATGGCGATGCTGCGAGGCGGAGCCGGACCTTTGCATTGACTATGAAGCTTGCTTGTATTGGTTGTTTTCAGGCGGCTTCATGTGAGCCGTGTCCTGATCGATGGGGCTTTCTAGGATATTGACTAGATGACATTACACATTTGGTATATTTTAGAATTGTACTTGTAATTATTTAACCTGATAACGTTATCACACTCTGAAGACTCACCACAGTTTATATATTTTACATATCTATCATCCAAGTGGGACACACATAATGAGTGGGTTGGATATGTGAATCACATTTAGGCAGGCCCAATATATGATTATGAATGTTTTAAGGAAACCCCTTTCCACTACATTTAGGTGAGTTACTCATTACCCTTACCAGAGTAAATTCTGTGGGGTCCACCGTTATTTATTTATTTTATCCACTCCGTTCATCCATGTTAACAGATAATTTGACGTCTAAAGAACAAAAAGGAAGCATATACAAAGCTTAAGTGGACCACACCACAGGAAATAGTGTGATTGAACCTCTACCATTGAAAAATTCTTGGAGGCCACAGAAGTTTTGGATCAAGCTGATGTTTGTGTTTTCTCTTCATTCATATCTTTTTGATAATATGAACAGGTTGTATGACAATTAAACATTACTGTGGGCCCAAGGAAGGTATCAACAGTGGAAATCATTATTCCACACTATTTCGTGTCGGCATGGTCGAGTTTTGGATTTACCGAAAATTTGGGATCAACCCACACCGTTCATCCATTTTTCGAGATAATTTTAGAGAATTATCCAAAAAAAAATGAATCATATCCAATTGAAACCCTTGGACAATTTAGAAACCCTTAAAATTCTCTCTCAATCCCGTTTACATCCATATTTATAAGCCAAGACTGAATCCCAAATAAAATCGGAAACAAATCCCGCAAAATCATGACTTTGCATATTTTGTGCGAAATCTGTCGACGGCATCGAACACTCATCGATGGCATCAAAACTAATCCTTCAATGGAATCGAAACTAATCCTTTGATAGCATCGAAGCCATTTCGATAGCATCAAACTAACACCTCAACTATCAAGAGACAAAACATGATTTTCCAAAAATTATCGATGGCATCGAACACTCATCGGTAGCATCGAAAAGGTGCCCAGTTAGTCCAGTGACTAACAGAAGAAAATCTAGAAAATATCGATGGAACTAAGAACTGTTTGATGCCATCGAAAGTGATGTCGAATAGTCTATAGATGGGATCAACAAACCCTGTATCTGACTCGATTTAAGACATCAAATATAACATCCACTAGGCATGTACTAAAAACTAGTGCACTTTGAAATCATTGCCCTTAAGATGGATGCTAAGATCTTGATGTGATATAATTTCCTGACATTTCTCAGTGCCTTGCATTTTGCAAGGAAGCTCATTAAAGCTTTTTTTCTTTTCTTTTCCTGTTTTTAGGCAAGACTATCCAAGTATTATTCACAAAAAATGACAGTACATACAAGAACACATTTGGGCAGCTTAGAGACAGTAAAAATTTATCCTGGCCGCCTATCATATCATTTTACCTAAAACTGCTAAGGGCCTGGTTGGGTCATTGATCTCTCTATGTTGAGGATTGAAAACTTTTACTCTTGTAATTAGATTATACTGAACAAAGCATCCTTTACATGCACTGAGGCTTTTTTTTTTTTTTTGGGTATTTTTTAAAAGAAAGAAAATCATATTCACACAGCTATAAAGATGCGTGTAGGCATCTCTACATAACCCTTTGTCTTTTAAGCTTAAAATACAAACGTTTGTAATGGATATGGGCTCATGAGAAGAGAAAAAAAAGTTACATGTTAGGTTAACATGGCAACATAATACATATATATGAGAGAGAGAGAGAGAGAGAGAGAGAGAGAGTTGTTACATAAAAAAATAAAAAAATAAAAAATAAAAAATAAAAAAAGAAGAAGTGGAAACTTTCATAATACTTGTACATGGATTGCTCCCAAACATAGACCATGGTCCAAAACATTACCATGAAAGTCCCCGTTTGCAATGTCTACATCAGTAACAATTACATGCTCGACAAGCAGGCATCCAATTTTATCGAGACATGCAAATTGCTCGTGGACATGAGTTTTTTTTTTTTTTTTTCAAAAATCAAATATTACAACATGAGCCCATTAAGAGAAAGCCGATGTTCCCCAGCAAACAATAGAAATGAACCATACCGTTACATGCCCAACGAGCGCATGGACTGAGTCCTGTATCTCTAAGCTCTCCAATCCAATCTGTATAGACCAACACCTCCGAGAAGCCAATGCGCATACACTGCTACAAACTGCAGATACCAACACAAGATGGCCATTGCCTAGGAGGTGATGTGTCAGCTCAAAACCCGCTCTCAGCGCCGAGTGCAAAGGGGCGTAAATGCAGCAGACACGGAGAATAGCAGAGGACCAAAGGGAAGAAAAAATTTGCAAGATTAGAATCAAAGACATTCCCCCAAATACAAGTAACAAATACTAGTAATTTTCTAACCACCATTCCTTGCCTTTCCAGGACTTACTGGCGCTCTATCTATATGGTTACATGGCTGATATTGTATTCCCTCTTAATGTACCCCACCACCTTGTCTAGCACGAGGTCCGCATCTGCCTCCGGAGTTATCGTCACATGGCATGCCAACAGGACCTTCTCAACAGTGATGACCCATATGTGCAGCTCGTGAACGGCCACCACCCCATCCATCTCACTGAGACCCTTCTCGAGCATCATTGCATCAATCTCCCTCGGTGTGCTCTCCATCAGGACCTCTGGTATGTTACGCAGCATCTTGATTGTGGTCCCCAGCAAAATCACAGAGAAGATGAGCGTGTATATCATATCGATTATCTTCCACTCGGGCTTGTACCATATGATCGCCCCACCAATCATCACTCCAACACTCTGGATGGAGTCCCCTAGTACATGGATATACGCCCCCTGTACGTTGATGTTCCAATTTTTATTTGGTTTGGTTTCCTTTAAACCGCCCTTCGAGTCAGCAATCTTCAGGATGGTTGATTAAGGGGGGGGGGTGGGGGGAGGGAGTGAAGATCCCCGTCTTCCACATGAATACAATGGTGAATATGATCGTGCTCATCCGTGTTCTTCAATTGACCCAAATGATATATGGTTACTCTCATCCCCTGGGCATGCTCTGCATCATAAGCATGGTCATGACCATGGTCGTCATGGCCATAGTTATGCCCGCCATGACCATGACTGTGGCCACCATGTCCATGATCATGACCCAACAGGAGAGCCATGATGATGTTAACAACCAGACTAAAAGCTGCAACTACAAACATCAGAAAGCCCTTGACTTCATCAGTGTCGTGGATTAGTCTTGCAATGGCTTCATAGACTAGTATGCCGACCAGGAGCCATATCATCTGAATGAAAACTAGAGCGCAAATGATCTCAATCCGAAAAAAACCATAAGACTGACGTGGGTTTGTTTCCCACCCTAAGCTGCAACATCCGAGAGCAGATGGGCCGCATCGGTTAAGATTGCGAGACTGTTCGCTTTAATGCTGCCGGCAAATTCAATGCTCATGAAGATGATGCAGAGGGTGACCGCTATCAAAAGTTTCCGCATGGATGCAGACCTTTCTTTTGCATCGTTAGAGATGGTCTCAAAGTCGGAGAACCCACAAGTTGCTCCTCCACAAATCTTGCTCCCACCTGGGCTGGGCCCTCCCATGGGCACATCACCGCTTACTTCCATGATCTAGCCATGTTGGGGATTTTGTCCTTCCATCTTTAAAATGTCTCTTCTTTATGATTGGGGGTTTTGAGAACTTGGGTTTCACCTTTCAGCCTCTCTCTCTCGTCTTGTAGGGTTTGGGTGCTAGTGGACATGAGTTGATGACAACCACGTTGACGTAAGACGAATGGGCCGGCCCCAGATCGGCGAAGGCACTTGTTCCATCCATCCCTATAGAGCCCGGCCCCAAGAAACATGTCCCTTATCACTTGCATTTTATTGACTACATCTTTCATATACATCCGTTCTCTTGGGAACTCAAGAGAACATGCAATTCCAATACCAAACAAAGAAACCAAGAACCTGAAGACACTACCTCTTTTGACTTCGCGACTTCTGATATGATTGAAAGCTATTTCTTGATCTTGCTCTTGTTCTTCCCTTTGTTCCTCTAAGAGCTGCGGGTCCGCTATTTCCAGCACTTGATCAAGCAAAGCCATCTTGACAAATTCATGAAGGCTTAAACCGTCCTTAAACATGTCTTCTGTGGGCCATTTTCCCGTGAACAGCTCCAATAAAAGGATTCCATAGCTGTACACATCACCCAACGTAGAAACATTGCAACCCATACCATACTCTACAATTCAAATATTTTATTTTTGTAAATAAAAAAATGTAGCATTTTATAAAGATTAGGCAATTTGATGATATTTTGCAATTAATTTATCTATTTTGATGCAATTTGCACATGCTGCTAGTTGGACGAAAATCTCTCAAATAAATCATACCATTCCACAATTAGGTGCATTTGAAACAATCTCTCAAATAAATCAACGCAAACAAACAAAAAAAAAAAGTTTCATTAAAAACTTGGTTAGTCATCAATGGGGTTGTGCGCACATCCTAGCCCTCATTTGGTATTTTTTTATTTTTTATTTTTTCACTTTCAAGTTCTTTTTAACGTTAGATCTTTATCTTTTTTATGTTCGACACACATCACGGTGAGGCCCACATAGCTCTACCTCATGGGAACTCGACCCATCTGCTCTCGAATGTCGCAGCTTTCGCCATCTCTTTGTTCCCATTATGGGCATCGAGGTGGGAAGCAAACCCATGTCAGTCTTATGGTTTCTTCCGGATTGAGATCCTTAGTGCTTTGGTTTCTATTCAGATAATATGGCTCCTGACCAGCATACTAGTCTATGAAGTCATTGCAAGACTAATCCACGACACTGACGAAGTCAAAGGCTTTCTGATGTTTGTTGTTGCAGCTTTTGGTCTGGTTGTTAACATCATCATGGCTCTCTTGTAGCGTCATGATCATGGCCATGGTGGCCACAGTCATGGTCATGGCGGGCATAACCATGGCCATGGTGACCATGGTCATGACCATGCTCATGATGCAGAGCATGCCCATGGGATGAGAGTAACCACACATCATTCGGGTCAATCAAAGAACAAGAATGAGCACAATCACATTCACCATAGCATTCATGTGGAGGACGGGGATCTTCACTCCCCCCTAATCAAGCGTCCTAAAGATTGCTATGACTCCCCTTCGAATGAAACCAAACCAAATAAAAATAAGAACATCAACGTACATGTTGGATACGGTGAAGGATTTGTGCAGATCCAAAACCGTATAAGGATACTTTGAGATAGCTGTGCATGCTAGCTGTGAGATTTTGCTAGCTGTGAGTTTTTTCTAAGTTTAGAATACTAGTTGCATGAAGATAAACAGTAGATATTCTCTGATTTTTTTTCTTTCTTTAGCTGCCCCTAGAATATATCTAGACAGGGATAAATCAGTAATTTCATAGAATAAGAAAGCCTTATAAAAGGCAGCAATGTTATACGTTTTCTATTGAATAAAAAATAAGAAATCCAGCCGCAGCAGTTCTCTTTATCTATTTAGTTTTTTTTTTTTTTTTTTTTTTTTTTTTTTTTTTTTTTTTTTTTTTGGTGGTCAGCAATGACCACGTCGTGCCAAAAGTTGGGTTTTAGACCCAACAAATTGGTATCGAGCCGTGATCCTTGGGCCACATTTTTTCCGCATTAGTCGTGAGAAGGTTTTTAGATTTTTAGCCAAAACAGAAAAATCATTTCAATAGATTTCAAAATCTGTTTTTCAAAAGTTTCAAAATCTGTTTTACCACAATGAAAAATTGCATTTGCAGTAGATTTTCAATCAATTTGAAATGTCCAGATTCACCATTTTTGCAAAAATCTATTTTCAAAAATCAGAGGTCCTGCACTCCCTGTTTTCAAAAATCAGACTACAAAAAAAAAAAAAAAAATTTTTTTTTTTTTTTTTTAAATCAGATTGTTTTTTTTAAAATCAGATTGTAGCGGAAAAAAAAAAAATCAAATTGCAAAAGGCCAAGAATTTGTCCACAATTCCACTGTTTCAAAAAAATCACTCATTCTTTTTTTTTTTTTTTTTTTAAAAGGAAAAGATGGCCAGCACCATCCAGCCGCAGGTTCCTAAGTTGTCAAAGGACAACTATAAAAAATGATGCATCCAAATGAAGGCGTTGTTCGGGTCGCAAGAACTATGGGAGATTGTCACCAATGGGTATGAAGAACCCACTATGGAAGAAGAAGCCGCCTTCACCAACGAAAAAAAAACCGCTCTAAAAAATCAAAGGAAGAGAGACAACAAGGCTTTGTTTCTCCTCTATCAAGGGTTGGATGAATCCACCTTCGAAAAGATTGCCGAAGCAATATCAAGCAAGCAAGCATGGGATACCCTTGGCACCATCTTCAAGGGTGTAGATCGAGTGAAGCGGGTTCGCCTTCAAACATTAAGAGCCGAGTTCGAAGCGACTCAAATGAAGGAAGGTGAGAATGTTATTGATTATTTTTCGCGTTTGCTTGTAATTGTCAATAATTTGAAAAGAAATGGTGAAAAGATTGAAGATGTCCGAGTTATTGAAAAGATACTTCGATCTCTCACAACCAAGTTTGAGCATGTGGTTGTGGCAATCGAAGAATCAAAAGATATTGAAAAACTCTCCATTGAGGAGTTGATGGGATCGTTGCAAGTTCATGAGCAACGAATGCAGAAGAATACTAGTTCCATGCCGATGGAACAAGCTTTGGAGTCAAGATTGACTCTGAATGATAACAATGGTGGACGTGGAAGTTCACAACGTGGTGGACGTTTTGCTAACAATCGTGCAAGAGGCAGAGGGCGTGGATACCAACAAAGCCATGGCCAAAACCAGTAGAAAAATACCAATTTCCGTGGAAGAGGAAATGGTAGAGGCAGATCGATGCGTGGACGAGGAAGTACAAAGAACATCCAGTGTTATAATTGTAACAAGCTTGGCCACTATGCATCTAATTGTTGGAGCAAGCCGGTGAATCAAGATGAGCTATCCAACTATGCCGAAGCATCTGGCCATGAACAAGAGTGCTCCACACTTCTCCTTGCACAAGAGAAAGGTGGTGATCAGCAGGATGTATGGTATCTCGACACAGGTGCAAGTAATCACATGTGCGGCGACAAGAAACTCTTTGTGGAACTCACAGAAGGAGTTCATGACGATGTAACGTTTGGAGACTTATCAAAAACGCCAGTAAAAGGTGAAGGTAAAATCAAAATCTTTCAGAAGAATGGTGTTCCAAACTATATTTCCAACATGTACTACGTACCCAACGTGAAAAGTAACATACTGAGCCTCGGACAACTCCTCGAAAAAGGGTACGTCATACACATGGAAAACTCTTCTCTTTTCATAAGAGATATGCATGGACGTTTGATTGTAAAAGTCGAGATGGCGAAGAATCGTATGTTTCCTCTCCATATAAACACAATGTTTGAGAAGTGTTTTTATGAAAAAGCAAATAATGATTCCTGAACGTGGCATCTTCGCTTTGGCCATCTAAATTTCAGTGGCCTGAAACTTCTGTCCTC
The DNA here is from genome assembly GCA_030180095.1 of Magnolia changhungtana. Taxonomy (NCBI): domain Eukaryota; kingdom Viridiplantae; phylum Streptophyta; class Magnoliopsida; order Magnoliales; family Magnoliaceae; genus Magnolia; species Magnolia changhungtana. Next base: position 853,051 of record JASAUF010000121.1, read on the forward strand.
ATCAAGCATGGTGCATGGATTGCCTGCGATTGAAGTTCTAGAACATGTGTGTGAGGCGTGCACACTTGGAAAACAATAAAGGAACTCCTTTCCGAGTAGAGTATCCCGAAGAGCAAGAGAACCATTGCAGTTGGTTCACACTAACATCTGTGGACCATTAGAGCCAATCTCTCTTGGAGGTAATAAATACTTTATTACCTTCATTGACGATTTCAGTAGAAAGTTGTAGGTATATGTAATCAAAGAGAAGTCTGCTGCTTTTACTATTTTTAAAAATTTTAAGGCCCTTGTTGAAAAAGAAAGTGGTCTTAAAATAAAAACCCTTAGATCTGATAGAAGTTCAGGAGTACGCTCCATATCTCCTGGAAGTATTTCATCATATCAGAATTCATCCAGTACATCTTCATCACCCTTGGCTCCTATTAAAATGAGAAGCCTCAACGACATCTATGCAGAAACTGAGGAAGTGAATTTACTCTGCCTGTATGTGGACCACGAGCCTCTCACATTCGAGGAGGCTGTGAATGAAGAATGTTTGATAAAGGCTATGGAAAAAGAGATTCATGCCATCGAGAAGAATCGAACATAGGAGTTGACCTCACTCCCTAAAAGCCAGAAGACCATTGGTCTCAAATGGGTGTACAAAATCAAGCAGAATGCCGATGGTAAGATCGAACGATATAAAGCAAGGCTCGTAGCAAAAGGTTACAAACAGAAATATGGGGTAGACTATGAAGAAGTTTTCGCCCTAGTTGCTTGCCTTGACACTGTAAGAATGATTATCTCCCTTGCAGCTCATCACAATTGGATGATATACTAACTGGATGTGAAATCCGGATTCCTAAATGGGATACTAGAAGAAGAAGTATACGTTGACCAGCCTGAAGGCTTTGTCATGCAAGGGGAGGAACACAAGGTGTATCGGCTGAAGAAAGTCCTGTATGGGTTAAAGCAAGCTCCTCGTGCTTGGAATGCACGGATCGACGGTTATCTTCAAGAGAATGGTTTCATCAAATGTCCATATGAGCATGCCATCTACACAAAGAAGAATGCCCGTGGTGATATGCTTATCGCTTGTTTATATGTTGATGATCTGTTGTTCACTGGAAACAGTCAGGCGATGTTTGAAGAATTCAAGCAGGCTATGTTCAAAGAGTTCGAGATGACTGATGGTGGATTGATGTCTTTCTTCTTAGGCATTGAGGTGAAGCAACAAGTCGGCGGCATTCACATATCCCATAAGAAGTACACAAAGGAACTTCTTGAGAAGTTTCAGATGGTTAACTGTGAAGCCGTAAATACACCTGTTACAACAGGCCTGAAGCTCACGAAAGATGGAGAAGGAAGAAACGTCGACTCAACCCTATTCAAGAGCCTAATCGGAAGCTTAAGGTACCTCACAATCACTAGGCCAGATATAGTCTACAGTGTTGGGCTTTTAAGCCGGTATATGGAAGCCCCAAAAGAGTCACACTAGCTAGCTGCAAAACGAGTACTGAGGTATATCAAAGGGACTATTGAGTTTGGTCTTTTTTATCCGTACAATGATGAGGCAATGTTGTATGGATACTCTGATAGTGATTGGGGTGGTGACCAAGATGAAAGAAAAAGCACCACAGGCTATATTTTTTTATCTTGGGTCAACAACATTCACATGGAATTCGAAGAAGCAGAGTGTGGTCGCCTTGTCCACATGTGAAGCAGAGTACATGACAGCATCGTCCACCGTCTGTGAGGGAATTTGGTTGAGAAACCTACTAAAGGAGCTGAAACATCCGCAGGAAGAATTGACAGTCATATATGTGGATAACAAGTCGGCAATCGAACTAGCTAAAAATCCAGTGCAGCATGGAAGAAGCAAACACATTGATACCCGATACCATTTTCTGAGAGATCATGTGAAGCAGAAAACAATGAAATTAGAGTATTGTCATACTACGGAACAGGTGGTGGATATTTTCACAAAGGCATTGCCGACAGATGCATTCAAACGGCTAAGAACGATGCTCGGAATGAAGCCGGTTTTTGTTTGAAGGGGAGTGTTGGATACGGTGAAGGATTTGTGCAAATCCAAAACCGCATAAGGATCCTTTGAGATAGCTGTGCATGCTAGCTGTGAGATTTTGCTAGTTGTGAGTTTTTTCTAAGTTTAGAATACTAGCTGCGTGAAGATAAACAGTAGATATTCTCTGATTTTTTTTTTCTTTCTTTAGCTGCCCCTAGAATGTATCTAGACAGGGATAAATCAATAATTTCATAGAATAAGAAAGCCTTATAAAAGGCAGCAATGTTATACGTTTTCTATTGAATAAAAAATAAGAAATCCAGTCGCAGCAGTTCTTTTTATCTTTTTAGTTTTTTTTTTTTTTTTTTTTTTTTTTTTTTTTTTTACAAGGGTGTTTGTGTTGGCTATATTAGCCGAGTTTACTTGGCTTTACAAAGCCTTGGGTTTGAGCTCATGGACACGAGAAGAGAAGAGACTTTGTATTTTTAATGTAGCTTACAAGCTTGCTTGTCTTGACTTAATTCCAAACGGATTACATGAGCTTCCTTATATAGACCTTTCTATCAGGGTGAAAAGACACAAATGCCCATTTAAAATACACTAAAAGGGCATAGAATTAACTGCTATTACAAATATCAAAGAAAATATTAAATAGTCGCTTGGAGAAGCCGAACAATGGTGCATGGGGAAAATCCGGACGATTTGGAAGCTTCCTCCTCCATTTAATGTCCTTGAGAATCGGGCCGGTTTGGTTTGGACTTCCAACACTCCTTCAAACCAAAACCGGCTTCATTCCAAGCATCGTTCTCGGTCGTTTGAATGCATCCGCATTGGTAATGCCTTTGTAAAAATATCCGCCATTGCCTCGTAGTATGACAATACTCTAATTTTATCTTTTTCGCTTCACATGATCTCTCGAGAAAATGATAACTGTATCAATGTGTTTGCTTCTTCCATGCTCGCATGGATTTTTGGCTAGTTCGATTGCGACTTGTTATCCACATATATGATTGTGGATCCTTCTATGGATGCTTCACTCCTTTAGTAGGTTTCTCAACTAAATTCCTTCACAAACAAGTGACTATGCGATGCATTACTACCGCTTCACATGTGGACAGGGCGACCACACTTTGCTTCTTTGAATTCCATGTGAAAGCAGTCGTTCCAAGATAGAATACATAGCCAGTGGTGCTTTTTCTTTCATTTTGGTCACCTCCCCAATCACTATCTGAGTATCCATATAGCATTGCTTCATCATTGTATGGATAGAAAAGACCGAATTCCATAGTTCCTTTGATGTACCTAAGGATTCTTTTTGCGGCTAACCAATGTGATTCTTTTGGTGCTTCCATGTACCTACTTAGAAGTCCAACACTGTAGACGATATCCGGCCTTGTGATTGTGAGGTATCTTAGGCTTCCAATTAGACTCTTGAATATAGTCGAATCAACGCTTCTTCCTTCTCCATCCTTTGTCAACTTTAAGCCCGTTGCTACAGGCGTGTTTACGACATTGCAATCGGCCATTTTGAACTTTTCAAGCAATTCCTTGGCATACTTCTTCTGAGATATATAGATGCCACCATATTGTTGCTTCACTTCAATGCCCAGAAAAAAGGACATGAGACCTCCATCGGTCATCTCGAACTCCTTAAACATAGCCTTCTTGAATTCATCAAACATTGATCGGCTGTTTCCTGTAAACAGCAAATCATCAACATATAGGCATGCTATAAGTATATCGCTATGAGCATTCTTCTTGATGTAAACTGCATGCTCATATGGACATTGGATAAGCCGTTCTCTTGAAGATAGTTGTCGAATGCATTCCAAGCACGTGGAGCTTGCTTCAACCCATAAAGGGCTTTCTTCAATCGATACACCTTGTGTTCCTCCCCTTGCATAACAAAGCCTTCAGGTTGGTCAACATAGACCACTTCTTCCAGAATTCCATTCAGGAATGCAGATTTCACATCCAGTTGGTAGATCATCCAACTGTGATGGGCTGCAAGGGAGATAATCATCCTCACAGTGTCAAGGCGAGCAACTGGAGCGAAGACTTCTTCATAGTCCATCCCGTACTTCTGTTTATAGCCCTTTGCTACGAGCCTTGCTTTGTAGCGATTGATCTCACCATCAGCATTTCTCTTGATCTTGTACACCCATTTGACGCCAATAGTTTTCTGGCCATTAGGAAGCGTAGTCAGCTCTCATGTGTCATTTTTCTCAATGGCATGAATTTCTTCTTTCATAGCAATTCTCCAACATTCTTTTTTATGGCCTCTGAAATGTCGAGGCTCATGATCTCGCATACTGTGCAAAAAGATTGACCTCTTCTTTGCTTTCTCATAGATGTCGCTTAAGCTTTTCATTTTTATAGGTGTCATGGGTGAGGATGAGTGGTGAATTTTGACTTGAGTGCTTTCGAGAGTGATGGAATGTACTCTGGACACATCGATGATGCGGCCGAAGAAGGTGTTGCGGGCATTTGCTCTTGACGGTCATGCCTTTCTTCATGTTCTTCAGTTTCGACTAGAATATCTTTGGTCGATTCTTCATTGTTCCATTTCCAACCTTCTTCCTCACTAAAGACTACATCTCTACTCACCACTACTTTATTGGTTAGTGGATCGTAGAGCTTGTAGGCTTTAGATGCTTCACTGTAGCCGATGAAGATGCATTTTTCGCCACGATCATCAAGCTTCCTTCTTCTTACTTCTGGAACTTGAGCGTAGGCGACACACCCAAAGATCCTTAGGTGCGCCACGCTCAGTTTGTAGCCACTCCATGCCTCTTGTGGTGTCATGTTTCTGACGCTCTTGGTTGGACACAGATTGAGCAAGTAGGCAAGACATGCAACCGCTCCGCCAGAAGCTCGAGAAGCTCTTTAAGTGCCTTTTTCCTTCAAACATGGTCCTCGTCATGTCGAGGATGGTGCGGTTCTTCCGTTCGCAATTCCATTCTCATTGTGGCGTGTAAGTCTGAAAGTATGTTGTTGCTTAATGCCATTTCCCGCAAAAATCTCAAATGCATTTGAGGTGTACTCTCCACCTCCGCATCGATTTGAGTACTTTAATTTTGTGACCACTTTCAACTTCAACATGAGCTTTGAACATTTTAAAGATAGTGAAAGTGGAAGATTTTTCTTTGATACAATACACCCAAAGTCTTCTGCTGAAATCATCAATGAAGGTAATAAAATATTTATTACCTCTAAGAGAGGGTGTTTCAAGTGGTCCGCAAATATCAGTGTGAACCAACTGAAGTGGTTCCTTTGCTCTTTTGGACACTCCACTTGGGAAGGAGTTCCTTTGTTGCTTGCCGAGTGTGCACGCCTCACACACATGTTCTTGAGCTTCAATAGCCTAAGCAAGCCATGCACCATGCTTGATGAGGATAAGAGTTTAAGGCCACTAAAATGGAGATGCCCAAAACGAAGATGCCATCTCCATGAATCATTCTTCACGAGTCCATAAAAACACTTCTCGGCCTTTGTGTTGATATGGAGCGGAAACATGCGATTCTTTGCCATTTGGACTTGAGCCACAAGTCTCTTGTGAGCATCTCTTATGGAGAGAAAATGATTCTCCATGTGTATGACATACCCCTTCTCAAGGAGTTGGCCGATACTGAGGATGTTATTTTTCATATTTGGTACGTAATACACATTAGAGATATAATTGACTCACCATTCTTCTGATAGATTTTAACTTTTCCTTTGCCAATCACGGGTACCTTTGATAAGTCGCCAAAACTCACGTCGCCACGAACTCCTTCTTTGAGTTCCACGAACAGTTCTTTGTTACCACTCATGTGGTTACTTGCACCCGTGTCAAGATACCACACATGGTCACGTTCACATGCCTTTTCTTGTGCGAGGAGGAGTGTGGAGACTTCTTGTTCATGGTGTGATGCTTCAGCATAGTTGGATCGTTCATTTTGATCCACTTTGCTCCAACACTCAGAGGCATAATGGCCGAATTTCTTGCAATTGTGGCATTGAACATTCTTTGTGTTTCCACGACCACGTGTGAATCGTCCTCTACCATTTCCTCTTCCACGGAAACTGGTAAACTTTTGTTGATTTTGTTGATGGCTTGGATGATATCCACGCCCTTTGCCTCTTGCACGATTGCTAGTGCCACGGCCGCTTCGTTGTGTATGACCATTCTTTTGTTCATTTAGAGTCAACTTAGACTCTAAGGCATGTTCAAGCGTTGAACCAGCATTCTTTTGCATTCGTTGCTCATGCACTTGCAACGATCCCATCAGTTCTTCAATGGATAGTTTTTCAAGGTCCTTTGATTCTTCGATCGCCACAACCACATACTCAAACTTGGTTGTGAGAGATCGCAGTGCCTTTTCAATGACACGTATGTCTTCAACTTTTTCACCATTTCTTTTTAAATTGTTAATAATAACAATTAGACGTGAAAAGTAGTCAGAAATACTTTCACCTTCCTTCATGTGCGCCGCTTCAAACTCGGCTCTTAGTGTTTGAAGACGAACCCGCTTCACTCGATCAACACCCTTGAAAATGGTGCCAAGAGTATCCCAAGCTTGCTTGCTTGATGTCGCTTCAGCAATCTTTTCAAAGGTTGATTCATCCAACCCTTGATAGAGGAGGAATAAAGCCTTATTATCTTTCTTCCTTTGATTTTTTAGAGTCGTCTTTTCTTCATTGGTGAAGGCGGCTTCTTCCTCCATAGTGGGTTCTATGTACCCATCAGTGACGATCTCCCATAATTCTTGTGACCCGAACAACGCTTTCATTTGGATGCACCACCTTTCATAGTTGTCCTTAGACAACGTAGGAACCTGTGGCTGGATTGAACTGGCCATCTTTTTCTATTTTTAAGGATGGAATAACAGGTTTTTTTTTTTTAATGAAGGGGAAGAAGGATGGAATAGAAGATCTAGTGGTTTTTTTTTTTTTTTTTTTTTTTTAAAGATTTTTTAGCTGGAAAATAAAATTCTACAATCTGATTTTTTTTAAACAGAATTTTTAGAAACAGATTTGGGCCTAAAAATCATTTGAAATATGAAATTTTTTTTTTTTAATGATTTTTTGGTGAAAAAGCAAAATCACAAATCTGAAATTTTTTTTTCGCTAGGAAAAATTGTCGGCAACTTCAAGCAAAGAAAAGAGACTTGTGCTTTGCAAACATGATTTTTTTCAGAAAAATGGACTTGGCTAGTAAAATCGAAAACTTCTTCTAGAACTGTATCTCTGGGCTCTACGATCTGAATTTTTTTCTTGATCAGAGCTCTTTGCAATCTGATTTTTTCTCAAAAAAAAAAACGCCGACAACTCCAACCAGGGAACAAAAACAAACTTTTTCTTAAACAGATTTTTTTCGTAAAAATCATAGTTAACTGAAACACTGCAGAAAACTCCCTTGAGGAGAAGAACTTGGCTCGATACCGTTTGTTGGCTATATTAGCCGAGTTTACTTGGCTTTACAAAGCCTTGGGTTTGAGCTCATGGACACGTAGAAGAGAAGAGACTTTGTATTTTTAATGTAGCTTACAAGCTTGTTGTCTTGACTTAATTCCAAACGGATTACATGAGCTTCCTTATATAGACCTTTCTATCAAGGTGAAAAGACACAAATGCCCATTTAAAATACACTAAAAGGGCATAGAATTAATCGCTATTACAAATATCAAAGAAAATATTAAATAGTCGCTTGGAGAAGCCGAATGTACCGCATGGGGAAAACGTCCTGGACGCTGGAAGCTTCCTCCTCCATTTAATGTCCTTGAGAATCAGTCGGTTTGGTTTGGACTTCCAACAGGCTGCAGCCACACGTGAGCAGAAAGCTGGGTTTTAGACCCAACAGTACAGGGGGCGTATATACATGTACTAGGGGAATCCATCCAGAGCGTTGGAGTGATGATTGGTGAGGCGATCATATGGTACAAGCCCGAGTGGAAGATAATCGATCGGAGAGCACACCGAGGGAGATTGATGCAATGATGCTCGAGAAAGGTCTCTGTGAGATGGATGGGGTGGTGGCCATTCACGAGCTGCAAATATGGGCCATCACTGTTGGGAAGGTCCTGTTGGCATGCCACATGACGATAACTCTGGAGGCAGATACGAACCTCGTGCTAGACAAGGTGGTGGGGTACATTAAGAGGGAATACAATATCAGCCATGTAATCATACAGATAGAGCGCCAGTAAGTCCTAGAAAGGCAAGGAATGGTGATTAGAAAATTACTAGGATTTGTTACTTGTATTTGGAGGGATGTCTTTGATTCTAATCTTGCAAATTTTTTCTTCCTTTTGGTCCTCTGCTATTCTCCTTGTCTGATGCATTTACGCCCCTTTGCACTCGGCGCTGAGAGCGGGTTTTGAGCTGACACATCACCTCCTAGTCAATGGCCATCTTGTGTTGGTATGTACAAGTAGTTATAGCAATGTATGCGCATTGGCTTCTCAGAGGTGTTGGTCTATACATATTGGATTGGAGAGCTTAGAGATACAGGACTCAATCCATGCGCTCGTTGGGGTTGGGCATGTAACGGTATGGTTCATTTCTATTGTTTGCTGGGGAACATTGTCTCTCTTAATGAGCTCATGCTGTAATATTTGATTTTTGAAAAATTAAAACAAAAAAAAAAAAACAAAAAAAAACAAAAAAGAAAAACAAACCTTGTCTACTAGCAATTTGCATATCTCGATAAATTGGATGCCTGAAAACCACTTGTCGAGCATGTAATTGTTACTGATGTGGACATTGCAAATGGGGACTTTCTTAGTAATGTTTTGGACCATGGTCATGTCTAGGAGCAATCCATGTACAAGTATTATAGAAGTTTCCACTTCTTCTTCTTCTTCTTATTCCTTTTTTTTTTTTTTTTTTTTTTTTTTTTTTGTGTTATGTAGCAACTATCACATATATAGTATTGCCATGTTAACCTAACATGTAACTTTTTTTTCCTCTCTCACGAGCTCATATCCATTACAAACATTTGTATTTTAAGCTTAAAAGACAAAGGGTTATGTAAAGATGCCTACACGGATCTTTATAGCTGTATGAATAAGATTTTCTTTCTTTAAAAAAATATCCCAAAAAAAAAAAAAAGGCCTACACGCGCTGCCTCTCTTTTAAGCAGTGCATGTGAAGGATGTGCTTTGTTCAGTATAATCTAATTCCAGGAGTAAAAGTTTTCAATCCTCAACATAGAGAAATCAATCACCCAACAAGGCTTGTCGATGTTATATTTGATGTCTTAAATCGAGTCAGATACAGGGCTTGTCGATGCCATCGACAGACTGTTCGATGTCACTTTTAATAGCATCGAACGGTTCTCAATTCCATTGATATTTTCTAGATTTTCTTCAGTTAGTCACTGGATTAACTGGGCACATTTTCGATGCTATCGATGAGTGTTCGATGCCATCGACAATTTTCGAAAAATCATGGTTTGTCTTTAGACAGTTGAGGTGTTAATTCGTTGCTATCGAAATGGCTTTGATGCCATCGAAGGATTAGTTTCGATGCCATCAAAGGATTAGTTTCGATGCCATCGATGAGTGTTCGATGTCGTCAATAAATTTTGTGCAAAATACGTAAAGTTGTGATTTTGCGGGATTTGTTTCCGATTTCATTTGAGATTCCGTCTTGGCTTATAAATATGGATGTAAACGGGATTGGGAGGGAATTCTAAGGATTTCTAAATTGCCCCATACCCTCCACATCAAATATGTGTCCCTTAAGCAGTGCTTTCTTCCACTTAATCATAATTTTGCAAGTTCTAAAAAGAGTAAAGGCACTAAATTTGTGATAAAGAGAAGGAAAGTGTTGTTAAGTGATGGGAATCTACCATGGAGTGTATGAAGCTTGCCAAATTGGGATGAGGCCTAATCATGACTTTGTGTGACCTCCCACCCAAACAGGGCCTAAAATTGTTTCCTTTGATTAGCAGAACCCACATACCATTGGAGTTTGGTTGGAAGCAGATGGAGATGATGGTTCAATCGCTAGAGTGATCCGCGGCGTAGGGGGCCAAGACCCAATCTTTTAGTGGGAAATGAGAAACAAATACAATATACTTTAGGAGGGGAAATAATAGTTGCTGCAGAAAGAGCAAGAGAATATAATGGGTGTAAAGACGCTGGAGACCATGGATAAAAGACTTGGTGACTCGGATCAACTCGTTGGGTCCTGAGTCAAGTCAGGGGTAACTTGTGGTATCAAACCATACAAGTCCTACTGAGTCGAGTCTTAAAATCATGCTGGAGACATACCCTAGATATGGGGGATATTTGTGGAAGTTCAAGAGCTGGCCTGGAAGAACTGGACGGTATATCCTGCAGAGTTAGAGAGTCAGAAAAAGGGGGGAAATGGGCATCAAGAATTCAAGATATTACATCAATTACTCAATGGAAAAATCAAACAGCTGTCAATGGCTTTGTGTCAGCCCCAGTCTGGGCCATTTAATTTCAGGCATAGAAATTAGGACCAGCCATGGTCCATAGGGCCAAAAGTGAGGCCCAAGCTCAGGCCACAACAGCCATAGACAGGCCTAGATTCAGGCTCAGGCTCAGATTTGGGCCAGGCAACAATAGAGAACTTCACTCTACCCAGGGATTGGGCACAGACCACTTATTTATCACCCAAGCCTAGCCCACGACCCTAAAAGTTTGACACAAGGCTGAAAGTGGAAGGCTGGGTGTGGGTGGACGAGCCTGATGTGCCAGTCCACTGAAAGACGTGCATCTGACCACTACTACTACAACTATGTTTGGAGGCTTTGCATATTAAATTTTTTATTTTTTATTTTTAAGCTGATATTTTACATATTTAGTGTGGCAGGTTGATTAGAATTGCAAATCAGCAGCCATCTCTGGCAACAACTGACATGATCGAAGGGTAAACATCAAAATTCATTTATAGAAGTACCCAAAAATCGACATTCGGCTGAATGTGTCAGCAGGGCTACCCTTGTAACTTGTGGAGCATTTGGGGGAGCATTTATCCAAAAACTGAGTGGGCCACCACTTTTCTTTTCTCTTTTTTTGAGAGGTAACGTGGGCTCGAACCCACGACCTCAATGTTGAAACACAGTCCACCGCTGAGCCATGGGTCAGAACGCGTGGGTCACCACTTTTCTGCTTGTCCCCTAAATCAAATTTTCACTTGGTACAATTTGGAATGTACAAAATATTGGGAAGTAGATTACTGAATCAAAATTTCGTGTAAAAGCTTTCAGCCAGCCCCAGATTCCGAGTTATTCAAATCTACCCTGTGATTAGAAGCTAGATTTGAAGCAAAGAACATTATGGAATCAGGTCACAATGTGCACGATGAAAATAAGTTAGAAAAGGATGAAGTTTGGTTTGCCTGAACACGCTCTGCACTTTTGCTTTCCTCTAATTGCTTTACAAAACCACACAAGCGATGAACTCCTAGATTTGTCAGAAACAGATTTTCATGCATACCATAGCCATCAGTGCATGATAACACACAAGAACTAATCATGTTCCTATCATGTTATATTCTCATGAAAATGGTACCTGTTTCTCTTCAAGTCGACCAATTTTTGTCTCCTGATGCATGGCAAAGCTTAATATATTAGCCTTTGCTTTTCAAGCAAAAAGATCATTCCCTAAAAAAGAATGGTAATATCGCATGCAAACATCGCAAGCTCCATACAGATGTATTGTGGATACAACGTCTGCAAATGCATGCATACACCATCCGGACAACTCAGCTGGTGAGCCTTGTCATGGATGAGCCATAATCCGAATAACCTCATTGGTCACATGATCCTAACCATTAATTCAAGTTTCCGGGAAAATGGCGACTGCTAAAGAAGTTGATCAAGGATTCAATTCAAGTAACAAAAATGCTCAATTTGAGCAGTTCGGATCATCATAGGCAAGATCTTTGACTCTGTCCAATCCATGTTAGGCTGGACAGTGACCGGTCCTGATATCATGCACATGGGCTACACTAACAGCAAATTCAACCAAAAAGAGAATTGCTGGACTTTGAAAATTAGTATCTGCAGCAGTCATGGTGGCCCTAGCCTCTGATTTTGGCAAATCTGAATTTCAGGCCAAGGTAATGTGATCAGCTGACCATCTGATGTACAGCTTGTATATTGCACGTGTAGATGAGGGATGATGGAATGATGACATAAATAAACTTTGTATTATCAGTAACCCAAGAAACCATAATTTGAAAACCAGAAAGAAGAAGTCACTAACGTCGGAAGATCTAAAATAATAAAGAATCTCCATCATGACATGTTCAGCAAGATGCGTGAAGTTTTAAAAAGTGCATGCTTGTATGTATGTATGATGGATGGAGCAGATTCAGTGGGTGAGTTTGGGACTTCCAAAAGGTCAAAATCCTCCTTTCAAGAAGCCCCATGGTTTGATGAAGATGTGGAAAGTCGGGTTGCTGATTGCCATGATCAAATGCAAATCCAGAAATCAAGGTGTCTCCAAGATAAGATGACTTCCAAGGAGAGATCGATTTGGTTGGGTGTATTGAGCAGCGAGGAAGTGTTACTCTGGAAGCTCAGTGGTGAGAATGTGTCGTCTAATGTAACTGAGATGAGGCTCAACTATCATGGGAAAAGAAGAAAAACTACAACAGATAGCAGTTCTGATTATGATGTCGATGGCTCGTAAGATAAGGGTTCTGTTTCGTTGAAAGATGACAGGAGAAATCCACATTTGGTGTAGTGAAAATATAGCTCCTTCCAAGTTGTATTATTTAGACATGTATCTTTTTATTTAATATGACTTTCAATTAAAAACATTATTATACAAATATTAATTATACGGGGTGCACAAACACATTGTGACAAATAGAAATATGTGGAAGCTACATAAGTAGAACATAAATAGTAATAAAAATAAAAAATAAAAGATAAAGATAAAGTGTTGCTTTCACCATAATTGCAGGAACCTTCTCTTAGTTTCTTAACAGTGGAAGTATTTTTAGCAATCACACAAAACCAAGAGCCCATTGCCAAGTTGACTTCATGTGAAGCATGATTCTCCTCATGATCCATGAATAGGTTTTAATCAGTGTTTTAAATAGCGGTAGCGTGTTGCGTAGCGTTCAACCCTCTGTAGCGTGTAGCGAAATAGTGTAACATGTAGCGTAAGCTACACAATACTTCTATTTTTTAATTTAAAAAAAGAAAAATATGATAATAGTAAGAAAAAAGTAAAAATAAATATAAATATAAATGTCACATTCTTCAAAATAAAAATCCCACAGTCAAGAGCATCAAGTACAATACAAATGTCACATTCATTAGAAATCTACCTATTCACACACCTCAGTGGGACTCACGTGGGCCATACCATAGAAAACAATACAAATCCACCCAATTCACACACCTCAGTGGGCCCCATGTGGGCCATACCATAGAAAACAATGCATAGCTACAGAGATATTGAAAAAGAAATGAAAAAAAATGATAAAGAACAAAAAACGCATAGTAACTGACATTTTAAAAAGGAAAAAATGAGAAAAAACTTAAAATAACAAGTTATTTTCATTGTACATCGAAAGTAACTCATCAAGGGGAACCAGCGTACCTATTGTTGTCTCAAGATGGGATTCGATTAATGAAAACTCTAAAATTTGAAGCTTTATAGCCGACCTGTTGGGGAAATTTGATTTCTCCTTCATTTCTTCTCCATTGATCATGAAACTACACCAAATGAACCTCCTTATAGTCTCCAATAATCAGCCAAAGAAGCTCCTTCAATGGGTTTTTGGATCGCAAAATTGAAGAGGGGGAGAAGAAGTTGCGTTCGGCGTTGGTTTCCAGGGGGTTTCGAATACCCTATTTGACTGCTGCTGCTTTTTATTATTTTATTATTATTTTTTATTTTTTTAAAAATAACTGAAGTAGTTGTGGTGTGAGTTCACCACTTTATAACAAAGGAAAAAAAAAACTGCAACGTAGCGCACGCTACCTGTGCTACATGCTACACGTCCGTTGCATACGCTATGACCCCTGTAGCATACGCTACGGGGGATTTACGCTATTTTGCATGCTACATAGCGCTATGGCAGCGCTACGCTACGTAGCATACACTACAGCTACACTACGAGCGCTACTAAAAACACTGGTTTTAATAAATGAGAAGGCACGATATTGAAAACATCTGTGCTAGTTCTGATGGCGGACATTTTTAGGAATTTTGACAAAGATGGTAAAATTGTGTAAGGAAAAAAAAAAAAAAAAACATTTAAGAGGAAAAATATCGGTCCTCATCAGATGCATACCAATTGAACAAATCTCCTTGATTTGAATCTGTCTATTGAACAGGCTAGGAGAGAAGATCAGCGAGCGTATGAAGACTCTCCAAGATCTGGTTCTTGGATGTAATAAGGTGTGGGTTTTTATTTTCCAGTTGTATCATATGTTGGACTTTCTAACTGGACATGTAATGAATATGGATTGGTTATTTATGTGTATGAATAAATCTTGGGGAAGAGTTGTTTCTTCCTTAGCTTTCTTTGCCAATTGATTCAACGTAGTCACGTACGTAGTAGTACCAGCCCATTTGAACAGCCTTGCTTTAAGTTTTGCTGAAGAGTATTCTTATGAAAATGTTGCTTTCAGGTGATTGGCAAAGCATTGGTCCTTGATGAGATAATAAATTACATTCAATCACTACAGTGTCAGGATTAGGTAAGAGTAATTGCGTTTTATGAGTAGCTTGACTATGTTATGGTTCTCTTCACTCTACCATTGAATTTGAGTTGCATAAAATTATTGGATTTTGTAGTTTTTGTCAATGAAACTTGAAGCCGTCAATTCAAGAATTAATGCAAGCATGGAAGGGTTTCCGGCCAAAGATGTGAGTTGAAAGTTTCTGAAGTAAACTAAGTTACCTTGTTTAATTTTTGCAAAAAAGAAGCATCATCCTAAAAATCTTTGAATCAAGTTCATGTTTAATATGTTTCTTTTTTATTTTGATTGAAAGATCAGTTTCTAGTAGTCGATGGATGGGTCATATTCTATGAATCATAGACAACAGGTCTTATCCATGCATCAATTGGCATACAATGGAAGGTTAAAGATACTTGAGTAAATTAAAAAAAAAAAAAAACCATGGTCCCCATTTAATTAGTGAAATTCACAATGTAGGAGGGTTAAGTATACAATGGAAGGTTAAATTTCCCATTTAAAGCTCACCAAAAAGAGCCTCAACGAGCTCAACCTATGGCAGGCGAAGAAGATTTCCACCACCAGCCCCTACTACAAAGGCCTCACCAATTCCCAGCTCTACATCAACCACATTCGCAAGGGCACCCTTAGCCCTAGCCGCAAGAGCCATGTGACTCAAGCGACCGTCGCCAGCTCCATCTCCACATTGCCAGGAGAATTACCTACACCCTGCTCATTAAAATCTTCATCTGGTCTGTCTCAGCTCTGTCCATGTTTGGATGGTATCTTGAGAAAGTGGCAACAGCACTGTAACCTCTGATCTCAAACTCCTTGGTGGTCTAAATTGGTGAGATTTCTTTCCCATCATTATTTACATTTTTCTTCTTAATCGATACTTGGAAGTTAATATAATCATTTACTCTATTTTACAATCTTTAAAATCTTTATATATAAATCTGTGCCTATATGCATTATTGGAGAAACTAAAAAACCTCCTCGTTCTCAGATTGCATTGTGGAATATGCATCCATTATTCGAAAGAAAGGGCGACATTCTAAGCACTCACACTCTCTCCTTGCTAGCTAAATTGGTGAGTCTTCTTTCCTTCATACTATATGACTCAGTGATTGAACCGTTCATCACGTGAGGCTTGATTTGATTTTTCTATTTATCTCAAATATCATTTGGATCACATGGTTATAGCAATTGGACTAATGGTTACAAAATGGACCTTTTGTCAAGGGTGGGGAAACATTTTCAAGATTCCCAACTTCGCGATTTGATTCTCAGATAATCCATGTGGGGCCCGCAGTCTCAGACATGCAAAACCATCAAATGAATTTACTAATCGTCTACGCTTCATGGTCTGCCCCCAAAATACCGAAGAGGAGATTTTTGATACACTGGAACTGTATGGTGATGCATATGTCAGCACATGTAAACTGTACACGTGGCCTTACATCTCACTCAATCTGAACCGCCAAGATCATGAGGTCAATCCTAGATCGCCCAGATCCACTACAAAAACTGTTCGATTGGTGACACTCGCATGGATCGTTTCAAGAAATATAATGAACTGTTTATGTTCAAAAAATGAACCCTCACTCCATAGAGGAATCCATGGTATGATCTCTGTACTTTTTTATTTTTTGATCGCTATGTCTTAACTGGGGTGCACTCTTTGGACGGTTGTGATTAAGAAGGAATACATCGGCTACGCGCGTGTAAGAACGTATGGTGGTAGAATACCAACGTCTTTCGAATTTCAAAACTCGGATGGAAGATGCCAGTTTTGCCCTTCTGATAACCGCAGTTTCTCAGTGGTCTGCTTGTGGATGCCGGCACAGTTAGGTGAGGCGTCTTTTGAATTTTAGGAACCATTTAAAACCATTCCTAAAATTCCGTCTCTAAAATTTGAAACGGTACCCAAAATGGTTCTGAACCATTCCTTTTTTTCTGCGACGCCTCATTTTAAACTGTTCCTAAATGATGATTTTGGTGTAGTCTGTTGGTTCATACTCTCAAACAAAATAATGAAGTAGTGGATGGTATTGCGAGAAAAGGGAGTGGAGACCATCAAGACAAGAAGCTGCCTTTGCTATGTTGAATGGAATTCAAATTTGTAGTAGCATTGGTATTTCTCAGTCTATTATGGAAAGTGACTATGCTTTTCATTGACTCCATGGTTGCTTTGTATGGAGTTAGTTTAGTGTGGGATAAGGCCTTGTTCTCAACTCCCATAAGTAGAGTGGGTTTTTTTTTTTTTTTTTCAATCCAACTAATCGCCTTCTCTCACATTTCTTCAAACATTTGAAAAATCAAAACAAAAGAAAAAGAAAAAATAACACAACAAAGATGCTTTCTTTCCTGTTGAATTATTGTGATACATAGTCAATGTATCAATTTATATTATGTACTGAGTTATGTCAAAGTACTTCTATTTGAATGTTTTAGTGGTTGTTTTTATAACTTGATGTGATTTTTAGCATAATTGCACCATTTTTGTTGTTTGTTTCATTAGACATGACGTGGTTCAAATTGCAAAGGTGAAATCTACTTGGAAGTAAACAACCTATCTTGGCAGTCATTTAAAATTAGATGTTCTCTTCAACAACACTTGTCTCAATTTTTAATGTTATGTGATGGCAATAGCTGTTACTAAGGAGAAAAGCGGACAAAATTGATAGAGTTGGAAGCACAAGAAAATGCTGTTGTCTAGTAGGAAAATCGGAAATTATAAAATAAATAATAAATAAAACATGGAAAGAGTTCTCATGTGATAACCTCCTTTTACTAGGAAAAACATTACCAAACCATTAGGTAATGCTTTTTTATGTTTGTACATTTAGGTCCTATATTTCCTTAATCTAGACGGTTTGCATGGTACGCCTCACTCTCGAAGGCCCATGCACCAGAATACCATATTGAAGTGAGAAATGAAAGAAGTTGATAGGTATAAATGGCCCACACCATCCTCCTCTCTTCTTAATAAAGGTAATATGGCACTATTTCTTTTTTGATGTAGTGCATGCTATAGGTGTATAAGAAGTGGGAAAGTGTGCGAGACTTGGTGGGCCATTTGAATAGTCAATGGATTACCTGTGCCAATGGCAAAGTTTTGTTGTCCCCATCTTGATGTATGTGTTATATCCACACTGTCCAATGATTTTGTAAGATCATTTAAGGGCATGAGCCCAAAAATGAGCCAGATTTGAAGCACAAGTGGACCACACCACAGAAAGTAATGGAGATTGAACGCCTACCCTTGAAAACTTTTCAGGGGCCACAAGTTTTTTTTTTATATCAAGCTGATATTTGTGTTTTCCCTTCATCCAGGTACTTTTGACCTAGGACGGAAAAGAAACATAATGTTGGGCACTAGGAAGGTTTCAATGGTGGGCCTCATTGTCCCCACTGGTTTTTATGGTTTGGCCCACTTGGGCCTGTGTATGCCTCATTTTTTGGCTCATGCCCTAAAATGATATGGAAAATTGTATAGATGGTGTTGGTATAACAAATACACCATGATGAGGCTACAAAACTTTGTCATGTCAACACACCATGCAATCCAAGTCCAATCAATAAATGGTTTGAATCATTTAAAAAGACCCAATTCAGTGGATAATATCCTATATGAGAGGTTTTTTCGACCCAATTCTTAGAATAATATCCCACATGAGAGGAGGTTTTTTTCACGTGATATGATGTCTCATCAATCTTACCAGTATACATATTATATCATAGGAATGCTCAGATCGACATACGACAGTTAAAAAGATACAAAGTGGCACATATGGTACACTTAAAAGTTGAATGTGGCAAGGCAGAGGCTAAAAAGGTGGTTTAAAAAAAAAATAAATAAATAAATAAATAAATTGAGTTGAATTATACAAAATAGGCTTGCTTCTTTCAAAGAATACTGATTTTCATTAGAATTCGCGTCAACGGTGATCAACAAACCATAAAATTGTGGTCCCACCCAAACAAACCTTAAAAAAAAAAAAAAAAAAAAAAAATACAATTTCTTGGACAACCAAACATGCCCATATTGTCATGTCCATATTGCCAAAAGCGACATGCTACCAGCACCTAAGAAGACTGCAACATAAGCCCATATCTGAAGCCTTAGATTGCTTTGTAGCTTTGGGCCCATGAAATCTGCGGCTAAAAGATCAACCAAGGCCATGTAGTTCAAAAGTCCAGCTGATGAAGCATTCAGGAGCCCCACTATAATCAAGGCCGTTGGGCTGTTATCGCGGTAGATGTTTGATAGACCGATGCCGAGGGCGATGCCGAATGGAGTTGTGAAGGAGAAGAAAAACGCCATAATAGCCTTCATCTTGATTTGGTAATCAGCCTGAAATTTCCCGCCAAATCTCAATCAGTTTCTTAAAAAAATGCAATGCTTCAGGGGTTTGATGGGATTCACCGGACACGGATTCCTTCAAAGGATTCTTCGTGGGGCGCAGGCCACAAAGTTTTGTATCTATTTAATTTCTTGGTTTTTTCACTTCATCTCAGTGAAAATGACCTTATAAACGGTTTGGATGGAATATGAACATCAAGGTAGATCCTAGGAAGGTTTCAACGGTAGGCATTCCTTTCCCTACTGTTTCATCTCGTATGGCCCACTTGAGTTTTGGATCCTCCTCATTTTTGTCCGCATGCCCTAAAATGACTCGAAAAATGGATAGACGGGTTGGATTTATCACAAACATCACAGTGGGCCCCACACTCTTTGCGTGGAATCCACGTCCGGCTTCGCCTGTATTGGTGTGGGCACAGACTTTTAAAGTGGTTGAGTTGGGCTACTCTATTTTAATCGGTCTAGGCCAGGCCCACACAGGTGGGCACATGTGCTCCACATGTGCATGTGTGGAGACATGTGAGATCCAAGACATACATCAGATGGGTCCCATCATGTAGATGCCATGCTCCAAGAATCAGGATCGTCCACGAATCAAAGGAGACATAGTACTGATGACTTGGGAAAACTTACCATTCATTTTTATTTTTATTTTCAACCGACTATCTGTTTGCAAACTGTGGACAAACTGACGTGTGGACTTGCATGATTCTGATATAGGGTATTTATGTGGGATCCACATGCTGGGTGGCTTGGATTTCACAGGCATGTGCCTTACACGTGGTGTGGGAGGAATGCTACTTACAAATGCCAAAAACAAGTCCCCATGCATGCCAATGTGGGGCTGCCCAAAAGTTCAGGTCGGTCCACTCCTCCGGTGGGCCATGCACATACCTTCGCAGGTCCCAATTTCACTTGCATGCTTAGTGCCAGGACTGAGCTTTTTTTCGGGGGGGCCATCATGTGTGCTACGTACATTTAGTGTGCAATGTATGGGGCAAAAGATGGGAGAAATGTACCTGGAGGATGCAGCTACCAAGGCCTATGCCCTCGAAGAGCTGATGGAAGCAAACAGCAACTGCAAGAGGCCTGATTGTGCAAGGGTTCTGAGAGGCACCCAATGAAAGTCCAATCACAACAGAGTGAACTACAATCCCCAAATTAGCAAAGAAAGCGGGTTTTAGTTTGCTTTCTTTCGTATTTAAAAATATATAAAAACTTATCTTAGACACAGGAAACCAAAACTGAGTTGACTCAGTGAGTCGCTAGAACAAAACGAGAGAAATATTGGAAGATGTTTTGAACCTGAGCGACGACGCGGTGCATATGATCGTGAGCATGGACATGGGCCCCCATCTCCAGATCCCTAGACGGATCCGTGGACACCGACCGACCCGAATTATGCTTCCTCATTGCAAAAGAATTCACCATTAACGTGACCAAAGCGGACAACATAGCCACCAACGTAGTGAATGGGAACTTCCTCCACGGGATCTCTGGTAAGCATTCGGATGTCAGGTCATCAAACGAGTCCGGCATCACGTGCATGAACCCGGTAGCTAGGATTACGCCGGACGCGAACGCCTTGACGATGGAGAACAAGCTCCTATCTGGATGAAAGGCTGGGATCGAGCGTGTTAAGAGTGGCAGGGACACCCCTATCATGCCAGTGACCAGGATGGCACATATGGTGATGATCTTCAGATGTAGCGCGGCCGACTTGTCGTGGCACCCAGTGGTGGGCCCCACCTCGCATTCGGAGGGCGATCCAGAGGTTTGCAGTGATGCGGAGGGCGGTGATGTGGAGGGCGGTGATGACGATCCAGAGATTTGTGGTGATGATGAGAGGAGAATGATTGCGATTAGAAGTGTGGGCCATGTGGGAAGGTGGGCCATGGTAGTGGGTTTTGGTGTTTTGTTTTTTGTTTTTTTTTTCTCCTCGTCCGTTTGAGTCTGTTTGCGTCGTAGGAAGAGGACGTCTGTTTCGTATTTATAATGCACATGGATTTCTGGCGAAACGCCTTTCGCATGCAGTTCCTGCGCTGGGAACCAGGTGGGCCCCACTGTGATGTTTGTAAAAAAATACTCTCCGTCCATCCATTTTGCGAGTTCATTTTAGGGCATGTTGCCAAAAATTAACCGTATCAAAGCGCAATTGAGGCGAAAACGTGATAATTAAACGTCCATAGTTGAAATATTTGTGAGGCCACAGAAGTTTTGATTCATGCTAATGTTTTTGTTTTCAGTTAATCCCAATAGGAATGACGTTATTAACGGTATGGATTTCTCACCAACATCACAGTGGGCCCCACCTACGTTCCCAGCGCAGGAACTTCATGCGAAAGGGACGCGGATTAGATACAGACAGGTTGCGTAGGGAAGCGGATTGCGTACTGAGTAACTCAGTACGCTTGGCGTACTGAGTAAACTCTGTGGGGTTCACCATTATCTATGTATTTTATCCACTCCGTCCATCTATTTTATTAGATAATTTTATGACATGGATCCAAAATTGAAAGATATCCGAGCTCAAATGCACCACATCACATGAAACAGTGTGAATTGAACTTGTACTGTTGCAAAATTCTTGAGTGTCACAGAATTTTTGTATTAAGCTTATATTTGTTTTTTTTTTTTTTTTCCCTTCATCCATGTCTTTGTGATATTATTAACCGGTTGGATGACAAATAGACATCACTGTAGGGCGTAAGAAGGTTTCAATGGTGGAAATCATTATTCCCACTGTTTCCTGTCTTATGATCCACTTGAGAGTTGGATATGCTTCAACTTTGGGATCAACCACTTAAATGAGCTGAAAAAACGTATGGACGGTGTGGATAAACCACTTATTTTCACGGTGAGCCCAAATGAGTTTACTCAGTACAATAAGTGTGTACTGAGTAATGAGTAACTCAGTACGCAATCCGATTCCGTTGCGTAGTGAGAGTCGCTACTGACATCACCTATGTGGACCCCTCTATGATGTATGTATTGTATCTACAACGTCCATTCATTTGGAGATATTATTTTAATTCATGATGGAGAGAACCAGGCAGATCCAAAGCTTTAGTGGACCACACCAAAGAAAACAGCGGGAAGATTGATGCCCACCGTTGAAACCTTTCTAAGGCCTACAATGATGTTTTTTCGAAATCCAACCTGTTCAAATGTTAACAAAAACATTGAAGAAGGAAAGCACAAATATCAGCTTGATCTAAAACTTTTGTGGCCTTTAGAAGTTTTTAACGGTGTTATCACTCTGCCCACTGTTTTCTCTGGTGGGGTCCACTGGATCTTGGATGTGACTCGTTCTTTGGATCTTGTCTTAAAATGATCTCTCCAATGGATGGACGGCGTTGATACAAAACATACATCATAGTGGGGCCACAGAACTTGGTGACGTCACTTCAGTAGCCGTCTCGCTACTCTACCTGTCAGTAGCGGCGGAAACGGATTGGCTACTCCCTCTGCCACCAGCTGAGTGGCTGGTGGTAGGTGCTCTGTGGGCCCAACATGATGTATGTGTTTCATCCATGCCGTTTATCCATTTTTACAGGTCATTTTAGTGCTTGACACCAAAAAATTAGAGGTATATAAGTCTCAGGTGGTCCACACCACAGGAAAACAATAGTGATGGGATATCCACCATTAAAATCCTCCTAAGGCCCACTTTACTGTTTGTTTGACATCCAGTCTGTTGATTAGGTCATACAGACCCAGATGAAAGGAAAAAACAAAGATCAGCTTGATCCAAAACTTTTATGGCCTTAAAAGGTTTTTAATAGTCAACGTTCATTCAATACACGTTTCCTGTGATGTAGTCCACTTGAGATTGGGATATACTCATTTTTTCTAATTATAGCATAAAATGAACTAGGAAAATAGATGGATGACATTCATCATGGGGCTCACATATCACTGACCACCAGCCATTTGGCTAGTGGCAGGAGAGTAGCAATCCGTTCCCATCCGCTGCCGAAAGGCGCTTTTGCAGGAAATCCGCATCCGCAAAGGATGGATGGTTAAAAAGAAGCCAAAGACGGCAAGGTTATTTTTTCATGCAAGAAACGCTTTGTGCATCCAACATCCACCATAGGGCCAATCAAATGGAAACTGTGGTAAATTATCGTCTCCACGTGTAGAATTCACATACACAGTCCACGCTATCGATTGTATTTCTAAAATCATCGTGATCAAATAATCCTAACCATCCAATTATAGCTATCAAATGAATGGTGAAAAGAAAATTAGTGAATTGCCAAAGTTTTCAATGGTAAAATCAGATGGCCGCTCTTAGTCTTCTCAACTTAATTTTCTTAATTATGCTCATTACAAAAGTGGGCCGGGGACATGGACCGTCTAGTTTACTAAACAACTATCGCGTGTACACCGTTGAATAGTTACCACGCCACTGTTACTAAGAGGGAAGTAATAGCCAGAAGTTTAACGTACGACCCTTTCTTTCCCCCAGATGTAGAATATCCCATCCGTTCAAACGGTGGACCACACCACTATGCTCACTCGATCATGAAAATTAAACCAATCCACCGAACGGATAGGCAAAACCAGTACAGTGAGTCAGCGGTCGGCTGTCCATTGATTTTGACATTGTGTCCTGCTTGATATTGTATAAGGCTGAAGTTCCAAAAGCAAATCATCATCATGATCTGGTCCACCTTATGCACGGATAGGATATATGTACCACTACAAAGTCACAATGTGATGTGTGGGGCCATGCATGCATTACATTCAACCCGTCCATCACGTTCGCCTTCTCATGTTCTCCTTGGAGCCATGAAATCCGTCCATGTTCACTTGACCATCATTTCAGTTGTCCTGAAGCCCACAGAGTCCACGTTACACAAGTTTTTAATTCTCGGCCGAGGATAGTACACAGCATACTCGTCCTATGGTTCAGTTGACCACTGATCACCAAATTCACAAGACTCCTGTCACAACAGATACATGACTCCCTAGGGACCGCGGATTGC
Source organism: Magnolia changhungtana (assembly GCA_030180095.1). Taxonomy (NCBI): domain Eukaryota; kingdom Viridiplantae; phylum Streptophyta; class Magnoliopsida; order Magnoliales; family Magnoliaceae; genus Magnolia; species Magnolia changhungtana. The sequence continues at coordinate 877,071 of JASAUF010000121.1, forward strand.
GTCCTACCCCCACCCGGACGGTAATCCGTCCGGGCAGGGCTCTGTGGGGCCCACCGTGTTTTAAGTGTTTTATCCAGGCCGTTCAATGCTTTTTTCAGGTAATTTTAAATTGTGAACCAAAAAATAGGCAGGTCAAAACATGCTGCATAATGTTTTCCTGAAAGGTTAGATCAATCACCAGACGACATTGTGAGTTTGTCACAACTAACTTAGTTGTGACAGATTCATTGGTGGCATCATAATCCCAACCGTTTAAATTGTGTCCCTCGTAATGGATGGATTTTAGACTGAAAATTACCCCAAGTGGACCGTCCATCCTAAATATCAAGTTTGTGGCATCCGATGGATGCCCAAAACGAAACTATTGGTTGTCCATATTTCATTCGGAGAAATCAGACGGTCAGGATCTTCTGATCAGTGAAATCGGAGCTATGCTTCATTGGAAGCAGTTCTCACAATGTAAATGGTCCAATGAATGCGGATTTCTGCCATGTGTAGTGCCTATGAGTTCCTACGGTAAGTTGTGACAAACCCACGTCGTAGTGCAGCCCGAAATAAAATTCCAGCTTGATAAACGTTTCCAAAAAGTCTTCAATTATTAGATGTACTACTGACGGCATACAATGAGGTGGAAACGGATGGGCGACTCCCCCTGCCACTGGCCTCGTGGCTGGTGGTCGGTGCTCTGTTAGCCCCAACATATGTATACGTTTCATCCATTCCGTTCATACATTTTTTAAGATATTTTTAGCAAATCACCCTTAGTTGATGCAAAAATATGGCGACTCCAACTGTAATATGATGGTTAGCTCCGAGGACTGTGAACCTACGAAAGAGATGGACAAAGGAGACCTTGGCTATGAGCAGGGATCCTTCAATGCCTAAGTTAGATTAGGAATTTGGGTCTAAGTAGTGTAACTGGGGATTTAGAGTGCCAAATGTTGCGTACATGTTACAATGGACTCCTCTCCTATTTATACATGTGGATCGAAGGAGTCATGGCCGTTAATCTCGGCACAATCTCTTCCATCAAGCGGGCGCTATGTGTGCACAGATGTCGGCCGTTATCCGTAGATCGTGCACCGAAAAACTCTCCAACATGCCTCATTGACACTAATCCCTGGGTGTAATCTTCGGCCATGTATGTATCCAAGCCAACCTCGACCCACGACCCTTCGAGCACAACCCTCGAAGCCTATGAGGGAGCTACCCTTGTTCGGGCCTCGGATAACATATGTCAGTGCCGAGTACTTGGCCTCCGACTCCATATCTTCACCAAGGCCGAGACTTGTTTATGACCTTCCATGCCCATGGTCGGAGTCCACGAGTGGCGCATTCTGATTTCTTCCAGGCTCCCGGTCGAAATCAAGGCTCGGGGGCCTTATCCAGGGCCTTAGTTCTTCGGATAAGAGTTCCATACGTCCGATCCAGGGCCGTAGCTCTTACCCTCTTCCACAACCCTTGTTTTGGAACTGTAGTTTGGAAGCATGGTCGGCTCGGAGGCGATGCCATTGCACCAAAGCTCTGTTCATGATTTCTCCAAGTCGGCCTTTATTGAGTTCGGCTCAAATTTTTCCATAACAGAAGCCCCCTACTCTCAAGGTCCGAGCTCAGACTTAGAGAGTAAATGCTTGAAAAAATGAGACGTCGCCTTACTCTTGTTGATGGGTCGACGAAGTCGAAGCGAATCGTCGTGATGATTACGCTTTGGGATCCGCATGCGGTACGACCGTTGCAGGCTTTAGAATTCTTGTCATTGGATGGCGGACGCGTGGCTGCAGTTAAGGATTTAAATAGGTGTGATGAGTAGGGACGCTGCCGCTTGTTCATTGGGAGACGAGAGGCTACCTATGCCATAAATGTTGTTCAGTGCCGATGACGCTCGGCTCTGTGTGCAGGCCCAGACAAATAGCTTACTTCCACGTGTTCGAACGAGCTTAAAAGCAGCGCCTTGACTTCGGTGTGATTGTCTGTCATAATTGCATTTGGTGGGCAGCGACTATATAAACCCCTCCCAGTCCTCATTTAAAGTTTCTTACTTCTTCATTTGCATCCTCCTATGCTCCATTTTCTCTGAGAGTTTGCGCATCGAGAAGCTTCCCAGAAGGCCTTTCTTTGTGAGTTCTCCTTCCCAACCTCTTTTTTCATTTCCTTAGAATATTATGTCGAATGGCTCAGATGATGTCCAAGAGGTCTAAGGTATGAATGAGGACTCCCAGCCGGAGACTACAGGCTCAGAGTGTACGGACTCCGAAGGTCCCTTGGAAATAGTGCCGCTCTATCCTCCAATCAAGAAAACTGTCGGCTAAAGGGTCAAGAGCCGAGGCGTGGGATCAAAAGAGGATACTTTGAGATCTAGCGGGAAGGGCTATGGCCGGGCCTTCGGAGGGCCGATCCGAAGCCGCAGTTCCCGGGGGCTCGGTCTTGATCGAGTCTCAGATTGCTTAGCTCTGCGCTGAGTACCAAATTCCCAACTCGGTGCACATCCGAGCTCCCTCTCCCCTTGATGCTCGAAGTGATCCCACTGATAGGGTGATCGCTATATTTGTTTGCTCCCTTCAATGCAGACTTCAATTTCTCATCCATCCTTTTGTGCGCTCGGTGATTGCGCAATTGAAGCAGGCTTCGAGTCAGTTGGCTCCAAACGCCTGGTGGATTTTGGTCCCTCCTTCATTCTCTAGCATCAGATAAAGAACCAGCACTTACACTGGACGAGTTCCTGGCCATGTACCAGGCCAAACATGATAAATCTGAGTCGTGCTGGTACTATCTCTTGGTCAAGCCCCAATGTACCCCGGGCCTAATAACCAGACTTCCTACCTCTAACAAAGATTGGAAAGACAAGTGGTTTTGGGCCCCGGGGGAGTGGGAGGCGCCTGCTGCTGAACTCAGTCGCCTGCGAGTCCGAGTTCCCACCAAATTCTCCAATCCAGGTTAAGTCCTCGATTTGTTTTGTATTTCATACTTCCTGCTCGTTCATCGTGTTCTGACCTATTCTTTGTTTGCAGTTTACCGGAAAGTGCTTCTCGACCTCTCTCCATATCTCCGAGCCCATATTGTTAGGGCTCGGGTACTCAAGGAGGAGCAACGCATCTGGCATGACCTCGTCAGTCCGGATACTCTTGTGTTGTCCGAATTTTACAGATTTAAACCCCACCCTATTCCCCTTGGTAAGTATCATGACTCTTTATACAATAAACCCCTTCGTATGTGTTTCTTAGTCGATTTCTTTTTTTAGCAGGTATGGCTGATGCATTGGGTTTCAAGAGAAAGAGATCTGTGATGCCACGCCCTCCTATGGACGTGGTGATGGCTACAGAGTCGAGGGTCAAGATCACTGCCTCGAAGAGAAAAACCACTCCTGCCATGGAGACTGCCCCAGTGCGGCCGAGCCTCGCACACCTCGGCCCCGAGGCTCCCTGGGGATCGAGAAGGAGGTAGTCGGAGAGACAGTCGAAGCAAACCTCCTCCCCGGATAGGGAATCTTCTGGTGAAACTATCCACATTAACATCAGCCTCACGGCTGCTGAGGTTGATTTCTTGACCTGTCGGACGGACGCTCTAGTCGAGAATGCCGCCACACTTGAAGTCGAACCCCAAGCCTCCGAGGCTAGCGGTGTGGGGAGAGCAGCTGATCCAACTCCGGGATCGGAAGTGTTTCCGCCCGATTATCACATGTCATGCTGACCGAATGGGCAACTAAACATGCAACCGAGGCATCTATTGCCAATACCCTCTCCCGCTCTTACAATTCGTTTATTAATGACTACGCCTCGGTCTGCTATACTGTAAGTTTTCGAAGTGGATATGTTGATTTTGATTGTTTCTCGTAATTTCTAACTCTTCACTATTCCAGGCATTGCTGATGTTTATCGTGGTCTGAGATAGGCTGAGGGCGACGACTCGGCTTGAGGATGATAAGGCCGAACTCAAAGGGCTTCTGAAAGCCTCAACTGATGAGCAAGAGAGGTTGAAATGCCTTACAGTGGAGGGCAAGCTGAGGGACTTGAAGCTCCAGGGCGAAGTCAACGAGCTCCAGACCTGTTTGGATGCTGCCGAGTCCGAGCTAGCGTGCATGAAGATCCTCATTAAGCGCTTGGAGGCTCTTATTTTGCGCGTGGAGGAGGACAATGCCCGCCTTTCAGCTGAGGTCGGGGTGGCGAGGTGCGAGGCTGCCGAGGAGATGGCAAAGCAGCGGGCTGAGTTAGAAACCTTAGCTGCATCGCAGGCTACTGCAGCGGTTGAAGAATTCAAGGCGTCATTGGAGAGATCCGAGGAGTTAGATAGGCTATATTACTAGGCCTATAACACTGCCTACAATGCGTGCCTTGCCGACGTTCGGGGTCTTCACCCCGACATTAACCTCGACTCCCTGGCCACAGATAATGCCGAGGAAGCTCCTGCCACTGAAGCCGACGAGGTTCCAGCTACCGCCGAGACTGAGGAGGCACTCAATGCTCAACCCCCCAGCTTAACAGTTGGCCCCTCTTCTTAGAGGGAATAATATATTTTCCCTTCTTTTTTTGTGCCAAGACAATGGATGCTTTTATAAATGTTAACTTTTAATCTTTGAATGATAATTTCGTTTGATGATTATGGTGGGATGCTTTCGTTAAGATTGTCAAATTGTTAAATGACGAGCAGACCTCTTCTTTAAGGGGTCGGTTCGCTGAAAGATTTCATTTCTGCACATGAGAAATGGTCCTTCGTAGCATACTCGGATGGCGAGGCAATCATTTAGTCGACAATCTAAAGTAGAAAATAGCGATCTTTTATTAGGAGTTGAAATGATAAGTAGATCCGACCCGTAAATGGCTTTCCCTTTCAGGGGTAGTAAATCTTCAAATGCTTCGCATTCCAGGGTTGGGGCAACGGACGTCCCTCCAAGTCTTCCAGGTGGTATGATCCTGGTTTAGCCGAGCCGACTACCTGATAGGGTCCCTCCCAGTTCGGACCTAGGGACCCTACCCTGGGTTCTGTAGTGTTCTGGAAAACGCGGCGAAGGACTAGATCTCCTCATCAAAACTGCCTTGTCCTGACTCTAGAGTTGTAGAATCGAGAAACCTGCTGATGCCGAGCTATGGCTTGGAGTTTGGCAACGTCTCACATCTCTTCAAGTAGGTCAAGGTTTGCCACGACCTGCTCGTCATTCTGCTCTTCTTGGTAGTTCTTCACTCGCGTAGTGGGGAGCCCAATTTCGACTGGGACGATTGCCTTTGAGTCATAGGACAATGAAAAGGGAGTTTCCCCCGTAGATGTCTTAGTTGTGGTCCTTTAGGCCCAGAGAACAAACGGAAGCTCGTCGGCCCAATTGTCTTTGGCTTTTTTCAGCTTCGTCTTGAGATGATGCTGGATGACTTTATTCACTAATTTGACTTGTCCGTTGGACTGTGGATGACGAGGCGACGAGTATGTTGAGGGTCAAATATTGCATATTAGACCGATTCTTACTTGATTTTACGAACATAATATTGTTTAACGCCGGTTTTAACTGTGTTTGTGATACAGGGTGTATTTGAGAGCATGGACGGTAAAAAGTCACTAAAAAGCATGGATTTAATAATCTGAGGACACCAAGGCAAGGGACGAACTCTAAGGAACCAAGATCGAAGAATTCACCTGCTAGAGATCCAAGAAAACGGATAAACCGAAGCTCAAGTGGCCCAAAATTGGTACAGAATACAAGATCACAGGGTTCCCACCATCCGTTCAGCTCGAAACTTCATACCTGACCTGATGACCGTAAATTAACCGTACACGTCAAAATTCAGCCCTTGGGTTAGTGTGTAAGTAACCCGATGGACAAGATCAGATAATAACCATTGAGAAAGCATCTTGGACATCCTTGGGAGATTGGGACTCAAATTGAACCGATGGAAAGATCATGAAAAACGGTGAATATTCGTTAAATTTCACCTCTTTTGGACGATACGATAGGGAGAAATGGACGGCAGAAGTTATTATGAAAGATAAGGGCAAATTTGTAAATATGGATGCCATGCATGGCATCCACGTGAAGGGATTGTATTTTTAAGGGTGAATGTTGTCCACACATCGGTTGAGCGTGTGGCCCACCCTAAAGTCGGATCTACTTCAAACTAGAGGCTGTGGGCCAACACTACGTCCATGATCTGATGAAGGGAGTGGATTTCTAGGACAGGCATCGCAGTGGACTCCACCTATTTTTTGCAAATCATCCAAATTTAGCCAAGCCAAACGTCCAGTGACGGACGTGCTAGCAATTGGGTTTTGATAGTGGGCCCCACCCATCGTCGAAAAGGATGATCTACACCGTCTATTAGAACCCCGAGGTCCTTCTTACCAAGGCCTAGGTGACAAGATTTTAAGAAACTAAGAAGATGGGATCATAACCATTCAAGCATGAGACGGACGGCGGCAAGGAAAGATTCAATGGGCCACACTAAATTCGAGAAAAAAATACCCATTTCTGGATGGTTTTTCGAGGACAACTCAATGGACGACATGGATTCTTCAACCGACGCTTATAGTAGGCCCCACCAAGCATCACAGCGTTACTACGCAGGCTCTGTTTCGCAAACAGAGCCGATCCTGCGGATGAGTTTCATGGGCCACCATCGTACACTGAAGGTCCGATCCGGACCGTCCATTGGAATCCCACCGATCCTCTTATCCTCGCCTAGGTGTCAGTTTGACCCCAGGTAAGGTATCGTGAGATCCTATCCATTGAATGCAAGTTGGATGGCGGAAGAGAGATCCAGTGGGCCACACCAAATTCGAGCCAAATCAATCCAGTCCCGACCAAAAATTTGACATGAACCCACTGGATGGAGTGGATTTCCTGTTTTACCTCAATCAAGGGCCCACCAATTAGGACAGATGCGTAAGATGCTTTGAGCCTGCTGCGTAAATGGAGTAGATCTCCGACTCGGTTGCAAACTCTCCTTCCGCCTCCGGGTGTGGAAGTTCCATACGACTGACCCTCTTATGGCTATAAAGAGGGAGGGAGACAGGGAGAGGATATTATTTTTTTGGGAGCAGCACCAGCCGTGGAGCAGCGACAGATAAAGTTTTTATTTTCTTTCTTTATAATTTTGTTTTATTTTGTTTTGTTTTCTTCTTATGTGTTCTAGCCTCATCATGTCAGGCTAAACCTCTTAGCTAGGGCTAAGAGGTGAAGCTTGTGGCATGATGGGAGACTCTATTTTATGCCTTTTGTTTATACTGAACCGATATTGATTTTAGTTTAATTAAGGGAATGTTTTTAGTTTTTAATGGTCTGTTGTGACTGAAATTACAATGGGTTTGTGATAGCTTTGAGCATGTTCCTATTCCTTTTATGTTTATGACGTCAGGAAGCCCTATTGTTCACCATCGTCTCCTGGGCATGGTTGGATGTCGGTACCCTTCCTAACCTTCATGACATGATTGATTGGTTGGTAATTAGTTTAATTCTGTTGTTTACTTTGTTTTCTGGGCATGGTTTGGTGATGAAATCCATTCTAATTCATACACCTTTCATCTTTTAAACACTATATCAAATAAGTTCAGTTTAAATTCCATGATTCTTCAAGCAGGCATAAGATCTCCCTGATCTTTACAAGTGGATCCTCTGAATCCCTAGTTTCCTACCTCTGAATTCTCTACGTTTTAGATAATTATTTCACAATTATTCCTCAAATTACAATTCAATTTAGATTTTATCTCATTCTAGTTCTAGTTAGTTTCAGATTACGTACAAGTTTCAGTCCCTATGGATTCGACCTCGGTCTTACCGAGTTTATTACTACATCACAACCCTGCACTTGGGGAGTGAACAAGTTTTTGGCGCCGTTGCCGGGGACTGACGGTTACGTTTTCTAAAATTAATTGGCTTTAGAATTAGATTAAGATTAGGATTGTACTAACTTTAATTGTAGATTTTTCTTTCTTAGAACTAACTTTCTTGTTTTGTAGGGTCTTTGATAGATTGTCTAAATTGGTAACTTTGTCCTAATTTCTCTACCTTTTCTATTTATTTTTTAAAGATTTGGTCTTATCTCTTAGATACTAACTTGGGTTGTTTTGTTTTGCAGGATCTTAACATAGGAACTTCTTATTTGGTAACACCTTTCTAACTTCTCCTCTTATTGTAGGATTTTTTTTTCTTTTATTTTTCTAGGATTAGACTAAGAGTTAGGGTTCTACCATGGAAGCGTAGGTACGTGCATGCGCTGAGATAGATAAGAGATATTGGGGAATACTTGAGGGTTATGGAATTCAACGTATACCTCAAGATTTTGCTCTATCAAGAATAGACTTTGAGAACCGACTAGAACGTTATGTTCCATCAGTTAATAGGTCTGTATATGATCATAATTAAGGGAATGAGGATTATTATCAACCATCATATTCTCCCATGTATGATCAGTATGACTATAACCAGTGGAACCATCAAAACTGGGAAGATGAACCAACAACATGTTGTAATGATTATTCTCTTGGATCCCATACCCTGGAGATCCAACCAGAAACGATTCAAGAGGATTCATGTTTTAATCTAGAACAATTCAACCAGCATATTGCGAAAATGATGAAATCATTAGAGGCAATTGAATCGCACCTCAATAAGAGGAACAAGGCTAGTTCACCCCAGTTGCAACCCAGTCCAGAAATACAATGCAATCCTAACTTGCTTTTAGAGAATTCTGGAATTTGGAATGAAGAGTTGAATTGTGCTAATGAGCATATGGTTCACTTTCCCGATGAGTCGATCTCAATGACTGTTCAAAAGAATGGGGAAGAAACATGGTTGTCTTTCAAATATAATGATGACGACACACCCCACTCACATGACACACTTGAGTTCAATAAAGAGGAAGAGGTTAGTTTATACGAACCTCAACCCAATCTGGAAATAGAATGTGAGGAAAGCGATCCCATCCCAAGTGTGCACTACATGGAAGTAGACGATGATGCGTATTGGGAAGATGATTATGAATGTGCAACCCAAATTTCCTTGGAATCAATCTCAAGTTTGGTCCAAGTCAATGATCAAGACGTACACGAAGTGGTCGGTCATAATGAGCCACTCCCCTCACCTAACATGTCTGATTTAAAGGTAGAGGACGGGCCCCTTACAACCAACCCTTCTAACTCTTGTGAAACGTATTTGGACCACTCCTCTGAATCGAATGATGATATGATTCAGGAGATGGATGAGCTACTCAATATGACTCTTAAATTTGAAACCACCCAGTTGAGGCCACCATCTGAACTGTTGAATAATGACGATTCAATGCCTCTTCTGAGTAGTATCAATGAACAGATTCCGCACATCAATACTTCATCTACTGACCCTTTATCTGTCTGTGCAGGGCTGAAGCAAGAGAGCACACCTCCATTTACCTTTAAAGACGATGAATTCCTTGGGCAAATCATCATGAGCTCTAATATGGAACATAAGTCACGCTCAACTGAATTTTCCAACTCTTTGGATGATTGCTTGGCACACTTTGCAGATTCAAATGATCCCATGATAAGAGACATAGTGAATGCCTTGCAAAACAATATCTCGGTAGTCATCACTGACCGAGAGAACCCTTACTCTGAAGCCCCTCCTTCCACAGATCCTGAATGTTTACCGTTAAGGGAAGAGGAGCTAAAAATTGAACCGAAGTCTAATACTTCGGAATGTGTTGAGACTACACCACTTCTTGAAAATTTTTCTCAATTTGATCTACTTGTAGTCTCTGATTCACCATGGGATATTAACTTCGAAACTTTTTCTGTCGCAGGTGAATCGTATATACTCTGGATACCTCAGGCAAATCAACGACAAATTTTTGATGAGGTACATAAGTTTTTCTAAAATGTCATGCTCCAGGGCATCCAAGTCTATTGTAAAAAGGGCTTTAGGATGATCCTGTTAAGAAACCTACTGAGAAATTTATCACGATACTGGCCAGAAGAGGAACCTTGCGGCATGACTGAGTAGTTTTTCCCTGCTTTCTTAGGACTAGGGTAGTTTGCTTTATGTTATTTTAGGATAGACGGTAAACTTAGCGCTCCTGGGAGGCAACCCAGCTTTTTCATTCCATTTAATTTTCCTAGTTAGTTAGTTCAATGTTTGTGGGTAACATTACTGCAAACCCTCACGAGACTACAACTCGTCCACTAGGGGCAACCTAGGGGTTTAAAGGCTTGTTGCATACGCTAAATGCAATCGAGAGCACCTGCGAAAGTGGTATAGGTAGGATTTTATTTTTGTTATTTTTGTGTTGTTATCTCTCTCGTGCTAGCCGGCGTCCATGATGCGATCTATTGGAAAGTCTCTCACGATTCATCATCCAGGTACTATCTTCCCATCACTTCATATTCGTTATCCCAAGTGCATTGTATATACTCATATCTTTTACATTGAGGACAATGTAGATTTTAGGTTGGGGGTGGGAGATTAGGTGACATAATCAGCATTTTCTTGGTCTTAAGCAAAATTCGTGAAAATTTTTAAATTTTTCTGAACTTTCTTGTGAATTCGAAGTGATTTTGACAGCCATCTTGGATTTAGAATTACAAGATAAGTGATGTTGGCAATTTATGACTCTTGGATTCCGTATTTGTTAGATTTCACAGTTAAGTTCGAACTATTAATCCTTGATTAGAGGTTTTAAACATTGATTGAGTCATGATTTCACAGGACACATCTTACTTGCACATTAAGGTTCAGTTCAATATTAAATGATTAACTTGGTAACCACTAAGCTTGAAAGGAACAAACCTGAGAAATTGAAAGGATTGGGCGAATGGCCTTCACCATAGGTTTGCTCCCTACAGGTGGGGATTTAATTCCCTAAGAATGAGTCAGAAAGGGTTGGGTGAACAAACTTCACCATAGGTTTGCTCCCTATAGGTGAGGATTTGATTCCCTTCTTTGGCACTACTGTTTATGGAAAAATCAAAAGCTGGAAGAATGAAAAGATGATCTGTGAAGCAAGTTCTGGTTTAGGTTGTCCTGAATGCTCTTTTGATCATCAATGTTATCTTAGAAATAGACGACTGAATCTCTTAATGATGGTAAGCCGAGATTCCACTATACACCCATGGAACTCGATGTTTAGAATTTTTTCTAATTTATGGATTAATGCTTAAGACTTGATTATGAGGTTTTATCATGTACTTGAGTCCAAAAGAAAGAATGCTCAATATTCATGAATCTTAGATTTCTCGTGTCTAGGTTATTTTTCTAAATCACTCGAGTTCTTAGAAATTGTTCGGTAATTCTCAATTTATTTTTTCGCATACTTTGCTCGGGACTAGCAAAATGCTGGTTGGGGGTTGTGATGAGGGTCAAATATTGCATATTAGACCCGATTCTTACTTGATTTTACGAACATAATATTGTTTAACGCCCGGTTTTAGCTGTGTTTGTGATACAGGGTGTATTTGAGAGCATGGACGGTAAAAAGTCGCTAAAAAGCATGAATTTAATAATCTGAGGACACCAAGGTAAGGGACGGACTCTAAGGAACCAAGATCGAAGAATTCACCTGCCAGAGATCCAAGAAAACGGATAAACCGAAGCTCAAGTGGCCCAAAATTGGTACAGAATGCAAGATCACAGGGTTCCCACCATCCGTTCAACTCAAAACTTCATACCTGACCTGAGAACCGTAAATTAACCGTACACGTCAAAATTCAGCCCTTGGGTTAGTGTGTAAGTGACCCGATGGATAAGATCAGATAATAACCATTGAGAAAGCATCTTGGACATCATTGGGAGATTGGGACTCAAACTGAACCGATGGAAAGATCATGAAAAACGGTGAATATTCATTAAATTGCACCTCTTTTGGACGATACGATAGGGAGAAATGAACGACAGAAGTTATCACGAAAGATAAGGGCAAATTTGTAAATATGGATGCCATGCATGGCATCTACGTGAAGGGATTGTATTTTTAAGGGTGAATGTTGTCCACACATCTGTTGAGCGTGTGGCCCACCCTAAAGTCGGATCTACTTCAAACTAGAGGCTGTGGGCCAACACTACGTCCATGATCTGATGAAGAGAGTGGATTTCTAGGACAGGCATCGCAGTGAACTCCACCTATTTTTTGCAAATCATCCAAATTTAGCCAAGCCAAACGTCCAGTGACGGACGTGCTAGCAATTGGGTTTTGATAGTGGGCCCCACCCATCGTCGAAAAGGATGATCTACACCGTTTATTAGAACCCCGAGGTCCTTCTTACCAAGGCCTAGGTGACAAGATTTTAAGAAACTAAGAAGATGAGATTATAACCATTCAAGCATGAGACAGATGGCGGCAAGGAAAGATTCAATGGGTCACACTAAATTCGAGAAAAAAATACCCATTTCTGGATGGTTTTTCGAGGACAACTCAATGGATGACATGGATTCTTTAACCGATGCTTATAGTAGGCCGCACCAAGCATCACAGCGTTACCAAACAGAGCCGATCCTGTGGATGAGTTTCATGGGCCACCATCGTACACTGAAGGTCCGATCCGGATCGTCCATTGGAATCCCACCGATCCTCTCATCCTCGCCTAGGTGTCAGTTTGACCCCATGTAAGGTATCGTGAGATCCTATCCATTGAATGCAAGTTGGACGGCGGAAGAGAGATCCAGTGGGCTACACCAAATCCGAGCCAAATCAATCCAGTCCCGACCAAAAATCTGACATGAACCCACTGGATGGAGTGGATTTCCTGTTTTACCTCAATCAAGGGCCCACCAATTAGGACAGATGCATAAGATGCTTTGAGCCTGCTGCGTAAATGGAGTAGATCTCCAAGTTGGTTACAAACTCTCCTTCCGCCTCCGGGTGCGGAAGTTCCATACGACTGACCCTCTTATGGCTATAAAGAGGGAGGGAGACAGGGAGAGAGGATATTATTTTTTTGGGAGTAGCACCAGCCGTGGAGTAGCGACAGATAGAGTTTTTATTTTCTTTCTTTATAATTTTGTTTTATTTTGTTTTGTTTTCTTCTTCTGTGTTCTAGCCTCATCATGTCAGGCTAAACCTCTTAGCTAGGGCTAAGAGGTGAAGCTTGTGGCATGATGGGAGACTCTATTTTATGCCTTTTGTTTATATTGAACCGATATTGATTTTAGTTTAATTAAGGGAATGTTTTTAGTTTTTAATGGTCTGTTGTGACTGAAATTACAATGGGTTTGTGATAGCTTTGAGCATGTTCCTATTCCTTTTATGTTTATGATGTCAGGAAGCCATGTTGTTCACCATCGTCTCTTGGGCATGGTTGGATGTCGGTACCCTTTCTAACCTTCATGACATGATTGATTGGTTGGTAATTAGTTTAATTCTGTTGTTTACTTTGTCTCCTGGGCATGGTTTGGTGATGGAATCCGTTCTAATTCATACAGCTTTCATCTTTTAAACACTATATCAAATAAGTTCAGTTTAAATTATATGATTCTTCAAGCAGGCATAAGATCTCCCTGATCTCTATAAGTGGATCCTCTGAATCCCTAGTTTCCTACCTCTGAATTCTCTACATTTTAGATAATTATTTCACAATTATTCCTCAAATTACAATTCAATTTAGATTTTATCTCATTCTAGTTCTAGTTCTAGTTAGTTTCAGATTACGTAAAAGTTTCAGTCTCTGTGGATTCGACCTCGGTCTTACCGAGTTTATTACTACATCACAACCTTGCTCTTGGGGAGTGAACAGAGTACGCATTGGAAATGCCAAGCCCCAGACACATGCCTCTGAATCTGTCGTTGTCGAATTGTTTCCTGTTGTCGGACATGATGGTGCATGGGACTCTGAATCGACATATGATGTTCTTCCATACGAAATCTATTACCTTTTGCTTAGTGATACTTGCCACAGGCTCAGCTTTCGCATATTTCGTGAAGCAGTCCACAACCACAATTGCAAACTTGGTCTACCCCTTTCTGCGAGGTAGATGCCCGATGATGTCAATCCCCCAATGGGTGAATGGCCAGGGTCCGCTCATAGGGGTCAGATCTGCTGTTGGCTGCCTCGTGACGGTAACGAATCTCTGACACTTATCACACCTTTGGATGAAGTTTTTGGAGTCCTCTCGAATTGTTAGCCAGAAGTACCCTTGGAGGAGTACTTTCTGAGCCAAAGTGCGGCCCCTGGAATGATTTCCGTAGATTCCTTTGTGGATTTGTTAAATCATGTACTCCACCTCGTCCGGTCGAAGACATCGAAGGTAGGGCCGGGAGTATCCTTTCTTGTATAACGTGTCGTTGAGGATTGCATATCGTGCTGCCCTGACCTTCAGACGCCGAGCGTCCAAGCCATCTTGAGGGACCTCATTGATAGTGAGGTACCTGATGATCGGATCCATCTAACTCGTAGCTGTTTGCACGGGGTTAATCATTTCTTGCTCGGCTCGATCGATGCTCGGATTATCAAGGAATTCTACTGGAACGATCCTTGAGATCTTCCCTTCAGTAGCCGAGGCAAGCTTTGCGAGGGCATCGGCCTAAGAGTTCTCAGCCCTTGGTTTTTGGCTGATGACGCAATCCCTGAATTTCTCGGATAACTTGCGAACTTCGGCCAAGTAAGCTATCATCCTTCCTTCCTTGTCGTCGTACTCGGCTGATACTTGGTTCACAACAAGCTGTGAATCGCACCGTACATCAAGGAGCTGGACTCCCAGACTAGCAGCTAGTTTGAGTCCAACCAATAGGGCTTCATACTCTGCTTCGTTATTAGATGGTTTGAAACCGAGCCTAATCGCATACTGAATATTGGTTGTGTCGGGCGCAACCAGGATGATCTCTGTTGTTCCTCGTTTGGAATTAGGTGACCCTTCCAAGAACAAGGTCCATCTATCATCTTCTGCTCCTGCTCTGATGCTCTTGAGGAGAGGAAATGATGGGGGAATGACAGAGGTTGCTTCCAAACTTGTTGATGCCTCTAGGATGGAGTCTTCGATACCATAACTTGGAGCAGTGAACTCAGCTATGAAGTCGACCACAGCTTGGCCTTTAATCGTGGTCCTCGGTCGATATTGGATATCAAATTCTCCGAGTTCCACCGCTCACTTGGTCAGTCATCCGGACACTTCTGATTTCTGGAGCACCTGTCAGAGGGGTGAATCTGTGAGGACGATGATAGAATGTGCCTGGAAATATGGGCGCAACCTTTGAGTAGAGACGACTAGACTCAGGGCCAGTTTCTCCATGCTTGGCTATCTGGTCTCGACTGGAACCATTGCCTTATTGGTGCAATAAACGGGGTGTTGTTTTCCCTTAACTTCTCGGATAAGGGTCGAGGCTGACGGCTGAAGCAGAAACCGCCAAATAGAGAAACAAGGGCTCCCCCTCTTCGAGCTTGGACAACAACGACGATGATCCCAGGTATTGTTTCAACTACTGAAAGGCCTGTTCGCAATCCGAGGTCCATTCCACCTTTTTATGACCCTTCAATTGTTGGAAGAAGGGTAGACACTTATCGGTAGCTCTGTGTATGAATTGGCTGAGCGTGGTAACTCTTCCGGTGAGGCACCGGATCTCCTTCATCGTCCGAGGCCAGCTTATGTTGAGTAGAGCTCTGATTTTGTCAAGGTTTGCTTCGAAACCCCTCTGACTAACTTGAAAACCAAGAAACTTACCGGATCCCACACCAAAGGCACACTTCGCTGAATTCAACTTCATTTGGTACTCTTGCAAGTTTAAGAAAGTCTCTCCAAGGTCTGCGATGTGGTCGAATGCTCTGACGCTCTTCACAAGCATGTCGTCGACGTAGACCTCCATGGTCCGACCGTCTATCGTGCGAACATCTGGTTGACCAGCCTCTGATATGTTGCTCAAGCATTCTTCAGGCCGAAGGGCATGACCTGTTAACAGTAGAGCCCTTTTTTAGTGATAAAAGTTGTCTTCTGCCTGTCTGGAGGATACATTACTATCTGGTTGTAACCAAAGTATGCGTCCATGAACGTAAGGAGCTTGTGCCTGACTGTGCTGTTAACCAATTGGTCAATCTGAGGCAGAGGGAAGCTATCCTTGGGGCATGCCTTGTTCAGGTCTAAGTAGTCTATAAAAACTCGTCATTTCCCGTTGGCCTTCTTTACAAGGACCAAATTCGCGATCCAGTCTAGGTAATGGACTTCCTCAATGAAACCAGCGTCAATGAGTTTGGAGACCTCCTCGACTATTGTTGCGTACCTTTCGGGCTCGAAAGCCCTCCTCTTTTGCTTCATTGGTTTGTACTTTGGATCCACGTTCAGCTTATGGACCATGACCTCTAGAGATACCTGCATGTCTTGGTGAGACCATGCAAAAACGTCTTTGTGCTGTCATAAGAAGGTCAGCATCTGGCTTCGTTGCTCGAAATTCAATGATGATCCGAGTTTAACTGTTTTACTCGGGTCAGAGTCATCAAGCAGAGCCGTCACGAGGTCTTCGGTGGGAGAGCTATCCGCAAGAGCGTCTACTATGGGGTCGAGTACATTTATTGTGAGGGCCTGCTTTGCTGAGCCTTTCCTAACGGCTATCAAATAGCACCTCCGAGCTTCTCGTTGATCCCCTCGAACAGATCCGACCCCTCCTTCGGTAGGGAACTTTATCATCAAATGGTATGTGGATACGACCGCCCTCATGACGTTAAGGGACGGTCGCCCAATGATGACATTATGGGTTGATGGTACATTTACCAGTAGGAAGTCTACCAGCAGGGTTAGCTAGTTCTGCCCTTCCCTCGCTGTGACTGGGAGAGAGATCGCCCCCTCGGAGATCACCTTATCACCCGCGAATCCATGCAACGATGTCTTCATAGGTCAGAGGCGCGACCTATCTATTCCCATTTTGTTTAATGCTTCTTAGTACAATATATCAGTCGAGCTCCTGGTGTTGACCATAATACGATAGACCTTGTGGTTGGCTATTGTCACCGCCACCACTAAGGCATCGTCATGAGGATGTTGTATTCCCTGCGCGTTATCTTCCGTGAATGTAAGGCCACATGGACTTACTCGGAGTTCTTTCTTTGGCCTGTTGGCTGAGTAGACGTAATGCTTAGGGTTGGTGCTCCGGGAATAGGCTTTACCAGCTCGATTCCAGTCGCCGCCTCTGGACGGACCACCATAGATTGTTCGGATCTCTATAGCTTCGTCTATAGCTTTGCTCAGTTGGTCCTCCTTCCGAGCTCATTTCTCTTCCTTCAGATATTGATGCAGGTGACCCTTACAAATGAGGGTCTCGATCTCTTCTTTGAGATCAACACAGTCACTGATGTTGTGTCCATCATCTCGATGAAAGCGACAATACTTACTCCTGCCTCGTCTCTTTATTTGAGTTGGCCCTGCCACTCGTCTTTATATTGAGTTAGCCATTGCCACTCTCGTTATTATCGAGTTGACCATTGTCATTCTTCTCTTATTATATTGGTCATTGCCACTTTTGTTGAGTTGACATTGTCATGCTTCTCTTTATTATGTTAGCCTTGTGCCGTCTATCTTTACGGCTTAGGCATGTGTCTTGATATTCTAGAACCACTATAATTCAGTTGATATTCTTCATGATTTAGATTCAGCTATACTCTTTATGATTTAGTTTATATTCTATATAAGTGCAAGTGATGTGTAAGATGTATCACAACTAGTGATTCAAATATTGTATCATGGACATAATACGCTCTGGGTAGAGACCCTCTTGGGGCACGTAAGTCCTTAAGCCTTCGGGTAGTGGTGCACAAATTGATGTATGTAATTCGCAAATACAGTGTCACATCACTCCGGGATTGGATATCGCAAATAGTCGCTACATGAACAAATCGTGTCACGTAATTCACGCAGCTCATGTGTTGTGCGCTCTGAGGAATTCTTGTAAATCCACGGTAGCGTTGGCCATGCCGGCGAATATCTGTACAGTGAGAGTGCAGGTCGAGCTGGTCATCTATAAAATGTATTCCACATTGTGATGATCACTACGTATGATGAACCCCACATGCTTTGTTAGGCATGCATCTCATGTAGGTTGTTTGCGCATGTTGATACCCTCGTGTTAGTGGAGCACGGGATGTATTAGACCCTTACTTTACCTGTTATGAATCTCTTGAATTATTGTCAATCTTAAAGGATAACCTTCACTATGAGTAGGGCATTGACCCTCTCCCAACCATACAAATTATACAGGTGACGTACAGGTTTAAAAACTTAGAAGGCCCGCTTCCTGTAGAAGACTACGTTGAAAGAATTCAAAGCTAGATTATTTAATTAGATTTATACTTCCATTGCGAACTCTGATGTTATAATAAACCTCCCATGATGAGGCCATTTGATTATTCTTTTACTTTGATGAAATATAATTAATACGATTGATCTTGTGAATGTTACCTTCATGAATGTACATGGATGTAAACAAATGAAAAAAAAATAAGATGCGATTTTCTAAATCATCCAATTTATTCATCATTAACACCTGGTTTCCTCAGGCACAAGTACAAACTCAGGCCGTGAAAATTTGGGATGTTACATAATCCGATCCATACACCTTGTCAGCCAGCTCGCCATAAGGGCAAAAAGTCCTAAAATGGGCAGTCTCCACTTCTAACAAGCATCACGGTGAGCCTAGAAAGTTTCAACAGTTACCATTATTTTCTATTTTGTGGTCCACACGAGCACCGGATCAGGCTGATATTTGGTCCCTAGCCCTAAAATGACACGGCAGAAAGGATGGGCGGCATGGATTGTACACATACATCAATGTGGGCCCATTTGGGTCGTGGTTTGCATTGGTTGTAGTTATCATGTTGCATGGGTCGTGGTTTACGATGTGTTCACTTCCTCTTCTACTAAACCTTTGGTGTCATAGCTTATGGCCCACGATGGGGTGATTTGATCCATTCACCCTGTCGGCTAGCTTGCCGTAGGCCCAAAAAGTCCTGACTTGGGCAACATCCACTTCTAACAAACATCACGGTGAGCCTGGAAAGTTTCAACAGTCACCAATATTTTCTATTTTGTGGCTCACATGAGCATTGGATCAGGCTAATATTTATGCCCTACCCCTAAAATGACACGACAAAAAGGATGGGCAGCATAGATTATACACATACATCAATGTGGGCCCATTTGGGTTGTGGTTTGCATGGGTCGTGTTTGTCATGTTGCATGGATCGTGGTTTGCAATGTTTTCACTTCTTCTTTTACCAAACCGCTAGTACCATAGCTTAAGGCCCACAATGGGATGATCCGATCCATTCACCTTGTCAGCCAACTCATCGTGGACCTAAAAAGTCCTGACTTGAGCAGTGTCTACTTCTAACAAACATCACAATGAGCCTGAAAAGTTTCAACAGTCACCAATATTTTCTATTGTGGCCCACACGAGCACTAATCAGGCTGATATTTGTACCCTACCCCTAAAATGATACCGCAAAAAGGATGGGCGGCATAGATTATACACATACATCAATGTGGGCCTATTTGGGTCGTGGTTTGCATGGGTCGTAGTTGTCATGTTGCATGGATCGTGGTTGTCATGTTTCATGAATCGTGGTTTACAACGTGTTTACTTCCTTTGCTACCAAACCATTAGTACCATAGCTTAAGGCCAGCAATGGGGTGATCCAATCCATCCACCTTTACGGCTAGCCTGCCATGAGTCTAAAAATTCTTGACTTGGGCAGTGTCCACTTCTAACAAACATCACAGTGAGCCTGAAAAGTTTCAAAAGGCATAATTATTTTCTATTTTGTGGCCCACACGAGCACCAGATTAGGCTGATATTTAGGCCTTATCCCTAAAATGACACGACAAAAAGGATGGGCAACATGGATTGTACACATACATCAATATAGGCCTTAATGTATGGTTAAATTCTCAGGGCGTGGTTGTAATACAATACGGGTCGTGGTTGTTGTGGTTGTCATGTTATATGGGTCGCGGTTGTCATGTTATATGGGTCGTGGTTGTCATGGGTCATAGTTGTCATTGATTGTGGTTGTCATGGGTCGTAGTTATCATGTTATATGGGTTGTGGTTCTCATGTTTTATGTGTCGCGATTGTCATATTATATGGGTCATGGTTGTTATGTTATACGGGTCATGGTTGTAATATGGTAAGGGTTGTGGTTTTCATGTCATATGGGTTGTGGTTGTCATGTTATATAGGTCGTGGTTTTCGTGGGTCGTAGTTATCATGTTATATGGGTCGTGGTTCTCATGTGATATGGGTCGTGGTTGTTACATGTTTACTTCCTTTACTACCAAATGAAAGGATAACCATAGGTACTATTAAAGGTGGGCATCGAGTCGAGGTGGGCCAAGCTCGGCTTGGCTTGTCCATGGTGTCCTCGAGTTCGAGCTCAAGCTCGGCCTCGAGCTCAACATTGAAGCTTGGCTTGTTTGCCAAAGCTGTCAAGTCGAGTTCGAGTCGAGCTAGTGGTTCGAGTTGAGTCGAGTTTACCTCGAGTTGAGCTCGAGCTTGTTCATATCATCATATGTTAAGTTATTAAAATTTTGGAACACGAATTCCATTTGTTGTTCCGCTAGGTGAGCTGTCCCCATCCCCCATGTCGCCCCTTATTCCCTTTACGTGTGGCCCACCTAACCAATGGACCAAGTTGGAATTTGGGATCTAGACCTAACTAACATCAGGGTAAACATCTAATGAACAGTTGGACAACCACTCCCTAATCGTGGTGGCCCCATAGCTCAAAAGTATGGTAATTGCCAAATGCCCGAACATATTGTGATCATATTCCCCAACAAATCATGTGTGCAAAAGGCGTAATATTTTGAATAAGGCAATTGCAACACGCAATATGTTGGCATTGTGGAGGGACTTCTGGCAACTGATTCTAGATGGTTACTTTACGGGCCGCCTATCTAAAATCATGCCTAAAAATATCACTGGATGCTTTGAGAGGCGGGGGGGGGGGGGGGAGGGGGAGAGAGCCGATCTATACAGAACTTCATATATGGAGATTGACCATAAATGAGTTTTGCAGCCATGGTGGGTAGTAAAAATACATTGCATTAGCTTTTGTACTTGCGAGATAGGTGGTGGCGGTCCGGTGGAAGGATGGCCGTGCGAGCAATGTTAGGGCGATGGATCGCTGGTCAGGCACCGAGCAGCAGCTGGGTAGAGGGAAGAGAAGAAAGAGAAGAAAGGGGAAAGAGAGGCTAGGATTGGGGTAGGGGGACGGGCAGCGTTATGGCATTTTGTTTTTTTTTTTTATTTAACTAATATAGTTATATTTATGTTATATATATATATTATATAATATATTTAATATATATATATATGTATAATATTTATTGATATAATCATTAAACGAGCCGAGTAGAGCTCGAGTTTGAGCTTTGAGTTGAGTCAAGTTGAAATGGCCCCTGGTCGAACTCGGCTCGAACTCAACTCAAGCTTCCAAAAATCAACTTGACTAGGCTCGAATCGGCCATTCAAGCCGAGTCAATCCGAGCTGACTCGAGCCGAGTTGAGCGAGTTTTTCCAGTTGACTCGGTTTGTGAATAGTCCTAGGTACAATAGCCTAATGCCCACAATGGGGTGATCGGTTCCATCCACCTTGTCGGCCTGTTCGTTGTGGGCCCAAAAAGTCCTAATTTGGGCAGTGTTCATTCTAACAAACGTCATAGTGAGCTTGAAAAGTTTCAACAGTGGATTCCATTGTCACCATTATTTTCTATTATGTGACCCACACGAGCTCTGGATCAGGTTGATATTTGGACCCTAGCCTAAAATGACACGACAAGAAGGATGGGCAGCATGGATTATACACATACACTAATGTGGGCCCCACGAGTTTGGTCCTTGCCCACGCGCAAAAAAAAAAGTTCCGTACACCTCACTTTCTTGGCATTAAATACGACGTAACTTCTTGTTCCCTAGAAAACCGTACAATTACTGAAACAAGGATGAGGGCATTTTGGTCCAAATAATTTTCGAAAGCTTGTCAAAAGGCCACTCTTGGAATATATGGAACTTCGTAGCTTTCTAATGGTTGGATTGACTTGATTTTTGGGGCATCCCATTTTCACGATGGGACAACCTTATTTGATGGTGAGATGTCATACAAACACCATGGTTGGCCTCACACGCTAACTAGTTGGTGTACAACTAATTGGGCTTAGCTCTCTCTCCCTCATCCTCACATTCTTCTAACTTTTTAAACGGTGCATGGGGTGAGCTCTTGTTAATAAGAACCGTCGTTCATTCATGTAATTACAAGCAAGCTATGGTGCAAAAATCATGCCAGTCGGGATTCATGGGAGAAATAATTATAGGTCTGGTCCCACTTTATATTTCTTATAATTCTAAAATAACACTTTGATTCGATGATTTTAACTATGAGATTTATAGTTGTAAACAATGGACAACTTGTAACAAATTGGCAGCATTGAAAGGGTGAGAATAATTTGATATGCATGATTCCTGCACCATGGTTTGTTGCTAGTTGTATGAATAAATGAATGGTTCGGATCAATGATAAGTCACCCCATGTGCTGTTTAAAATGTTCGGCATGGCACTAATTTCATGGGACCATTAGAAAAACACTTTAATTAACAAATATGGCTTGAGTAAAGACAATCGTGTCTTCGAGTCAACCCGACTGACTAGACATTGACTCAGGTCGAGCTTTCAAGTTTTTAAACTATGTTTTCAAGTAGAATACAAAGTAATATTATTTACAAAGACTTTAAATAGTTATACATCTAAAAATAAATAAATAATACTAGTAAGTAGAGCTGGGCATAGGACAACTCGACTCGCTGACTCAACTCGTTCAAACCCGATGTGACCCGAATCAAGTGGGTGAATTGATCCGAACCGAGTAGACTTCCTCCAATCCAAACTCAAACCAAGTAGAGTTCAGGTCAGGCAATAACTCGACTCGACCCGAAATCTGACTTGGTACTAACTCGACTTGATCCAAAATATATTTAAAAAATCCAAATTTGATGATTCAGATCTGAGATGCCTTGTAGCTTATGGAGAGGCTGCAATTCCTGCAGGTGCACCCCCCGGATACCCTGCATCCGACCCAACTCGGTGCCGACTTGACCCGACTCACTACCTATGACTAGGTCAGACTTGGTCCGGGATTAGTCCATGCCAGACCCATATAGGATTGGGTCAAGCATGCTGGACTAGATACCGAGTCAGGTCGAGTTCGGGTAAGGTCCGAGTCAGGTCGGGTCAACCCTAACTCAGTCCAACTCGACTTGATGTCGAGCTCTACTAGTAAGACTTGCATATACATGGTGCATCACTTGTTGGTTAGAGGCATTGCAGCCTCTGCTTGATAGGGCTGTCAATGTGTCAGGCTTAGGCTGCCCGGTCCCAGCCCAAACAATTCAAAAATCTACACCAAAGCCAAACCCAGGCCCAGCCTCTTGACAGCCATACTGCTTGCAGTCATGGGTTTAAAACTCAGGTCTTACTCTCTTTTTTTCTTTTTTTTTTAACACTTTGCAAGCTAGTGACTTTCTTCGAGTCGACTCGACGTGCCACATTTTCTAAACCAAGCCCAACAGACTATTTTGCTTGGCCCAAACTGCCCTCGAAAGTGGGTTGAGCCAGCAAAGCTTTAGGGCTACCCATAATGGAGTTTAAATTAAGGCAAAAGGCATATAGGTAATTTACAAAGTGACGCCTTGTGCTAACAGACCTGCTTTCTACAACAGCATTGCTTCTCCTCCCTTCTTTGCTACATCTTTCAGACCACATACTCTCTAAGGTTGTCAATGTGCTGGAACCTGCCTGAAAGCCTGGCCCAAATATTTGAAAATCTTCCACTTAAACCACTCGCTTAGCAAATGGGGTTTTTTACATCATATGCATACTTGAGAATTTTGAAACTTCCACTCCAAAAAAAAAAAAAAAAACCTGAGAATACAAGGAAATAGTAAAAAATAACTTCGATTTTGAGAATGAAAAATCATGGTTAGATTTTGACCATAATCTAATAGGCCCCTCTGTAGACCCCAGTAGATGGGCCAGGAAGAGTCCTAAACTAGAGGTCCTCGCTGGTTCATACCATGGTGTTGAAATATGGATCATGGTTACTGATAGTCAGTTTTGTGGATACCGAAGCTCCACATGTGAGATCGTGCATGTGGCCCATCCATGGTGGGGCCTGCCATCCAAATAGTAAGCTCAGGACTGTCAATTTAGCTAGACCAACAGATGTGAACACACGCTTGGGTCTGGACTCGCTAGCTTAGCCATTTGCCACATTTGGTCTACTAGATGAACAGTCTGGGCGAGTAGCAACAGGCATGGAAGAAGGACAATCAGATTAAACTATGTACGACTGTTGCAGATGAGAACTTCATGCAAGTATCAGCATATGTGGCCCACCATGGTGTTTGGCATCCAACCCATCCAGCAGGATTACCCCAACGTCAGGCCAATCCAATCTTCAGGTGAACCACACCATAGAAAACAATGTACTACCATCAAAAACATCTGAATTAAGAAATGGGGAGGATCCCATAACTAATCTTGTGTTTATCTATATATTTTCTATGGATTGGAAGAAGGTCCAAATGATTAAACACACCGAAGTAACAAATTTTCTATAAAAATGCAACATATCATTCATACCTTTTCTTTGTTTAATGAGACTTCATGACCATCGCTTCTGTAGTAGTTTAGAGATTGTGGGGTCTGCTCTAGCTGTGAAGCTATAATCCACACCAAATAAACTTAGTACAAAATACAAGAAATATAGCATTTACAAAAAATAGTTTTCTTAGAGCAATTGCAAGAGGGGGTGGAATTGACTGTTTGTCCAAAATGTGGGCCCCATTGTGGGTGGAGCACGGCCCGGAAATCACACTGATTTGAATCTTAACCACCTGATTTCACCCACTGTATTTGACAGATAACCGTTATCCTGTTTAACTGTGAATTCAATGCCGTTGTTCAGATAGTTGGGATCAATGGATCGGTGAGAATTTCAAGCCAAGCACCATCCACACGCGGCCCACGATTCTTCCAGTTTGAATTGGTGACTTGGTATGTAGGTGAATCACTTCTACAATAATGATAGTGAGCAACTCAGTGGTGGAGTTGCCCATTATTGGGAGCACAGCAAAAGAAACATACTATAAGTAGAGTGACTTGAATCGCTATGATTTTAAAAATCTTGCGAAAAATACACTAAAAGATTGGTATTATCGCGAGATTTTCAAAACTTCGAAGATCTTAAAAAATCACATTTTATCACAATACTACCTCGAAAAAATAGTAAAAACATTCGGGGATTTGTTATTAAATAAATATTTTTACCTTCAGTGAGATTTTCCCAATAATATCTCAAATACATCAAAATTTGAAAATCTCTTGAGAATTTTCTGGGCCGAGAAATTGCCAATAACGAGATTTGTCACTATGAATGAGAATTTATGTGGTGGTTTGTAATTTGATCAAGCATCTGATTGTGAAATAGAACAAGCACTGGAGGGGACTTGCAAGGGGAAAGATTGAAGAGGCAATCCACGAACACAGTTGCAAACATGGCAAGTGTGGGAGATCTGGGCGACTCACCAAGTTTCTTGCGACGAGCATGCCTTTTGGAGCATAAATAAAGTCTGGCCCACTAATCAGGCAAACCACATTTGTGTGAGAAAAATCAACTGTTGGATAAAAGAAAAAGAAAAGATCAACGATCTATATTTGAAGAACATGCTTCGCCCACATGATGAGTGGCCTAGATCTCTCGCATGTGTGACGTTGGCACATGTACCACAAATGCATCTTCAAACTCTCTTCACACGAAACTCGCATTGCTCGTGGAATTATTTATATAATATTTATCCGTGTGGATGAGGTTCATACAACAGGATATCGGGATCTAGTATCCACCTTCAACAGCCCAAAACTATTAAATGCAACGATTTCAACCACTGATACTTTTTTTAAATATCACATGCACTCACACACCCCACACAAGCCCGCACAGTCATGGCACAATGGGTGCTCGAACCCGTGAGTATGGTCGTAGGTGACCAACCATTGATACTTGGATCCTTGAGAAAATTAGATACCCGAGTTGGGTAAAGGATAAGGGATCCTTCAGCTCAAAATTGATTACGATTTCCATTTCCATTTTCCATTTCGATACTTCTCTGAAAAATGTGTGGATATCCAATGTTGCCAAGAAAAAACATCAAATCAATTTCTAAGGGGCACAAAGGAAATTAGGAGAGTGTTTGACCGTTGATATTTACGTCTTCACACGACTCCATGGAAAAAACCACACAGCAAGCCAAACAACAGAACTCCTTATGAAAAATCAAGCTCTGTGGGCCTCACCGTGATCTATGTCAGGCATCTACCCCATCAATCAGATGCGCCCTTCCATGATGGGCCATGGGCCTAAAAATTAGGCCAATCAATGACTTAGGTGGGTAACACTGCAGAGAATAGGTGAGAGTGGATACCCACCCATTGAAACCTTCGCCTTCATTTATAGGGCCCACTGAGATGTGGTTCAAATATCCAGCCATCCATTGTGTGTGTCCCAGTTGGATGAGGGGTCACACTAAGTTTCAACCTATCAAAAACTTAGGTGGGCCCCACCCAGCGGTTTAGGTGTTTTAGGCACAAGGGGACCTACCAAATGCATGATGTGGATGTCTGACACATCACGGCGGGGCCCGACAGAGCTCAACCTCATGAGAAGTTCCAAGTAAAAACATTGCATGTGAACGACTGGTACAACCACTACAAAAAAGAGGGTTTTTAGCGACGAAACACATTTTCGGTGAAAATTTTCGTAGCTAAAAATCGTACATTATACTTTTAGCGACGAAAGATTTTGTCGCTAAATGCTCCGCTGCTAAAAATCCTGTACGATACTTTTAGCGACGAAAATTTTCGTCGCTAAAGAGTCGAAACATTTTCTTCTACTTTGCGAAAATTTTCGGCGCGAAAAGTCTTGTAACTTTTAGCCGCGAAAAATTTCGCTGCTAAAAATAAACTAACATATCTTTTAGCGAGGAAAAGTTTCGTCGCAAAAAGTTTCTTTTTTTAAAAAAATATTCCACCTCAAAATCCATACAAAATTCCTGATATACACCTCTTAACAATATATTCCATCATATTCATTCTAATATACACATTCAAACTACAAAAACTTTTAGCGGCGAAACTGTTCGTCGTTAAAAAATTAAAAAAACTTTCTGTTTTTAGCAGCGAAAATTTTCGTTGCTAAAAGTCAATCAGTACAAGATTTTCAAAGAATGAAAATTTTCACGCTAAAAATAAACTAACGTATCTTTTAGTGACGAAAAAGTTCGTCGCCAAAAGTTTCTTTTTAAAAAAATAATCTAGCTCAAAATCCCTACAAAATTCCTGATATACACCTCTTAACAATATATTCCATCATATTCATCCTGATATACACATTCACATCCATCTAAACCTAAACTACATCCACTTTTAGTGGCGAAACTATTCGTCGCTAAAAAATTAAAAATCTTTCTGTTTTCGTTGCTAAAAATAAACTAACATATCTTTTAGCGACGAAAAGTTTCGTCGCCAAAAGTTTCTTTTAAAAAAAAAATATTCCAGCTCAAAATCCGTACAAAATTCCTGATATACACCTCTTAACAATATATTCCATCATATTCATCCTGATATACACATTTCATCATATTCATATTCGCATTCATATTCATTTAAACCCAAACTACATATACTTTTAGCGGCGAAACTTCGTCACTAAAAATAAAAAATCTTTCTGTTTTTAGCAGCGAAAATTTTCGCTGCTAAAAATAAACTACCGTATCTTTTAGCTACGAAAATTTTCGTCGCCAAAAGTTTCTTTTTTTAAAAATATAAAATCTAGCTCAAAATCCGTACAAAATTCCTGATAAACACCTGTTAATAATATATTCCATCATATTCATCCTAATATACACGTTTCATCATATTTACATTCACATCCATCTAAACCCAAACTACATTAATCCAAACACAAACAATCTTATCTGCATCACATTCATTCACACATAAATACATATAAATTTAACATAAACAAATAAAAAAAAATCACAAAGATGAAGGCGGAGGTGGTGGGGCATCGGTGGGTAAGCGTGTAGCGAAAGCCTGAAACATCTCCTTCATCCGTCGCTCATGCTCCACCCGCATCTCCTACATCCTCTTCTCATGCTCCTCCCTCTGCCACACAAACTCCTTCTCCATCCTCCTCTGCCTTGCCAGCTGATCCTCTATCCTCCTCTCCTGCTCCTCCCTCTGCCTCTCCTGCTCCTCCAGGTTTAGGTTTAGGTTTAGGTTTAGGTTTAGGTTTAGGTTTAGGTTCAGGTTATAAGTATAGGTTTTGGGATTTGAGAATAGGTTTAGGGTTTAGGAAATTGGGTTTGGATTCGGAATTGAGTTTAGGTTTGGGTTTTCAAGTTTAAGCTTAAGTTAAGGTTAGGGAGTTGAGATTAGGATTAGGTGCAGGTTTAGGTTTAGGGATTTGAGAATACATTTAGGTTTAGGTTTTAGGTTATAGGTTAAGGTTTAGGTTTTATGTTTAGGTTACTGTTATGTTATAGGCTATAAGTTTAGGTTATAGGTAATAGGTTTTGGTTTAGGCTAAGGTTATAGGTTTTGATTAAGGTTTAGGTTAAGGTTTAGGTTTAGGTTTAGGTTATAAGCTATAGGTTTAGGGAATTGAGAATTGGTTAAGGTTTAGGTTTAGGGAATCGGGTTCGGAATCTGGTTTAGGCTTGGGTTTCATGTTTAGGTTTAGGTTTAGGTTAGGGAGTTGACTTTGGGATTATGTGTAGGTTTAGGTTTAGGGATTTGAGAATAGCTTAATGTTTAGGTATAGGTTTAGGTTTAGGTTTTAGCTTATAGGTTTAGGTTTTGGTTTTAGGTTTAGGTTTAGGTTAAGATTATAAGTTTAGGTTTTAGGTTATAGGTTTTTGTTTAGGTTTAAGTTTAGGTTTTAGTTTATAGGTTAAGGTTATAGGTTTAGGTTTTGGTTTTAGGTTTTGGTTTAGGTTTAGGTTATAAGTTTAGGTTAAGGTTTAAGTTACTGTGTTTTGGTTTAGGTGCTTATAGGTTTTGGGTTTAGGTTAAGGTTATAGGTTTTGGGTTTATGTTAAGGTTATAGGTTTAGGTTAGGTTTAGGTTTAGGTTATAGGTTTAGGTTTAGGTTATAGGTTATAGCCTTCGAGAATTGAGAATAGGTTAAAGTTTAGGTTTAGGAAATCGAGTTTGGGTTCGAGATCGGGTTTAGGCTTGGGTTTTCATGTTTAGGTTTAGGTTTAGGTTAGGGAGTTGAATTGGGATTTGGTGTAGGTTTAGGTTTAGGGATTTGAGAATAGGTTAAGGTTTAGGTTTAGGAAATCGGGTTCGGGTTCGGAATCGGGTTTTGAAGTTTAGGTTTAGGTTTAGGTTGGGGAGTTGAGATTTGGATTGGGATTAGGTTTAGGTTTGGGGATTTGAGAATACATTTAGGTTTTAGGTTTAGATTTAGGTTTTAGCTTATAAGTTTAGGTTTTCATTTTAGGTTTAGGTTATAAGTTTAGGTTATAGGTTATAGGTTAAGGTTTAGGGTATAGGTTTTTGTTTAAGTTAAGGTTATAGGTTTTGGTTTAGGTTATAGGTTAAGGTTTAGGTTTAGGTTTAGGTTTTAGTTTATAGGTTTAGGTTTTGTTTTTAGGTTTAGGTTAAGGTTATAAGTTGAGGTTAAGGTTTAGGTTCTGAGTGTTTTGGTTTAGGTTAAGGTTATAGGTTTTGGTTTAGGTTAAGGTTTATGTTTTGGGTTTATGTTAAGGTTATAGGTTTAGGTTAGGTTTAAGTTTAGGTTATAGGTTATAGGTTATAGGTTATAGGTTATAGCTTTGGGAATTGAGAATAGGTTAAGGTTTAGGTTTAGGAAATCGGGTTCGGGTTCGGGTTCTGGATCGAGTTTAGGCTTGGGTTTTCATGTTAAGGATTAGGTTTAGGTTAGGGAGTTGAGATTGGGATATGGTGTAGGTTTAGGTTTAGGGATTTGAGAATAAGTTAAGGTTTAGTTTTAGGAAATCGAGTTCGGGTTCTGGATCGGGTTTAGAAGTTTAGGTTCGGAGTTTAAGTTGGGGAGTTGAGATTGGGATTGGGATTAGGTTTGGGTTTAGGGATTTGAGAATACATTTAGGTTTTAGGTTTAGGTTTAGATTTTAGCTTATAGGTTTAGGTTATAGGTTTATGTTTTGGTTTTGGTTTTAGGTTTAGGTTATAGGTTATAGCTTTGGGAATTGAGAATAGGTTAAGGTTTAGGTTTAGAACCGGGTTCGGGTTCGGGATCGGGTTTAGGTTTGGGTTTTCAAGTTTAGGTTTAGGTTTAGGTTAGGGAGTTGAGATTAGGATTTGGTGAAGGTTTAGGTTTAGGAATTTGAGAATACATTTAGGTTTTAAGTTTAGGTTTAGGTTTTAGCTTATAGGTTTTGGTTTTGGTTTTAGGTTTAGGTTAAGGTTATAGGTTTAGGTTATAGGTTATAGCTTTGGGAATTGAGAATACGTTAAGGTTTAGGTTTAGGAACCGGGTTTGGGTTCGGGATCGGGTTTAGGTTTGGGTTTCAAGTTCAGGTTTAGGTTTAGGTTAGGGATTTGAGATTAGGATTTGGTGTAGGTTTAGGTTTAGGGATTTGAGAATAGGTTAAGGTTTAGGTTTTAGAAATCGGGTTCGGGTTCAGGATCGGGTTTAGGCTTGGATTTTCATGTTTAGGTTTAGGTTTAGGTTAGGGAGTTGAGATTGGGATTAGGTGTAGCTTTAGGTTTAGGGAATTGAGAATAGGTTAAGGTTTAGAAATCGGGTTCGAGTTCGGGATCGGGTTTAGGCTTGGGTTTTCAAGGTTAGGTTTAGGTTTAGGTTAGGGAGTTGAGATTGGGATTAGGTGTAGGTTTAGGTTTAGGGATTTGAGAATAGGTTAAGGTTTAGGTTTAGGTTTAGATTTTAGTTTATATGATTAGGTTATAGGTTTAGGTTTTGGTTTTAGGTTTAGGTTAATGTTATAAGTTTAGGTTAAGGTTTAGGTTACTGAGTTTTGGTTTAGGTTATAGGTTTTGGTTTAGGTTATGGGTTTAGGTTTAGGTTTTAGTTTATAGTTTTAGGCTTTGGGAATTGAGAATAGGTTAAGGTTTAGGTTTAGGAAATCGGGTTCGGGTTCGGGATCGGGTTTAGGCTTGGGTTTTCAAGTTTAGGTTTAGGTTTAGGTTAGGGAGTTGAGATTGGGATAAGGTGTAGGTTTAGGTTTAGGGATTTGAGAATAGGTTAAGGTTTAGGTATAGAAATTGGGTTCGGGTTCGGGATCGGGTTTAGAAGTTTAGGTTTAGGTTTAGGTTGGGGACTTGAGATTAGGATTGGGATTAGGTTTAGGTTTAGGTATTTGAGAATACATTTAGGTATTAGGTTTAGGTTAAGGTTAAGGTTATAGGTTTCGGTTTGGTTTAGGTTTAGGCTATAGGTTATAGCTTTGGGAATTGAGAATAGGTTAAGGTTTAGGTTTAGGAAACTAGGTTCGGGTTCGGGATCGGGTTTAGGTTTGGGTTTTCAAGTTCAGGTTTAGGTTTAGGTTAGGGAGTTGTGATTAGGATTTGGTGTAGGTTTCGGTTTAGGGATTTGAGAATAGGTTAAGGTTTAGGTTTAGGAAATCGGGTTTGGGTTTATGCATGGGTTTTCTTGTTTAGGTTTAGCTTTAGGTTAAGGAGTTGAGATTGGGATTAGGTGTAGGTTTAGGTTTAGGGATTTGAGAATAGGTTAAGGTTTAGGTTTAGGTTTTAGCTTATAAGTTTAGGTTTTAGTTTTAGGTTTAGGTTATAGGTTATAGGTTATAGGCTAAGGTTAAGGTTATAGGTTTTGGTTTAGGTTAAGGTTATAGGTTTTGGTTTTTATTATAGGTTATGATTTAGGTTTAGGTTTAGGTTTTAGTTTATAGGTTTAGGTTATAGGTTTAGGTTTTGGTTTAAGGTTTAGGTTAAGGTTATAAGTTTAGGTTATAGGTTATAGGTTTGGGGTTATAGGTTTAGGTTAAGGGTGTGGTACCTGTAAATACAGATATAAACACGGCCTGTCCAAATGGGCAGGCCCTTCCAATGCTGTCCATAGGAAATGGACAGCTTCATCATGGTCATAACAGCGGTTCCCACCTTCCAGGGACCCCCGCTCATCCGGATAACTCCGACGCACATCCGGGTCTACTCTATTAATTTCAAGCAAATACATAAACACGGCCTGTCAAAATGGCCAGGCCCCTCAAATGCTGTTCACAGGAAATGGACAACTTCATTATGGTCACATAATAGCGGTTCCCACCTTCCAGGGACCCCCGCTCATCCGGATAGCTCCGACGCACATCCGGGTCTGCTCCATCAATTTTGAGCAAATACATAAACACGGTCTGTCCAAATAGCCATAGACCATGATCAAGCAACCCAAACCATTCAATCACTAGGACTTCCTTACTCTGTCGATTATTACATAAAACTTGTGCTGACATTCCAAACGCAAACTTCTAATACGTTGTGAAAATCAGAGTGGTACAATTTCAAACTATGGAACATCCATGAGGTGGCAAATAGAATGAATAATCCAGATGGGCATGTGCACCATGGGAAAATCAGAGAAGGTATATATGTTTTTATCCAATTTGCAAAGTGTAAAGAGCATCTAAATTGATGATGTAATTTATCCAATTTTCAGAGTAAATAAAGTAAAATTCAAAGTTATATTGAAAACCATTGAAAACCCAAAATAAAGGAAAGAAGAACATGCCTGTGGTGTTCCAACAAGAGGGACCATTATCTCTGGAAGAACTTTAACACCCTGATTGGTCATAGCAATTGTAGCCTCAAAGACAGCACGTGCTTGCATTTCAGTCAGCTCCGGATATGAAATACCGAGCCTAACATCATGGGTATAAATTAGTTTACAAGTAAATGGGAATAGTCCAATGCAGCATTGCTGCACCTATACAATACAAGTGATCTCCAGCTTAACATGAAGCACATGACACACAGGATAATCCCACATAAATAAATAGAGAGAAGCTGACATCCAACCAGCAGATAATTCCCATCCTATCATGTGTGTACAACATCCAACCCATCCAAAAAAGTTGGCCCCAACATGAGGATCACCTTGAGCAAAAAAAATTAGTTTGATCCCTCATCAAGTGGGCCACACATGCCAATATGGAACATGTGTGAGATCTGACTTTTAATTAGACAAGCCACATGTAAGAATCAAGCTTTTCAAAGCATTGAAGTTAGGCACAATATACAAAGAAATGAATGGCTAATACAGCTCTTTCTGAACATCCATTTGTTTCATACACAGTGGTACTAAAAAAAAGTGACCTACTAGATGGTAATTATGTCTTATGTAACACTTATTCTACATTGGTGCATGTGGTGGTATTTGGTTGAGCAATGCTCCACACACATGTGGGCTTTCGAAACCTCACCCACAACTTATGCTTGGTCCAAGATCAGGTCAAACACAATTTAGGTGAGCCAATCGTATATAAACAAAATTGACAATCAACATTTAACATACATGATGGAATCAGACTCTTTTTTTCTCTTGACAAAAAAATTGGCTGTATATATTTCAGGTGGGTGCCACAAAATAACTGGGCCTCACCTATCGTATGGCTCCTTTTTACGGCTCCAAATAAAAGACATTATAACCACAAGATGGCCTTTATGGTTCAAACTTGAAGTGTTGATGCATGGTGCCCACTTATGTTACCTTACCCAATCTATTCAACTACCATTGTTCCCAAACTGATGTGTTTAAAATCACTAGACTGAAAATCACTCAACAATATCATGTTTCCCTTCTTTCACAAAGTAGGTGAAGTTCATGATCTAGGGATATAAAGGCATGTTCACTTACAAAGGAAATGGCGTTGGATATGATTGATTGGAAAATCAGGATTTGTAAAGTCAGCCCCAAATAGTCAAGACAACTAACAAGGTTATAATGACAGTGGACATAAAGATCAGTTACCAAGTAAAGGGCCTTAGATATGATTTATTGCAAAACAAGATTTGTAAAGCTGGCCCAAAATAGTTGGGACATATGCTGAAATACATGAACCACGTCAATAAAGCTTAGAAGATTTTAGAATGATGGAAGAATTATTACACCAAAGTGCTTTTTCTGCTATTGAAATGCAATGCCAACACTTGTAGCGAAAAAAAAAAAGAGGGATATCAAAGAAAATGAATTTGGCAAAAATATCATGATGACTATTGAGAGAGATTACCCAACAAGCCAATGAAAGATGGATCCATCAAAGCTCCCGCTCACAAAATATTCCTTATGGAATGGGTGCCAAGCCAAGGCTAGCAAAACAATACGCCACACATGCAATACAGTGAGTATCCAAGCTTCATCACAAATGGAAAGCATTAAGATAGATAATGTAACTACAGGAACATTGGGACCTACGCTGATGTCAGAAAGTGTTCTACAAAAACAATGAAACATTTTGCTAAGTCGCACTCCTCATTTGTGGATTCTTAACCAGGTCTTTGTTAAGTTTTTCACTCATCATTTGATGTCTGTGCTTAGGATCTTCAACGTGCATTACAAGATGAACTAAGAACACATGCCTTAGTTGTCCAGGTATAAAGAGAGTTGATTGTTTGCACAGGAAATGAGTTTTAGTGTTTCATTTGGCATATGGCCCAAGCATTTAGCGTTGAACCCCACTTTGTCAATGGGTTTCTTCATTACTTCCAATGGAAATAGCAAGAAAGAAGTCACCCTCTCTCAAATCAGAATATGGTCATGTTATCTACTACAACAGTTTGTGAATCAGCTCAAAATCTAGCTAGTTAACAAATGGTCCAATCATTTTATTTATTTTTAATATAGAGAAGCTGAAAAGTATCAAACAGAAGAAGTATCAAAGCTGAATAAAAGGAAGGTTGATCTCTAGTCTATGAAACATTCACCAATTTACCATTTACAAGCCGATTGCATATTCCTGACAATGAATAACCAGATGTAACATGGGAATCTGTTGTGCCTGAATGATGAGCATGTGCCTATATACAAATTTCTACAGTTCAATCGAGCTAAAATGTGTAATGTGAATGGGATCATGCACTTTAGGGGATTTTTCTGTGCCATCCTTTGCATTTGCAAAATAAAGGAATAAATTTGCAGATAATCAGAATTCTAGAGTGTACAATATGATTAAAGAAAATGCCATTACTTTAAAAAGACAATTAGCAACCCACTGAGACGCATGCCCAAAAGTCTGTTGATTTCATGGGCCCTGCCATGATGTATGTGTTTTATCCACGTCAGCAATCTATTTTTCCAGCTCAGTTTAAGGCATGAGTAAAAAAAAATGGAGGCAGATTCAAAGCTCAATTAGACCACACCACGGGAAACAGTGGGGGTGTAAAGGAGATTATAAAATTATGATGAAGGACACAGAGCCCATCACAAAACAGTTGACCTGCTAAGCATTGGGTTCTTAGGATTCCTTTCAACAGATTAACTTATAACACAGAAACCGACATCTCATTCAAAACCATGAGGCTGCTTCAAAATGATTGACTCACAAAGCAGCAATTGACTCAAGTCATAGAAACACCACCCTATTTTTCCCCAGTTTTTTCTTTTTCTTCTTCAAATGGTATATCCCAAATCTATATAAATAGCAACTAAAAAATACAGCATGGTATATCACAGAATAACATTTTTTCAGAAGTTATATCTCAAAATACTGTAGAAAAACAAAAACTTTAAACCGATTTTGAAAAATGTGCCTGCACTTAAAAATGGTTTAGAACCGTGTTCACTTAGAAATGGTTTAAAATTGTACCTGAACCAAAGCATTGGCTGTTCCTGATAAACGATTTTGGTGTAGTGTCGGATCATTTCATGCATTCTTTGATGTGAGCTAGTCATCAGGTGGTCTTTGTCATGTCATTGCCTAAAAAATGGTTGTTCTGCCTATATGTGATCCACCCTTCTACAACAAGAGAAGGGCAGTTGAAAAAGAAATGACAAAAGGTCCATCCTAAAAATACAAATGCAATAATGACCAAACTGGCCCCTTTTTTTTTTCAACCAGAGCAAACTTGCCCATCCTCAACATACACAGGATGTAACCTGGACCACACACATACACATGCCAGGTATAAATATGGGCATTCATTTCAGGTCCAACATGAGTACAGATATAGGTTTTAGTACCCTTGCACCTAACTCAAACAGGCCAATTGCAATACTTTGAAATGATTAGGCCTTGGAAACTGGTTAGCCTGTGGTTGGTTCGGGCCTTATAATTGAACTGGTTGGACTTTTTGGGACATTTGGTAATCAAATAATTGCAAAAACACGCATACATGATAAATTCCCATTTTATGGGGGTTTAAAAGCATGTGTCATTGTAAAATATCAGTGCAATAGTAACCAGAATGAGTTTGTATAATATAAATGCATCCAATCCAATCATCCATCCATGCATATGTACATGTCTAACCATCCAACCATCCATCCATGTAAATCAGAAATCCCTAATTCTGGTTGGATCCTCAGATCCCCAAATCCTAAAATCCCCAAATCCCTAATTTGTAAAATCAGAAAAACCCCAATTCGGGGTCCACATTCAAATTTGTAAGCCCCAAAATCCCTAATTTGTCAAATCCCTAATTTGTAAAATCAGAAATCCCTAATTCTGGTTGGATCCTCAGATCCCCAAAATCCTAAAATCCCCAAATCCCTAATTTGTAAAATCAGAAAAACCCCAATTCGGGGTCCACATTCAAATCTGTAAGCCCTAAAATCCCCAAATCCCCAAGGGGCCGTTTGGATGCCTGTAACTTATGCAAAATGTAAGAAAGAGGTGACTTTCTTATAGTTTGTGTTTGGGGGAGAAATGCTACAGGTAACAAAGTCTCAACCTGTAACTTTCTATCAGGTAAGATTACAAGAAATGTAACAGAGGAATTATTCAAGTCACAGGTTACTTTGTTACAGGCAACGGCTATCCATTTCGAATTTGGGAGAGGGTGGTGGAAACGCAGGTGGATTGGAAGTGCACCTACCTGCGTTGACCCGGCGTCTCCTTCTTCTCCCTCTCTCAGCATCTCCTTCGATCTCTCTCCCTCTCAACGTCTCCTTCTCCCTCAGCGTCTCCTTGCCTCTCTCTCTCTCTCTCTCTGTCTCAGCGTCTCCTTCCCTCTCTCTCTCTCTCTCTCTCTCTCTCTCTCTCCTCTCTCTCTCTCTCTCTCGAGCGTCTCCTTCCCTCTCTTCGCTCCGGCAATGGAAGCCCTAACCACTCCTTCAATTTTTTTCTTTTGCGGGTGTGCGAAACGGGGCTATTTGGCGTGGCGGTTTCAGATGCCTAACTGTGGGGCCCACAGTGATGTACTTTCCTTACATCCACACCGTCCATCCGTATTGAAAAATCATTTTAGCATATGATAAAAAAAATGAAGCTGACCCAAATCTCAAATGGGCCACACAACAAGAAACAATCTCAACTAAATTCCTACCATTAAAAATATCACGGGCCCACTTAAATATTTATTTGCCATCCAACTGAAGCGGTTTGCCTAGGGAGTTTTTTTTCCAGGTAATTTTAGCAATTGAGCGCAAAAATGAAGTATATATAATTTTCAAATGGACCACACCATAGGAAACAATGGACTTGATCATGTACTATTGAAAATTTCTTAGGGCCACGTAAGTTTTGGTTCAAACTTAAATTTTTGTTTCCCATGCATATGTTTGTATAATCTTATAAACTAGTTAGATAACAAATAAACATTACTGTCAGACTTAGAAAGGTTTTACAATTGAAATTCATTATCCTAATTGTCCTGTGGTATGATCCACTTCATTTTTGTATATGCACCAATTTTGGGCTTAACCCCTTAAATTAGATGGAAAAATGGATGGATGGCATGGACAGACCATATACATTCAAGGTGGGCCCGACTAAGTTTACTCGATGCGATAAGAGCGTACCGAGTAACTCAGTACTCAATCCGATTTACCATCCAACCTATTGACAATGACATCGGATCTTTTATCGTACCAAGTAAACTCAATTGGCCCACGATGAATGTATATGATTTATCCATGTTGTCCATCCATTTTTCCAGCTTATTTACGGGATTGAGACCAAAATTGAAGCAAATCCAGAGCTCAAGTGGATCATTCCACATGAAACTGTGGGAATAATGATTTCCACCATTGAAACCTTACTAGGCCCCACAGTCATGTTTATTTGACAACCAACATGTTTATAAAATTATACAAACATGGATGAAGGGAAAAATCAAATATAAGCTTGATCTAAAATTTCTATGGCCCCCAATAATTTTTCAACGGTAGAAGTTCAATTCATATTGTTTCCTATTGTGTGGTTCATTTGATATTTGGATATTTTTCATATTTGAGATCAAGATTTAAAATTATATGGTAAAATGGATGGATGGATTGGATACAATACATAAATCATGGTGAGCCTTAAAGAGTTTACTTAGCACGTAATCCGCTTTCGTTACTAAGGGTCATGACTTCTATAAGATGAACTAACATGCATGATTATTCATCTGGGTAGACAAGTTTATGCCCTTTGAGTCAAATGATTTCATTGCTATTTCCCTAATATTCTTGGCTTCAAGAATCTATTTGCCAACATGGGACACTTGTGCGAAGTGCAAACTGTTGATCACTTGGGTCTCACCGTAGAGATGCCCCTGGTTTACTCTTCATGTTGGCCGCTATGTTAGAAACAAAAAGTAAAACCTTGGCCAAGTTTTCCTGAGCCATCTAGTTGTTTCATGGCAAGTGAATATACAAGGTGGGACCTGCTTGATGGATGGTTTGGATCATGCACCTAACGGTCATCTTGGCACATGTGGTTGCATGTAGAACATAGATGGGCTACCTTACACAAGCATGTAGGATTGGAGGGTAGGGTGAGTGTTCTGAACTTTTGCTCACTTCATGTCTAAGAGTCATTGGGAAGTTCTCTTGATGTTGTGTTTTATATTCATTAATATGTTTTTGATATTATGAACAACTTTTAATCGTTTTTGGACAATCTGATCAGTTCAGATTGAAGAGTAAATAACTTTAGATGTTTAAATCAAAATTCACTCAAATTATCAATTAATCTTGTTTGCCCAATATCTTTCTCATATGTAGCATGATTAGGGTGAGTAACCAGTCAAATTGAGGGTATGATCAGTAAAAAAGAGTGAATGGACCAGACATGTAAAATGGGTCAAATATTCTTGTCGAAATTGTGACCCAACTTATTGACACCCTGTGAATGTCTAGGATGGCTCATCTAATGGATAGGTTGGGTATAAAATATATTTATCCAAATCGGATTGCGTACCCACTGTGCATGTCATCAGATGCGATATCCTCTCTGTCCATCAAGCGAGTCCTTCAATTATACACCATGGATCTAAAAATCAGTCAAATAAATAATTCGTGTGGCTCATCTAAGGGCGTGTTTGGACGGGCCCATCCCATGGGATTGGATTGTATTAGGGTGGATGGCAAGTAATGATGGCTGTGTCAGTGGATTGCTGGAAATCCCATGGGATTGCTATGGATTGCTATATCCAGGGAATTCACCACCGAGTATGTTTGGCTTGCCTGGCCAATCCTGGGATTACGTCAGCCAATCTCGGGATTGCTCCGTCTAACCAAACATGTCCCAAGCAAAATAGATGGGATTAAGAGGGATTGAGTGGATTTTAAGGTAATGATGGTGATGTCAGTGGATTGCTGGCAATCCCATGGAATTGCTCTATATTCATCCAAATCAGATTGCGTACCCACTATGAATGTCTGAGGATGTGATATCCTCTCCGTCCATCAAGTGAGTCCTTTAATTATACACCATGGATCCAAAAATCAGCCAAATAAACAATTCATGTGAGCCACCTGTAAGGGAAAATGGCCATGAGATGCCAACCTTAGGTTTGTCATTAGGGCCACCATATTGTGTATCTTTCATCAAACCCGTTCATCATGTGTGAATTAAAAGGATGAAGGCAATATACACAAATCAACCTGATGAAAAACTCAAGTGGGCCATAACTGATGAAATTAGAGATTTAGCCATTGTTTTACATTGCTACCATTGGTGTGATCGACCCGAATCATTTCTGAAGTTCATATTTTGTATGAACAATGAAGCTAATGGTTATAATCTAATGGACGGAGTGGATTTCATATATAAAATATATTGGGCCCTAAAACCTCAAGTGTTTTACACTCGGCTTAAAACAGGCTAGGATTACTTTATTTATTCATCTAATAAATCGTAGGAAGGCTTTTCGCATGAAGTTACTGTGCATAGATGTTGGGTAGGGCCCACCACCATGTTTGTGGTAAATTTATGCCGTTCATTAGTTTGGTGAGCTCATTTTAGGACAAAAAACCAAAAATGAGTAGATATAATACTCAAGTGGGCCACCTGAGAGGGAAAAATGGGGAAAGAAATATATACCGTTGAAACCTACCTGGGCTCCACCTTGATGTTTATAGGCCATCAAAACCGTCTATAAGGTTATTACCACTTGGATGAGGTGAAAATCCAGAAAATTTAGCCTTAAATAAAGCTTTTATGGCCATAAGAATGTTTCAACGGTTCTCACTGAATCCCCATTGTTTCCTCTCGTGTGGACCACTTAAGTTTGGGATCCAACTCATTTTTGGTTGTATGTTGTCAAATGAGCTCAAAAGACGAATGAACGGAGTACGTTTCTCACAAACATGGAAGTGGGCCCCACCCAAAAATAGTTCTCAAAATTAATGGACGGTGTAGCTCGCGCCCAAAACGATTCCGCGCCCAAATTAAAAAAACCCTACCCTTTTCCCCATTCTCTCATGCCTCTCTCTCTCTCTCTCTGACCCTGCCCTTTTCCCCCACTCTCTCACGCCTCTCTCTCTATCTCTCTCTCTCTCTCTCTCTCTCTCTCTCTCTCTCTCTCTCTCTCTCGTTGAGTCCAAGCAGAAGACGGTTGAAAATCTTCATATAGCAGTCCAGTTGTTACTCTCCTGCTCATGTTTTCCATGTTGACGAGTGGTCCTTTTTATTTGCTGATGATGGGAAGAACAGAAATTGCATGGCAAAGGAATGTATAGTGTGTTTTCTGAGACGAGTCTCCCTTTCTGTATTTTTTATTTTTTTAAGAGGGGGATTTTTAAAAAAAAATTATTTATTTATTTATTAAAGAAGATGAATCGGGTACATTCAATCTCTCTCTCTCTCTCTCTCTCTCTCTCTCTCTCTCTTTCTCTCTCTCTCTCCATATATATTGATTTTTATTTATGTTTTTATTTTATTTCTGGTTGTGGATATTTTGATCTGATTGATGAAGTTAGGTGTTTCTTGGAATTTCAGTACATTATCCTAATTCCTGATTTGGGTTTTTTTTTTTTTTTTTTTTTTTAATGTTAAAAATACAAGCAATCTCAAGCTACATATTGCGAGAGAGTGAAACGATTGTGGGACAAGAGTTATTTAATACTCTATGTGGCGATTGTGGGGTTTTCTTTAGTTTAAACATTTTCTATTTTACTATCCAGAAAACCTTTTTGCCCATGATTACTCTTATTATATGTGATCACAAAAATCTTAATTTTCTTGTCAATTTGTTACTTGTGTAGAACATCCAAAAATC
Source organism: Magnolia changhungtana (assembly GCA_030180095.1). Taxonomy (NCBI): domain Eukaryota; kingdom Viridiplantae; phylum Streptophyta; class Magnoliopsida; order Magnoliales; family Magnoliaceae; genus Magnolia; species Magnolia changhungtana. The sequence goes on from JASAUF010000121.1 coordinate 918,708, forward strand.
GCCGGGTCCACCAACAGGTGTTGCCTAGCTAAGTAAATAGGTCAACCTGATTTTTACAGAGGGTGATATTTGGTGGGGTCCATCTTTTCATAAGTGGGATGTTAGCAAACATGAGTGTGTGAATCATTTCTCCTATCCATTCAAGCTGGTGTACTATGATATTATAAATAAGTTGACAAAGTTAGAAAACTTTGGCTAATTTTATCACAATGTATATTCATTCGATTAATTGTGGCCCCGACTAGTTGACCAACCCGATTCTTGTAATAGGGAATCTATATAGTGGTACCCTTCTGATAGATGACTCGGATATTCCACCTGTCTTCCATGCTGGTAAATGTGTTGGCGTGGCATTTGCTTGAAGGATTTTCTCTATGCACTCAATATGTCCACAGTAGGAAACTTTCCTGCTTTGTAGGTGACCTCACTTGCTGCATAAGCTATACAGTTGCATGGTAAATCCCATATTTGAGCAACCGGTTGATATCTAAGGCAACCATCATCGTCCAATGGAAGACATTTTTGTTTTTTTTTAATTTTTGAAAATAATCTAAAACAAAGTTATGCTACTATGAGGAGTACAATAAATGACACACAAACATTCTCACCAGTTATAGCTTCTTTACAGAAGAGATTTCTAAATCCCCAATCCTCACCAGTTATAGCTTCTTTACATCCAAACGCCCCATTTCCTTTCGATATCATTCTGCTATTGCTGCTCTGTTTGAAAATTACTAGGAATTTCATGAAATTACGTATTAAGTTTTCTACATTCATGATCTAGGCTAGTGGAGGTAATTTACTGATCAAAATTTCGGATAAGGTTGTGGTTTTCACGATTTCACCAAGCATCTCTGTTTGTCAAATTCTACTGTTATTTAGAAAACTATGGTGTAAAAATCTAGATCTGGAATTCTATAAGGCATTTGAAATCCGACAATTCTATCTTTAGTTGCAATTTCTTTCGATATAATGTTGTTGTCCTTATGGTAGTTTGATTTTGCGAACATCTGTTAGAAATCTCGAATAATCTTGTAGATTTCAAAGATCGATTAGAGCTGATTTTCTATACGAATTTTATCGAGGTCCATTTTAATTTGTCTTTTTCTTGAAATTATTGAGGAAGGTGCTAAAGAAAGTTCTAGCTCTAAACTATGTACTGATGCTTTAGAGCTGAAACTTCCATATCAAGTCATGATTTTTCTGCTAATTTTGGTGACAGGCTTGAAGATATTCAGGAGTTCAAAGTATCAAAAGTAGTAGACATGGCAAGTGTAACAGTTTGTGCTCGCTTCAGACCTTTGAGTTCAAGAGAAAAGAGAGATCATGGCGACAATGTTTGCATACGGAGCCTAGATACCGAGTCTTTTGTGTTCAAGGTTTTTTTTTTCCAGAGAGTTTCTCCGTTTATAGAAAATGACTGATATGATTTTTGCATTAATGTCTTGTAGGATGGGAAGGAAGGAGATTTGACATTTTGCTTTGATAGGGTATTCTATCAGCACTCTTCTCAAGATGATGTATATCAATTTCTAGCTCCCTATAGTTCGGTGTGTGCTTACAGTAATTACTTTCCTGTTTTATATTCTTGGTAAACGATTTAGTTGATTTCTATCTTGATCGACCACTGCGCTTTGTATGCAATTTTGAAATTTTTATTTCTAAACAGATGCCATTAATGTAATAAATGGAACAATCATTACTTATGGACAGTAAGTAAAATTTGCACTTTGGTAGAAATTACTTGAAATGATGCTTGTTTTGGTTGTCAACATTTTGTTTTTACATTTTGTCATTAACTGTAGTTGTTCAGATTGTTAAATGCATGAATTCATGATTACAAACATGCATGCACTGTAGTACACATGTACACAAGTGCGAAGATGTATCCTTGGATTGCCTGTTCTGTTTGAGGCCAGGCTACAAAATATGTATCCAGTGAGCTTTCATGTATCCTTGGATTGTGTGCTAATCAATGTTCACTGCATGGGCTGCCCGATTAATATATATCTTGATTCTCACACGCACTCATGTACCTCATTTTTCACTAGAAAGGTGACCGCACATTCAAAGTGCACTTGAGCTAGTGCAATTATCAATGTTACTATTATCTTACACCATTCATCCCACATGTTGATGTTGCACCATTCAAAGTGCACTTGAGCTAGTGTAAACTTTTGTACGTGGTGTGGCCCACACAAGTCATGGATTGACTTGATTTTTAAGCCCAAGGCCTAAAATAAAAATAAATAAATAAATAAATAAATAAAAAGCCCAAGGCCTACCATGGAATGGTGCATCTAATATATATATTACATGCGGAGTGCTGCAGATATATATATTACACAAGTGGACCTAGGTTCAAATGATCCAAACCTTTTGATGTAGTACTTAACATTGCAGATGACCCATTCACTAAAAATCTCCTAGATCAACAAGTCTAAAAATTCCAATTAGTGTCTACTGAATCAGTTATGAAAAAAAAAAAGCGCATTTGGAGCAATTTGAGTGGGAAGACATACTGACATGGAGGTGAAGTGACTAAATTGTATTCATGAATGGGATGTTTAATGAGTCATTCTAAAAAAATAGTGGTGTATTTTGAACTGGTTTACTTTCAATTCAGATGATAGTTGAGTTCCTAAGGAGTTTCAAAAATGAAATTTTAGTTTTACAATTCTAAAAATGTTATTGGATTTTAAAAAAAGAAAACCTATTCCAATGACATTTTTCGAAAAGAAATTCACAACTTCGGTTGACCATTGCTTCCCTTTTCTACCCCTTTGCTAATGTATTTCTAACTTCCATCAAATAAGAATATAAGAACATGGCTTAAATAGAAAAATGATTGCCAAAACATGATTCATAAAGCTGACCCCAAATATCTTGGTAAAGGCTATGCTGATGTATGTTGCAAATCTTTCTTCTTCTAATGAATACCTTGTTGAGAAAAGTCTTAAATCTAAGGTTTTGAGGTCGTTCGACCGGTCGTGGGAAGCTTCGACTGGTCGTAGGAGACGCTCGACCGGTCGTAGGTTCGAGCCCTTGTACGACTCAAAGTCCAGCGAGTTGGTTTGCTGTTTTTTACTGTAGCTACGACTGGTCGTAGGAGAGCTACGACTAGTCGTAGGTGGTCTACGACCAGTCGTAGGAGAGCTATGACTAGTCGTAGGTTACGCAGTTTGTTCCATGATTTTGCGCGAAACTGCGGATTTGAGTCCTTTCGCAACTGGGATGCGGAAGGGAAGTTTCCTAAACTATAAATAGGTATTCCTAGGGTTTTTTCTAGGCAAGAGTGATGAATGCTAAGGCTTTCTAAAAGGGTTCCAGGGTTTCTAAAGGGTGTAGCAAGGGTGAGATTCGAGGTTGTTCGAATCGGGTAAGTCCTTTCTCTTTGTAATTGATGCTTTCATAATGGTGATCTGTCGTTTTGTGCCGTGGTTTTTTCCCGCAAGGGTTTTCCACGTTAAATCTGTGTGTTCTCTTTTCTTGTGTGTGCTTGGTGCCATTGGATTACCATCCTATATCTAGATCTGTGTGATTTCGCAGGCCAAAAATCCCAACAAGTGGTATCAGAGCAATCGGTTGGGACACAGATCTGAATATGAGGGATTAGTAATAATGGCGAGCGTCAGGTATGATATTGAGAAGTATTCAGGGAAAAATAATTTTGAGTTATGGAAGATCAAGATGATGAGTTCCTTAATCAAGCAAGGCGAGGATGGTGCTCTTGAGGAGCGGAAGTCCACTATGACTGATGGTGATTGGAATACTCTTGATAAGAAGGCATTATCATCGATCCGTTTATGTCTCACGGATGAGGTTCTCTACAACGTCATGAGGGAGAAAACTGCGGCTAATTTATGGGGAAGTTGGAGGATGTTTATGCGAAGAAATCCTCGAAAATCGTACGCACTTGAAGCGGCAGTGGTATAACTTCAAGATGGCAGAGGGTGGAGATCTGGAGGCTCACATCAGCAACTTTAATAAATTGGTTTGCAAATTGCTGGATATGGAGGAAGTGATGAAAGATGAAGAACAAGCATGTATGTTGCTGAATTCTCTCCCTGCATCCTATGAGTCATTCAAGGATACTATGTGCAGCATGAACAAAACCCTGAGTGTCGACACTATTATCTCAGCCCTTCAAGGGAAGGCTATGAGACAGCTAGACAGCAACATGGGGACGTCTTCTGATGCACTGTTTACAGTGGGTAGGAGTTCTGAACAAGGTACAGGTTCTTCAGGTTCTAGATCCAAATCCAAGGGCAAGGGCAAAGGAAAGGTAAAGTGCTGGAATTGTGGGAGGGAAGGACATGTGAAAAGGGATTGTGAAAATCCTAAATCTAAGAGGGAAGATTCTGAGGCTTCATGCAGGGAGGCTAACACTACCACGTCAGATGAATCGAGTGGATGTGATGGTGATGTTTTGTCTGTGTCTTCGCTCAGACGGTCATACGATGATCGTAAGGACGATGGATGCTAGACACAGGGACATCTTTTCACGTGACTCCTCATCGGAGTTGGTTCACCAGCTATAGGGAGTGCGATGGTGGACAGGTGTTTATGGGCAATGGCTTTGCCTGTAATGTTGTGGCTGTTGGTACGGTGCACATCAGGATGTTTGATGGGGTGGAGCGTACCCTGACAGATGTGAGGCACGTTCCTGATTTGAAGCAGAATCTGATTTCTCTTGGTGTGCTTGAGGCAAAGGGATGCAAGTACACAGGTATTGATGGTGCTCTTAAGGTATCCAAGGGGGCACGGGTAGTCATGAAAGCGCAACGACTCGATCATGTTTACAGGTTGATCGGGAGCACTTCAAAAGGTGGAGCTACAGTGGATGTAGTGAATTCCACCTCTGCACATGTGTGGCATGATGGGCATGGCCACATGAGCGGGCAGGGCAGGAAGGCTGAGACGTGCGGATAGGGATACAGAGCAGGTGGAGCAGCCACCTGTGAGAAGAACCACATGGCATGATTGTAGGATATCGGCAAGGTACATGGACGACTCCAATATTGCAGGAAATTCATCTTCTATTCTGATGGCTCTAAGTGAGCCTGGTGCTGAGAAGTGGAAGGTGACTATGGGCGATGTGATGGATTCGTTGTACCAGACCGACATATGGGAGCTGGTGGAGCTTCCAGTGGGCCGGTGAGCGGTTGGATGTAGGTGGATCTTCAGGAGGATACAGCATAGATACAGGGTGAGGTTGGTAGCGAAGGGTTATGCTCAGAGAGAAGGGATCGGCTTCTCAGAGATATTCGTGCCGACGGTATAGCAAGTATCTATCAGATCCGTGATTGGCACTGGTTGGCCAATGTGATCTTGAGCTATGATGTGAAGCAGAGATAAGAGAAGAGGTCAAGGAGCTACACGGTTGAAGATTGAAGACTTGGTGGAGATTGTTGAGAAAAGTCTTAAATCTAAGGTTTTGAGGTCGTTCGACCGGTCGTGGGAAGCTTCGACTGGTCGTAGGAGACGCTCGACCGGTCGTAGGTTCGAGCCCTTGTACGACTCAAAGTCCAGCGAGTTGGTTTGCTGTTTTTTACTGTAGCTACGACTGGTCGTAGGAGAGCTACGACTAGTCGTAGGTGGTCTACGACCAGTCGTAGGAGAGCTACGACTAGTCGTAGGTTACGCAGTTTGTTCCGCGATTTTGCGCGAAACTGCGGATTTGAGTCCTTTCGCAACTGGGATGCGGAAGGGAAGTTTCCTAAACTATAAATAGGTATTCCTAGGGTTTTTTCTAGGCAAGGGTGATGAATGCTAAGGCTTTCTAAAAGGGTTCCAGGGTTTCTAAAGGGTGTAGCAAGGGTGAGATTCGAGGTTGTTCGAATCGGGTAAGTCCTTTCTCTTTGTAATTGATGCTTTCATAGTGGTGATCTGTCGCTTTGTGCCGTGGTTTTTTCCCGCAAGGGTTTTCCATGTTAAATCTGTGTGTTCTCTTTTCTTGTGTGTGCTTGGTGCCATTGGATTACCATCCTAGATCTAGATCTGTGTGATTCCGCAGGCCAAAAATCCCAACATACTTTATTTTGCATGAGAAGAAAGACTTGTTGGTTTATGAGTCACTGTAGTTTTTCATAGCTCATATATTTAGATGTGCCTTGGCCTCATCCAAGATGGTGCAACCCTTACCTTGAGGCCCACTTTGATGAATGTCTTCATGATGCCCATCTATTTTGCTAGGTCATTTTAGCTCATGAGCTCATAAATGAAGTAGATTACCACATTATAAGAAATAGTTGTGATTTAATATTGGACCATTAAAAACTTCCCAAGGCACACTGTAATGTTTATTTCTCTACCATTAAAAACTTCATAAGGCTTATCATAATGTTTATTTTCTATCCAATTTGTTAATATGGTCACAAAAATCCAGATGGAGGAAAAAAAACCTAATATCAACTTCATCCAAAACTTTTGTGGCCTCCTTAGAAGTTTTTAATGGTCAATCACACCACTGTTTCCTATTATATAGTCCACCTGATATTTTAATTTATTTCATTTTCTGGGCTCATGCATTAAACTAATATAAAACAATGGATGGACAAAATAGAGCATGGGATTGCCTGGTGATCAAGTCACCAAGGATAACTTTGGGCCTATCTTTATGGCACGATTAGACAACTTGTTTGTCATGGACAATCCCATCCATCATTCCATTTGATTCATGGCCATTAAGGTAGCATTGGAAAGAAATCAGCCGTTTTTAAATAAAATGAACGAAAAAACGAGGCAAATCCAAATCGAAAGTGAACCATACATCATGAAACGGTGGTTATTGAATGCTTGTAGGCCGTAAACGTTTTGAATTTTAAATCTTGGTAGACATGGGCATTTGAGTGACTCTATATTGAAATGGGATATTTTTTTCTAAGGTCCAAAAAAGGGATTTCCTTTTCCATCTTAGACTTTATAGCAACTGGTTACCATCCAGATGGTATTGCATTACTGTCTCTGCACATAAAAGTATAGAGAGATTTGATGTCATGATTGGGTTTCATGCTATTACATATGCTTAACTTGCTTCCATTCTATAGATCTTTCATTTATTTACTATTCATGCTTTTCCTTCCTTTTTTTCAAAGAGATTTTTTGTTCCTTGTTTTATAGTTCTTTTACTTGTTTATTTATGTTTCAAGGTGAAGCTGATGACGGCATGTGAAACACGTTATGTCAACCCAAGAGTGTTGCCTTTGTCCTGTCAAAGGAATGTTTTCTAAAATTGTTTTGTTATGGGAAACTTGGGTTGGTGTAACCCAATTATAATATTTTCAAGCTGTATCCCATCACAACATGTGTGGTTTGTTGGCATTTGGACCTTGAAGATGGAAATGAATCTTTCATAATTTTCAATTGCCTGAAATCACCCAAATTTGTAGCAAATAGAAACAACTTGAGATGATTGCATGCTTTTTGATTGAGAATGATTGTCATTTCTATTATCACAATTTCTACCTTGAAACTGAATTTGAAGTGAAGGTAAGCAATAAATTGTTTGATTCTTCCTTTTAATGCCAATTTCTAACAGTTTTACAAGGTGAAGTGATGTGGTAGATGGGTGTGAATCACTTCATATGTTTTATTTATATTATTCTTTATTTGTATTAGTTTAGTTGGGTATATGGGTTTGTAAGCCATGAAGTCTTTATCTGTATTAGCTTAGATGAGTTGATCAATCAGGGCATGGGCATTCTTGTAATCTCTATGCCTTGCAAGGGTGTTCCTGTAATTGTAGTTCTTGAAGCATCTTAGGTAGTAAACTTTTAGATAGGATTGAGAAGACATCTAAGATCTCTCTCGAAAAGATGGATAGTATCTCTAGAATCTTCTCAAATAGACTTGAAAACTTTGTTTTAATTGTAATTCTTCTTTGACTGTTTTAGATCAATAAGGGACATCATCGTATTCAAGGAACGATTTCAACATGACAATGACGGTAAGCTTAACTCTAAATATCACCCTTATAATAATATTTTGTGCTCTTTATTGTCTATTTTTGAATTATAATTTTTTATATAATTGACACCTTTTATCTCGGAATATGATCTAGAAGTAGCATATGAACACAATCCTTATCAAAATCCACACCTAGGGGAGCATAAATAAGAGGATTGATCTTAACAGTATGGTCGTCATGGACAAAAAATGCTTGCAATGAATGTTTATGAGTACTACTTGGTAATTTTGGAGTCCTTGGTTAGGGTTTGGGTTTGAAAGTGCGAGTGTTGGAGCCGATGCTTTCGGAGTCCGAACTCATTCTTTTGAAAAATAGAAAAATGGAAATATTAGTAAATATGGATTTTCTTGTTAAGAAGAAAATGGAAGATGGATTGAAAAAACATAAAAGATATTTTTTCTTCTTCTTTTTTGCTTCAAGAGAGAGAGACAGAGATGTGAGAGTGGGGAAATCGAGGGAGATAGTGGGGGAATGAAGTGGCCGCGTGAGATTTGAAAATAACGAGTGTAGTTTGGTTTGAAAATGATGTTTCGCATGTGTGGCGTGCATTTCTTTTAAGACAGTAATTTGATTTTACTGAAGACAATTGAATTACATAGGCAAGTGTTTAATGTAGGAAACTTCTCTGAAAATGTTATTCTGATAACTAACCTGATGAGAGTAATTTGTGGTTCAGTTCCTGGACCAATTTCTCTATCATATTCAAAGAAATCCACATTTTTCTTTGTGTTTCTTACATGGTTCTCTGTCCCATTTTTGTTTGACTTGAAAGTAAAGGTGATGCATCTTCTTATTTATTCAATCATGGAATGCAGGATGTTGCCGCTAAGGTTCTTACAGATCGGGACTTTCATGAGGATCAACTGAAGGACTTTCTAAGGAAGGTATGCATTTGAAACATTACTAATAATGTTGTTTGAAACTGTACCCATTTATGTATCCGGATGTGCGTCGGAGCTATCCGGATGTTGAGCGGGGGTCCCTGGAAGGTGGGAACCGCTGTTATGACCATGATGAAGCTGTCCATTTCCTATGGACAACATTGGAGTGGCCTGGCCATTTGGACAGGCCATGTTTATATCTGTATTTGCTTGAAATTAATGGAGCAGACCCGGATGTGCGTCGGAGCTATCCGGATGAGCGGGGGTCCCTGGAAGGTGGGAACCGCTGTTATGACCATGATGAAGCTGTCCATTTCCTATGGACAGCATTGGAGGGGCCTGGCCATTTGGACAGGCCGTGTTTATATCTGTATTTGCAGGGACCACACCCTTACCCTATAACCTAAACATATTCTCAAATCCCAAAACCTATAACCTAAACCTTAACCTATAACCTTAACTTATAACTTAAACCTATAACCTAAACTCAATTTTCTAAACCTTAACTTATAACCTAACCTAAACCTAAACCTATAACCCGAACCCGATTTCCTAAACCTAAACCTCAACGTATTTTCAAATCCCTAAATCTAAACCTACAACTAATCCTAATCTCAACTCCCTAATAACATAAACCTAAACGTAAACTTGAAAACCCAAACCTAAACCCGATCCCGAAGCTGAACCCGATTTCCTAAACCTAAATTTATAATCTTAACCTAAACCTATTCTCAAATCCCAAAACCTATAACCTTAAACTATTAACTTATAACCTAAACCTATAACCTAAACTCAATTTCCTAAACCTTAACCTATAACCTAACCTAAACCTAAACCTATAACCCAAACCCGATTTCTAAACTTAAACCTTAACGTATTCTCAAATCTCTAAACCTAAACATAAACCTACACCTAATCCTAATCTCAACTTCCTAACCTAAACTAAACCTAAACTTGAAAACCCAAACCTAAACCCGATCCCGAACCCGAACCCGATTTCTAAACCTAAATTTATAACCTTAACCTAAACCTATTCTCAAATCCCAAAACCTATAACCTAAACCTAAACCTATATAACCTTAACCTAAACCTAAAACTTAACCTATAACCTAAACCTTAACCTATAACCTTAACTTATAACCTAAAAATATAACCTAACTCAATTTCCTAAACCTTAACCTATAACCTAACCTAAACCTAAACCTATAACCCAAACCCGATTTCCTAAACGTATTCTCAAATCCCTAAACCTAAACCTACACTAATCCTAATCTCAACTCCATAACCTAAACCTAAACCTAAACTTGAAAACCTAAACCCGATCCGAACCCGAACCCAATTTCTAAACCTAAACTTTTAACCTTAACCTAAACCTATTCTCAAATCCCAAAACTTAAACCTATATAACCTAAACCTAAACCTAAAACTTAACCTATAACCTAAACCTTAACCTATAACCTAAACTTATAACCTAAACTCAATTTCTTAAACCTTAACCTATAACCTAACTTAAACCTAAACCTATAACCCGAACCCGATTTCTAAACCTAAACCTTAACGTATTCTCAAATCCCTAAACCTAAACCTTAACGTATTCTCAAATCCCTAAACCTAAACCTACACTTAATCCTAATCTCAATTCCCTAACCTAAACCTAAACCTAAACTTGAAAACCCAAACCTAAACCCGAAATCGAACCCAAACCCGATTTCCTAAACCTAAACTAATAAACTTAACTTAAACCTATTCTCAAATCCCAAAACCTATAACCTAAACCTAAACCTTAACCTAAACCTAAACCTATAGCCTAAACTCAATTTCATAAACCTTAACCTATAACCTAACCTAAACCTTAACCTATAACCCGAATCCGATTTCCTAGACCTAAACCTTAACGTATTCTCAAATTCCTAAACCTAAATCTACACCTAAATCTAATCTCAACTCCCTAACCTAAACATAAACCCAAACACGAAAACCCAAACCCAAACCCGATTCCGAACCCGAACCCGATTTCCTAAACCTAAACTTATAACCTTAACCTAAACCTATTATCAAATCCCAAAGCCTATAACCTAAACCTAAACCTATAACCTTAACCAAAACCTTAACCTATAACCTTAACTTATAACCTAAAGCCATAACCTAAACTCAATTTCCTAAACCTTAACCTATAACCTAACCTAAACCTAAACCTATAACCCGAACCCGATTTTCTAAACCTAAACCTTAACGTATTCTCAAATCTCTAAACTTAAACATACACCTAATCCTAATCTCAGCTCCCTAACCTAAACCTAAACCTAAACTTGAAAACCCAAACCTAAAACCGATTATGCTTTCAGACTACCGAACAAGCTGTAGTTGTTCATCAGCCAAGTAAAAGTCATACCCAAATCTTGCGTTGTGACTTTGTATTATTTGTGGAACCTAATATTGTGTAATAGTTTGATTGACTTTGTTTTGAAAACTTTAAATAGTTAACAAGTGAGATTGATTGTTTGATTGAGTTGTTAACTATTTTGTTGGTATTATGGCTTTCATGATTGATTGTTTCATGAGTGGATTGAATGAATGAATTAGTAGTTTAAATAAATATTAAAAAAAATTAAACATTTTTAGCCTCAATTTGTAAGAGGCTTGGATGGATTTACTAGTTTGGGTTTAGTTGGATGTGAATGTGAATATAATGAAATATATTATATAATAGGTGTATATCAGGATGAATATGATGAAATATATTGTTAACAGGTGTATATCAGGAATTTTGTGCCGAATTTTGAGCTGTATATATTAAAAAAAAAGAGACTTTTAGCAACGAAAATTTTCGTTGCTAAAAAATCTTGGAAATTTTCGCGGCTAAAAGTCTCGAAATTTTTTTTGGCAGCGAAACTTTTTGCTGCTAAAATCTTGGAAACTTTTTTTTGCAGCAAAACTTTTCGCTGCTAAAGTTTTGGATATTTTTTTGCGGCGAAAATTTTCGCCGCTAAAAAGTTTTGGAAGTTTTTTGGCGGCAAAACTTTTTGCTGTTAAAAGTCTTGTAACATTTTCGCAGCGAACATTTTCGCAGCTAAAAGTCTTGGAAATTTTTTTCGCGGCGAACATTTTCGCTACTAAAAGTCTTGGATATTTTTGCAGAACTCTTGGAAAATATTTTTGACAGCGAAAATTTTCGCTGCTAAAAGTCTTGTAAAATTTTTTTTGCAGCGAAACTTTTCTCTGCTAAAAAGTCTTGGATATTTTTTTGGCGGTGAAAATTTTCGCTGCTAAAAGTCTTGGAGGTTTTTTTGGCGGCGAAAAGTTTCGCTGTTAAAAGTCTTGAAAATTTTTTTGGTAGCGAAAATTTTTGCTGCCAAATGGCTTGGAAAATTTTTTTAGCGACGAAAATTTTCATCGCTAAAAAGCCTTGTACTGCGACGAAACTATTCGTCGCTAAAAGGTTTTAAGTGCGAAAATTTGACTTTTAGCGACGAAAAGTTTCGTCGCTAAAAGTGGTGTTTCTTCTGGCACACCGAAACCAAGTTTCACAAAATGGCACGGAAATATGGAGATAAAAGGGAAGAAAAAGGACCAAGGCACTTACTTGTTCCGAAGGACCACACAAGGCATGCCTATACACTCAGCTCCAAGCAATCCAGGCTGACCACCTGCAATGAGAATGCAGTTTTGCACAGGCAGGCCCACATACTCCACACCGGCAAGCAATGTAGCCACAATCTTTTCCAAGCTGGATATTGCAATGCATTAGATTCCAATCTTTATGCATGTGTTAGTTGGAGAACAAGTTGAAAAAAAATGAATTTTGTTAGGGTGTTGTGTGATCCGTAACAAATTGTTGCAACTGTTAAATATATTCAAACATTAATGTGTGAAAGGATCATGTGCACCTCAACATGGACACGTATGGGACATCCAAGATGTGCATCAGATGGGTCCCACCATGTATATGACTTGGCTCTGGATCAGGTTGACCAAGTCAACAGGTGGGTGACGCATATACAAATAACTGATGGTTCGGGAAAAGTCATTGACAGTCCACCTTAAATTAAACAATGTGTAGTGAAATTTGCTTTTCTTTATTGATAATTTAACTAAACTGGCTTCAATAAAACAAGAAACATAAGCGTAAAAACTCCTTCCCTCCCTTTGATTAAATTTAAAGATGACAAAAAAAAAAATTTATCACCATGAAACAAGAAATTCCATTTGATTTTTTCACCATAGTATTCAATAGTATAACATATAACTAGTGAATAGTATAAATGATATAACTATTGAATAATATAAATGGGAAATTCTTTGTCACATTCTTATCTAGGATGAGACAGTAGTTAACTGGTGCCAGCTCACGGTTTGATCCCAGCTTCGACCTATCATATGAGCATTGTTATCATTTTTATCACTATGGTATGGCACGTGCAATGAATGTGGAGTGAGTGGATACAAAGAAAGGCAAAGAGATTTGGAGGGCATAGCGGAAAAAGAAAAGAAAAAAAAGGAGAGGTGGAGCAGGTGCGTGCTACAGGGGGGGGGGGTGACCCATATCCTCCCTTTTCCCTTTCTATGGTCCACTCTAGTCCTCAATCTGCCTAATTTTTGGGCTGATGTCCCAACATAAGCCAAGGCAACAGATGAATGGAGTGGATGTTACCCAGTCATCAGGTTGGGCCCCACAATGCCTCTATCAGAGTCTCCCTAGATGTTTTGTGTAGCCTAGATGCAGAGAAGAAGAAAGGTCTGTGCAGGCTCAAGCTCATTAACAGAATGTGAAAGGAAGCAGATGCAATCTATGCCACTCCTATGTGGCAAAATATTAAATGTTCCCTGACAAGCAGCTATATTTTAATGATGAATTTCGCCTCTCTTAACCAATGTTGTGAAGACAAATTGCGAGGACAAAATGTAAAAAAATAAAAATAAAATAAAATTAAAATTAAAATAAAAAAAATCCTGCATTGTTATCATGCAGAGCATACATTTACTGAAATCATGTCGTGTTGTCAACTGTCAAGCTATACATAACCTCAGATATTGGAACTGGGAAGCAACAAAAAAATGCATAGAATAAGCTACTTCAGGACCCGAAGCATGTAGGATAGAATAGGAAACCTATGTAGAATGTTGGATACGGTGGAGGATTTTGCAAATCCAAAACCGTGTGAAGGGTGCGTGTGCTAGCTGTGCATGCTAGCTGTAAGATTTTTCTAGCTGTGAGATTTTTCTAAGTTTAGAATATTAGTTGGAGAAGATAAACAGTAGATTTTTCCTTTGGATTTTTTCTTTCTTTAGATGCCCTAGGATGAATCTAGACAGGGATAAATTAGTAATTTCATAGTATAAGAAAGCCTATAAAGGCAAAGAATGTAATTCGTTTCTATTCATAGGAAAATACAGCAGCAGTTCATATCTTTCTCTTTTCAGTCTGTTATTCTACGGTGGCTGCAGCCACACATCGGCAAGTAGTTGGGATACAAACCCAACAAAGTGGTATTAGAGCCGTGAGAAGGAGGTTTGCAAATCTTTTTTTTTTTTTTTTAAAAAAAAAAAATCAGATTTCAAAAAATCTGTTTTCAAAAATCGAGTTACGTGAGAGAGAGAAAAATCTATTTAAAAAATCGATTTTGAAAAATGCATTTTCCAAAAATCGAGTTAAAGAAACAATCTGTTTCAAAAAAAAATCAGAGATTGAAAATTTTTTTCAAAAAATCAGATTTCAGCACAAAAAAAAAAATAAAATCTCTTCTTCTAGTCCATCCTTTTAAAAAAAATAGAAAAAGATGGCTAGCACAATCCAGCCGCAGGTTCCTAAGTTGTCAAAGGACAACTATGAAAAATGGTGCATCCAAATGAAGGCATTATTCGGGTCGCAAGAACTATGGGAGATCGTCACCGATGGGTATGAAGAACCCACTATGGAAGAAGAAACCGCCTTCACCAACGAAGAAAAGACTGCCCTAAAAAATCAAAGGAAGAGAGACAATAAGGCTTTGTTTCTCCTCTATCAAGGGTTGGATGAATCCACCTTCGAAAAGATTGCCGAAGCAACATCAAGCAAGCAAGCATGAGATACCCTTGGCACCATCTTTAAGGGTGTAGATCGAGTGAAGCGGGTTCGCCTTCAAACATTAAGAGCCGAGTTCGAAGCGACTCACATGAAGGAAGGTAAGAATGTTACTGATTATTTTTCACGTTTGCTTGTAACTGTTAATAATTTGAAAAGAAATGGTGAAAAGATTGAAGATGTCCGAGTTATTGAAAAGATACTTCGATCCCTCACAACCAAGTTTGAGCATGTGGTTGTGGCGATCGAAGAATCAAAAGATATTGAAAAACTCTCCATTGAGGAGTTGATGAGATCGTTGCAAGTTCATGAGCAACGAATGCAGAAGAATGCCAGTTCCATGCCGATGGAACAAGCTTTGGAGTCAAGATTGACTGTGAATGATAACAATGTGGACGTGGAAGTTCACAACGTGGTGGACGTTTCACTAACAATCGCATAAGAGGCAGAGGGCACGGAAACCAACAAAGTCATGGCCAAAACCAGCAGAAAAATACCAATTTCTGTGGAAGAGGAAATGGTAGAGGTAGATCTATGCGTGGACGAGGAAGTACAAAGAACATCCAATGCTATAATTGCAACAAGTTTGGCCACTATGCATCTGATTGTTGGAGCAAGCCGATGAATCAAGACGAGCGATCCAACTATGCTGAAGCATCAGGACATGAACAAGAAAGCTCCACACTTCTCCTTGCACAAGAGAAAGGTAGTGATCAGCAGGACGTATGGTATCTTGACACAGGTGCAAGTAATCACATGTGCGGCGACAAGAAACTCTTTGTGGAACTCACAGAAGGAGTTCATGGTGATGTAACGTTTGGAGACTCATAAAAAACGCCAGTGAAAGGTAAAGGTAAAATCAAAATCTTTCAGAAGAATGGTGTTCCAAACTATATTTTCAATGTGTACTACGTGCCCAACATGAAAAGTAACATACTGAGTCTCGGACAACTCCTCGAAAAAGGGTATGTCATACACATGGAGAACTCTTCTCTTTCTATAAGAGATATGCATGGACGTTTGATTGTAAAAGTCCAGATGGCGAAGAATCGTATGTTTCCTCTCCATATAAACACAATGCTTGAGAAGTGTTTGTATGGAAAAGCAAAAAATGATTCCTGGATGTGGCATCTTCGCTTTGGCCATCTAAACTTCAGTGGCTTGAAACTTCTGTCCTCATCAAGCATGGTGCATGGCTTGCCTACCATTGAAGCTCCAGAACATGTGTGTGAGGCGTGCACACTTGGAAAACAACAAAGGAACTCCTTTCCAAGTGGAGTATCCCGAAGAGCAAGAGAACCGTTACAGTTGGTTCACACTAACATCTGTGGACCATTAGAGCCAATCTCTCTTGGAGGTAATAAATACTTTATTACCTTCATTGATGATTTCAGTAGAAAGTTGTGGGTGTATGTAATTAAAGAGAAGTCTGCTGCTTTTACTATTTTAAAAAATTTTAAGGCCCTTGTTGAAAAAGAAAGTGGTCTTAAAATAAAAACCCTTAGATCTGACAGAGGTGGAGAGTACACTTCAAATGTTTTTCGAGAATATTGCAGGGAACATGGCATTAGGCAACAACACACTGCAACATACACGCCACAACAAAATGGAATTGCGGAACGGAAAAACCGCACCATCCTCGATATGACGAGGACCATGCTGAAGGAGAAAAGTCTGCCAAAGAATTTCTGGGCAGAGACAGTTGCATGTACTGCCTATCTGCTTAACAAGTGTCCAACTAAGAGCGTTAGATTCCAGACACCGCAGGAAGCATGGAGTGGTTACAAGCCGAGTGTGGCGCACCTTAAGATCTTTGGGTGTGTCGCCTATGCTCAAGTTCCAGAAGCGAGAAGGAAAAAGCTTGATGATCGTGGCGAGAAGTGCATCTTCATCGGCTACAGCGAAGAGTCAAAGGCATACAAGCTCTACAACCCACTAACTAATAAGCTGGTGGTAAGTAGAGATGTAGTATTCTGCGATGAAGAATCTTGGAAGTGAAACCAGGAAGATTCGGCCAAAGAAAGTCAGGTTGAAGCCGAAGAATATAAAGAAGAGAGGCATGTGAATCAGGAGCAGACACCCACATCACCCCCTTCGGATCGTAGAAGTTCAGGAGTACGCTCCATATCTCCTGGAAGTACTTCATCAAATCAGAATTCATCCAGCACATCTTCATCACCCTTGGGTCCTATTAAAATGAGAAGCCTCAAAAACATCTATGCAGAAACTGATGAAGTGAATTTACTCTGCCTGTATGCGGACCACGAGCCTCTCACATTCGAGGAGGCTGTGAATGAAGAATGTTGGATAAAAGCTATGGAAGAAGAGATTCATGCCATCGAGAGGAATCAAACATGGGAGTTGACCTCACTCCCTAAAAGCCAGAAGACCATTGGTCTCAAATGGGTGTACAAAATCAAGCGGAATGTCGATGGTAAGATCGAACGATATAAAGCAAGGCTCGTAGCAAAATGATACAAACAGAAATATGGCGTAGACTATGAAGAAGTTTTCGCCCCAGTTGCTCGCCTTGACACTGTAAGAATGATAATCTCTCTTGCAGCTCATCACAGTTGGATGATTTACCAACTGGATGTGAAATCTGCATTCTTAAATGGAGTACTTGAAGAAGAAGTATACGTTGACCAGCCTGAAGGCTTTGTCATGCAAGGGGAGGAACACAAGGTGTATCGGCTGAAGAAAGCCCTATATGGGTTGAAGCAAGCTCCTTGTGCTTGGAATGCACGGATCGATGGTTATCTTCAAGAGAATGGTTTCATCAAATGTCCATATGAGCATGCCGTCTACACAAAGAAGAATGCCCATGGTGATATGCTTATAGCTTGTTTATATGTTGATGATCTGCTGTTCACTGGGAACAACCAAACGATGTTTGAAGAATTCAAGTAGGCTATGCTCAATGAATTCGAGATGACTGATGGTGGACTGATGTCTTTCTTCTTGGGGATTGAGGTGAAGCAACAAGTTGGCGGCATTCACATATCCCAGAAGAAGTACACAAAGGAACTTCTTGAGAAGTTTCGGATGGTCGACTGTAAAGCAGTAAACACACCTGTTACAACAAGCCTGAAGCTCACAAAAGATGGAGAAGGAAGAAATGTCGACTCAACCCTATTCAAGAGCCTAATCGGAAGCTTAAGGTACCTCACAATCACAAGGCCAGATATCGTCTACAGTGTTGGGCTTCTAAGCAGGTACATGGAAGCACCAAAAGAATCACATTGGCTAGAAAAAGAACCTTAGGTACATTAAAGGAACAATGGAATTCGGTCTCTTTTATCTGTACAATGATGAGGTGATACTATATGGATACTCTGATAGTGATTGGGGTGGTGACCAAGATGAAAGAAAAAGCACCACAGGCTATGTTTTCTATCTTGGGTCAACAACATTCACATGGAATTCGAAGAAGCAGAGTGTGGTCGCCCTGTCCACATGTGAAGCAGAGTACATGGCAGCATCATCCACCGTCTGTGAAGGAATTTGGTTGAGAAATCTGCTAAAGGAGCTGAAGCATCCGCAGGAAGAATCCACAGTCATATATGTGGATAACAAGTCGGCAATCGAGTTAGCCAAAAATCCGGTGCAGCATGGAAGAAGCAAACACATTGATACCCGATACCATTTTCTAAGAGATCATGTGAAGCAGAAAACGATGAAATTAGAGTATTGTCATACTACGGAACAGGTGGCGGATATTTTCACAAAGGCATTGCCGACAGATGCATTCAAACGGCTAAGAACGATGCTCGGAATGAAGCCGGTTTTGGTTTGAAGGGGAGTGTTGGATACGGTGGAGGATTTTGCAAATCCAAAGCGTGTGAAGGGTGCGTGTGCTAGTGTGCATGCTAGTGTAAGATTTTTCTAGCTGTGAGATTTTTCTAAGTTTAGAATATTAGTTGGAGAAGATAAACAGTAGATTTTTCCTTTGGATTTTTTCTTTCTTTAGATGCCCCTAGGATGAATCTAGACAGGGATAAATTAGTAATTTCATAGTATAAGAAAGCCTATAAAAGGCAAAGAATGTAATTCGTTTCTATTCATAGGAAAATACAGCAACAGTTCATATCTTTCTCTTTTCAGTCTGTTATTCTACGGTGGCTGCAGCCACACATCGGCAAGTAGTTGGGATACAAACCCAACATAGAAGACCTGATAGAATAGGAAACCTACGTAGAAGACCAGAAATCAGCATTACTTTTCCAGTGAAGGGTACATAGGTCAAACATTTACTTCCATTGAAGGCCAATAGCCACTCTTATGCAAAAATTTGTTAAAAGAAAAGGGGAGAAAAGCGGTTTCTTTGCTCACACATAAGAGCCCCCATCTTTGCATATGCCCACAAAGAAAAGGTTTGTCACACTACACCAAAATCGTCAAATTGGTACGGTAGGTATCTTGGTTCAGAAACGGCTTTAAGCCGTTCCTGAATTTGAAACGGTACTACACCGTACTTGAATTATTGTCGTTATACCTCATTATTTCCACTATTTTGTTGGTGTGTCCCAATTGAGTGTTCGATCTTCTTATTTATTATTACCGTGTTTTATTATTTTATTTTGAAACAGATGGACGGAATGGATTCGATTAGTAACCTCTGAGTGGACCCCACAAGGCTCGAGAGGCACACTGCATCCATATGGTGCAAACTACCGAATAATTTTAACCCTTTTCTTATGCAAAATCCCTAAAATCCCTCATTTCATTTCGCATCCATCACGAGCTCCCTCTCCCTCTCCCTCTCTCAAGCTCCCTCTCCCTCTCTTTCGATCTCACGATCTCAACCCTCTTTTGATCTCCCTCTCACTCTCCCTCCCTTTCAAGCTCCGAAATCTTCCAAGCTCCGGAATCTTCCTCTCTCTCTCTCTCTCTCTCTCTGTCATCTCTTCCTAACTTTCTCTAGTCATCGCCTCCTGATGAAGATTGGGCTACCGATGCCGTCTTCTCGAACTGCTTGAGGCGGAAGTTGTACGGGCGATGGCATTTTCGGAGATTCCGCTGCATTTTGAGGGGGTTTTGGCGTCGACGGAGGGGTGATGAAAACGGTAGAAGCTGCCACAGCGAAAGCTTGTTGTAGTAGAGAGGAGAAGAAGAACAGAAGGTGAGAGAGTAGGAAAAGGGAAGATAGATGTTGAGTTTTTTAAAACAAAGCGTCTCATGCTCTGCTTTTAGATCTCTGTCTTCATTTTTCTTGTATGGAAGTTTTGATACACTGCCGGATTATGTAAATCATACATACGCACACAGTCATTTGGTTCAATTTCAGCCGTTTATATCTAGATCAAAATCCTGAATGGATGAAAATAAGTAGAATTTTGGTATAGATAAGAAGTAAGATTAAGATAAAAATTATTCAACGGTATGAAATTGGTTATTGAATTTTTTAGATTGATTGAAGGGTAGAATTGTCTAATCATTTTGATATTGTGTTTGTGGCCCACTTTAAGATATTTTAACTATTTAGACGGTTTGGATTAGGTTTTTTTTTATGTGATTTTTAGTTTTATTGAGTGCGTGAGTATTTTTATCATCATGTGGCAGCGTATGGTGAATGATACTCTTCCTTTCTTTTTCTTTTTTAAAAGTTCGAAATCTGCCTCTGTTTTCTTTGGAAATATCATAAATGGGTTTAGTTGGGCGTTGTACTTTTGTGGGGAAATCATGGTACATGGCCTGCATCTTTTAAATTGGGATTTTTGGGCCTGGCCAATGACCCAATGACCCTTTTTAGGCTAGGGCAGCTTCAAGGTGGCCCCCATCAGATCAATGGACGGGCAGCTTCAAGGTGGCCCCCATCAGATCTTGCACCTTTGTACTGCCTTAGCGTTTCTTGAAACTCCACATGCTTCAAAGGATGGGTGAGAGATATTTACTCTTTGACGCTACTTCTTCCTTCATGATGCATCTTGACACATTGCACTTGCGCATCATACATCTGATGAGAACATAAAATGTTATCCTTTTGTAAATTCTCTTTAAGGGAACTGTCTCTCTGCAGAGCAAATTCTCCTTTTGTAACTGATAGTACTACTACTGAATTTGTTGCAGTTATTTGTTCTATTCTTTGCATGCAGTGGCTTAACAACGTAAGAACTACACAACTTTTATTCTGCTTATTGCCACCAGTCTCATTTGGGTAAGCAGAAAATCCATGTAATTGCTCAATTGAGATGTTCTGATTTCTTTTAGTATTCTCTTCAATAATTTTAACTTTGAAGCTTACTAGATTTTTGGCTTTTGTGGTTTCTTTTCTCAGACAGTCTGATTCGGATTGGACTGAGATCCTTTGGTGCGTTGCCATTTGATTCGTATTGTTTCTTTTAGTGTTCTCCTTTGGTTTTTCTTGTAAAAATCACCCAATTTGTAAGAATGGGTCCTGTCTATCATCAATTTGGCTAAATTTTCAATTCAAGCTAAAATTAGCTGCCTTTGTTGAATTTGTGATCACTTCCTTGTCAAAGGTTTCTCAACTCTTGGATTGGAGAACTACAACAGGCACTTACATTCTTTTAACTTCCAGGCCCATCTATAAAATGAGATTCATAGTTGATTGATCCATTGTATGGAAATTGATTAGGTTGTGTGGCCTTGGATTCAAGTACTTTAGACTCTGTTGCATCCGCTTTTGTAACCATTGGTGGTACCCGAACTAGTACCCATAGCAAACTAAATGGACATGAATTAAAAATATGAAATGATACTGAATTCACTTTAGTTGCACCACCACTATCAAATATCAACATCATTCAAGACATTTGAAGAGATCCCACTTTTTTTTAACCCTTTTGTATTTGCAGATTCTCACAAGTTAAAACAAGGGGATACATGATCCTACTTTTTTTTTTTTTCCTTCTATATTTTCAAAATCTCACACAAGAATATTGTGTTTGCAAGAATGACATTCTTAATGCGCAACTATTGCAAGAAACATGATATTTGTTCCAAATTAGACCGATTAATCATGAAATTTTAGATATTTAGTGCAACCAAATGCACCCTAAAGATAGTGCTATGAAGCTCTTTTATGTATACACCCTAAAGATATTTGGGATATTTTGATAAACATGATGTCATCTAACATTTGCTCACTGGTGGGAGTTCTTGGAATGACCAATCAAGTCATTGAGAACCATCCATTGTCATCTAACATTTAGCTTGCATCACTGATTGAACTGTTGAATATTTTTGTTACCAGGGAACTGGTATCATTTTCTTGAAAACTTATTTGTTATTTCATGAATAGGAAAATACTAGGTGTTCTTTGGGTCTTTTTTAATACTTCCAGTTGCTTTCTTGTACTAGCCAATGCTTGGGAGGAGGAGGATGAAATTGTTTTGGTCACTTGTCGAATTGAGAATCCTGAACTGGACATGGTCAGTGGACCTGTGAAAGAGAAGCTTAAAACTTCATAAATGAGTTGTATGCAATTCTGACCATCTGTTAATTATCGTTGAAAATCTTGTTCGCCGATGTTTCTAACTTTTTTTTTTCTTTGTTTTCTTTTGAGCTAGATATGAAATGCGATTCAACATGAAAACTAGTGTTGCTTCACAAAAGCAGCTATCAGCATCTGCTGTAGATTTTCCTCGGATTAATGAGAGTTACATGAGCAGGTATGTCTTTATTCCTTACCCCTTCGTGGTTGGCAATGCGGTAGAGCTTAGATTTGGAACCATTTGAAGGGGATAATGTGAGAACTCGCTTCCTATTTCTGGAAGACTGTTGGAAAAGAAACTTGATACCCAAGGACCAATTAACTTCAATTTCTATAGTTAGTAGTTCCCCTGGTCTTCTAGATGAACAAGCAGTCCTGCAATTGTATATTGCACTCTTTTATCACCACCATTGCTGATAATAGGAAATTCATGAAGCCATCCTTTTAATGGGGTAGTTTGTCACCACCTTTTCCATCAATCTATTTCATGGGATCTGCTGACTGCTCGGGATCATGATCATTCTGTTGTCAATGTGATCATGGTTGGTTCTGAAATGTATGGGTTGCTTTGTGTAGGTTGTATTGATATCTGCAACTCTGCCTCATGAAATTTTGGAGATAACAAATAAGTTTATGACAGATCCTGTTAGAATACTTGTGAAGTGTGATAAGTTGACCTTGGAGGTAAATTAATTTGTTTCCTTTCTCCTTTTTCTTTTCTTTCTTTTCTTTTTAGTTAAAAATGCTTACTGAATTGTGTCTTTGGCACTCTTGGTTTTGTTTTGGCTTTAGTTTTCCATCCCCTTCTTACTGGAAGTATCTCTCATACTGACCCCTTGTTTTCTTGCATTGTTTTATGAAGAATAAGATATCACCCTTGAAGAAAATGAACCTCTGATTGTTTGGCATTTCATATCTAGTCTTGTTATGGATTCATGTGTTTTTGATGTATTAGATGGTGACCAGGGATACCATATGGGGTGAATTGATTTCCTAGGAGTGTAGTTACAAGTAGTTCTAAAACTGGCTGACTCAAATCAAAACTCAGCAGGTTATCAACCCTCCACTTTTCCACCATGAAAAGCACTCTGTTCATTTCAGTACTGATTGAGCTGATCTTTGTCATCTACGGTTTGTATGGGAATTTGACGGGGAGTCCGCCGATCTGGTAGATGTTGGCATTCTTGTTTTGATTCTCAGGTTCCATCTCTTTCGTCAAATTCTTAGAATTCTAGCTTCTAGATTAAACATTCCATTTACTCTTGCTAGGAGAGGGTCCAATGATGTTGCTGTAGCTGTGGTGCTCAAAGGTTCTAGCCATTCAACCTTGGCATAATGGTTAAGAAGTTCTTAAACAAAAAATAAAAAAAATCTGCTCTGTATTTGATTTTCCAGATCTGCTATTACCATCTGCTTGTTTTGCTTCGATCCATCTCGTTTCATTTAGAAAAAATTAGATTTTTTCCATTATTTTAATAGATTCATGTGAATTTCACTTCCGTTAATTTTCACCATACAACCTTTTTACTATTGATGCATTTTCTGATTTGGTGTTTTGTTTTGTTTTTTTTTTTTTTTTTTATAAATAAAAATAGTTTTTAGCTCATTGTTTTGTTTTCTTCTCCTTATGTTTTAATGTTTTAACTTCTAGGACCATGTTCATTTAAAAGAAGGGAACTGGCAACTTCTCTTGCAACGAGGTCAAGATTTCAAGAGCAAGTAATACAGGAAGAAAAACTTGTCCGTTTTGTCGTAGTCACTGGTTTGATGATTGTTGAAAAACCAAATAATATGACTATTGAGGATGCCAATGGAACTTGCTGTTACCAGATCCAACCGAATGGTAAATTGGCAATGATGCCCTTCTCTATACCTATCCTAGAGCCTTGTATTGTGCTAAGGAAATGAGTTCATGGCTTGAAAATGGAGGCCTTTCTCAAAAATAAAGTT